>OY744550.1:21503418-22120918 GCA_963556195.1 Sepiola atlantica
TCCAATTTTTTCTGTCATTTCTGACAGATAAAGATACCTTCTTGTGTTGTTCCATATTACGAGGGGAATTGTAAAAATGGCCCAAAAGTTAATGTTCTTGCGTTTCCAAAAGATAAGGAACTATTTCGGACTTGGATACATTTTATTAAGCAAGATAACTTCAGTCCTACAAAATATAGCAAGGTTTGTGAAATGATGTTTTTAAAACTTAATTAACTAGTAAAAATATGCTATGGTCGCATATTTATTACGTTTAAAAAAATGTGACTGCCGGACGGAAAAAGATGTTTGTTCACATTGCATTTAAATTTCTGTATGTTGGTATGGTCGGGGAAAGGGAAGAGGGGTGATTCGACAGACAAGTGGTCTGAGGAAAGAAGTTATCAGAGTAGAAAATCTTCCTACATCTAGGGACCTCTACAGTGAGGGGGTGAGATTTTGCTGTTAGTCGGGTTTATTTACGTTCGGGGGGAGTACAAATGCAGTAAGTTCATCAGAGCACATTCCGTGTAAATACTTGTAATACAGGCACAGGGATGCAACTCTGTGGCGATGCAACAGAGGCTGGAGCTTGCCAGACAGCGTGAAACCTATTAGAAATTCTATTTTGTACCCTGCCCTAAAGGAAGAGGCTAGTGTTTGGGGCACCAATCAAAATGTTGCAACAATACTCCACTCCGTGCACGGGCGAATGGTGGTTTTATAGAGATATAAGATATTAGCAGATGTAAGAAGTTTTCTAGCCCGGTAGAGGGAGCCTACCTTCTTTGCAGGAGACTTGGCAACATCTTATATGTAATTCCAGCTCATATTGCCTGATTGGACTCTTGGGAAGAGGCTCTCTTATAGTTGTTTATGGAGAGGATCGTCTTGGTAGCATTGAATGTGACCATCCATTGTTGGCCTCATTGTACTACAGACTAGAAGTCGTTTTCTAAGGATTCAGTCATTGTTTTGTATGAGTTGGTATTCAATTTGCCCTCATACCGGGAATAGAGTGTGGTGTCAGCGGTAAATACATCCATCTCAGACACGATTGTATTGGGAAAGTCGTTTATGAAAATCACAAATAATATAGGTCGTAGTATCGACCCCTAGGGCACATCTACTTTTATGTGATGTTATTTAGATGTATTTAGCTAAGAAAAATTTGATTATATTAAACCCAGTAATATCGTTAATTTGTTAATTTATAGTAAGGTAATTTGTGGTGCTTTTATAATATTATGACTTTATAATATTATGAGTTTATAATATTATGGTTTTATAATATTATGGCGTTATTATATTATGGCTTTAAAATATTATGAGTCTATAATATCATGAGTTTATAATATTATGGCTTTATAATATTATGAGTTTATAATATTATGGTTTTATAATATTATGGCGTTATTATATTATGACTTTATAATATCATGGCTTTATAATATTATAACTTTATAATATTATGGCTTTATAATATTATGAGTTTATAATATTATGAGTTAATAATATAATGGCTTTATAATATTATGACTTTATTATATTATGGCTTTATAATATTATGAGTTTATAATATTATGAGTTTATCATATTATGAGTTTATAATAGTATGAGTTTATAATATGGCTTTATAATATCATGAGTTTATAATATGATGACTTTATTATATTATGGCTTTATAATATTATGAGTTTATAATATTATGGCTTTATAATATCATGAGTTTATAATATGATGACTTTATTATATTATGGCTTTATAATATTATGAGTTTATAATATTATGAGTTTATCATATTATGAGTTTATAATATTATGAGTTTATAATATTATGGCTTTATAATATCATGAGTTTATAATATGATGACTTTATTATATTATGGCTTTATAATATTATGAGTTTATAATATTATGGCTTTATAATATCATGAGTTTATAATATGATGACTTTATTATATTATGGCTTTATAATATTATGAGTTTATAATATTATGGCTTTATAATATCATGAGTTTATAATATGATGACTTTATTATATTATGGCTTTATAATATTATGAGTTTATAATATTATGGCTTTATAATATCATGAGTTTATAATATGATGACTTTATTATATTATGGCTTTATAATATTATGAGTTTATAATATTATGAGTTTATCATATTATGAGTTTATAATATTATGAGTTTATAATATTATGGCTTTATAATATCATGAGTTTATAATATGATGACTTTATTATATTATGGCTTTATAATATTATGAGTTTATAATATTATGAGTTTATCATATTATGAGTTTATAATATTATGAGTGTATAATATAATGATTTTATAATATTATGAGTTTATAATATTATGGCCTTATTATATTATGGCTTTATTATATTATGGCTTTATTATATTATGACTTTATGATATTATGACTATTGAAAACATATACAGTGTAAATTCATTTTAGAAGAAAACTATTTTTAAAAACGAAATGACTAATCTTTTATATATTTTTTTATAATAGAAGTTCGAGCTTTTCCAAAGCACTGTTCTTTTCTACCCCCCAAAAGCAATAATATTATTACATGGTTTTACGGTTAGTCAGCATGACCTTCACCTTTGATTCAAATGACCTTCACCTTTGATTCCAAACTTAGACCTGCTCACTAGTCTGCATGTTTTGACATATAATCAACGAACAGAAATTTAGCTGAGGTGTGTTACCTTACCAGCCCGTTCAGTCTGTCAGCAACTTCGGTTGATTTAGGACTTCGAGATGGGGTAATACCAATCGAGGATTCGTTCTCGACAATCAGTACCGGCAAGAACTGGGCCATTTCGGTGGCCTTTTATCTGTCGTGCCGAGGTATTGGTCCTGGGTTGTCCTAGGAGGTGCACCCTCCCAGGCGTTGTCTCCCCTCTTTAGGGAGGAGTAAGTTTATTGCTTGCTACCTGAGGCGCCCTTACCGGGGAATGCCGATGGGGTTGCTCAGGCTATTTTTGCTAGGCCAGAGTGCTCCTTCTTTCGGCGCGCTGGCTTTACTCTCCCCCAACTTCCGACCTTGTGTCACATATTCCTATAGTGGAAAGGAATTAAATAGCTGTGTTACCTTACCAGTAGCGGTGTTTTTCATACCAAGTAAAGAATACATCCTCTTTTCCATTTCAGCTAGGTGACCTTTTTTTCTGTTGGGCTTTACGTTCTTGTGCTGAGAAGTGGTTAGTTTATTGCTAATCGTCTGAGGCGCCCCTACGAGAACAATGCCAACAGGGCTATCCAGGCATTTCTGTAGGTCAGAGTCCCCTTCCTCTTGAATACTGGCTTTTCAATCCTCACCTTCCGACTTTATGTCATATCTTCCCACAACAGTAGGGAGGTAAATACTAGTTGAGGTGTGTTTTTTTATACCAGTTGAGAATTTCTTCCATTCCAATCAATCCAACAAATCATGCCAGTTCCATGCCCTCTTCTATCGGGGTGAGATATGGTCCAGCACAGTCCTAGGAGGTGCAATATCTCGCGCATTACCGCCTCTCTTTGAAGTCTGTTTATGGCTACTTTTGTAGAGCCAGAGTGCTCCCTTGGGGGGTGTTTCTGACTTTTTCCTCTACCCTTCCGACCGCGTGTCACATCTTGCGGTTGGAAGGAAGTACATAACACCTGAGGCGTTGCACTTGATACCAGGATCCGATTGTAGTATCTGTAGTGAAGAGAGACGTGATTCGAACGAACACCAAAAAGCGATTGGCTTGAATAGCCACCCTCTTTCTTTCTCTGGTTTGTCTAGATACCCTCCTCTTCACTTCCAAAAGAAAGTAAGAGTTTTCACAACGACATGTTAGCATTTTGCACCCAGTGAAAATGATTCCTGTTTTAAATGACATAGAGGTGTGAACTCAACATTTTTCAACCAATAAAAATGTAACAATCCACGAAAGGGGAAATTTAAAGAAAAAGGGGGCAAATTAACAAACTAAAGCACATCCAGGTCGGCAAACATCGGAAGAGGCTCACAACGTATGCTCTCCCCCCTCCCCCCGCTTCCTGAGCCTTTGACCGGGAAGGGGAAAACGAAAGGAACACTTCAAACACAGTACAAACTCCATCATCTCACCTACATATTAATACGCAATAAGTCAGGCGAACAGAAGCAAATTGCTACCCACTCCCATGCACTAACAGAACAAGTTAGGCTTACACATACACAATCCCGTGCTGCTTATTACTCACATATGCATATTACTCACACACGAATATTCACACTAACAAATATATAGACATACACATCCTTACCCCTCCTTTCTGCTTATTCACTGAACATTCTCTACAAAAACACGAGTTTGCATAAACATTACCCCAATGAACATTTTTGACTAAAAATTACATTTTTATAGTCATGTAAAATTATAGTTATATAAATGTTTTGTTATACAATTTTGTTTAGGAAATCGATAAGGATGCCAAGATTTCTTTCTTTCTTTTTTATACAATAAATCAAATATTTCGATCATGACCAATCTTTTTCAATGAAACTGAGAATCCGACATTGCTATTATTTTTTTCTTCTTTATCAACGCCGGCACGCTGTCAGCGAACTGACAAGGATCAGTGTCACTCCTGCTGTAATTTGAGATAGGTTAATGTCAAGATTAAGTGATAGTGGTGGTACCACAACACAGTGGTAGTGGAAATAGGCGCTCAATTACGCATATAAGTATTAAAAGTGTTGTTTTTATTCCACATTAAAAGGCATCGTAAAAATGAAATACAATTTTGTTTAGGAAATCGATAATAATGGCAAGATTTTTTTTTTATATACAATAAATCAAATATTTCGATCGGGATCAATCTTTTTTAATTAAAGTGAGAATCTGACATTGTTATTTTTTTTTTCTTCTTTCTCAATACCGGCAAGTTGTCGACGAACCGATTTGATTTATTGTATAAAAAAAAATCTTGGCATCATTATCGATTTCCTAAACAAAATTGTATTTCATTTTTACAATGCCTTTTAATGTGGAAAACACATTTTTAAATGTTTTGTTATTTAAGCATATTTTTCTTGATCTTCCATTTACAAAACTCTATTCATATGTTAAGTTAGCACTTGCTAACTGGTGACCATAATATCCCTCAATATTAAATTCATGTCCATTTTGATATTTCTCATTTTCTTTCTTTGCCATTTATAACCACATTTTATCACTTATATTAACAGTCGGTGTGGTTCTTAATAATCCCCAAAGACGCAACCGTCGTCTAAAAATAACTCTACCAAGGCGAGGAACCACACTACACAAATTGGTGCCTCCAGCGTTCAGTAGACACACCACATATCTGTGCCTTGTCTCTGTTCCTGCTCCAAGAATTTTAATCAGAAGATATTATGTAGATTTTTTTATTGTCTTCTATGTGCCACTGATTGAGACAATCGGACTATAAATTTGTTATGGCTCAGTTGCATTTAAACAATAGGCCTAGGCTAGCTTGGTACTGCAAGTTAAATGTCTCTTTTTTATTGGAGATATGTGGCCAGCGTCTCACACTAGATATGGCTAAAACAAAGAAGTACTTAGAAAAAAGTTGACCCGGCTAGTGGCTGGGAGAGATCTCCTAATTATAGAACTAGTTAAGAGAGACCTGTGATGCGAGCATTATCAGAGCCAAGTAGTTAGAACTAAGCTAAAGAAGGTATCTACCGAAGAAGAAGTCTATCATGTTTTAGACAGATACATTCGTAAAGTCAAAAACTTGGATGGACTCACCCTCATATTATCTCGGGAGATTCGTAAGGGGTTTCGGAAGCACTTCCTAGAGTTTTTCAACCAACTGTCCAGACATTTCGTCTAGGATTTAGGCAACTATTTAGCAGGGTTATAAGGTGTGAGGTCTTGCCTGTGTTCAAGCAAGCCGGCTACAACAAATCGTCAGGACTTGATGGTCTGCCGTATAAATTGTTCTTGAGGTTGTTGCATATGTTTGTGTTACATATGTTTGTGTTACATATGTTTGTGTTGCATATGTTTGTGTTGCATATGTTTGTGTTACATATGTTTGTGTTACATATGTTTGTGTTACATATTTTTGTGTTACATATGTTTGTGTTACATATGTTTGTGTTGCATATGTTTGTGTTGCATATGTTTGTGTTACATATGTTTGTGTTACATATGTTTGTGTTACATATGTTTGTGTTACATATTTTTGTGTTACATATGTTTGTGTTACATATGTTTGGGTTACATATGTTTGTGTTACATATGTTTGTGTTACATATGTTTGTGTTACATATGTTTGTGTTACATATGTTTGTGTTGCATATGTTTGTGTTGCATATGTTTGTGTTACATATGTTTGTGTTACATATGTTTGGGTTACATATGTTTGTGTTACATATGTTTGTGTTACATATGTTTGTGTTGCATATGTTTGTGTTACATATGTTTGGGTTACATATGTTTGTGTTACATATGTTTGGGTTACATATGTTTGGGTTACATATGTTTGTGTTGCATATGTTTGTGTTGCATATGTTTGTGTTACATATGTTTGTGTTGCATATGTTTGTGTTACATATGTTTGTGTTGCATATGTTTGTGTTACATATGTTTGTGTTACATATGTTTGTGTTACATATGTTTGTGTTACATATGTTTGTGTTGCATATGTTTGTGTTACATATGTTTGTGTTGCATATGTTTGTGTTACATATGTTTGTGTTGCATATGTTTGTGTTACATATGTTTGTGTTGCATATGTTTGTGTTACATATGTTTGGGTTACATATGTTTGTGTTGCATATGTTTGTGTTACATATGTTTGGGTTACATATGTTTGTGTTACATATGTTTGTGTTACATATTTTTGTGTTACATATGTTTGGGTTACATATGTTTGTGTTACATATGTTTGTGTTACATATGTTTGTGTTACATATGTTTGGGTTACATATGTTTGTGTTGCATATGTTTGTGTTGCATATGTTTGTGTTGCATATGTTTGTGTTACATATGTTTGTGTTACATATGTTTGTGTTACATATGTTTGTGTTGCATATGTTTGGGTTACATATGTTTGTGTTACATATGTTTGTGTTACATATGTTTGTGTTACATAACGAGAGCCGTGTTTAAATGGAAAAGTTTGAGTGACATCTTGAGGGTCAGAGATGATCCAAGACGGATATAGATGTAACCATGTGACTTCCATACGGGGATTTTTTGTCTCTTTTCTGGCAATACTTAGAGCAAAAAAAACGTGTCCAGAACGTTGTCTCCAATGGCGGCGGGGTCGAACAATGTAACTAGGTGTAGCGGGACAAGATATCCGTCTATCTATCTCTCTGACTCTCTCTCACGCACATATGGACAATCCTGACATACTGATCGAGAGATACCAAACGACTACTGATGCCAGTAAGCGATACAGGATGGAGGTCCATTTCTGAAAGTCCGGTTTAAAACTGTCAGTCTTTAAGAAAGATGCCAAAAAGAAATGGTAGACTCTGTCAAAAACTTTAGACAAATCTAAATTATGGCAGCCGGCAGGTTCGAATCCGGGCGGGAAGCCCCGTTTTTTTGTTTTGCTCCCCCATTTGGGGAGTCGTCCTCGGAGGGAGTCTTTGCAGGGGTGGCAACACCTGGGGTGTCAAAATCCGGGCGGTACGCCCGGTTTCCGGGTTTTTCTCCCCCATTTGGGGAGTCGTACTCAGGGGGAGCAGCCCCCTCCGTGCTGGTATTGATCTCAGTGGGGTCCGGGTTGAGGGGTTGATGTGCCCCCTCAGTGTCAAAGTTGGTGGTGGTGGTCGTCATCGTTTGATTACTCTCTTCCATTTTTTTTTTTTTAACTCCTGTCTTTTAGCCAGTTGCCTTCCAAATAGTGTTGAAGCACAAAAAGTTCGGGGAAAACAACTGACGTGGAGACGGCGTCTGGGAGTAGAGCCGGTTTTGGCGCGCTCTCAGGGCGCCAAAACGGGCAAAGAGGGGGCAAAGAACTGAGAGTGGGAGGGGGAGAGCGTTAATGGAAGAGAGACAGCAAGGGTTTCATCTCAACTACCGGAAGTAGGAGAAGGAGGATAGACAAAAGTGGGTCAGGCGATCAGAGTGCCGCTGACAATACACAGATTTGGAGAGCTGTTACTACATCCCCCACCCAAGAGGGGAGGGCGGGGAATCAGTAACTGAGAAACTTTTTGACCAAAGAAAAAAAAAATGAGAACAGATACTACACTTTGATCTTTGATCAAAAGGCCAAGACGATATTTATTTATCTTAAATATATACAAAGATACATCAAAGATGTGGCACAAGGCCAAAAAGGGGTATGGGGGGAGAGTGGGGGTCGGGGGTCGTCCACTTGGTCTAAAATACCCTAGAAACTAGTTTCAGTTACCACAATACCACATTCACTCTATGGACTTAAGCTACTTAAAATATCCCCAGGTGTTTGAAATGAATTTTATTTACAAAAAGTATATACATGTGTGATGATGGGAGTGGGAGAACAAGAAACTAAGCCTTAAATAATCCCCCAAAAATAAAAGGGATAGTAAAAATAAAGAACCAAAGAAAATGCTAATTATGGTAAGTTAGTAGTACCCCCCTCCCATCCTAACTAGGGCATGAACTGCTCGCTGTCTTCTGGTAAAAACCAAAAGCAAGAAAGTCAGTTCCTAAGTGGGAGTGGGTGTTTCTATGGGGGCAAAAGAAATGAAGGGATGGGTTTGTCGGGATGTGCGGTGTCC
Organism: Sepiola atlantica; assembly: GCA_963556195.1. Taxonomy (NCBI): domain Eukaryota; kingdom Metazoa; phylum Mollusca; class Cephalopoda; order Sepiida; family Sepiolidae; genus Sepiola; species Sepiola atlantica. The sequence continues at coordinate 21,512,142 of OY744550.1, forward strand.
TCCAGGATAAGAACTATTAGGGCGGGTCAGGGATGCAAAATAAATTTGGGAGCGGGCATCCTGGAGGAGTTCAGACACCTAAAATAAAGATGGGGACAGCGAGCTCATTTATACTATTAGTTAAAAGGGGGGCTGATCCAATAAATTGGATGGTCAGGGCAAGGAACTTTTATCCTTTTTCAAAAAAGAGACTTACGGTTGGCGTGTGCCATGCCTAGGCAGGGAACACGAACTCAAACTTATTCCGTGTGAACACGCATAAACTAGCGGTGTGTATCCACCTACTTTTAAAAAGTGAGGTAGGCAACCTCCTTCTATCAGATTTGATTTTGATTTTAAGCTGATGTTTAAAATACAAAATCAAATGATGATGAGAAGGCGGCGCCCCCCCCCCCTCCACGCCCTATTTCTAAGCGTGAAGTGTACACAACGAGTCTAGCTACGGCTAAAATCGCGAGCAAAACCATACGTTTCTCCCTGGGCCACAAGGGGTCCATGTTGAAGACAACGGATGCTAAATCCAGGCACGTCACCCGGTCGGGGGGGGGGGGCTGGTGGTACCGATCAATAATACAATTTTTTTTTTGACTGCCTAATTAGCATAACTATTTTTTAAACCGTTTATAATTAATTAATGTGTAGTAGTACTATTTTGGAATTGCATTAACTTTTGTTGGCTATCTATATGCAATAGTTTAGTCTATATTAACAGTAATTAATTAAAGTTATTTAATAAATAAATCGGAAAAATATCCAAAAACCCTTAAGTTTTAACTCCATGCGCTCACTGAAAACCTGACTGGCGAGGCAGAAGCGAGAAAGGAAAGGGGGGTTGCAAGGGAGTGTGGTTGTCTTGCAAAGCAGAAGCGAGAAGAGAAAGGAGGAGTGGGAGGAAGAGTGTGGTTGTCTCGCTTGATCCGCAGCAAAGTCCTCCCCCCTCCACCCCCACCCTCCAAAAAAAATTACTACATTTTTTAACTTGATGGAAAGAAGAAAAGAAAAAAAACAATTATTTTATCATTTAAAGTGGGGAAAATTTTCAAATATAAATTGAATATTTCGGGCCAGTTTTAGGGCAGTTCAGTCAAACTTAGGGTTAGTGTTGAAAACATATTAACTGCCCTAACAATATAGACCCTAAAAGGAAGAATCTCATTCTTAAGATGGGGGGGGGGGGGGGATAATTTGACTGAGGATGTTAATCTACAAATTTACCAAAGTTTATTAAAATTATGTAATTCTCTGAGTAAAAAACATTTTTTTAAAGTAACGCCCCCTTCCCTCCCAAGTAATTGCTGCCCGGAGGCGCGTAGGTTTTGCTAGTATGTATATATATATATATATATATATATATATATATATATATATATATATATATATATATATATATATATATATATATATATGTCCTGTTTTTAAATCTCCGAAACAGTTACATGGTAAACAGCTGATGATCCCCGTGTTAATATTAGACGCTTAAGGTTTCCTGTTTTTGTTTCACTCTTAGATAATTAACCCCTTCCTTTTTTATTTTTATTTTTATTTTACTTATATTTTTTCATTTATTAATTTTCCAACGAATGTTAAGTCTGCAATATCTTGGATTTAGTTAGTTTGTCTGGGAATTTAAACTGCATTTTACTTTTTTTAATTTTTTTTTTTTTTTAATGACTCAAAGCTTCTTTAGACTATATATATATATATATATATATATATATATATATATATATATATATATATATATATATATATATATATATATATATGATCAGATAAGTAAAATGCAAAGATTTGGGTAGTATACAGATGAACAAGTATTAACCCCACCTAAAAGATATAAGTATATTAATATTTTTCTTAATTCTTCGCTTTTGCATTTTCAACATATTTAATATTCGATAAGAGCGTTATCTTTGAAAAGCTATGTTTTAAAGGTCTTTATGTATTTGCATTCCTTGTTTGAACACTTGATAAATAAATAAACTTGTAAACTATACAAATTTTATCCACTTCATCACTTCATTGTTCATATATAAATGCTCTATCTACTATATTGAGCTTGACCATATCTTGATAGGATCTAATATAATTCTTGATCTTTGTATTATTCATTTATATATATAAGGAGGGCCTGTGGACGAGTGGTTATAGCACTTTGGGCTGGACAACCCGGGTTCGATCCCACTCACGGCATGCAAATTTTCGGGTCTGAAAACTCTCTCTGTCCACCCAGCAGTAAATGGGTACCTGACTAAAAACTCAGGGAAGGTTCAAGGCAGCGGAAGGAGGGGGATGGGATCCGCCTTCCATATGCTGTGCCCTAGACACAATGATTCTTAACAAATCACCGCCGCTACGGCTATGGGCAGTGTGCGATGTTGGCAACGACACTTTTGCGCGTCCAGGCTATGCGACCGTTACCTTTTACTTTACTATATATATATATATATATATATATATATATATATATATATATATATATATATATATAGAGAGAGAGAGAGAGAGAGAGAGAGAGAGAGAGACATACATCTGTATATATATATATAGCATAATATAAAAAATGAAATAATAAAATAAGGTGCGAATCAAATTTTATTAGAATTCAAAATTCAGGCAAAGTATCTCAACGTCCTTAACTCATGAGATTTCAAAGATAATCCTTCTCCTCAGAGGACCATTACCGCAGTGACGTTACTGCAGGTGATAAAATTACACTTTGAAAATATATAAAAATATATACAAAAATACAAAAGAGTACATAACACAAATATATCAAGCCAAAAACATACTTATTTGTTAAAGTTATAAAATCCATTCAAGTCATACAAATTAAAACATATTCAGGAAAGATATCCATCTTTGAATAAGGAGTAAGTTTATTGCTTACTGCTTGAGGCGCCCCTACCGGGGAATGCCAACGGGGCTGCCCAGGCAATTTTTAATGGCGAGAGTGCTCACCTCTCGAGCGCTGGCTTTTCAAACCCCACTTTCCCGACCCGACCTTGGGTCACATCTTACTTGTGGGAGGTAGATAAAAACTGGCCATGTGCCTAACTCCTGGAGAGGAGTAAATCAATACACATGGTCGGTGTAAGGAATTGTTTTGTGAAAGGTGGAGGGAAATGAAGTTCTATAGTCTCTTTATTCTTTTCTCTAGTAAGCTGGCTTCTGTATATTTCCTTAAGTCTGTTGTCGGTTTGCCAGTCCTCTTCAAGCGCTGTTTCGTTCACATGTGAAATTTCCACAATACTTGTCCCTAAACCACAGTGTGCTAGTATGTGTGATTACTTTTCTGGGAATGAGCGTGTTGATTCTCAATGCAAAAAGAAAACGTCTGTTTCAGCAATATATCACCCCTCCTCCCTCAATCTCTGTCTCATATGACCTGCCAGTCAATTGTTCAGTGACTGTCGCCTCTCTTGACTCAATTGATATAATGGCTGGACATGGACATTGTCGCTTATGACGAGACTTTTTAGTTCTTTGCCTGCGGCATGTTGTTTAAGCCTTCTTTCTTGCCATTGCATGCCCAGCAGAATGAGTAATGAGGTTGGATTATTTGGCTTATTCAGATTAGATGTTATTCTCATAACGTTTCGGCTAATGTAACCTCCAACCTTCTTCAGGTGTGTCTTGTCAAACTCGACAATCTTTATGGGAATTTCGGCAAGGACCCGTGGTGCAACAGATAAAAGTGTTAAGTAATAACCAGTAAAATGGAAAAGTTTAGAGGTCAAGGATCAGAGGCTGACACCGGGCAGAAGTTATGCAAACCATGTGATTTCTGACCTAGTCCTTTTTCCCTTTCTCTTTGGTGAGACTTGAATGAGGAAAGGCGTGCTTGCATGCTGCCTCCAAAATGGAGACAGCACGCGTTGGGTGGCTGATGCAGTGAAATGGGCTATCTGTCGATCTATCCATCTCTCTCTTCTCTTTCTCTTCACTTTTTCTTCTATTTCTCTATTCTCTCTTTCTTCTCTCTTCTCTCTTTCTTCTTTTTCTTTTTTCCCTTCTCCTTTCTCCTTCTTCTCTTCTCTTCTCTCTCTCTTTTTCTCTCTTCTCTCATCACTCTCTTCTCTCTCTCTAATCTCTCTCATCTCTTTCATCTCTCACTCTCTAATCTCTTTCAAATCTCTCTCACACACATGTGGAGTTTCTGTTTCTGTCTTTTTGAATAAACCTTTTATAAACTAAGTGACACGTGTCAGCATGAGTTTATCAAGAGACGAAAAAACAACCTGGGCTCACAACGATGATAGTGGTGACAACAGCGACAATGACGGAGAGGAGTAGATCAACACGCATGTGTAAAGGATTTTATTCACTCATCGGTAAGGGTATGTTTACCACCATGACGGGAGTAGAAGACTGTGGCACAACAAATAAAGTGATAAGTAATAATCAGTTCTACGTAACGGTCTTCTGGAGGTTGGAGGTTCAATCCTCAGTGCGGGCGATACTAATGCTACAATTATGAATTACTTAAGACTTCTACGGATTTCCATGGATTAAATAAACAGTTCTGTTCGAAATTTCGTACAGATTCCCGAGTTTGAAAGAAAATTCCCAGGTTTGTCAAGACATACCTAAAGAAGGTTGTAGGTTACATCAGTGTAAACGTTGGGAGAATAACATCCAAGATGAGAAAAGTAGTCCGAATAATCCAAATTCTTCTTTGCGTGTCTTTGAAGTGTCATGCGGTCATACAACAGTTTCCCACTTTTTACGCAGTCCTTTGCATAATTGTTGTACTCTGCAAGATCTTTCAAGCTGCACCGGTTCCGCAGTAGGGGGCAGATAAGGCAGCGTTGCATCATATGGTCCTCCTCTCCACAATAATTATATGATGCATTACTTACAAAGAGTCTAAAATAAATGGTCCAGTCTAATTTTGATTACCCATTAACGTTCACAATAGAAAGATTATTTCTACTAAATTGCAGCTTTCTATGATAATGTCTTGACCACACTTAGCAACTAATTTCATTAAAATATTGGCATGACGATTATTATTTGATTGATATACAAATATTGACCGTTATTCATATACTAGTTGTCCCTACCTGGCGTTGCCCAATTTATTTTGCTTTGCTTTTTTTAAACTATACCGTTCTCTTTTCAAAATAGTTTTTTTTTCAATCAAAGGGAAGTAATTTTGTATAGACAAATATAGAGTTATGTCCCTTTTTCAAGATTGCAGCCATTTGAAAATAATTCTGATTCAGACAAAGTATTTTCTGGAAGGAATTAAATTGGATTACATTTTATTCTTCTTAACATGATATGTATGTTGCAACAATCCACAACAAAAAAACTGACAAACCAGAATCAAAAGAAGAAATCTATCGATGACGAAGAAAAGATATAGCGGTTGAGTGTTTTACACTGGAGCCAAATTTCCAAATAATACAAATTATCAATCTTCATCTCAAGACATTTCGAAAAATGAGTAGTGAGATTTCAGTATTGATTCTACCACTGGTACTGTCGACTTTGTCTGTCAAAGAGTATTTGTGCTGGGCTGGTTCCCGATGAGATAGTTCCATCTCAGAATAGCCATTTCTCAGAAAACATTCTGAAGACACATGACAAGAACCGGGGTCCATTGTTGGATGTCAGTGTATCTGCAATTCTATGGCATACAAAGTCTGCTTTCATATATTTTATCACTGACGTAGGTGTGGTCAAGCCTGACAATCTCAAAGACACTTCCAATGATAGAAGGTTGACTGCTACTTGTTGCCATTGTCTGTCTGTCACTGGTGGGATAATCTAAGGTTCTATTGACTGACGATCTCCATATATTGCGCACAATTTATTTTTCTGAACATTCGAATCTGAATGATTCAAATCTTGTTTAAAAGTGTGTCACTTCTCATTTTGCTATTTTCTTTTTTTTTAGGGTGTTGCTTTCATAAAGATTTGAAGACTTTTGCATTAAATTTCACTTTGATGATGTACGGTTTTCCTCTGACAATAATGCTCTGACAACGGGAGTTTTTTGTTTACTACTTGAATTTGTTTCAAGTAGGTTTTTGATTTGTCTAGAAACACGTGTTAGCTTTTCTTTGCTTTGAAACTGACAATAAATCACAGTATGATATAACTATGATCTGTCAATATATTTATATTTATAAAAACATAATTTTTTTAAAAACCAAATTTGATGCTGAGATAGAGTAGATAAGAAATACAGCAGCTTACATAAATTTCTACATCTGGATATTCTGCCGTTTCTCTTCAATTACTCACCCCCTCATCTGGTCTATTGAGCTCGATGAATTGCTGACTTGTTCAAGTGTTACGTCTGCTGTAGCATTTTTAATTGTCCCTATTGACGTTCATGGCACAGCAGATAAAGTTATAAACCAAAAAACAAAAAAGAAAAAAAAAGTAAACATTTATTTGTTCTTTTGTATATTGTGCTTTAAAATATTAGAGGCTTCTTCACTAATTACAAACCTTTGTATTCACCTCTTGGATAAAATTCACTTCTCATTCAATTTTAAAAAAATTTTTCTAGTAAACATTTCAACCATTTTAAACCTATTTTGCTCAGTTTGTGTTTATTCGCTTCCCATTTTAGCAAGATCTGGTACAAGGCCAGAAGCCATCTACCCCCCCCCCCACATCGAGAGGAGGCGTTCTGGTCGGGTACAAAAATAGACATCATCATCATCATCATCATCATCATCATCATCATCATCATCAGTTTAACGTTCGTTTTACATGCTGGCATGTGTTGGGCGACCTTTAGAAATTGCCTCCCAAACTAACCTATCTCTGGACAGGTCTTTATTTATCCCCCTTTCTCCCGAGTCCATCCTTATCACTTCCTCCCATCTTTTCCTTGGCATTCCCTATCAGCTGACCCTGCTATCTTAATTGTCCTACATCTACTAATCCGAGAACTTTCATCCATTCTTTCATCATCATATTCGGTTTAACATCAGTTTTACATGTTGGCATGCATTGGACAGTTTTTACAAATTGATTTCCAAACAAACCTATCTCTGCCCAGGTCTTTATTTCTCCCACTTTCTCCCAAGTTCATCCTTATCACTGCCTCCTATGTTTTCCTTGGCCTTCCCCTGTGAAGTGACCCTGTTACCTCAATTGTTCTACATCTACTAACCCAAGAACTCTTATAAATTCTTTCATCTTCATATTAGGTTTTACATCTGTTTTACATATTGGCATGTGTTGAACTGCTTTCAGAAGTGGACTTCCAAACTAACCTATCTCTGACCAAATCTTTATTTATCCCCCTTTCTCCAAAGTCCATCCTTATCACTTCCTCCCATCTTTTACTTGCCATTCCCCTGTCAGCTGACCTTGATATCTCAACTGTTCTACATCTACTAACCCAAGAACTCTCATCCATTCTTTCAACATGGTCATGCCATCTAAGTTTCCTGTTATGCACACATTTTGCTTTACTGTCCCGATTTAAGACTCACATTATACATTCTCATATCATTTCTCTCCATGCAACGGATGTCCTCAACCCTCACTGGACAGGTTTAACTTTCATACATCATCACACTGCATACACATGCCTGATAAATTCTTCCCTTGGTTAACACTCTGCTGGTTAGTAATGGCTGAAGTTCCCTGAAGTTCTCCATCCACTCTTAATTCTTGTAATCATACTATCACTTGCTTCTCCTCGTGCTTCAATAGTATCACAAAGGTAACCAAACTTCTGAACAACCGTCCCAAGGAGGTAATGCCTGGAACGATGCACCTACTTGGACAGAGCTTGACTATACCTTACTCCGACAAAGAATGGTCTGGTTGTTCAGATCAGTTCTTAGTAGGTGCATCCTTCCAGGCATTACCTCCTTGGGATGGTTGTCAGAATGATTGGCTTTGCTAAATTTACTCTGCTCAAACATTACTATTGAGGATTTGTATTATTTGTATTATTCGAACTACTGTTCTCATCTTGCATGTTATTCTCACAACGTTTCGGTCGATGTAACCTCCAACCTTCTTCAGGTGCATCTTCTCAAACTCGGGAATCTTTATGTCGAATCTGTACGGAATTTCTAGCTGGAACCTTTATTTAATTCATGGGGATAGATTGCTCTTGTCCAGTCAGCCATGAGCAGGTAAAAGTCTTAATTAATTCTTAATTATATTCTTAGTATCGCCTACACTGAGGACTGAACCTTCAACCTCCAGAAGACTGTAACTTAGAACTAATTATTACTTAGCACTTTATCCATTGCGCAAGTCTCCTATCTCCATCATAGCTAACGAAGTGAAGGAAATCTACCCCCATGAATCAAATAATGGGTGCTGTTCGAAATTCTGAGGCGGCCCTTCCGGGGAATGCCAACGGGGCTGCTCAGGAATTTTTTATTGGTGAGAGTACACTTCACCTAGTGTGCTGGCTTTTCAAAACCTCACCTGACCTTGTGTCTAACCTTCTGCAGAGGAGATAAATTAACATAATCACACAATCAGCAGGAGCCTGATTGTAATTATAATTATAAACAAAAAATAAAAAATAATTATATAGCTAATAAAAGGTAGAAAACCGAAAAACTTATTTCACTTTCACAGGTCGTAATCTGCTTTCAGTCTGCATTCATCAGTTACACCTCTGCATTGGAATCGACTCCTATAAATTATCCTTATATATATATATATATATATATATATATGTAAACAGGTACCCCACACGATCCTGTGTCAGAAAACCAAATGTAACACAAGACCCCACACTCTTCGCCCCATGAGTATCGTTGTCGGCCACTCACGCACAGGTGTTTGATGTCCCGGTCGCGGTGCCGAGTAAAACATACCTCACTCTGCTCCGGTGTAACTGAACCACTTGAAACATAGGTGGTTCACTCGTATCCCTATCTCTGTACTCACACGTCTGGTTCTCAGCGCAGAAATCCTTCCAGACTTCACAGTCTGGAAGGATTTCTGCCTGTGATGTCGTAGCGGCAGAAAAAGAAAGATGGGTCGAAACTCCTCTCGGTCGGATGATGATGATCCCGTGATTCTGTGAAGGCAAAGTTACACAAGCAGAGCAAATAGACAACAGGAATAATTCAACAAACTCAGCGGTTTCCTTTTGTATCCAATTAATTATTAACAAGATAAACAACTGTTTTTAAAACGTCGAATTAAGTCTACCCTTCGATAATGTCTTTGTTTACTAAACCAGTTCGTCGTCTCTCTCTCTCTATGCGCGAGAGCCCATTTACGATTGCAAGTCCTTAAGTAAGTTGTAACTTGTCTACTGAACGGTGGGGGGGAATACTATGGGCAACGTCGTCCAAACGGGAAGCATTTTGCGCGACATTCCCGCTTGTTGGCCGCTCGAGTCTCAGGTCCGGCTAACACGAGCCCGCGAGGTTCTGCGACCTACACAGGTCGAAATCCCAAATCTAACTGATCGTCTACTCCACACAAAAACATTTTCTTTTCCCAAAGAGGCATATTGTAACACCCTCTCTTTCTCTCTGTGTCTTTCCTCCTCTTTCGGAATCGGGGCGGGGTGAGATATACTGATTTACTCTCTCTCTCTCTCTCTCTCTCTCTCTCTCTCTCTCTCTCTCTCTCTCTCTCCCATCCACTTCTCTGTGTCTTTCCTCCTCCTTCGGGGTTGGCAGGGGTCGAGTGGTGGCCCCTGTCAACGATTCAGATAAACAGAGTTTTCTGTTTTTAGCTTTCATTGCTTATCCTGACAAAAACGATTTTTCGCCTTCTTTGTCTTTATCAAAAGGGTTCTCGACCTCCCAAGAACTGACCTGTTATCAGCCTAGGTGTAGTTAAGGGATCATTACCAAATTCCGAGGCGGTATCTGGCATGCGACTCCTTGGGAGGGATAATTACAACTGACAACCAACACATTTTTTCCAGACATTTCGTCACCAACTCTGGCCAATGTTTGGACAGTCGAAAATATGTACTAGCCTCAGATCTCTACCTATTTCTACGTAGGATCCAGCCTCCTCACTAAGATTCACACTGGTGCGCTAAGGTGCACGATCTCCGTCGGTCATAATCGTGGTTTCACATATATATATATATATATACTATACACAATGCTTCAAGCAAACTACAGTAACCAAAACAAAGTAATAAATCCTATTCAAAAAAAAAAATGTAGACATGACTAAATTTTGAATTATTTTTCTTTAAGCAGCAATATGTCTATGATTCGGCATAATCACATTGACACACCGGTTCTTGTTAGATCACCGAAGTTAAGCAACGTGGAGTCTGGCCAATACCAGATGGGTGACCATTTAGGAATACCAGGAGCTGTATGTAGGAGGACGTCGACACATCACTGCAAGAATTGCAAAAACCTAACGTCGTCATATTCCCTGATCTGGATATATATGTGACTGGGGACTGCAAAACATTGTCGTTCGGAAGAAACCGATTCAACCAGTCTAGGGTGAATGCCGCTTCTGTAATATGTCTCCATCCAGACAAAAAATTAATTTTTCTTAATTGCTTTAATTTTTTTTGAAGTAGCTGCATTTACCCGGCGTTGTCTGGATGGAGACATATTTCTGTGTGAAGAACATGAAAAAGAATGTAAATCAAAATATAGCTACAATTTCTTTTATTTTAAATAGGATTTTTAAATATTTGTTTTAGTTTTCCCTTATTTCATACCAGATCAGGCTGCCCTGTGGCTCCCTGAGACGAAATTCACCTACATTGACGTTTTTTTTTTTTTTTTTTTTTTTTTTTTTTGTAAAACTTAATTATGTTCTACAAAACCAAAAACAAAAACAACAGCCCCTCTCCCTTTCTCCCTCCCCTTTTTTATTTTATTTTCAGAACTTGAAGCATAAATCTTTTACTATAATGACCGGATTCGGCATTAGATGGCCCGAAAAGGGTTGATATGCCGTAAAACAAAACTACCAAACCAAAAACGATGATTAAACATTTGAAGATATAAAGAACTTGAAGCATAAAAACTTTTACTATAATGACCAGATTCGGCATTAAATAACCCAAAAAGGGTTGATATGCCGTAAAACAAAACTACCAAACCAAACCCTTATTTCATTTTTAATTTCAATAAATGTTCGATTAATAGTAATTAAGAAATAATCAAACATGTATTTATCAAAGTTACATATAGACGAGAAGCATACACACACACTAAAAGATGTGCAATATCTTGCCTGATAGTTTTATTAATACACAGATTGTGTAGAGGAATCAACGTAAATGGAATAAATTAACAACACAATGCGTACAAATTAAATTATATACGAAATTTCAAAATTGGTTAAGAAATCACATAACATGATGCAGGATTTTTTTTTTCCAATAAATGAATTTTTCTTTTAAATCCAAATTTTCGGCTTGATAAAAAATATATTAGAAAAAGAAAATCATTTATTAAAAAAAGAAACCCTGCATTGTGTTATGTGGTTTCTTAACTGATTTTCAAATTTCTCATTATACCGATGCTTCTACTGTAGTACTATTAAATTATATACATTTTATTAAGAAACATCATAAGGTACAGAGGATTTACAAATTCGTACGACGATATAGTTCAGCATATTTTGTTTGAAATAAACTCAGCAAGTGCCAGGCTCCTGCTGATCGTGTGAGTATATTTATTTGCCCCCCTGCAGGAGGTTAGACACAAGGTCAGGTGAGGTTTTGAAAAACCAGCACACTAGGTGAAGTGCAGGCTGGCCTACAAAAAATTCCTGAGCAGCACCGTCAACATGCCCCGGAAGGCGATTAGCAATAAACTAACCCCTTCTCAAAGAGAAAGTAAAACCTGGGTGAGTGGACCACCTAGAACTGAACAAGATCATATCTCAGCCCGACAGCAACAAAGCCACTGTCAGAGTGATTGTCAAGGACGTATCTCTGACTGGTACGAACAATACCTATTCAAGCCGTGCGAGGTAAGTATGACCCTTAAAAGTATGATTGCGTTCAGCTTCTGTGTGTTTTTCTCCCACGAGTTGTTTTAAGTAGTGTTTATTTAATGCGAGGTGTGTGTGTAAGTGTGTATGTGTTATTCGAACGGCTGTGGTGATGAGTGACTGAATACTGAACTGAAGAGGTGCTGTGCTTATTTCTTTTATAGTGTGAAAGCAGGTTCCCAGCGACTTGGTGCCAAATATTTAATGGATTCTTTTTATGCTTTTGGTGGAAATATTTTTAGCTCTTCTCATTGGATTAAAAACATATTTTCTCTTCTATTTTATTTTATTTCGTTCGGAGTTGATTTTTCTCCAAAATATGTAACTCCTTATTTATTTATTTTTTGTTAATTTTTCTTAATGGTCGCACAATATTAAATTTGGTACTTATAAAGTACACAATCATCATCATCATCATCATCATCATCATCATCATCATCGTCGTCGTCGTCGTCGTCGTCGTCGTCGTCATCGTCGTCGTCATCGCCATCATCATCACCATCACCATCATCATCGTTGTCATTGTCATCGTCATCGTCGTCATCGTCGTCATCCTCATCATCATCATCATCATCATCATCATCATCATCATCATCATCATCATCATCATCAAGTGCGAAAGAAATCCAAATAAATGCATTTAAAAGAGCACTCGGTTGGAGCCTCTAAATAGCAGATCATCAACAACCCTATGGCACGTAGGCCCAGTTCACTTATTTTTTTCATAAATTCGAGTTGTAATTCAGTCAATTAGACCCCACGAAAAACTCACATTTCGTCAACAAACGAAGTATATTTAAATTTTTAAAAATCCGTTAAAGCGACGTTCATAAATCATTTCAGAAGAGATACACAAAACCTTTTCGATTTCCACATGGAAATCGATTCAGGAAGGGGAATTTTGTTGGGACTAGCAGCGCAGAAAATGGAGTATTTCTGCAAATCAGAGAAACGCAAATATTCAGTGCCAAAAATCTGTGCATAGTATAAAAACAAAACCACATCACCTTTCCCTCTCTTCATTTCGTTTATTTTAGAGAGAACACATGTGCGTATGTTACAATCTAGCCAAGGCCCACATTTGAGACCCGAAAAACTGTCAGCAATATTCACCTTGACTGAAATCTCTTTGTTCTAATAGTTTTCGTCTCTACCCAACGTACGTAGGTACGTCATTAAAAATTAATTCCTACCCCTAGCAAAGGATCGCAACCGATGAATGAGAGACTTTCACGGACTACTAAACACAACACCCAGCGAAGCACACACACACACGCCTCTAAACGAAGGCACAAGTACACAAGTTTAAACACACATAAATTCTCTCACTAACAAAGCAGGCATGCTAACATACACCCACATATCATGATGGTTATTTCCATTCACACATAATTAAACACACACAATGCCAGCTGCAATTAGCATGCCTGCTCAATTCCTTCTTGGTGTACACGACGCTAACCGAAACCAACATCTGTACTCAATTTTCCTTCGCCCGAAAAACATCTATTTCACTCAGGAACGTTTCTTGGACACTTTGAATCCTCACTATCATTCATTGTCTTAACAAGTTGTCGAATAAAATTAATTAATTTCGTATGGATAGGCTTTGTCATTTGTCAATCTTTCGTTTGATATTGCCTTCCCCCCTACACTACCGCTGATGCCCTTTACACATGTACACAAAGAAAGAAACAAATCGATATTTAATAAAAGTCTTAATCAATCAAACAATAAATACTCCAGTAATTCCAGGTTTCCCATTCATAAATAATTGCTTAACTCCGACCTGTGTCCGCCATTTCTCATTTGTCTAACGCTTTACAAACTGCTCAGTGATCATTGTTGTTTAATTAGCCGGTGTTGTAAATTCTATTCTTAACCCCTCCTCCCACTGGATGAACTTGTCCGTCAGACTTTCTTTCTTTCGTTAATCCCAAGACTATATAAATGCTTCTTCACTGTTTATTATTGTTGTAGTTTTCTTTTGTAATAAAAACTTTTACCTAAGGTATTCTGATCTTGTATCATTCTCCTTCTCACTACAATTTCAATTACAAAATGGACAGAGTACTTCATCCGAACGATTCGACACCGAGTTTACATCCTTTTAATGCAGAAAAAATACAAACATTGGAATCTTACTTTCATGAATTACTTATGTACGGTTAGTGGCACTGAAGAAATTGGAAGCACCCAAACCGATTTCTATGCATTGATAAATAGCATATCAGCAGAAGTATTTGAAACCTTCTAAGAACCCTCAAATGGGAGAGAGATTCACCAGCCTAAATATGATAATAGCATGCCATACAAAGTCTGATAGCAGAGACAGAGAATAATCTGTTTAGATTCATCTGTTCTCTTTGAGAACCAAATCAAACGCATAACGATTCGTTTGTTTTGGTAAGTTAGATCATTCCTCATAATAGAAAAGACTGAGACTAGCAGCATCACATCTGTGAGAGAGAGTGTGCAGAGATAATATTAATCAAATTGCAGATACGTTCCAGAACCTTATTGTTGTAAATTATATTCTTAACCCCCTCCTCCCACTGGATGAACTCGTCCGTCAGACTTTCTTTCTTTTGTTCATCCCAAGACCTTCACTGTTTATTATTTGTTGTAGTTTTCTTTTGTAATTAAAACTTTTACCTACGGTATTCTGGTCTTTTATCATTCTCCTTCTCACTACAATTTCAATTACACAACGAAATAGACAGAGTACTTCATCCGAACGATTCGACACCGAAAATGCAGAAAAAATATAAACATTGGAAGCTTACTTTCATGAATTACCTGCGTACGGTTAACAGCACTGAAAAAACTTTTATTACCGATATCTCCTCCTCTTCAATTCGACAATGACTTCTCAAGAAATCCCCCCTAACTTATCGGGAAGCATACGAAATGGCAAGATCTCTTGAAAATACTCCAGTAATGATTTTCCATTCATAAATAAATTGCTTAATTCCAACCTGTGTCTGCCATCTTTCATTTGTCTAACGCTTCAAAAACTGCTCAGTGATCATTGCTGTTGAATTAGCTGGGTTCCATGATGGCTTGATTTCTCTGTGACAGCTGATCGTTTGATCTATCTGTTTTACGACATATCAACCTTTTGGGGGTGGGGTGGGGGGTTATTTAATGCTGAAGCACAACACGTATTACAAACGATTTTTAGAATAATAGATTTTTGTTCAAAAGGTAAATTAATGACAAAGTCCATTCTAACATATTTTATCAACTGTATTTTATCGTGTATTCGTTCAACAAACAAACAGAAAACGAGGTTAAGAGACGATCTTACGTCAAATGTTACAATAAGCTTCCGTGTCGCTGTGAGTTGGACGGAGCACGTTTACACGACTGCTTTGATTAGAAGCGGGAAAGAATTTCTAAGTACAGTAATTGATGACACTAGATGACGATACCCTGCAGATAGTAAACTCTTTCTGCTATCTAGGAGATATGCTGAGTGCAGGTAGTGGATATGAACTCAGTACAGTCACAAAAGTGAGGGCAGCTGGGCAAAATTTTGTGAGTTGTTGCCTCTGATAACATCACGTGCTGTCCCTCTCTACATCCGGGGTAAGTTGTATAGCAGCTGTGTTAGGAGCGTCATGATATATGGCAGTGAAAGCTGGCCCTCGCCCAGTCCTCTCTCTTGCCCGTCTGCAGCGCAATAACAGATTCATAATCAGATGGATCTGCAATGTGAAATCTGACCAAACCCAACACATCAGGTCAGACAATTTGCTGAAAGCACTACATATGCCCAGCATGGAGGTTATCCTAAGGATGAATCGATTATGCTTGTATGGTCATGTGGAACGTTCATCCTCCTGGATAAACCATTGTAGAAGCATGAATGTCCTAAATCACAGGAAGATCAAGGAAAACTTGGAAGCAAGTGATTGGACAAAACCGCACAGAGTGGAATTTCGAGACTGCTGAACCATGAGAAGTGGAGAGTGAGCTTGCATAATATCAGTAAACGTCTGACCCTTAAACAAGGGAAAAGTAATGTTAAATGAATAGAAGAAGTACATTCCATGCAAAGCGTTTTCATTGGATAATAGATCAATCATTCCACATAGAAACAGTAGCTTACATAGAAAGGAAACAGTCCATCAAATGTAATATATAAGATATATATAGGACATCGTTATAAGTTTGGCAACTCAATTTGTAAAAATTTTCAGTCTTGTCTGCCGGGACAATCAAGTCTCCACTGTCTCTGATACTCATTGCAAATTATATTATTTTTTCGAAATTAGGGGTTACTGTGTTTAATGTGCTTCTTAAATCATTTCAAATTTATCTAATAATTGGTTATGAGGTGGGTTAAGGTAGTGTTATGGTGTAAGCTGATCTACCTATTTCAAGAATAAATGGACTTACCCAGACAATAAATACATTTGGCAGTTATTGGTGGCATTCATTTGCCGACCAGTGACGATATCGGTCACATACCAGTCGAGGATTCGTTCTCAACAATCAGTCCGGCAGGAACTGGGCCATTTCGGTGGCCTTTTAGCTGCCGGGCTGAGGAATACCGTCTCGGGTTTTCCTAGGAGGTGCACCCTCCCAGGCCTTGCCTCCCCTCTTTGGGGAGGAGTAAGTTTATTGCTTGCTGCCTGAGGTGCCCTTACCGGGGAATGTCGACGGGGTTGCCCAGGCTATTTTTGCTAGGCCAGAGTGCTCCTCCTTTATGGGCGCTGGCTTGATACTTCCCCGCACCTTCCCGACCTTGTGTCACATATTGCTGCGGTGGGAAGCAATTAAATACCGTTATTGGTGGCATTTATTTGCTGTCTGGTCAGTTTGACGGACATACCAGTCGAGGATGCGATCTCAACAACCAGTCTGATAGAAACTCGGCCATTTTGGTGGCTTTTTATCTGTCGGGCTGAACTATTCGTCCTGGATTGTCTTAGAAGGTCCACCCTCCCAGGCCTTTCCCCCACTCTTCAGGGTGGAGTTAGTTTATTGCTAACTGCCTGAAGAAATGCTAACGGGGAATGGCGACAAGGCTGCCCAGGCAATTTTTACGAGGCCACAGTGCCCCTTCTTTAGGAGCACTGGCTTGATTCCTCCTCTCCCTATTCTGACCATGTGTCACTTCTTCATGCGGTGGGAAGGAAGTAAATCCTGTTTTGGGTGACAGTTATGGCCCCACAATGAGACACATATTTATCGGCAGCACACCAAATAAATTAGCCAGAAAATTAGCAGAAATACCCCCCCCCCCATCCTCGGTTCCATTAGTCCAACCCATATAAAAAAAACCTCCGGAGATCTGCTACAAAAACTCCAACACATCAATATGAATAACTTCACTATGGCCAGTTTAGATATCAAATCTCTTTACACTAACTTACCTATAGCCAAATGCCTTAGATTCCTCAAAATTCATCTTAAGTTCAAAATTAAGCTCCCCCTCCCTACAATCCAAATTATTAAATCATGCCATTAATCCCACAACAATGCCATTTTACTTTTAACGACAAATTATACAAACAAACATTTCGTTTACCCACGAGTTCCTCTCTCAGCGGAGTCTTTGCCTGTTTTTTCCTGGAATTTTTAGAGAACGGCCCCTTCAAATCCATCCTACCACAAAACTTTAGATATATCGATGATACACTCCTCATTTACCCACATAACACTAATCTCCCTGACATAGTCGACAAACTTAATAAAATTGAACACACCATTTCCTTCACCTCCGGGTTAGAAAATAATCACATCCTCAACTTGCACAACACCCCAAACGGCCTAAACTGCTCAGTCTTTAGAAAACCTACGAATAAAAATGATCTTATACATTTTTACTCCCACCACAACATGAGAAATGAAGAAACCTATATCGAGGACACTTACAAAGCTTTCAAATATTCTCAATTTTTCACACAAAACGCTAAACACAAAACAACAACAAAACAGACTAACACAACAAAAATGTTCCCCCATAACAACATCATCAGCACAAATAATACCAACATGATTGATAAAAATAAATCTTACATAGTTCTCCCCAATAATCCCATATCGATTTCCTTCCAAAACCAATTCAAATCTGACATAAAAATAATAACATCAACCTCTAAAACAATTAAGGATTTATTAAACACAAAACCCCATCCCCACTTACTCCCTAGAGACACTTCTTCCCTAGCCGGCATTTACAAAATAAAATGTGACTCATGTCTGATGTTTATATCGGTGAAACGGCCAAAAATATAAATTCTGCATTTACGAACACAAACAAGACCTTAAATACAACAATCCTACTAACACCCTAGTCATACACAGAAACACTTTTACACAAAATTTTGACTTAAAAAACTGCTCAAGACCGAATACACTCTCCCACATCGCAAGTACATCGAAAGCGCTGTAATACTTCTGTCATAACCATCTAATCTAAACCTTACACTCGGATCTTATTCCTTAAGCAAACATCTGGCAAAAACTGCACTGAAACAATGCAATATATCTCGCTACTGCATTACAAACTCTGATCCCGGTTAAAGTAGCTATTCATTTTCACTACTTTTTATCCATGTTTTTTTCATTTCTTTTCTCTTCTTCCCCCCCTTCCCATTTTGACGTTTTTCTCGCATGCGTTGCATAAATTTGTTCTTTTTTTTCAAATAGTTAAACACGTGCCAAAACATCCCGTCGTGCGTGCTTCTTTTTCCAATGTTTTGCCGTTATTCAATAAATTTTAAAATCTTCACTTTTCCTGAAGATGTTCGTTGATCCGAAAGAAACCGGTAAAATCCCTCGTTTTTTGATGCTTTATTCCTGTATTTAATTTTTTTTCGTTTGTCTTTTTAATATATATATATATATATATATATATATATATATATATGAGAAAGGAAGGATGAGAGTAATCCGACGTAATGGGAAATGAAAAAAGAAAAACCAAGAGGTAGTTTTTTTATATATTCATCAACGTTTCGTCTTTATTATAAGACTTCCTCAGGATGATAATTGAAGAAAAATGTCATGCAAGTACATCGAAGTTTGAGGTTGACATGGTGGAGAGATGAAGGAATGTAGTAGTCGTGCCTACTATCAACGCCAGAGAGTCCAGGCTGTGAGAAGTCAATGGTCGTGAAAGAATCAAATGAATATGGAAAGCTTTGAGTAGATAAGATTGAGGCAGCTATGAAAATCCATGCCACACCTCACCACAACAAACATCTCAGCCCCCTTTCACCTCTCCCATCCTAAGACCATTTCAATTATATTCTCACTTCTACACATTTCATAGCTGCCTCAATCTTATTTCCTTCATTTCCGGTTGATGGTTGATATATTTAGGAGACAAAGTTAGACCGAAAGAGTAGATCGGTTGAGCAGATCGGGTCGAGCAGACAAGTAGATAACTTAGAATGAACGACAATAAATGGTCTCGACAGGCAGATGATCTCAGTTAGATTTTAAGTGATATCCTGGACTTGGGAGATGGGAGACCAAACCCAGATGTCGGCACTAGCAACAGGGCCCCAACAACACACACACATACCTGTGTTCAACAAGTCATCCTTACACAATGTATTTTTTTTGCTTTGAATGCAAATTATAAACTAGTTCTTGCGCCCTCGACGATCACTTTACACTAAAATCGAACTGACCCAAAAAAGAAGATGGAGATAAAGAGAAAACCACAGTACACATGCGTTTTGGAGGTCAACGATCGTCAACAGGCTGGCATGGTTATACAGTTGGATATGAATATATGCAGGGTTAGACAAACATTATCCCTGGAGACATTTAAAGTGGGTGCTTTGCAGAGGATGTGTTTAACATAAACAATGGAAAGGATCAAATTATTCTGAGCTAGTAGGATACTGCGATTACTAGTAGAAATTGCGATCACTAGTACCGAAATCACCCTAGACATAGGCCGGCAGCAATTCAAAGATAACATGCTTATTTGTCCGAGCAAGCTTGAAATAAGTGAAGTCAAGTCAGGTAATGACCGTGGCATATATGTATTTTTTCGTTACTTCTTCAGTTTCGTCGGCATCTTCCGGCAGTTTACGTAAACCGCCGGAAGATGCCAAAATGCTTAGTCAATCAAATTGCAGCGGACAACAATTAACAATTGCGAATTAAATATAGCGTAAAATTCAAAAAAGTTAAGAAAATCGATTAAAGTGATAATGAATTTCATCGAGTTTGGACAGACGCTTCAGTCTCCAGAAGGAATTATTGAATTTTGTAAGAAAAGAAAACTTATAGGCCAAAATGTAAGTTACAGAAGTAAGTTACAGAACATACTTATTTTCACCCTAATCCTAACCAAAAAAGACCCTAACCCTAACCCTAGTCGGTCAGGTTCAAAAGCTGCTAACTTAACCCTAACCTCATCCTAACCGTAACCTAGTCGCTCAGGTTAAAAAGGAGTACCATTTTAAAAAAATAATAATCGGAAAAAAAAAATTGCCAACGGTTGTTTTATTATATGTTCTTCATAAAAAATATTTTTTTTTATTATTAACATTACCATACGACAACGTTTTTTTCTTTATTTAAATGTTTTTTCCTGGATTTTTTCAGTTTTATATCGTATTCGTTGAAAAAAAAAAAATTTTCCTTAGATTTTTCCTGTTTGCTTAATTCGGCATCTTCCAACTGTTTACATAAAGTGCTGGAAGATGCCAACTTCAGCACTGGTCGTAAACTGCAGAAGTAGCATTTTATCAATGTCTTTTAAACCTGTTCCTTTTCGGATATTTTTTCAAATTGTTGTCCCTTCTTCGGCTGCATTATCCTGGTTTTATAATTTTCTGCACTAATGGATGCTTTTATTAGTGTTACTTAATTTATACTATATTATATATTCAATTAATATTCTCCACATGTCACTGCCGGTTTAACATTTTTAGACTTCATTTCTTATTCAGGAGAGATGCAGAGAAACTATAGGTGATTTGGGTCTTCTATAAGGTTTATTTTTTATAAATAAATCCTTATAGGGTTATTATTAGATTGGAAGTGTCTTTAAGAAAGATTTTAAAAAATTATAAGTGATTTGGACCGGCTGTAACTATAAAGTTTATTTTTTATAAATAAATCCTTATAGGGTTATTATTAGATTGGAAGTGTCTTTAAGAAAGATTTTAAAAAATTATAAGTGATTTGGACCGGCTGTAACTATAAAGTTTATTTTTTATAAATAAATCCTTATAGGGTTATTATTAGATTGGAAGTGTCTTTAAGAAAGATTTTTAAAAATTATAAGTGATTTGGACCGGCTGTAACTATAAAAGTTTTAATTTTTATAAATAAATCCTTATTAGACTGGGATTGTCTTTAGGAGAAATTCAAAGTAGCATAGGTGATTTGTGCAAGCTGTCACTATAAAAGTTTTAATTTTTATAAAAAATTCTTAAAGGGTTATGATTAAACTGGGATTGTTTTTAGGACAAATTCAAAATAGTATAGGTGATTTGTGCCAGCTGTAACTATAAAAGTTTTAATTTTTAAAACCAAATGCGTATAGGGTTATTATTAGACTGGGATTGTCTTTAGGAGAGATGGAGAAAAATTATAGGTGATTTGGGCTATTCGTAACTATAAAACTTTAATTTTTTATAAACAAATGTTTATAGAGTTATTATTAGACTGGGATTGTCTTTAGGAGTGATGGAGAATATTATACCGATTACAAATATTTGTTGGGGTATTATTACCTTTCTGTGAGTGGGTAGGTCTATAAACTATAAAATGATATTGAAACACATGCACACACGCAAATTTACATATGATTTTGCTGTTGTTGGGTTTCAACCACCATCAGATCATTTTATGCTGAAATCGTACATTTTTTCGTGTAGTTTTGATTTTTAGGTTAATTTGAATCTGAAGAGATTTTTGTTACATACTGCCAAATTGTCACTCATTTAGTACTGGCCAGGCTAAACGTAGCTATCACGTTGATATCACGGGAACCGATGTATTTGCTTTTTTTATTATGGAAATTGCTCCAGACAAAGCATGAAGCCACTTGATGTAAGGAGCTAACAAGAACGAAATATGATTATCACAAAGATGCCTAGTGGTTTCAGTCTTCAAAAGACCAAGGCTATATAGGTAGGAGGAAAACAGTCAGCAGAAAGAGAGTTCCACAAGCCTGCAGTTCTTGGAAAGAAGCTACTGGAATAGGAAGCTGTATTACAATGAGGTATCAAAACAGCGAATTGATGGAGATCACTAGACAAACGAGTCAAAAGTTGCTGTGATTATAACCATATTGAAATTTACATCTGTAGTTAGATCCAAGAATCAAGTCTATTGAATAAAAAATTTGGTCTGAAGTTAAACCGTAAAACCTTTTTTGATGCAGTTTTATATTTTTTACTGTTTGGTATGACTCAGTCGTTAATTAGCGGACACTTTAACCATTAATGATAATTAGAAGGTTTTAAAAGGATTGAAATTGGCTCCAATCTTGAGAACCTGAAAAATTTTGGTGTACTTTAAATATGACTTAAATAACATTAAAATCAGAGTTAAAAACGTGAGAAGAAAACATATAAAGACGACCCCTTTACGACCATCTGTATAGGTAGGATCATTCCTACAAGGTTTCAAGTATTATTTACTCCTCTCCAGGAGTTAGGCACAAGGCCAGTTTTATCCTACTCCCACAAGTAAGATGTGACCCAAGGTCGGGTCGGGAAAGTGGAGGTTGAAAAGCCAGCGCCCGAGAGGTGAGCACTCTGACCATCAAAAATTGCCTGGGCAGCCCCGTCGGCATTCCCCGGTAGGGGCGCCTCAGGCAGTAAGCAATAAACCTACTCCTCCCCAAAGAGGGGAGGCGAAGCCTGGGAGGGTGGACCTCCTAGAACTGCACAGGACCGACCCATAGACCGGTGTAAATCAAGCCCCGAAGGCCAAGACAATACCAGTCTATGGGGTGCAGTATCCATCGGAACAGATACTACACTTTGATCTTAGCCAAAAGGCCAAGTTTTCCTATGTCCTAAAAGTGGTCAATGAAAACACGAACAGTCATATGCAGAGCCAGTACAGTTTTTCACGAATTAAATATTTAGTAGTTTTAGCAAAATCTAGCGTGTAGCAGAGGCTTCAGAATAGTCTTGCATGATAATTCTCCCAGTGCGAGATGGATTAAGCCTAGCCATGATTAGGAGAATAGGATTAGATTAACACTGTCAGAAGAAACTCAATACAAAGATTGTTATTGATTTAGTCTATATACAATAGCATTGCGTTTAGGTTAAAGATAAATGGTCTACTTCCGGTTCTGAAATCGAAAATTGACAAGCGGCGTTTATCAGAAAACAGTTCATTCATAATTTTATACCGCTTAAATTTTGGCAGAATTTTTAATTTCATTAGTTTGTAAACATTTCGTTAAGAAAGTTAACCAAATTTCTTTTACCACTAACCCTAATTCTGAGTAAAAAGGTTGTAAAACCACACATAATCACCTAAAAAAGTAGACAGCCCCCTTCGCCCAACAAAAAAGTTTGATTTGATTATTTGTAATGAAAAAAAAATTTAATTTATAAAAGCCAGTTTGATTTTCTTATGTGTTAATAATTTTAAAAAATGGTGAAAACAAATTAATTGCTCAACAAAAAAACATCTGACCTAAAATATAATGGGCAACTGTTTTTTGATAAACACAGCTTGTAAATTTCCGATTTCAAAACCAGAAGCCATCACCAAGTAGACTGCTTCTCTTTAATCATCTTGCAATTAACACGTAAGACCAGCGTGTAACAAGCCGCGCATGCGTGGTCCCCCTCTGTATGTGACTCGATGTGGCGAGTGTAAAATGCAATAAATTTGGGCAATTTGGGGCATTTTTGACTCCCCTTTGACCCTCTGGGGGCGAGAACCAGAATTTTTCTGAGGTCAAGGATGCTCATTTTATATCCAGAACAATTGCCTCTACATTTTGGCCAAGTTTCAGAAAAATTGAATGGATGGATCAAACGTTATGGGAGAAAAGGTCATTTTTTGCCATTTTAGGGGGCTTGTGACACCCTGGGGGCGCGAACCAGATTTTTTCCAAGGTCAGCGACACTTATTTTCTATTAGGAACAATTGCCTCCACATTTTGGTCAAGTTTCAGAGAAATTGAATGGATGGATGAAAAGTTATGGGGCAAAAAATGTCATTTTTTGCCATTTCGGGGCCTATTGACCCCCTGGGGGGCTAACCAGATTTTTTTTCAAAAATCAGAGAATGTCACTTTCTAACCTGACCAAAGTTACAACTTCATGCAAAATTTCAGAGAAATTCATTTGATGGTTGCGGAGAACAATCCGGACGGACGGACGGACGGACGCACAGACGGACGGACGGAAATGCTTCAAAACATAGGTCTCCCGATTTTATAAATCGGGAGACCAATTAAGTATTTAGCAAGGACAAGTAACTTGTCTACCATGAGATTAAGTACGGAAAATTTATTCTTTAAGAATATTGGTCACCATTATCTGAGATACATTTTAGACAGACATACCCCAGAAATATTTTCCCAGAAAACGAGTATTCTACATTTTTTTTTTTTTAAATTTCATTACTGTTAAAAGTGACCTCATATATTTTGTTTTCTCTGACAACATTTAAAGTAAAGAGACAAAAACTGAAATCAAGAAGACCTCGAGGGTTCTACTGAAATACGCCCCTGAAATACGCAGCTATAGGTCCTCTTCGGCCGGGTGCTTGGAAGTAGATAGTAGTGATTACAGAATGAAAATCTTCGGATAAACAAGAATTTTACATACGTTTCTGGTGTTCAAATTTTAGTTATTGATTAACTGAAAAATACATTCATACTCTCTTTGCTTTGAAGTGACTTGAATTTATCTGATTTGATCTCTATTTCACCATAAATGAGAATCCTCCTATTACTAATTTGACATGTAAATTGAGTATGGCTCAACTTGAGCTCTCACTGCCTAAATCAATAGGTTAGATTCGAATTATATGGAGCATAGAAGTTTGAGCCTATGCTTGGTCTAATGACATCATGCCTTTAATCCAGGATTTTCCCTAGATTTTTAACGTAACCACTAAAATTAAATACCAATATTAAATACTTCCTTCAATAAGTATTATATATATAAAATACATAAAATCAAAATGGTGGCTTAGTCTGAATTTTATCATCCTTTTAACGGGGGGGGGGTCTTTCGCGTGCGTGTTGACTGTTTTCCATTTTATCCTTGAACATTTTGCATGATCTAAAATTCTTATAAATGTTTTTTCTTGAGGTTTCTGATGAGCAGCCCGTAATTGATTCTGATTAAAGCACCTTGCACGTTACAAAATGATTGCAAAAGCATCAACAATTCTGTCATTGCAAATTATATAATGATTAACGATTGAATTTTGGTCATTGGAATATATATATATATATATATATATATATATATATATATATATATATATATATATATATATATATATATATATATATAAATTATTCTTATTTCATGTATCCACATAAAATGTTATAAGGGGATATAATCTTTTATGTATCAATTTTCAGTATTTACTTCAACAGTGCTCAATACGTGAGTAGAGCTAGGTAGTAAGTTATGAAAATATATTTATGGCAATTAAGCTACACAGAGGCTTCCGCGTTTCATCCCCGTATTTTAGCCTGACGATTCCCTACGGGGATGGGACACAGAAGCCTCTGTGTAGCTTAATTGCCAAAAATATATTTTTATAACTTACTACATATATATATATATATATATATATATATATATATATATATATATAATTATTATTAATAAATAAATATTTTTATATCCATAAATATATGTTTTGCATTTTTATTTTACGCTCGTTAGTATGGAATTATTATGTAACCATATTGCCGGTTGGACGATTCAAACCCCGAGTTCAAGTATTATGAATCCTTGTCTCATAACCATTCAGCCAGCGCGACGATCACGCTTTGAAATGCGAGAGAAATATGCCTTCTATCCTTTCAACGTAAACACAAGTACTCAGGTTCTTAAGAGAGTTCCGATCTCCTAAGGGAGAGAACCTCGCAACGTGGCTAATTTATGAATCATCAATTTATTATCTCTTGAAAGGGCTCAACTTTATATATATATATATATATATATATATATATATATATATATATATATATATATACTTAGGCAGCAAGTCATTATCCAAGCAAGCATTGTTGAACGTCATGGAACTTTCTCGTTTGTAAATCTTCTTCGTGAGGTTCTCAAACTGTCGAGCTATACTTCTGGTTTCAGGTGGCAATCCATAGATTATTTCCCCGATTGTTCTTAATTCGCAACCACACACCCTCTCTTTTCTTTCATTCGTACTTAACGATACCTATAAAACATTAACTCAAGTCTTCTTATTTTAAAAAACCTAATCCTGAAGACAACTAAGAAAGTCGAAAGCGCTCGAAAAAAAAATGGCCGAATTAAGAACAATCGGGAAAATACTCTACGGACTGTCACTTGAAACCAGAAGGATAGCTCGACGGTTTGAGAACCTCACAAAGAAGATTTACAAACGAGAAAGTTCCGTGACGGTTAACAACGCTTGCTTGGATATATATATATATATATATATATATATATATTTGTTATTGTTTATTATCTATGTACGTATACGTTTCGTCCTTTTTTAATCTGAACTCATCAGCATAGAGATATGACTATTCACTACCGGTCATTTTAACACTTTTTAAAGCGGCTTGACATCCAGGCATTCTACTTCTATTGGGGAAGGAATAATGCATTATAAATCAAGTGACGTCATGCTGTGTTAGTACTACCATTACAGTGCTCTATTTTTTACGAGGAGCAAGTATTTTTCAACTCAAATCCAACGTTGCTAACCGCTCGGCCAATTTTAAATAGCTGATAAACAATGATAATTTTAACACTTTTTAAAGCGGCTTGACATCCAGGCATTCTACTTCTATTGGGGAAGGAATAATGCATTATAAATCAAGTGACGTCATGCTGTGTTAGTACTACCATTACAGTGCTCTATTTTTTACGAGGAGCAACAAATATAAATATTTGTTATTGTTTATTATCTATGTATGTATACGTTTCGTCCTTTTTTAATCTGGACTCATCAGCATATGTCTGTATATGTATAGGTCTGTGTATATATGTGTGTATAAGCATCTATATGTGTAGGTGTGTATGGATTTGTGTATATGGATATGTATGTATATAATAATATGTATCAATAATTGTGCTGTGTTTATCTTTGAACTTACCTGTATTTTAGTGATTCACTGTTCATGTATTTACAATGGCCATATTTACAATGGCTATATTTGTAATGGCTATATAGATCTTCAAAGTCCTTTTCAAATTTAAAGTGCTAGACTATAATAGCTTTAACTCTCAATTGCAAGGTTTCACCTTAGTGACACAATATTAAATATTTCTATGGGTAATTTAACCATACACTAAAATACACTTTAATTAATCTTTTGATTTCCTTTCTACAACTTCTGATGAGGATGGAAAGGTTTTTGACTTGGCTGCTCACTGATAATAAACTTCAGAGCCATTATAATCCTTTCCTCATTGTTAGATCATATATGTATATGTAGATGATTTTTACTTTTGATAACCTTAATATTTTGTATAATTTGATAAATGTTTTGTTGTTTCTTAAGGTGTGATTCTCCATACATGTAATATAACATCTGTTTTCGTTAACTTAGAACCCCTGTATACATCCCTAAACAATGTTTCAACCGAGTCTGCTATAATTTGAGGAATACATACTTCAACTCCTCTCTCTCTCTCTCTCTCTAACTTGCTGTGTAAATGAGGGTGTTGGTATATTATTCCATTGATGCTGTCTATATACCTTTAATTTGATGTCTATACCCTGTGCTGACGATGAGATCAGATAGTAATAATAAAAACACATGGTCTCTGAAACGATCGTACACAATTCTATTGTTTGTTGATTTTTTGGAACACAAATTGATTATTAAAGGTGTTTACACACACGCACGCACGCACACACACACACACACACACACATATATGTATATATATATATACATATATATATATATATATATATATATATATATATATATATATATATATATATATATATATATATAGCCGTACCCATACTATGGGAGATTGTTTTTCTTCAGTTTTAAAATATCAAAATGTTCAGATCTTTTTCAGGGGAAATGTAAGCATAAGTGTTGAGAAATAATTAAAAAAACGTATTTATTAGGAAATCTAATATATAGATGCCACTTGTATGTATGTATGTATGTATGTATGTATGTATGTATGTATGTATGTATGTATGTATGTATGTATGTATGTATGTAAGGATACTCGTCACAAAGTTGATATTTTTCTAACCAGACAACCCTCGGATGCATAATATGTCAGAATTAGAAGAGAACGTCGATTTATTCGTGTAGAACGGACAAGAAACATGTAATGAGTGTGCTTAGATTTGATCGTTTTTTAACTATCTATTCGATCTACGCATGCGCAAATATTTTGGCAACTTCCGGTTTTCTACGCCGGACCTACATTTTATTGAAACATTTTACTTCATACGTTTTGTTTGCATATGCTAAAGAATAAAAACCTTCTCTCTCACTTGCATACAAGAAAACAAAAAACAAAAACTTCTGTTTTAGAATCGTCAAAACTTTTCCTGTCCACAATCAGTGAGGTAGAAATCATTTTTGATTTTCTTACTTAGCGACAAAGAGAATTTGGGACGCTGAAAGCGTCTTACTTAGCGAAGAGAATTTGGGGTATCTTTTACGACGCTCAGCAGAGTAAAAACGCTCAAAAAACAAATATACAACAAATAAAAGTAACTGTAGGCTGTAAAAGTTATTTTCAAACTTGCCTGTGGCATTTGTTTGTATTTTTAGACCGTTACAACCGCTATTTATTAGAAATCAATAGTTTTGTCACAGGAACATGGGGGAAAAAATGGCCGATTTCCACCATCTTTGATTTTGTGAAAAGACGTGGGAAAAAAACAAGAAATGTTTTTTTTTTAAATCTAATAAAACCCCGTTTATAATACGTAAAAATAAAAACAAATTACATAGGTAAGTAGAAAAATATCTATTCTCGTCGCAGGTCAACTTCACTTGTTGCAAATTTATGTTTTTAAACCCTTTCTCGTTCTTTCTTTGGACCCCGTTCGCGACTCTGCTGAGCGTCGTAAAAGATACCCAGAATTTGATATGCTGAAACCCTACAGAATGTTTTCTTTTTTTTTAATAACACAACTATTTGAGTGAGTGTACGGTACCCCCAAAAATATTGCCTCAGTCCAGACGGATTTCTTCTTTACTTTAATGTTTACACGTATTTACAAAACATAAGTTTTACCTCCTTCAAAAACATTGGATTCGTTAAAATTGACTAGAAAACAAAAAAAAACATTTGCCGAAATTCTTTTGCATTATCAATGTATTTAGTGATTTAAAAAATATTTAATTCTTTTGTTTGCGACTGTCTTTAGTCATTTAAAAAGTGTTCATATTTTTTTACATAACACGTAATACTAAATTGATTTTACGCAAGCTTTTACAGAATTTGAACCGAATCTAAATATACTTACTTCACAAACAAAATAATCATCGCAAACTACATACACAATAGATGGAGTTCTTTCTTTGTGAAAACAAATTTATGATACACAAAATTATCATTTGGTTTTAATTAATACAAAATATTATCTTTCTTCTTCTTCTTCTTCTTCTTCTTCTTCTTCTTCTTCTTCTTCTCATTTCCATTTTATGAAAAGAAATTGCTATTTTCTTTGGAAGGACAACACGCAATGCCCTACAGTGGCAGCATAGGAAGCATTCCCCGGTAGAGGCGCCGCAAGTGATTAGCAATAAACGAACCCCTTCTTAACGGGTGAGAAAGCAAAGCCTGGAAGGTTGAACCTCCTAGAACTGCACAGGACAACCCCTAACCAATACAGTACCAGTCAAAGGGGTGTAGCATCCATCCGAACAGATACTACACTTTGATTTCTTTATTTGCAGAAAATATATAAGAATTTACATTCAGAATAAATTTAGCACAAGACCATCAGAAGTGTGGGAAAATGAGATTCGTTGAGCTAAAGTAATACAATTGTATACCCTACTCTATGCTAGAATCATCTAAATCACCACAATACCACATTTGCTCTAGGTGTACTTCTACAGAATTTGAACCGAATCGCTGATAATAAAATAAACACTTTGCTTACATTAATAAAAAGTATAAACTTTTACAATATTTTTTTGGTTAATAATTAGGAAAGATTTGTTTGATGGATGGTAAAACACATTATTTTACTAACAAAACTTTATAACAAAAAACAATCGCTGATAACAAAATAATCATTTTTTTTACATTAATTAAAAAATTTCATCGTTTTCACACTTTGTTTCACTGACTTATTTTTCGTAATACTTTATACCGTGTTCTGTAGTCCGGTGGTTATAGACGATTTGTCCATTATCTAAAGTTTTAGCGTTTGATCCCACTCGACTTGAGGATTTTTTTTTTACGGTGATCGAAATATACATCTAATGGGGGAGGGGAAGACAGGGTTAGTACTTACTTTTGCCCCGGGCAATGGGGAGAGGGATGCTGAGAGAAGGCGGAGAGAGCCAAAAGTCTGAGAAAAAACTTTTCTTTTTTACTTTTTATTTTTTTTTATATCCTTTCCACAACGATACGATGTGACACAAGGTTGTGTCCTTCCAATTTATGAAAAAAAAAAACTTGCACTTTTCTTGCAATGACTACACCCAGCGCCCTACAGTAGCAGCCCCGGAAGAGAGAGCCCCGAACAACGCCGAGTGCCCCTGCTAGTCTATTATATAAGGACAGTTGTCTGTGTGTTAGAATGTGTGTATGTTTATATGTCTGCAAAAGGCTCCCGACAGACACATATGCAGTTTACATTTTCTGAATCGCGCAGCTTTCGGATGCATAATATCAGAAAATTGAAAAAAAAAATTGCTTACTTCATGCTGAACAGCCACTAAATATGTGACAGAGGTCCTTAAATTTGTTTGCCATTCGGTTGATCATACGCTCTGCATATGCAAGAACCGACCCAGATTCAAACTGCGTTTAAGTGACCTATTTTTCGTCCCTTTTTATACTCTGTTCGTGTGGCGCTTTCAGTAACAACGAAGGACCAAGAACTAGCAGGTTGATTGCTCGATCCCCACCGACTCCCAGAATTTTTTTAACGGTCACCTAAATATCCATCGAAGCGGGGGGGAAGCGGGCGGCCGGGAAGACAGAGTTAGTACTTACTTTTGCCCCGGGTAACGGGGGGAGGGGAAAAGGGCGGGGATAAAAGGGGCGAGCCTTTACCCCTGCTAGTACATAGATAAAAGTTAATCAAGAAAAAATAATTAAAAAAATTTTAATAACAATAATAATAATAATAATAATAATAATAATAATAATAATAATAATAATAATAATAATAATAATAATAATAATGGTGGTGGTGGTGGTGGTGGTAAGTAAACGATTCTATTCTACGTCGAAATATGGAAATGTAGACATGCGACATTAAGATTAGAAAATAAATTTAAAAAAACAGAACAAATTTGTGTTTGATTAAAAGTTTTGCTTAGCTTGTGGCAAAACGCTTAATGTAAGCGGAAGTTTCTAAAGGAAGCTGTTGTAAGTGGCTGAAAAAAAAAAAGCAGTTTCAAGTGGGTTAGGAATCCCGGGTTCAGCCATTTGCGATCTGGAAGCTAACTTGGGCCTTGGGGCGTGTTTTTCATCATGGCTTTGACTTGTGTAACAGTGCTGTTTTATGGAGAGAGCTGACGTCAGTTGACCGTTTCTCCTTCACACATTTTCCAGTCTGTCGTCTTGTTTTGTCGTCTTGTTTTTGCATATTTTGTTGTATGAGAGAGAGAGAGAGAGGGAGAGAGAGGGGGAAAGAGAGAGAGAGAGAGAAAGAGAGAGAGGGGGGAAGGGGGGATTCCATACAATTGTACTCGAGAACATGAACACAATCAATTGTACTTTTTATCTTTGCATGGAAGCACAGAAAACTGCTTCCCCTTGAACACTTCCGTTTTCCTTTTGCTTTCAAAACATTCTTTGAAAAGTCGCCCGTTAAAAATAGCTATCCAGGAATACGTTTTATTTTTTATTTGATTTGTTTTTGTTCTTGCATGAAATTCTGTGATGTCCGTTCATCGTTCGTTAGTTCGCCAAAACAGTCTATACAGGGTGCAGCCTAAACATCTCCCATATTTTGAATAAATATAAAAATGAACAGAAATTGCTGGAAACATTTTCATTATATTAAAAAAATGACATTAAAAAAATAAATAAATAAATAAAAAAATTTTTTAAAAAAGTTAATAAATAAAAAATAAAAAATTTAAAAAAAAAAATAAAAAAAGAAGAAAAAAAAGAACGAAAATAATTTGAATATATATATATATGTGGGTGTGTGTGTGTGTGTGTGTGTGTGTATATTATATATATTTATGCAAACATTGTTAAAAATAACAGAATTCGTCTGTTTAATTATACCTTTTGAATAATGCGGAAAACGTTCTTTGCGCGTTTCTCCACCATCTTTTTAAAATTCTCTTATTTCTTCAGCATTTTTGTTCATTTGCTTTTGACACCTGAGGATGATTCGACGAAGAATCGAAAATGTTCGTGAAACATGTGAAACCTATGGAATATTTATTTATTTATTTTAATTTAATACAAAATAAACCATCAGAAAATTTGAAAAAATAAAAAAAAGGTATAATTAAACAGACGAATTCTGTTATTTTTAACAATGTTTGCATAAATGAGAAAATGCTGCCTAAATACACACAATATATATATATATATATATATATATATATATATATATATATATATATATATATATATATATATATAGTAGAGAATGGTAGTTTGCTTGAAGCATTGCTGGGTATAGTAGTAGTAAGTTTTTGAAAGGCTGTGGGCAATGCAAGTTCCGGGTAAGATGCAAGTTGTAAGGAACAAAAACAATAACAATAAATCGAATACGAAATATTACTTACTATTTATTTTTCCTTTTTTTCTAAAATCTTACATAACAGCAAGAGTGTTTTTAGCTGTTCGTGTGATGTCCGGGTAATTAAAAATCACTATTTGATATTTCGGGAAAAGACATCCCTTTGTCAAAAATAATTAAACCAGAAGAAAAATTTTTTTTCTTCTCCGACTGTGTAGAGAATACTACAAAACAAAATGGCTGCCAGATGTAGACCGCAGCGAAAACTATGGCAGTCTCGCAGGGAATGTAAATTAAATTAAATTACATTTTTTTAAATAAAATTTAATTTAAATTACATGTCTTTTCCCGAAATATCAAATAGTGATTTTTAATCACCCGGACTACACACGAACAGCTAAAAACACTCTTGCTGTTATGTAAGATTTTAGAAAAAAAGGAAAAATAAATAGTAAGTAATATTTCGTATTCGATTTATTGTTATTGTTTTTGTTCCTTACAACTTGCATCTTACCCGGAACTTGCATTGCCCACAGCCTTTCAAAAACTTACTACTAATATATATATATATATTATAACTCAGTAGAATACAAAATTCATATAAAATATTCAACCGTAAAACAGTAAAAATTAGTTACTCATGTACAAAAAACATGGACACCATAATCACTTCTCACAATAAAAAGATTTTGGAAACAATCACTAACAAGAATAAGGTCAAGGAGAAGAAATGCAATTGTCGTATTGAAAGCAACTGCCTGCTGAAAGGAAACTGCAATATAGATAATGTAGTATACAAAGCCACAATTTACCCACAAGAAAACACAAATGATAAAAAAATATATATAGGAATATCGGCTGGCAAATGGAAGCAACGCTTTTACACACACAAACATTCGTTCTCTAATCCAAATATCACTAATAACACTGAATTAGCAAAGCATGTGTGGTTTTTAAAAAATAGGGGATTAAAACCAATAATTGATTGGGCTATATTATGTAAGTCAAGCACTCCTAGGGGTTTCAGACATAGATGCAATCTATGTCTGGAAGAAAAATTAGAATTCTAAAATATGAAGACAGCAATATCTTAAATAAAAGGGACGAATTATTGGCAAAATGTAGACACCGTCACAAATTTAAAATAACTAACCTGTAAATTATTATTATTTTTTTTTTTTTTACTGTTTATATTTTTTAAAATTTACTTTTATTTATTTCTTTTGTAAATAAAACCTATATTAACTTCACCATACTTTTAATTCATCGTCATATAATATAACATTTTTTAATCGTGTGCAGTTGCAGTACCTATTTTAATCGTAATTTCCGTATTTTAATTTTTAAACGTATAACATTCGCAATCTGAAATTTAATCAAAACTTTCGCATTGTTACATAATTTTTAAAAATTCTTATTCCTTTAAACGAACGCAATTAGGTTTTAATCATGATCAGTTATATTCACCTTTTAAATCGAGGATTGACTTCTTGAATAAATAGGAAACCTAATTTTTTTTTTTTTTTTTTTTGCACTTTGATTTTACATATTTTTATACTCCGTTAATGCCACCACCCTAATTTATTAATTAACATAATCACCCCTTCCCATCCCTTCTATATTATAAAGACCAATCAATGAATAGAATATCGTTGAAATTCTTTTTATTTTTCTACTTTTTATTTTTTATTTTATTCTTTATTTTTACTTTGTTTTAAAAGATATAAAATTGTTAAAATTCTTCCATTTGGGTTTGAATCGTGATTGGAAAAACACATCCGAGGAGACCTAGTTATGGTCGAAATAACTTATAATGTGTACAATCCGAATGTATATTTAGTCTTTTTAAACCTCATAACGTATATATATATATATATATATATATATATATATATATATATATATATATATATATATATATATATATATATATATATAACGTTTCTTGTTGTTTTTTTCAAAATTCTATAATACACTTCAAAAAACATTTTCTTAAGGACATGTACCCTCCCTTCCAATTCATATAAGCGTAACCGCACAATGTTCAATTTCTTAAAGATCGTCAACGAGATCAGACGAAAATTATCCTCTTGGAACCACGATTTTAACACCAGAAAAATGAGAAGGAAAAGAAAAGAAAGTAAATAACTCTTGGTCAAGGCCTTTTTACGGCGAAAGTCTCAGAGAAATATATTTATGAAAAATTATTTTATTCATTTAATAAATATATATAAAAATATATAACGTTTCTTGTTTTTTTTTTTTTTTAATTCTATAATGCATAGATATAGATGTTAGGTTATACATATATATATATATATATATATATATATATATATATATATATATATATATATATATATATATATATATATGATGATGGGCTCTCCCGTCGATTGCGACGTATGAGGTTCCAACAACTTTCATTTGTGTTTAGATCGTTCATGACACCTGAGTCCGGCAAGAGACCTGCAAGGAAAGCCGCAGACAGTGCAAGAGTGTGAGTAATCGGATGCCAGGTGTGGAGCACTCTCTCTAGCTTTTCGCCTAACTCTGGCAGTTCTCATATTATCCACACAGGTCTCGTTGAATCTTTCCAGTCCAATGCAACAAGCTGCTCGCCATGTCTTCCTGTCTTTTGTACAGTCTTCAAAGTTTTTGGGGGGTACTCCAATTGCCGTCAGCGCATCTTTCAATTTATCTTTGTACCTCAGCAAGGGCCGACCAACATTCCTGTTACTACAAGCTAACTGACTGTACATCAGTGCTTTAGGTATCCTCCCTTCGTCCATTCTTGCTACATGACCAGCCCATCGCAATTGAGACTGCAACAGGAAACTTTCAACTCCACCAATATGGCATCTGTTGTAAAGATCGGTGTTAGCGACTTTGTCCTTCAAACTAAGTCCGCATATGGTCCTAAGGCAGCTCCTGTGGAACACATCCAATTGGCGAATGTGATGCCGGTAAGGCGTCCACGCCTCACATCCATAGAGAAGACCTGTCAATATTACAGCCCTATACACATTGATTTTTATCTTCAACTTAATGCCTCTGCTACTCCAAAGACGATGTTTCAGCTTTCCGAAGGCATTTGCTGCTTTTGCAAATCGGTTTACGATTTCATCATCAAGTGAAGCAGCAGAATTAACTTTGCTACCTAGGTAGGTAAAGTTTTTGACATAGTTCATTGGTCTGCCATCCACTTTGAGTTTTTCTAATGGAAATTCATGGACAGGCTGATTTTGTTTCACTCCTTGAACTTGTTTAGGGGTAGGGCATGGTTGATGGACCACCTCAGTCTTCTTTAAACTGATTGTTAAACCAAAAGCCCTACATGCACCTGAAAATTTTGTCAAAAGATTCTGAGCTTCTTCAAAAGAAGTCGCGACCAGAGCAGCATCATCTGCAAAGAGAAGGTCCCGAATGATGGCCTCTCGAACCAAGGTTTTGGCTTTAAAACGCTGATGGTTAAAGAGCCCACCTGTGGTTCGGAATTGAAACTTAACACATGTGCTTTCATCAGCGAATGCATGCCGAAGCATCACCGAGAAGAACAATGCAAACAGCACAGGTGCCATCACACAACCCTGTTTCGTACCGTTGGTTACTTCAAAAGGCTCTGAGGTTTCCCCATTGGAAACGACCTGTGCTTTCATCCCTTCATGAAAGGAGATTATGACATCAAGCATGTTGTTGGGGATTCCAAGCTTATGAAGAACTTTCCAAAGTGCTACGCGATTGACCGTATCGAATGCTTTTGTCAAATCAATAAAAACCATGTACAGTTCCCGATTTTTTTCACGAACTTTTTCAGCAACTTGACGAAGGGCAAATACCATGTCGATTGTACCTCAACCAGAGCGAAAACCACATTGGGACTCTGGGTAAATCTCATCAATAAGATGTCTGATGATCCTGTTCAGAATCAACCTTGCAAGAATTTTACCTGCAACAGAAAGCAGAGATATCCCGCGATGATTATCGCAAGAATTCCTGCTTCCCTTGCTCTTATAAAGATGCTTGACATTACTATCCTTAAAGTCCTGTGGGACTCCGCCAACTTTCCATATCTCCACAAACAAGATGGTCAGTTTTTCCTCGAGTGCTCTTCCGTCATGTTTGTACACCTCAATGGGGATGCAATCTCTGCCCGGTGCCCCTGACGATAGCTGTTTTTTAGCTTGAGATACTTCCTGAACTGTAGGTGGAAAAGACAGTTCCGGAATTTCGGGATGCTGCGGAAGAGAGGTCACCGATGCAGAGTTAAGGACAGTTTCAAAGTGCTGCTTCCAGCGCTTAAGGATAGCAGATTTGTCAGTTAGCAGTGTTTCTCCATCCTCAGCAAAAACTGGGGCAGAACCATTCATTTGAGGACCAAACACCTCTTTCAGGCCAGAGTAAAATGACTTAGAATCCTTCCTGTCGGCTGCGCCCTGAAGTTCCGCAGCCTTGGATGACCACCAAGCCTCTTTTAATGCCCTAAGTGCCTTCTGAACTTGTGCTTTGTGAGCTCTATACGCCTTCTTTTTCACTGTGGAATTTTTGTCCTCGAGCCATGTTTTGTGGCAAACATGTATTTGGTCGATAAGCTTTTGCACTTCAGTGTTGTTTTCATCAAACCAGTCTTGATGTTTCCGCAGAGGGAAGCCCAAAACCTCAGCAGACGAGTCATAAACAGCATTGCGCAATGAATCCCAAGAACTTGAAACGTCACTATTTACCTCTACAGAAGCTATAGCGGTCGTAACTTTTTCCTTCAGCTCATTTTGTGTATCTGCCTGTTTTAGAGGCAGAACATTTAGGCGTTTTGTAACAGAAGACTTTTTCACTCTCCTCTTGTCTAAATGGAAGATGGTCTTGCCGACTATAAGCGCATGATCTGATAAACAACAGCTACTATGGAAAGAGCGTGTTATCTTAAAATCTTTGAGGTCGCGCTTTCTGGTAATTATGTAGTCAATGAGATGCCAATCTTTTGATCGGGGGTGCATTCATGATGTTTTTCGACAATGCTTTTGTTGGAAGTATGTGTTTGTCACACTGAAGTTAAATTCTTTGCATAACGCCAGGAGTCGCAATCCATTTGAATTCATTTTTCCAACACCATGGTGACCCAGAACACCAGCCCATGTTTGAAAGTTGAGCCCCACTCGAGCATTGAAGTCTCCCATCAAAGCAACCTTATCCTTATGCTGAATTTTTGAGATTAAGCTACGCAAATCATTGTAAAGATCAGCTTTGCATTGATCTGAACTATTCATAGTAGGGGCATAACAGCTGATAAGTGTTGCGAATGTGTTGTTTTTTAGTGGAAGTCTTAGGGTCATAATACGATCTGAATGACTTACTGGGAGTGTTGGAAGTGATCTAGCAATTTCCGTCTTCACTGCAAACCCTACGCCAGATTGACGTGGTTCGTTTTCTGGTTTACCAGCCCAGAAAAACGTGTATCCACCTTTTACTTCACACAGCTGTGAGTGACCAGGCAGACGCGTCTCACTAAGGGCAGCAATATCTACATCATGTTTCCTTAATTCCATTGATACGAGGGCCGTTTTCTTTTCTAGTGACGCATCACTATCCTGCAATGTGCGCACATTCCAAGATCCAATGTTTAGCTTCATGAATCTCTTTGTTTTCTGACTGCTGTATTGGATAACTAGACAGCTGCAGTAGGCTGACAAGTCAAAGAAGGGCATGCAATGTTTAGGGCTCCTTTTATCGCCCCCTCCCTGAAATAGGGAAAGCAGTGCTGATCCTAGATAGGCCTGCTTTGTCACTGGTGGAGGACACGAACGGCACAATTGCCCAAAGGTTTGTGCCAAACGGCCATCACCCACCAGCCGCCACTGTGTAGAGCGCCAGCTAGAGACTTCCAGCAATATCCTTTGCCTGTCCCCGTCGCCTTTACTCTCTCGCCAGTGGACCCAGAAATACTCATGTCGATTTTAGAAAAGCTGCTAGAAAACCCACACGAATGATTTGATTTGAGTGGTGAAGGCTTGTGTAGGACCATCCACACTTTTTGGAATTGTTGATTACACAAGATCGGTGCAAATGAGTGCCACAGAAAAAGTCAGCAACAACCCTCAGGTTATACATCAGAGTTTTCCATCTCCTAGACACCTGCCTTAACAAAGGCTTAGGGGGCATCTCTCCTAGTGGGTTAAACGCGCCCCCAGATACCAAACTGGAAATTTCCCTGATCCGGCGCCATATACATATACATATACATATATACACACATATACATATACAGAGAGAGAGAGAGAGAGAGAGAGAGAGAGAGAGAGAGAGAGAGAGAGAGAGAGAGAGGTTGAGACAGACCACTACCCAGTGGCAGGGGGTTAGATTGGTGAGTACCGGGACGTATCTGCATGCCAGCAGGCCCTGCACACTGCACCTCTGGGGTTCTAACCTACTCCGAGATCTCTAGTCTATTAGCCTGGGGCCGCAAAGCACCCAGTTACCATAGTGTACCACGAGGAGGTCAGACTAGAGTCTTGTCTGGGGATAGGCTATATACCAGCAGGGGAGACTTACTCACTCGGCTCCCTTTTCGCACAACTAGTGGGCTATCTGGCGGCTAAGCAAATAGCAAGAGTAGGAAGCCCATGCAACTACAAGTACGCTCCGCTGTAGCACTAGACGCATCACACAGACCTGTGGATAACAACTCCACCACACCATCACACATATATATATACATATATATATATATATATATATATATATATATATATATATATATATATATATATATTCGTATCCATAGACATATACATACGTTTCGTGTTTTCTACACTCATCAGTATGGAATTACGTAACTATACCGCCGGTCGAACGATTAGTATTTTGAACCATGGCTTCTAACTATCCGGCCAACGTGACGATCATGCTTTGACCTGCAAGAGAAATACGCCTTGTATCTAATGTAAACACAAGTACTAAAGATTCTAAAGAGAGTTCCGATCTTCTAAAGGAAAGAACCTTGCAACGTGGTTATTTTTTTAATCTTCAATTTTAATATCTCTCGAAAGGGCTCAACTTGTTGGAGCTTAATATATATATATATATATATATATATATATATATATATATATATATATATATATATATATATTAATTTTTAGTACAGAAAACCAGTACAAAATCAGTACCATTGATTTCAAGCTCAGAAGGTGCTTACTTCCCGGCTATCTTCAGCTTTGTTGTCACTTGGTTATTCATTCATTCATTTCGTATGAATCCGATGATTCTATTGTTAGCATTGGCACTCGATAGAGAAAAGGTACAGTTACGTAATTCCATACTGACGAGTGTAGAAAACACGAAACGTATGTCTATTCATACTAATACTAATACTAATACTAATATATATATATATATATATATATATATATATATATATATATACATACATACAACGTAACATATATATCTATATCTATCTATCTATCTATCTATCTATCTATCTATCTATCTATCTATCTCTCTCTCTCTCTATATATATATATATATATAAACAACATAACATTAATAAAAGAGCTTTTAATATATATATATATATATATATATATATATATATATATATATATATATATATATTGTTGAATATAAGAGAACTTATGTCTAGATACCCTTTGGTAGATCCTTTCAATAGTCTGAATCAGGATCTTAGTTTCGGACTATTGAAAGGATCTACCAAAGGATATCTAGACATAAGTTGTCTCTTATATTCAACAATACTTGCCTGCAAGAGAAGATGCTGCCTAGATATATATATATATATATATATATATATATATATATATATATATATATATATATTTATTAATATAAAATAAAGTGTTACAACAACATCCGGACCAAGGTTTCAGATCCGAGAAAATCGGACCTTCATCAGCAGAGTCGTATAGCTTAATGAGTGAGAACAACCGCCAGGAATTTCAAAATATTGTCCGTTGGAAAGATGGAACACTTTCAGATTTAAAATTGTCACGTGCGTGGAATATGCGTAGTCAGTTATGGAAAAGTTACAGATCAAAACAACAGCAACGCTGTACATCGAAAAAGCAAGAAATTAAATGGGAATAACGTTAACAGTTGGACAGATGGGAACCTAGCATGTTTAAATTGTCACGTGCGTGGAATTACGTGGCCGTTATGGAAAGTATTCAAATTTAACTAATAGAGACGCTATATATCTCATCGAAAGTAAATGGAGATAACGTTAAAAATAAAATAAAAATAAAAATAAAAATAAAAATAAAATTATATTAAGTTAAAAAATATATAAATTATAAAATTATAAAATTAAAAATTATATTGAAATAATATGCTAATGTAATAAATTATTTCTAAAAATATTAAATATAAAAATAAAAGATAAAAGGCAAGAGAAGGAAAAATGGGGATATGGGGTACTCCACATTTGAAATTTTAAATTAGAATTAAAAATTTAAAAAAATAAAAATTAGAATTAAAAATTTTAAAAAATTTTTTAAATTTTTAAAATTTACAAATTAAAAATTTAAAAACAGTTATATACATAAATATAAAAACCATCCATAATTAAAACATGCAATAATGGAAATAGAGTTTACGGCCACAGTCGGGATACCATACAGTTCAATCCGAAATTCGGAAGGCGAATTCATCATTGTGAAATCCGAAATCCTAAAAGTCCGTATTCTCTGTACTCTGCGGTTAGGACTTATGTATTTTGTTCTGCCCAATTTATCAGAAGTGCCTTTCTTCTGTGGATACAGTCCTTATATATCTCCCCTTTTTTGTTTAGGCATATAATGTTAGGGTCATTGATGGTTCGCAAGATGTTATATTTTTCAGCATCGCAAAGTGCACAGCGGCCTGATATTGGGGAATATGGTTTTCGTCTTTCTATTAATTTCCAACTGATGGTAAAAGGTGTTCCCTCATCCTTTAGTTCCCATACACGGGCCCCTAAAGCTGTATTAACTCTATCTCTATATTTGAAGGTATGCCTGTGGGCATATAGTCTTTGCTTAAACATGCTCTTTGTCATCCCAATGTATATCTCCTTCTTGTCCGTTGGTTGTCTGGAAATGCTCGCCTCGTATACTATTGATGTTACTTTGCAGTTCCCATCCAAGGGGCATTGATCTCTGGTTGTACAGGAGCAGGCTGTATCCTCTATTGGTTTAGGTTCGGCTGTTATCATTTTCTTCATAGATGGGAAGCATGAGTAACTAGTTTTTATAGAGTTCCTGTTAAAAAATTTGTGGAATTTGTGCTGTGGTGGGAAGTGTCTATCTAATAATTTAAGGAAGGTTTGGCCTACCTTAGTTTTGCAGTTTAGAGAAAAAGGAGGGGAGAACCAGATAATGTTCCTATTTCTGTTGCGGTTCCTAGTGTTACACATTTAATTTCTTGCTTTTTCGATGTACAGCGTTGCTGTTGTTTTGATCTGTAACTTTTCCATAACTGACTACGAATATTCCACGCACGTGACAATTTTAAATCTGAAAGTGTTCCATCTTTCCAACGGACAATATTTTGAATTTCCTGGCGGTTGTTCTCACTCATTAAGCTATACGACACCGCTGATGAAGGTCCGATTTTCTCGGATCTGAAACCTTGGTCCGGATGTTGTTGTAACACTTTATTTAATATTAATAAATATTATGCTCTTATTAATTATTTAGTTAATTTTACTTTTGCATTAATAATTGAGCACTCTGCTGGGAAACTCTCCCAATTAAGAAATTAAGAAATACGGTATATATATATATATATATATATAACTGAACTTTTCTTGGCAAGAAAGATTTTAAAATCTAAATCGACTACACAATTAGTATTTATTACCTAATATTACAACCCATCCATCTCATTAACCCTTATCCTCGAGTGGCTTTTAGCCTTGATAGGCTAAGTGATGATTCATTAGTGAAAAAAGAGCACAAATGTAAAAAAAAAATAACAACTAAAAAATAAACTGGATGAATTCATAAATAATGCTAAAAGAATGAAATTACAAGGACATTTTTAGGATCTATCAGATGAAATATTTAAGAGGATTTAATCTGTACACTCCTATTATACAAGGTGAGTCTAATAAATAAGCTTAATTTCTTTAAAAAAAAACAAGTAATTTTTGTAAAGAATTTGTTTCCATAAAATTAGATTCGGCATTGTTTGAAATTTGGAGAAAAAAAAACAACAAAAAAAACAATTATTTTAATCTTGCAAAAATCTTTGTTCTCAGGCGATTCAAAATGTCAGCAAATCAATTTTGGCTGAGTGAAGAATTACAATGAAGAATATTTCTCAAAAAATAGGAATGTCTTCACATACAGCATGTAAAACAGTGCACAATGACCTTGCATTTGTCTAAGGTCAGTTGTGATTATGAAGTGAAGAGGAAAGTGAACAAATGGCTAAAATGTCACTCCAGGCAATTCTACACTGAAAGAATACAAAATATGTTAGACGTTTTAATTATTCTGACCTATTAAAACTTCTCTCTCTCTCTCTTTCTCTCTCTCTCTTTCCTATTTTCCCTCTCCCCACTCATTCCACTTCTCCCTCTCTCTCTCTCTCTTTCCCATTTTCCCTCTCTCCACTCATTCCTCTCTCTGGACATACACATTCATATGCACAGACAACTCTCCCAAATGATTCAGCATAAGGGGAATAACTCCCTTTAGTTAGTGGCATGACAAAATCTACGCCAGTTTAGGGTCAAAGAATGAATAATTTTGTCTAAATTTGAGATATTACACACCGGAGCAATGTCGATCAAGAATATACCAACTTTGTGGATGTTTGTTTTGTCGTTTTTTACTTTTAGCTGGACATATATACACATATACACACAGAAAACTTCCCTTTATATAATATAAGATGACTTTCAGCTCTATTTGCATGAGAGAATTCTAATATTACTTTTTTGAGAGCAAGTTTTTCATCATTATTGGAATTCAAACTTGAAGCATAGACACTAATCAAGGTCAAATACTTATTCAGTGTCAAGGACATTATTCGATCTCTTTAAAAAATTCAAATGATGAATAAAATCTGTTGAAAGTGACGCTGATGAAAGACATTACCTGATTATGAATTATCTATTATATAAAGGGTTGTTGTTGTGTGTGTGTTTGTTTGTGTGTGTGTGTGTGGGTGTGTTTGTTTTTGTGTGTGTGTGTGTGTGTGTGTGTGTGTCCGGCTAAAAGTCCAAAACAAAGACCGAGGTAACATGAATTGGAATAAATACATAGAAGATATCGCCAAGTCTGCTGCAAAGAAGGTGGGATCCCTCTACCAGGCTAGAAAACTTATAATACCTGCCAGTATCCTACATTTCTATAAAGCCACCATTCGCCCATACATGGAATAGTGTTGCCATATCTGGCTGGTGTACCAACTACTAGTCTCTCCCTCTTCGACAGGGTGCAAAAAAGAATTTGTCAAGCTCCATCCTCTGTCACATGCTTCTCTGTGCTTATTTTAAAAGTACTTTCACAAAATGTACTCCGATGAACTTACTGCACTTATAACTTCCCAACAAAAATACACCTGATCCACCCGGCTAGCAACAAAATCCCACCCCTTAACTGTAGAGGTCCCTAGATGCCTGAAGATTTTCTACTCTGATAGCTTCTTTTCTTGGACTGCTTGACTTTGAATAAGCTCCTGGCTAATTCACACTAGCGCTGTATTCTAGGCCCTGCCCTTTGCAGGGCCGCTTAATAGTGTCGCATCCACTTAATATTGTCACAAAAACATTAAACTTAGTTATTGTTGTATGGAAAATAGGCAAACAATAATAAATGAACAAAATTATAATAAATGAACAAAATGATAATAACAATAATTATCCATAAATATCATAATAACAATAATAATAATAACAATAGTAATAATAATAATCCACAATAATAATAATAATAATAATAATAATAATAATAAGAAGAAGA
The DNA here is from genome assembly GCA_963556195.1 of Sepiola atlantica. Lineage (NCBI taxonomy): Eukaryota > Metazoa > Mollusca > Cephalopoda > Sepiida > Sepiolidae > Sepiola > Sepiola atlantica. The sequence continues at coordinate 21,557,105 of OY744550.1, forward strand.
AGAAGAAGAAGAAGAAGAAGAAGAAGAAGAAGAAGAAAATATATATATATATATCCGAATTGTCGATTTGTTGTTGATTACATTCAAATAAACTTAAATTCTTTTTAGTTCTTGCTTCAGGGAGCAATGTTCAAATCAAAACCAGCTTTAATATCGACAGTTTAGTTTATACGTTTAAATGTATCCAATGTTTTTCATAGACTAAAAAGTTTTCTGAAAAAAAAAAAAAAAAAACTCCTACCTCACTTTTCATACCCCAGGATTTTACCTCTCTACTCTATGGGAGGGGAACGTATGACCAATTTTTTTAGAACGGTTAAAAAAACTTATACTGAGTACATACTTAGTATTTTTTGTAAGTGCCTTGTCTGTAACTGTCCCTTTATGTGCATGTGATAGTGCACCTGGTCTCTCATGAAAATGAGATAAACACTATCCCTGTGACATGATCACAGATAATAAAAGTCTTGGCCTGGTGTTTCCACAAACACCGAACTAAGAAAAATGTCTATAAACACAAATGAAATCCGTAGGACTTAGAAGAAAAATCTGAGTGTCATGATCGATAGGTGCTTCCTTATTGGCCAACATGGATGACCCGATCGGCATCCTGAGAATGCTGGCTCCTCTAATTTCAGGAACAAGAAGATCACATACCAAAAACAGGGAAGTAATCTATCTAATGCCAGGTATGACAATAACACAGATCAAGCACAAGAAAGCCGGAATTAAGAGAACAATAAACCAAAAAGCCATAGAAAGAAATGGACCATAAAGGAGAATAGACTGGTAATGGAATGAGACTACAGAAACAAATCCAAACAAAAAGGCCCCCGGAAGCGAATGAAAAATCTATGGGACATGTCTACTGATTACCAGACAATTAAACAAAGGATTGCAGACTAAGCAGGGAAGATCCTTAATAGAGGGTGGTCTAACAGATCAGGAAATACCCCTTCGTGGAAATCAACAGGTAGACAACTGGCAAAGTATTAACATTGAAACCAAATAAAAATTGAATACGACGAAATCACAGAACTCACTGAAGATGAAGCAAGAGAAGTTGAAAACATCAAACGATTTATGAAAGTGGACAAAACAAAAATCCCATCTCAAAGGAACGAAGATTGGAAGAAATTAAAATTAGAAACAGAAAAAGTAAACAGACTGCTTCCATACATCTCAAAATATACTATCACAGACATAAACAATTTAATATATGCAGGAGCGAAAGTAGTAAGCATGAAACTAAAAATAGAAACAAAAACTGGCCAAAAGAATGCACGAACAAAGCCTGGATGATCATCAAACTTCAGAAAGAAGCTAATACAGTGAATAGTATTAAAGAGAACAGGAAACACTTGAAGAGGGGGAATATGACTCACAAGGAAAGACTAAATAAGAAACATGAAGAACTAAAGCAAAAGATAGAAGCAAAGAAAGGAAGACTGAGGCGATACAGATACAAATCAGAGCAGTACAATCAAAACGGGACTTTTGAAAACAATGAAAGACAATTTTATCAAAACGTAAACGGGGGAAGAACAACAGAACAGAACAATCAGACCCGCCAGAAACAAAACACTTCTGGGGCAAGATATGGGAAAAGCCTCAAGACCACAACAGAAATGTCAAATGGCTGAAAAACATGAAAGAAGAACTTTCGGGAATTGAAGAAGGGCGAAAACAGAAATGAATGAAGAAACCCTAAGGAAAATGGTAAACTGGAAAGCGCCAAGCCATGATGAAATACATCCATACTGGTTTAAAATATGTGAATTTTTTAAACCAGTATGGATGTATTTCATACCCTACATAAAAGACTGATGCAAAAACTGAGAGGATGTATCAACAAAACAGATGTACCAGAATGGATGACCAAAGGAAGAACTACGTTAATATAAAAAGATGCCGAAAAGAGAACAACTTCAAGCAACTACCAATCAATAACCTGTTTATCAACCATGTGGAAAATCTTAACGACACAATTGAGAGAACAGATCTAACACTTCTTTAACAATCGTGGACTATTTTCCGAAGAACAGAAAAGAATGCCTGAAAGGAAAATGAGGGATGCACGACTTGTTATACTGTTAACTAATTGTGCCAGAAAAATAAACGAATTATAACAATTAAAAAAATTTTTTGACTCAATTTCCAACCGAATTTCGTGCAACCCGCTTTCTGCCTTTTTCTCCAAAAGTTTTGACTGTCATTCAATTTCCAACTAAATTTCGTGCAGCTCACTTTCGCTCTGCCTTTCTCTCTCCAATCCAAATCGCCTCTCTCCTTCCCAGGTGTCCTCTTCATTTATATCACCTGATATCCACATATGCAAATCAGACCACCATAAACACCTGCACCTATGAAGAGAAGCCCTTTTTAAATCTGCATACACAACATGCGAAGCACCTCATTCTTTTTCCTGATGGTGAGTGTTCCTCTTTATTGTCATAGATCAAAAGATCCTGAAGGAGGTAAAAAGCAGGAAAAAGAACATATCTATGGCATGGATTGACTACAAGAAAGCCTACGACAGAATCCGTCAAGCATCAATAATTGAATGCTTAATGATGGAGAAGGTATCCGACAAGATTATTGTTATGGTGCCGTACCTACCTACTAAGAACTAATGGACTCGTCCACCTTATAAATACGGGAAGCACGTGACACTTGTTCTCTTCTTCCCAGGCAAACCAGCAATGGCGGTTGAGAGCAACATCTCCTTTGTAATATCTTTCTTTCTATTATATAATATATACCTTTGTTCATTTAAACCATGTGTTCCTGTCTCATTCATTCAGCTTTACCCAGGTCCACAACAAATGGCGACGAGGCAATTCGAACTCTTGGGTCAAAAAACTGAAAATACCACGTGAAAATGCACTCACACCGGTAATGCAGGAAGCCGCACGCCAAAAAACAAAACAAAAAAAAAAAAAAAAAAAAAAAAAAAAAAGGTTTTTGCCGTACGGTCGAGAGAAGAAAAGAGAACTCAACTAAAAAAAACAAAAAAACACGTTTAATTCTTAAGTGCGAGAAAATTGTTTTCTTTTAAGAAAAAGAAAACTGAAATAGACCTGTTGTGTTCTAAGTTTTAAAACTGCTTATCAAAAAAAAAAAAAAAAAAACAGCTTGAAATTGGGTGCGCGTTCCTCTAGTTTGGGAAAACTAGTTAAAAAAAAAACAAAAAAAAAAAAAAAACAAAAACAACTGAAATTGAATACGCGTTTTTTTCTCTGGGTGGGAAAAAAAAAAAAAAAAAAGAAGAAATACCGAACACCAAGCTTAAGTGAGTATTGTTTTTTTTAGACGAACGTCACAGCGAGTTTTTTTTTGACGAACACACACACAAAAAAAATGAAACCGACACCACGTGCTTCATTTTAAGAACAGATATGAAACAAAAACATGAAATGAACACACGTGCGTTACTCTATAAAAAAAAAAAAAAGACGCACGATAAAAAAAAGGTCAGTTTTATTTTCTCTCTCTCTTTTCCGACTTGTACTGAAATATTTTAAAATGCAGAAAGAATTAATTGTGAAACAGATTTTTTTTTTTCTTCGTTAAAATTAAAAACGTGTATAAGAAAAAAACATTACATAATCTTTTCATAACTAAAAGAGCGTTTTGCAAACGCTAATTTAAAGAAAAGAACTTCTTATAAATTCATTAAATAACGAGAAAATATTAATTTTCAAAATAAAAAAAAATAAAAAAATAAGTGAATATACGCGTATATAGAGAAAAGGAAAAGTTTCATAATCTTTTCATAATTAAAACGGCGCCTAGCAAACGCTAATTTAAAGAAAAGAACTCTTATAAAATCATAAGATAATAAGAAAATATTAATTTTCTAAATAAAATCAGAAACTAATAAGAAATAATAATTTTGATGTAACAAAGACAAACCAAACCAGTAAAAAAATAAATAAATTGCCACCAAGCCCTTGTTCACGCTGTGGTAATCCACATTGGTACAATGAGTGCCCATTCCGTTTTAAAACCTGTATGAAATGCAAAAAAGTTGGACATAAAAGTTCGCACTGCAGAACGGGCAGAGGAAATAAAATGCGGATTCAAGCCACTAGGACAAAGAAGGAAACTGGCATGAACATAAGAAAATATGTACAGGTGAAAATCCTGGATAAAAATATAAAATTGCAATTGGATTCTGGTTCAGACGTTTCCATTATAAATTTACATACATGGAGGAGATTAAATAAACCTACTCTATCAAGAACAAACAGGCTGGCAAGCACAGTTACTGGTGAAAGAATTACATTTGAAGGAGAATTAATCACAAATGTGTCCCTAATGGGAAATACTAAAAAACTCAAACTACTGGTACTGAAGGATTCGAATAATCTTTTTGGTTCAGATTTTATGCAGGCATTTGATTTATGGAAATTGCCGATAAATACATTTTGTAAAAAAATAAATAGTCGCGCAACAGAATCGGAAAAACTACAACAAGAATTAAAAAACTCGTTTCCAGAGGTTTTTTCTGGCGGTCTTGGATGCTGCACTAAAATGACTGCAAAATTCCGTCTAAAAGAAAATGTACTGCCGCTATTTAGAAAAGAAAGGAAAGTACCCTTCGCCTCGATTGAAAAAATAAACGCTGAATTAGACCGACTGGTAAAGATGGGTATTTTATCAAAAGTACAACACAGCCAGTGGGCAGCACCCACGGTTTATGTAAAGAAAAAATCTAATGAGATTCGTGTATGTGCAGATTTTTCAACAGGACTGAATACTGCCCTCGCGGACTATCACTACCCACTCCATATCCCGGAAGAAGTGTTTACAAGCTTAAATGGAGGAAGATTTTTTTCAAAAATAGACCTAAGTGAGGCATACCTACAAATACCGGTGGATAAAGATTGTTCTAAGCTGTTATGTATAAACACACATCGTGGTTTATATAAATTCGAAAGATTAGCGTTCGGAGTTAAGGTCACGCCAGCCATTTTCCAACAAGTATAGGACACAATGCTGGGCGGACTCGATTTCGCAATAGCGTATCTCGATGACATCTTGATTAACAGCAAAGATATCGAACAACACCAAAAACATGTAAATCAAGTGTTTGCGAGAATCCAAGATTATGGGTTCAAAGTAAAAGAAGAAAAATGTGATTTTTTCCTGGAGGAAATAAAATATCTGGGTCATGTGATCGACAAGGACGGCAGAAGACCAGACCCAGAAAGGGCTACCGCAATAAAAAACATGCCGGCGCCAGAAAACGTCATGACATTACAGAGTTTTCTTGGCCTAGCAAATTACTACCAGGCTTTTATCCCAGAAATGCATAATTTGCGTGCTCCATTAAATGAGCTATTAAAAAAAGGTAAAGCCTGGGTATGGACACCTGAATGTCAGGATGCATTTAATAAAATCATAGAAAGACTTACGTCAGAGTTATTTCTAACACATTACAACCCAGAATTGGACATAATCGTAGCTAGCGATGCTAGTTCATATGGTTTAGGAGCATGTATCCTACACAAAATGCCTGATGGAACCCATAAACCCATTGCACATGCATCAAGGACTTTGCTCCCAGCGGAAAAACAGTATTCTCAAATCGAGAAAGAAGCCCTAGCAATAATATTTGCAGTAACAAAGTTTCACCGATACATACATGGTAGACAATTTACCTTACAGACAGACCATAAGCCGCTAATTACAATTTATGGATCTAAAAAAGGCCTACCTGTATATACAGCTAATAGACTACAAAGATGGGGAACTATCTTATTAAACTACAACTTTAAAATGCAACATTTGCATTCAAATAAAATCTATCATGCAGATGGATTGTCGAGATTAGTGCCAAAACAGAGAGAGACTCTAGAAGACACAGTGATTGCGTCTCTTCAAACAGAAGGAGATTTTAAAGAGATGTTGTGCAACGCAGTGAGAGAGCTCCCGGTGACACTATACGAGATAAAAAAAGAAGCTCAAGAGGATGAATTTATCACCAGAACAAAAATGAAATTGGTAGATAAGGATTTACATGCGGCAAAGAGTTTCTTACTCTGTGATGACGTACTCATGCATAACGAAAGGGTGGTCATCCCAGAAAAACTACGAAAGCAAATTCTGAAAGAATTTCATGTTGGCCATCCAGGGATAACCAGGATGAATGGGTTAATGAGGAGTTTTATGTACTGGCCAGGTATGGACAATGACATTGAAAAAGCAGTAAAGCTTTGTAAAGGCTGTGCCTTAGCGGCAAAAGCACCGCATATAAAGCATAGTCCATGGCCAAAGACCGACCGTCCGTGGGAAAGAATTCACGTGGATTTCGCGGGACCATTGGAAGGATTTTACTACTTAATCGTAATCGACAGTTTTTCAAAGTGGCCCGAGGTACTACGTTGCAAGAGTCCCACGTCAGAGGTTACGATAAGATTCCTACATGAACTATTTGCCCGTTTTGGGGTAGTGGATTGTTTGGTGAGTGATAATGGAACACAGTTCACGTCATCAGATTTTGAGGAGTTCTGCACAACGTTTCAAATCAGACATATAACGACGCCCCCGTATCAAACGGCCAGGCGGAACGCTTCGTAGACACATTAAAAAGAGCATTAAAAAAGGCCGGTGATACTCCTAAGGAGAAGGCTTTACAACAATTCTTACAGGTATATAGAATTACAAAAAACATGAACATAGCATCATCATTATCCCCCGCAGAGATGATGTTTGCGCGGAATGTGAAGTCCGTGTTTGATAAATTATTACCTAAACATAATAATTATGACCGAATCTCTACGGTACCGAAGAAAAAATACAACCCAGGAGATAGGGTATATTTTAAGATGTTCAAAAACAATGCATCGTTCTGGGAACCCGGTACAATTGAAAAGAGGATCGGATCGATGGTCTATATCATAAAAGGACCACGGTTCTCGCATAAGAGACATCTAAATCAGATCAGAAAAAGACTGTCAGATGACACTGACAGCGCCCCACAAGGAGAAGACGTGATGGACGTGATATATGACACCTTCAACTTACCAGCACCCCAGGTAGTCACACGTAAACAACAACCAAAAAGAAAACGAATGGCTCCGGACTACCTAGAGATAGATCCGAAAAGGAAACGTTATTAAGACTCCTGAGGAGGTAAGGCTTGGAAGGGGGGTGTTATGGTGCCGTACCTACCTACTAAGAACTAATGGACTCGTCCACCTTATAAATACGGGAAGCACGTGACACTTGTTCTCTTCTTCCCAGGCAAACCAGCAATGGCGGTTGAGAGCAACATCTCCTTTGTAATATCTTTCTTTCTATTATATAATATATACCTTTGTTCATTTAAACCATGTGTTCCTGTCTCATTCATTCAGCTTTACCCAGGTCCACAACAATTATTAATAATGTGTCATCATTGTCGTCCACTACCGGTGCTAAAATTGAGACGTGGGCGCACATCCACTACATGTCGAGGCGTGCCATTGACGACCACCGACTGTGGACTTATCACTCCAGTGACACGACCTGGTCTGAATTTCGACAGAGAAACCAAATCGCAACTGACAGCTGCATAGAACAATGCAATTAGAACTAACTACCTTAAAGCTAAAATAGATAAAACCAAGGAAAACCGTAAATGTCAACTCTGTGGACAAAGAGACGAAACTGTAAATCAGATAATAAGTGAATGCAGCAAGCCAAAAAGAATACAAGAACAGACACGACTGTGTGGGGAAAGCGGTACACTGGGAACTATGCAAACGACTGTATTTTGAACATACAGACAAATAGTACAGACACAAACAGGAGATAGTACTGGAAAACGAAAATCACAAAATCCTGTGGGATATGGAGGTACAAACAGATAAACTCATTCAAGCAAGAAGACTAGATGTCATAATAGTTAACAAGAAGGAAAGAAACTGCCAAATTGTAGAATTTGCCATCCCAGCAGACCACAGGGAAAAGGTCAAGGAAATGGAAAAATGTAGTAAATACATAAAACTTGCCAGAGAACTGAAAGGAATATGAAACATGAAGAAAGTCAATATAATAGCAATAATTGTAGGAGCACTAGGAACAGTCTCGAAAAAAAAAACTGGGAAAAAGTCTAGGAGAAATTGGAATCAAAGGGAAGACTGAGACTATACAACGAACAGCAATGATGAAAACAGCTGAAATCTTAAGGAAAATCCTCGAATGCAGAAACCAACCCAGATAAACTATAAACACTAATCAGCCACATGGAAACTGCCACAAAAGTAAAACAAAAACATGGAAGGTAAACCAGTTGAAACCAAGGGAACTGAAACCCCTAAAAAGGTTATAAACTGCCCCTCCTCCCCCCAAAAATCGTCAGCCTCGGCTGATACCACACAAAATAATTGTGACGGGTCAAGGAGGATGGGAAGACCGAGGAGGGAAAACACTAACCAGACCTCCACTGGAGGAGTGCAGAGAGTACTGGGACCTTGGGGAGGCTTATTGCCACTCAAATCCTAGAGGAGACCAATGGTCGTTACCAACGAGAAATCAATGGTGAGCGACTGTTGTGATAACGTAAAGTCATTTGCAAAGGTTATCGAAGGAAGAGAGTACTGGAAACTTGGGGAGACTTGTTGTCATCCAGACTCCAGGGAACACTACAGGTTATTATCAGTGAGTAATCTCTGATGATGACCTGTGTGAGAACTCCTAGTGAGTACAAATAATAATAATAATAATAATAATAATAATAATAATAATAATAATAATAATAATAATAATAATAATAATAATAATAACCAAACATCCCCTTCCCCACTCCATAAAAAATGCAGTGAACACTCAGCAAATATGGTAGAAGGATGTGAGCGAATAACGTGGATAAAGAGGGAATTACATTTAATTATATGTTTCCATAACAAATTAAAACGTAATATTCGTTTTTTGTAAATAAACTGAAAGAGAGAAAAAAATGTTTGCATGGATATTTTTATTGATTTACCAGTAAATTCAGACATGTATGTTCCCTCCACTCACTTTATTGACGATCATTCAAGCTAATTAAAACCATTAAACTATGATTGATACCGATGTGTATGGAGAAAATGTATTTTATGAAAATTCGTCCACGTTTCGATTGGGAAAGTAATAGTAGATGTTAGTTAGAAGGTAAAAACTCCTCACCTTTCTTCTTTTATGACTAAAAAATAAAATATTGATCAGGACTAAATATTAAGATCGATGAAATCGATTGGGAAAGGAAAATTTTGCTTTTTTTAGAACACAGACCAATATTTGCCCTATCTGACTGTCAAAACAGATTTAATTATATACTTTTTTTGTTATTAAAGCTATTCCTATCATTGAAATAAGGGAAATTCTGACTTTATTTTATATATAACTAGCAAGGCTACCCAGCATTGCCCGGGGCAAAAGTGTAACATATTTCTATTAAAACTTCTATCTCTTTACCTCTCTCTGTCCGTCTCTCTTTCCCCTCCCACATTATATCTAATATATAAAGAAAAGTACGTTGAATTCTCGAATTTAGACCATTGCACTTTAGCATTACATCTGACACATCAATATTTGATTCTGACTAGCGATTTTTTTTTCCTTTTTATCCTTGCAGCATATTCCTTTCACTAAAAAATGTAATTCGCTTCAGTTTCTACCAGAAAGTATTTATTCCGGCTAGGAATATTTCTCAAATGATGTCATCTTTGTCAGAAGCAGCAAATTAAAAAAAATCTTTTTATCGAAGTTGCTCCAGACAAAGCATGAAGCCACTTGATGTAAGGAACTAAAAAAATACTACTTCAAGGTCAAAAACTAGCCAACGATAAGTATCAGATGGATAGATTGTGACGCAGAAAACAGCAATTCTCTCCCTTTGCCAGAAACATCGCTCATGGAATGTGATGACTAAAGGACAAAATAAGGGAAGCGAAAGTTATGAGGCTGCCGAAAGTAAACCCAAGGTCCACTTTCTACTCTCCTAATTAAAATGGACACCATCTTTCTAATCTGCAGCAAACTTTTCTACTAATAGTGAATCTATAAATGAATACATTCTTACTTTTATTGCTGAACGATAACATTTAGTTAATATTGAGTTTTTTTCATATAGGAAAAGAAAGATCGGAATAATTAGGAAATCTCTGTAATCTTTAAAATTTCGACATCTCAATTTAAAAAAAAAAAAATTTTTTACATTAAAGATCATTGCTTATCAAGGCCCAAAGGCCATTCGAGGATAAAGGTTAAAGAGTTTGATTCGAGGATAGAGGTTAAAGAGTTTGACTGGTGGATGGTGAGACAACATCACGATCACCGGCACGATGGTTGTAGCAGGGCAGAAATTGATTATTTACGGGGACAGTTCAACAAGAACTTGTTCACATAGGACTTGAAGACGACTACATTGTAGTAGGCAGGGAAACAGGCTCACGGCACTGTGTTTCACAGACGGGTAGTTCTAGGAAAGAAGCTGAAGTTTCCTTTCGTCTTGGGCATGCAGAGAGAGAAAGGGAAATCATTGACAGTGGTAGTAGCTAAGCGGATTCTTATTGTGAATGTTTTACAAGGGGAAAGGACCATATAGATTTGAGCTCAGTCAAACACCTACCATGAAAATAACGGTAGAGCAAAGAAAGACTAGCAACGTCTCTTCTGTGAGAGAGTGGCTGTAGGGAAGAGAAGAGGACATCCCCCACTAAATTTCGAAGTCGGTTTTGGACTCTGTCAAGGCAGGAAAGGGTGCTCTGAGCGGCACCTCCCCATATTTGTCAGCAGTACTCCATCTTCTGATGTATTCGACTTTTGTACAGGTAGAGGATTGCATCGGGCATGAGATACCTTCTGGAGCGGTAAAATGATCCAACCATTTTTCTAGCGGTCTTAACAACAGATTTGATGTAAGTCTTCCATTTCAAGTCTGAAGAGAAGGTCTGTCCCAGGAGCTTATCAAAGCAGTAGGCTTCCTGAAGGGGAGAGGCGTTCATTTCAACTGGGAAAAAGTAGGGACTGGAGCGTTGGTGGTGAAAGGAGAGGAGCTTGGTCTTTGACGCAATAAAAGAAACCAGCCACCTTTTCACCCATTGCACCACTTGCTCCAGGTCGGAAGAGAGAGAGAGCCAGAAAGAACCTGATCATTAATGCTCTCCGAGGTGTTTCCATAGATGGTTGTGGCATCAGTGTAAATGTTAACAAACGATCTTAGAATGTGGTTTGGAAGATCATTTGTGAAGATTAGGAAGAGGGGTTGGCCCAGAATGGAACCCTAAGGCATGCCAACAGCTTTAGATTTCTGTCTATCAACGACTACTTTAATAAATCTATCAGAGAGAAAGGATTTGATGGCTGAGAGTACATTTCGAGATATTCCATAGCTAGCGAGCTTGTGAAGTAAACCTTTATGCCAAACTCTGTCAAAAGCCTTTGATATTTCAAGAGCTATTGATTCACTGATCCTGTGTGATATTAGTCAGCACATCGGCTGTTGATCTTGCAGGACGAAAGCCATATTGCTTGTCGTTAAGTAGGCTGTTTTTGCTAAGGTGATTAACAACTTCTGGGTTTATCACAGATTCAAGCAACTTACTCATGACGCAAAAGAGACTGATTGGTCTGTATTGAGATACAGAGGACCGGTCACCAGTATTTTTAAATATTGGACAGACTGACAAGGTTTTCCAAAGTGTTGAGGAGCACTTCTCCTTTAAGCAACGATTGATCAGCTTTGTAAGAATAGGAGCTAGTTCAGGTGGCAGTTTTTTAATCACAATGATTGGGATGTTCTCAGGACCAGTTGCTTTGGTGTTTCATGGTGCACGCAGTCTCTGATCCTGTTGGACCCCCAACCCTTCAGGTAAGTTAAGCCTCTTAGCTAGAAGAAGAGGACCCCCCTCCCACACACTAGATTTCGATCTTCATTAAAGTGTATAAAAATACCTTTTCTTCCATATCTCACTTTCTTCAGGCGTTTCAAACACGGACAATAAGGTTTAAAGACAGTTTTAAAATTTAAAATTACAAATGGCATAAAGTTTTAAACGAACTCGACACCGTCTAATAAGTTGCATATGTTTTCAGCGCCCCAAATTCTCATCTTTTCAATAAATGATGAATCACTTAATCAAACTCAGTTATCTCCTTTGGATTGGTTACTTGAGAGTGGGAATAGTATCTGTTCTGTTGCCATGAGACCATCTTCCCAAGAGTTACCTCCTCCTTGGTGTGGGTAGGTGGATAATGTAGTATCTGTTCTACTGTCATGAGATCATCCTCCCAGGCATTACCCCTACTCTGGGACTTTCACGCAGACCTCTAAATATGTACAATGGCTACAGAACAGCCAAAAACAATAACAAAAGGTGTACATCAGACAAATGAGAAAAAAAAATGTGGAAAGGTAATTAAAACCTTTCCACATTTTTTTTTCTCTGTGAACACAAAGTTTTTCAATCTTTTCTAACTTGGGTTGCGTGAAAAATGTTTTTATACTCTTATAATATCATGACTTGTAACCAGCTTTGGAGGGGGGGGGGGGGTAATAAGGACTGAACCAATAAAACTATTGTCAGGAAATCTCTGGAATCTTTGAAATTTTGCCATTTCAGCACGATATTTTCATAAAACAGTACATAAAACAGTACATAAAAGAAAATACCCTCTCCTCCCTTGTGATACTATGGACCCCTCTCCCTCCAGAGTTGAAGAAATAATTCCCAAAAAGAGGAAGAGCTGTCGGAAGAAGGATATGTAAAAAGACAATGACAGGAAATGACTCACCATTGCACACAAAGGCAATCGGAAACAGTAGGATACCTTACAGTTAATGGTAAATTTACACTTGTCAGTCACTCTGGGACAAAGAGCAGGCGTTTTAGGAGTGGCTGAGTCATTTCTGCTTGTCGGTGACTAAGACAAAAGACCAGACATGGGATTAAGTTAGGAATGAAAGTTGTTTGACGGTTTAGTTTATGGCAGTTGACAGTTTACGGAAGTTGACGAGTTTTTGCGGCATTTGGCAGCTCAGAGATGCACAATCAGATCGGAGCAGATTGGGCAAAGCCATAGCAGATGATGAGATGAGCTAGCGACTTTGAGTACCGACAATAGGGGCATCGATAGACCGCGATAGTGTCACGCACAACCATAGTACAACTGACTTATACACAAGGTATCAGAGTTTGTATTCTTTCTTCTGAGTCTGTGTTGTTTTGTTTTTCTAAAATTGTAAACCAGTGCTCGCGCCTTCGGCGATCACCAAGATGAGAAAAGATGACAACACGGTCAGGACAAGAACGAGAAGAAGATGTAGAAGAAGAAAACCATGGCACACACAGCGTTGGGGTCGGCAGTTGTCGAGATGGACGGCATGCTCTTACACTCTATCTCACCGTCTTCAGACATTTCAAACATAGACAATAACGTTCTTGTTACTTTCCTGATTGGTCAAAGCTTATGAACGTCAATTATTGGGTAACCATTTTCTTCTTTAGATTTCAAATAATAACTCTTTATTACCATTCTTAGAGTTCAAAAGACGATGCATATGTTTTTTCAATTACTCTTTCACTTTTCTCTTCGATTGTCTTCTCATTTTTATGCATGCACGTTTAGAAAATAAATATTATCTCTTGAATTTTGTTTCTTTCTATTTCTTTTAGATATTCAGAAAAATAATCATTCTGTTTTCATTAGGTCACTATTATTTCATTTTAAAAAGAATCCCCCCCCCCCACACACACACACACACACATACCATCGCCCAAGAAAATTTAGGACAAAGAATGGAAAAATGGAGAAGGGGAGAGAGAAAATGAAATGTAGGGAGAGTTAAGAGGGGGTGTCAAACTGTAAAACAGAGAAATAGACTGAGAAGACTGAAGATTAGACAAACGGTTAAGAGGGAGAGAAGAAAAGAGATAGGGTGAGTAAGACAAGAGGAGGAGAAATATATAGATATTATAAAATATATAAAATATATAGATATTATAAAACATATAAAATATATAGATATCATAAAACATATAAAATATATAGATATTATAAAACATATAAAATATATAGATATTATAAAACATATAAAATATATAGATATCATAAAACATATAAAATATATAGATATTATAAAACATATAAAATATATAGATATTATAAAATATATAAAATATATAGATATTATAAAACATATAAAATATATAAGTATTATAAAACATATAAAATATATAGATATTATAAAACATATAAAATATATAGATATTATAAAATATATAAAATATTTAGATATTATAAAACATAAAAAATATATAGATATTATAAAACATAAAATATATAGATATTATAAAATATATAGATATTATAAAACATATAAAATATATAGATATTATAAAATATATAAAATATATAGATATTATAAAACATAAAATATATAGATATTATAAAACATATAAAATATATAGATATTATGAAACATATAAAATATATAGATATTATAAAATATATAAAATATATAGATATTATAAAACATATAAAATATATAGATATTATAAAATATATAAAATATATAGATATTATAAAATATATAAAATATAGATATTATAAAACATATAAAATATATAGATATTATGAAACATATAAAATATATAGATATTATGAAACATATAAAATATATAGATATTATAAAATATATAAAATATATAGATATTATAAAACATATAAAATATATAGATATTATAAAATATATAAAATATATAGATATTATAAAACATAAAATATATAGATATTATAAAACATATAAAATATATAGATATTATGAAACATATAAAATATATAGATATTATAAAATATATAAAATATATAGATATTATAAAACATATAAAATATATAGATATTATAAAACATATAAAATATATAGATATTATAAAATATATAAAATATATAGATATTATAAAACATATAAAATATATATATATTATAAAACATATTAAATATATAGATATTATAAAACATATAAAATATATAGATATTATAAAACATATAAAATATATAGATATTATAAAACATATAAAATATATAGATATTATAAAACATATAAAATATATAGATATTATAAAAAATAAAATATATAGATATTATAAAACATATAAAATATATAAATATTATAAAACATATAAAATATATAGATATTATAAAACATATAAAATATATAGATATTATAAAACATATAAAATATATAGATATTATAAAATATATAAAATATATAGATATTATAAAACATATAAAATATAGATATTATAAAACATATAAAATATATAGATATTATAAAACATAAAATATATAGATATTATAAAACATATAAAATATATAGATATTATAAAACATATAAAATATATAGATATTATAAAATATATAAAATATATAGATATTATAAAACATATAAAATATATAGATATCATAAAACATATAAAATATATAGATATTATAAAACATATAAAATATTTAGATATTATAAAATATATGAAATATATAGATATTATAAAACATACAAAATATATAGATATTATAAAATATATAAAATATATAAATATTATAAAACATATAAAATATTTAGATATTATAAAATATATAAAAATATATAGATATTATAAAACATATAAAATATATAGATATTATAAAACATATAAAATATAGATATTATAAAAGATATAAAATATATAGATATTATAAAATATATAAAATATATAAAATATATAGATATTATAAAACATATAAAATATATAGATATTATAAAACATATAAAATATATAGATATTATAAAACATATGAAATATATAGATATTATAAAAAATATAAAATATATAGATATTATAAAACATATAAAATATATGGATATTATAAAACATATGAAATATATAGATATTATAAAATATATAAAATATATAGATATTATAAAACATATAAAATATATAGATATTATAAAACATATAAAATATATAGATATTATAAAACATATAAAATATATAGATATTATAAAACATATAAAATATATAGATATTATAAAACATATAAAATATATAGATATTATAAAACATATAAAATATATAGATATTATAAAACATATAAAATATATAGATATTATAAAATATATAGATATTATAAAATATATAGATATTATAAAACATAAAATATATAGATATTATAAAATATATAAAATATATAAATATTATAAAACATATAAAATATTTAGATATTATAAAATATATAAAAATATATAGATATTATAAAACATATAAAATATATAGATATTATAAAACATATAAAATATAGATATTATAAAACATATAAAATATAGATATTATAAAACATATAAAATATATAGATATTATAAAACATAAAATATATAGATATTATAAAACTTATAAAACTTTTTCTCTGTTTTATGACATATCAACCCATTCAGATTCAAAACAAGCACATGAACTTTCACATTATTTAGACGAACATAATTTAATTGTTTTTTTACAATCATCATCATCATCATCATCATCATCATCATCATCATCATCATCATCATCATCATCATCATCATCATCATCATCATCATCCGGTTTATTTGTTGAATCAGGGCACAATTAATCCTCTAATGAGGGTGGTGCCTGATTGTCTAGTCTCATTTCGACTAGACCTAGTTTTTAAGGCAGTTTTACGGCTGAATCCCTACCCTTCACCAACTTGAACACTTTTGGCAGTCCAAGACCTCCACCGTTCCCATCTAACTAGGGCAAGATGTGGTTTTTACTTGAGCATGCACCAATGTCACATATTACCTGTGTGTTGCTGCATACACTACTGTCACCCAGGTTGTGACAGACCATCCAAAGATAGCATTTGCCACATGCCCTGTGGCCTGGGATGGGATTGATGAGTGCCGGGACGTGTCCACATACCAGTGGGCCTGCACACTGCATCTCTAAGCTTCTAATCTAACCCGAGATCCCTAACCAATTAGCCTGGCGCGACAAAGCACCCAGTATCCATGATGTACCAGGGGGAGGTTTGGCCAGAGTCTTGTCGGTGGAAAGGAAGGTTTACTTTCCGTCCAAGGACTAGCTGGCAGATGAGGCTGAACGCAGTAGGTGGGAAGCATATGCAACCACATGTACACACAGCAACAACACAAGTGTACAAGATAATTAAGCTTCTTATGAATAATATAATTAGGGGGGGGGGGCGCTGATTTGTTCATATTTATGTCATCTGATTAAATAAATAAATAAATATATATGTTTTTAATTTATCCAAAGCAAGAGGCTAAAATAAGGAAACTATTTTTATGTTTATTTTCCAATTACACCTGAAAGGTAATTTGTGTCTATTCATGTACTGTTAATGTTGTTACACCTGTTGATTACATTAAATGAGAATATACCTGCTCATAATCCCCTGTTGCAATAACAGGTTGACACTATATAAATATACATTCACAAATGCCATGTGACAAAGAGAGAAAAAGAAAGAGTAAACGAGAAAAAAAGATTTTCCTTATATATATATATATATATATATATATATATATATATATATATATATATATATATATATATATATATATATATATATAATTGTTTTGGTTGAACTCTTCACATAAAGTCAACCTCATCAGACCAAGGATTCCTGATGAGGTTGACTTTCTGTGAAGAGTGAAACCGAAACATGTATGCACATATGTAACCAATAATGTTTGTATATATATATATATATATATATATATATATATATATATATATATATATATATATATATATATATATATATATATATATATATATACAATCAACACACGCACACACACACACACACACACACACACATATATATATATATATTTAAAGATATTATTTTTATCTTTAAAGTATCATCTTACTCTCTCTCTCTCTCTCTCTCTCTCTCTCTCTATCTATCTATATATATATATATATATATATATATATATATAGCACTAGATAAAGTGAAAGAATAAAATAAGGTGCGACTCAAATTTTATTTGCATTCAATGTTCAAGCAAAGTCCTTTAAAGTCCTTAACTCATGAGTTTTCAAAGAAAATCTTCTCCTCAGAGGACCATTACCGCAATTACATTACTGCAGGTAATAAAATTAAACTTTGAAATATATTTTAAAAATTTGGCACGGCTGTCTTACCGAGAAGAAGGATTTCTTTTGGACTCGTTACGCTATCAATAGGGATTGCGGGAGTTTGATTACCTTCAAATGTAAATTTTTTTCACTGGATTAACTTCATCAGACCCGGAAGAAAAAATGGCCGAATACATCAGGTCAGTTTAATTTTATTCGAATTGGTTTTAGAGGAGCTTGCATCTAACCAGGAAGTTATGGTTTGCACAACTCCTATAAACTCATAAGGACCCTGAATTTGGACATTATAATATTCAACACCAAGTGAGTTTTTTTCTGAACTTTTCATATGATTTGGTTTTTCTATCGTTTTATTAATTTCCATACACCTTGGATACATTTTTCACTGTCATATACTGCATCGATAGCAAACAAATTTCCTGCCTGGATAACTTTTTCGTTTTTGGAATACCATTCACCACTTGGATTGTTTTTAATCAACCTCTTTGATATCTTTCTTGAAGCTGTTTTAAATTTTATGACTTGGATGAACTGTATACGTTTAGCAAAAAAGTATGTTTTGTGCCGATATATTTGATGTTTTATATAATTTTATGTATTTTTATGTAAAATTTTTTTAATATATTTTCAAAGTTTAATTTTATTACCTGTAGTAATTTCATTGCAGTAATGGTCCTCTGAGGAAAAAATTTTCTTTGAAAACTCATGAATTAAGGACTTTAAAGGACTTTGCTTGAACATTGAATGCAAATAAAATTTGAGTCGTCCCTTATTTTATTCTTTCACTTTATCTAGTGCTATTAATGCTCTATCCAGTATATTGAGCTTCAGTCTTATCCGAATGTTCACTTATATCTTTTGTTGTATTAACTTTATATATATATATATATATATATATATATATAAATATTAAATTATTAATACCTACAGACACTAGCGTTTCAAGCTTATTGCTCTCATCAGTGCAGGAAAGTAATAATTTTAGATGGTCGGGAGGCGCGAACCTGGTTCACAGAGTCAGCCTAGAATCTGCAAGTAGTCACCATATCCACTCGGCCAACAGAAACTGTCACGTATTTAAGGGAAATTAAGATCTATATGTACCTAGAAGCGGGCACAGATAGAAGACTAGTCGAGAGTGTTCTACAAACGTATTCGGAATATATATATATATATATATATATATATATATATATATATATATATATATATATATATATATATATATATATATATACAAATGTTTAAGCAATAACTATTGCTTGTACAGCAGCGTTGCTTCCAACAAAGACTTCATCAGATGATGACTCTGGGTTCAGGTATGGTTTCAGGACCGAAGCATCATTACCACTAACCCAGAGAACCCAGCAGTATCTTACGATACTACAACACTTTGTTGAATTTTCGTATACGCTAATTGTATTGTATTTTCTTTATGTATCTTTTCTTGTCTGATATATATATATATATATATATATATATATATATATATATATATATATATCAGTTTAAGGATTTAAGGCAATCTGTCTATGAAATACACAGAAACCCAATTGCCCCCTCTGCCCGTATATATATATATATATATAAAGAGACGGGCAGAGGAGGCAATTGGGTTTCTCTATGTTTCAGAGACAGATTGCCATAAATCCTTAAACTGATGTACTGTTTGTGTTCGATTGTAAGAAATGTTTGTCTGTATATATTATCATATGAGGGCCCCTATTTTTAAAAGGTTATCCTCAGCTAGTATGAATTGTGGCGGAGGTCGAAATTATCTAGCTGGGTGCATGTCAGACTGACACAAACTTTAGGGAAACGAATCTGTTTTCCCATGAACGAGTAACAGACAGGTGACCTTAAGATCAAGGGAACAAAGCATTTGGGGTCAATAAAGGTCAGAAATGGAGACCAACAGATCGAGGCATGATGACATAGCTTCTTGTTGTCACACACAAAAAAACGATAGTTTAAAGAGTTCTGCCATGGAGTTTGAGGCGAGTAGACGTGGAAAATGATATGCTTAAACTTAAAGTTAGGTCGGTATGGCCACAATGAAGAGACACATGGTGATTAGAATCACGGTGACGGAGAAGGAGAAGGGATCAATGTGACTATGACATCGGCAACGCGAAGAACGGAACAAAGAAGTAAATTTTGTTTGAATTTGAAGTGAACACTGGATATGTAAAAGAGAAAAGAGAGAAAAGAAAGGGACTGATACACATAAAAGTACAATGAGAGTATAACGATTAAAACACACACACCCATACGTACAAAAGGTAAAACACACCATATTTTAAGGTTCTCTCCCAAACCCACATACATGAACTAAAATACATGCCCATCTTACACCCGTCTGTGAAAAAGAACAAAACAGAAGTATAAAACCAGTTTGAAAACTTTGTAGTTGTCATGTTTCGTACCCGGCCCTTCTTTCCATCAGGGACAGATTCATCCCTTCACCGCTTTTTCTTTAGTTTACGTTTCATTCTTCGCTACGACATTTTTCTTTTCGTCTTTCTTTTTCTTCATTCCTTTTTTATTCTGCATTCTTCTATGGGGATTTTAGCTAGTTTTATCCTGCTTTAATTCTTCATTTTCGATTTATTTATTCTAATAATAATTATCACCCACTCTCGTTAGCGTGACTTGCTAGAGACTTGTTCTTTTGGCGGTTTTTTCAACCGTCGTCATTTTTCTGCAGTTTGTAAACGAAAAACAAGGCGCTTTGCGCCGCAGATTCTAACACCCCGCTAACATAACTTGGTATGTAAATTAATTCTCTCCTTTCCTTGCTAAGCTAATCCTCCTTATTATGCCTCCCATGTTTTCATTAACAATGTCTCCCCGTCGTAACAATGTTACAACTCATTCCCGGCGTCGCTCAGGTTTCCTACGACGGCGTCCCTTGAGATTTCTACCTCCCTAGTATGGCGACCCCATCTTCGCCTCGCTCCCCCTAATAGTTAAATTAAGTCATCTATCTTATTGTACTGATTTGCTTCATCTTTTTTCCTTTCGTTTATCTATGAATACTTGTTTCTTCTTCTTCGTCGTAGTGAGTTACCTTTTGTTTATTTTCAGATTTTTTACCTGTTTTACAGGGAATAAAGGATTTTTATTTTAAATGGAATTCGTTGTTTTTCATTGCTTCCTTTGTCTCCGTGTGATTCCGAGTTATCTGGCTGTCTAGACAAGATGATAAATATCATTTTGACGATGGCAGCACAGTAGTAACGTTTCAAATTTACAAAAAAGAATAATGTGTCCATGTGACTCACCATGTTTCCTAGAATATATATTCCAAAATTCATAATGATCCCTTTATTAGTTTAGGAGACTATCCTGTAGGGGTATAAGCAACAAATATAGCATTAGTTTAAAATTTTAATGTTTACCCTTTCTTTGGGGCACCACCCCTAAATGGTAAAGTTTACACAAAAATAAATAATGTACCCAGGTTACTCACCCTGTTGCTTAGAATACATATTCCCTAATTCATAATGATAAGTTCAATAGTTTAGGATTTTACCAAGCACATACATATTATTGATGCTCAAGCATGTGTATCGATCCTTTTAAAAATACATTATTTAATATAACTCAAAATTTTAATGTAGAGCAATTCTTTTTTCTATTAATTTTTTTTATCTAACTTATTTTAAAAGTTTTTTAGGGGGGATCACCCTCTAAATGGTAAAGTTTACAAGAAAATAATGTGCTCATGTTACTCACCGTGTTACCTAGAATATATATTCCAAAATTCATAATGATCCATTCATTAGTTTAGATTACCATGTACACACACATATATATATATATATATATATATATATATATATATATATATATATATATATACGCACATACCTAAGTTTATATATATATATATATATATATATATATATATATATATATATATATATATATATATATAGTATCAAATTCATAATTATACCACTTTATGATTTAATAACAATTTTAGAATAAATAAAGACATTTTTTTAATATATATTTCTAGAAGAGTTTAAGGTAAACACAGCTAATCCAGGTTGCTTACTCTAAACAACAATCACCTTCCTTAGAACACCGAACAAGGGATTCCGGAGAAGATCTCAGAAAACTACAGTGTTTTTACTTTTTTAATTGATTAAAAACGGGTTTGAAGAAAATAAAATTAGTTCAAATTGTTCTGTCTCCGAATGCGTATACGCTTCGTGGAAACGTGTGCAAACCTCGGACAGTCAGCTAAACTTTTTTCAGCAATCAAAACTCTGTCATGTTGGTTTTATACACAGGATTATTTACTGCCAAAAAGGTGAAAAAAGAACAAAAAAACGTAATTTCACCAGCATGTAAATACAAAAAGACATAGGCAGAGACGAAAAGTCTAAATATATCCTAAAGAGATCCCTGAGCTTAATAACATTGCAGAATATAAGATATTTGAATGTAGAAATAAATATAAAATGTAAAAAA
Source organism: Sepiola atlantica (assembly GCA_963556195.1). Taxonomy (NCBI): domain Eukaryota; kingdom Metazoa; phylum Mollusca; class Cephalopoda; order Sepiida; family Sepiolidae; genus Sepiola; species Sepiola atlantica. The sequence goes on from OY744550.1 coordinate 21,579,727, forward strand.
TACAAATCATATTAGGTGAGAGCTGAGTTACGAGTGAGGAGAAACTGAACGTTCGCGCATGGTGAAAAGATAAACAAAGTATGCTAAATATAAAAATGATACTAAAATAATTCTAGTAAAACCCAATTCTATTCTTAAGAAAGAAGAAAGGCAATCTTTCTTATTCTGAGTCGGGTGATGCAATGGTGAAAAAAGTGGCGGGTTACTTTTAATACATCTAAAACAAAGCTTCTCCCTTTCAGACCAACACTTGGATCCTCACTTTGCCCCAGTTAAAATGGATGGAGCTCCCCTTGAGGAGGCCCCCTGTTTTGATAAGCTTCTACGACTGACTTTACATTTAAGACCTGAAGTGGAAAACTTACATTAGATCTGTTTGCAAAATTGTTGGATCTTTCTATCGTTCCAGGCAGAATCTCACTTCTGATACCATCCTCTACCTTTGTAAGAGCCAGATACATCCTAAGATGGGGTACCACATCTGGGCAGGTGCTTCCCAAATCACTCTCTCCTGCCTTGACAGAGTAGAAAACTGACTTCGAAACCTAGTGGAATATGTCCTCTTCTCATACCTACTACCTCTTACTCACAAAAGAGACGTTGCTAGTCTTTCTCTACTCTATCGTTATTTTCATGGTCGGTGCTCGACTGAGCTCCAGTCTGGTTCCCCCTTGTAAAACATTCACAGTGGAAACGTCTAGTTACAACTACTGTAAGACATTTCCCTTTCTTCCTCTGTGTACCTGGAGCAGAATTTCGATGATCAGAGTTTCTTTCCAAGAACTGTCCGTCTTTTGAATTCAATACCCAGCCGACTGAAGAAAAGTTGTTTTCAAGTCCATTGTTAACAAGTTCTTGTTGAGCCGTCCTCTTAAGTAATCCATAAAAAAATCAAATTCTGCTCAGGTTCATTCCATCACCGGCAATCCCCATGGTGTTAGTCTCACTATCCACCCAACACAAACACATTAACCCTTGTCCTCGAGTGGCAGTAAAAAAAAAAACAGAACTAAATAAATAGAAAAATACTAAAAAAAAACATGTTTATGCTAGCTGTCAAACGTTTGCACACATTTCTATGAAACAAACGTATCCCGGAGACAGTATAAGAACCCTGAGCTAAATAAAATTGCAGAAGAGAAGATAATTGAATGTAGAAATAAATATAGAAAGTGAAAAATACAAATCATATTAGGTGAGAGCTGAGTTACGAGTGATAAACAAAGTACGCTAAATATAAAAATGATACTAAAATAATTCTAGTAAAACCTAATTCTATTCTTAAGAAAGAAGAAAGGCAATATATCGGTGAGAGATTGAAAATGGCTCGATGTGGTCATGAAGTAAACAGCTACAATACATAAGTGGACGAGCACCAGAAAGGATCTCGCTGGTGACGAGTCTGGAGGAATCCCCTAAGAAATAAGGGCCAGCTAAGGTAGATAAATGATATGGGATCTATACTACGTTAAACAGAACACAAACCATAAAACAAAAAAAAAATACTAAAAGAAAAGATTAAAAAAATAGAAGATAGAAAAGCTTACCACAGTTTCATCGCTAAACGTGTAGATTGAATGCATGCATTTCAAGGAAACTAGACTTACCCGTGACCCGTTGGGTCACAATCACTAACACTATTTTTCTACTTTGATTTCATTTGAAAATTCACATAAATTGTGAGACCATAAAAAGTGCAATGACATAAAGTGTAAGTTAGCCCCGAACCTCAACTTCAAGTGTAGGAGATGCATGGGACAGGCGCATCCTATTGACGGTCGTCCCCACAAAGAAATGGTACTAGATGACAATACCTTGGAGGTAGTAGATTTTTTTCTGCTATCTAGAAGACATGCTGAGTGTATGTGGTGGCTGTAAACTCAGTACGGCCACAAAAGTGAGGGCAGCTTAGGCAAAATTTTGTGAGTTGTTGCCTCTGATAATATCACATGTTGTCCCTCTCTAAAAAAAGATTCCATATAACTGCATCAACCAGAGGGTTTTACTTGAATCAGTAAGTATTAACAAAGTTTTATTTCAACTTAAATTCATCTTTAATAATTTTCTTTTAAATAAATGAATTATAACAAAGTTATTTGATTGACCTTAGTAAACAGTATACCGGAAGGGTGTTAGAAGCAATGTAATACAGTGTAACCAGTGCTTATTGTGGGTTTACAAAGAGTGCAGTGACCTGAAGGTTAAGTTAGCCTCGAACCCTAACTTCCAGTGTACGAGATGCATGGGACAGGTGCATTCTATTCACGGATGTCCCCACAAAGAGATGGTACTAGATGACAGTACCCTCTTTCTGTTATCTTGGAGATATGCTAAGTGCAGGTGGTGGATGTGAACTTGGTATACCCACAAGGGTGAAGGCAGCTTGGGCAAAATTTTGTGAATTGTTGCTTCTGGTAATATCACATGTTGTCCCTCTCTAAATCCAGAGTAAGTTGTATAGCAGCTGTGTCAGGAGCATCATGATATATGGCAATGAATGCTGAGCCCTCACCCAGACCTCTCTTGCCCGACTGCAGAGCAATGACAGATCGATGATCAGATAATCTGCAATTCGAAATCTGACCAAGCCCAACACATCAGGTCAGAGGATTTGCTTAAAGCACTACACTTGCCCAGCATGGAGGTAATCCTAAGGATGAATCCATTATGCTGGTATGGTCATGTGGAACGTTCATCCTCTTAGATAATCTCAGGAAGGTTGGCCGGCAAAGGAAAACTTGGAAGCAGATGATTAGACAAGACCACACAGACTGGAAATTTTTTTTCTTCTTTTAATATAATTCACTCCAAACAAGGCAGGCCACCACTGTAGACGTAAGGGGCTACTGAGAATTAGGGTGTAGGTTTTTGGGGGTCATCTTAAGTTGGGAGCTGTGCAGCGAGATGTCTGTTTACATTAGTTTTAAATTTCTGCATGTCGGTACAGTCGGTGAAACAGGGAGCAGGGAGGGAGTTCCAGAGGCCGGCAGCACGAGGAAAGAAGCTATTGGAGTAGAAGTCTCTCTGGGGACCTCAACAGTAAATGAATGGGATTTAGCTGATTGTCGGGTTGGTCGAGTGTATTTACGCCGAGGGGGCACTTTGAAGACAGCTGACCTGCTGAACCGTGAGATATTGGGTTTGCATAATATCAGAAAACGTCTGATCCCTGAACAAGGGAAAAGTGATGTTAAATGAATAAAGAAAAAGAGGTGACATATCTGTCAAGACATTATTCTTGTATAGTTAAAAATAAGTCTCTTTGATTCTATATTGTCCTTATGAATGATATAGAAGTAAAGAGACTCATTATGTTTCTATCTAATTTACTATATGTGTTTATGGTGTGTACGAAGACACTGTGTAAGTTAGATGTCACAATAAAGCAATTTAAGAAGCAGCACTAACTAAAGAGAGTCACTATTTTATTGCGGTGACTGTACATTGCTCCTATTTTTTTTTTGAATGCCACAAATCGAACGTGTCTCTTTCAAAGCGTGGTGTTAACACCACGCTTTTCAAACAAACAAATTTCTTGTGGAAAAAAAACAACTCCTACTGTTTCAATTTCACCATGGAAAAAAAAAACATGGCATAAGGTTTTCTGGTGGTCATGAAGACCCATGAATTATGGCTTTGCAACATCCTTTCTCCTACTAAAGCGACACACCAGGTTTTAAGAACTGTCCAAAATTAATACCAATACGGTTAGTTAACACTCCAGCTATTTCAAACCATAAAAGAATCAGTCAGTATTTTACCCCAGTTGTTTATTTGATGGCACCATCAAATGTCAGGTGCCGGCTCAGAAATACATACAGCTGTCCGACAGAGTCTAAGCCATTTGAGTTAGGTGGCCTTTTTTCTGTTGGGCTGAGGTAGTGTTCTGTGCAGTTCTAGGAGGTCCACCCTCCCAGGCTTTACCTTCTCTCTTTGAGAAGGGGTTAGTTTATTGTTAATCACCTTAGACGCCTATACCGAGGAATGTCGACGGGGCTGCTCAGGCATTTTTTGTAGGCCAGAGTGCTCTGCATCTCGGGCGCTGGCTTTTCACTCGCCATCTTCTGACCTTGTGTCACATCTTCCCGCGGTGGGAGCGAGGTAAATAATAACTCAGTCAGGAGACTCCCAGCATCCGACTACGACTCGCTCTTGTCTAGCTGTCAAGCCCAGATATAGAAGAAGACAACAGCAGCAATCAAAGTCTCCTTTTTAGGGCAACACTGTTAACTTTCAACAAACTATTTTATGCGAACAAACATTTCTTTTCAGGGCAACCTTTCAAACATACTACACATACATTAATCTTTTACTTCTTGCTGCTGTCTGCTTCCTGAGATGTCATCCTGAGTTCTGCCTGTCTCTTCAGCTCCAACTCCTGTGCAGTCCTTATTCTGTCTTCTGCTCCAGTGTTTGTCGAAATCTGGTTCCTGATTCAATGTCTGTTGAGGTCCTGTCCTGTTCCAATGCTCGTCGACGTCCTGTCTTGCCTGTTTCTGTTGATCCAGCTCTTGGTCACATTGCATGGACTAGACCTACCTGAGAGACCTCATTATGCCTCAGGCACATCCACCTCAAACTGTGTAACGTCCTCTCTGATGTCCAGGTTCCAGAGATGTAACCAAACTTTACCTCGCTATCTAGATTCTAGAGACGTCCTCCCTTCTGTCCAGGTTACAAAGATCTCACCAAACCTTACCCTGCTGTCTAGGTTCTAGAGACGTCCTCCCTGCTGTCCAGGTTCCAGACATGTCACCAAACCATACCCTGCTGTTCAGGTTCCAGAGACGTCTTTCCTCCAGTCCAGGTTTCTAGAGATGTCATCCAGTATTACCATTTTTTTTCTTCTCCGTTATTGCTCTTTGTACTTTTGGTGCAATAAATACGACCTCTATCCTTTTTACACTGTTCATCTGCGTTTGTAATCTCTTCTTTTCCATTGCCTTTTTTTTTTGCCTGTGTCTACATTTCTTAGTTGTAAGATCGATCATCAGTGATCGACCCTTGCAGCAAGTTCTCTACATGCTCATAAAGATATTGAGAAATATAAGAGAGTGATTGAATCAACTTATAATGAAGAGATGAATACATAGATAGCTGAATGAGAATTTTGTGTTTGCGGTTTGTACAGACACCTATATGTAAATTAGATTAGGTAGTGTGATATCAGAAAACGTCTGACCCATGAACAAGGGAAAAGTGACGTTAAATGAATAGAAGATAAAAGAAGTAGAGAGAAGAGTTGGCGTGAGTTAAATGTCGAGATTGGAGATAGCTGTTTTGTAGCGTTTCGGGTGATGGCTGTCTGGACTTTATCTAACTCGGCTCGCTTGAAATGAAGAAGAAAAAAAGGTCACCAGGGTTCCATATAAAAATACCAACATCTTCTCTACCATTAAATCAACTTTATTTAACAATGTCGACAGGAATATAGAAATACTGGAATGTAAGGCAAGTTAGTTCAGCAGGCACGTATTAGAGTAGAAATGTAATTGAGTCCAGGTTTTTAACTCAAATGTAAATTTGTATCCCACCTCCCATCAATTCACAATGAGAGGCAAGGAAGACAATAAAACATCTTGTCAGATCAGCATCCTGGATGGAACTGAATTATATTTGCCAATGAAAAAGCTGGGCGGAAATAGCTGGAAGTCTCGCATGTGTAGTGATGCGCTAATCACCTGTATTTCACTGTGTGATTTTGGATATGCCTGGGTTAGCCAACCGAACCACACCTTATTACTATGCAAGAGATAAATAAGATGCTAATATAAAAGGAAATAGATCCTAATCATGTGACTTTTACTCACTGCGTTTCTTGCTCATACGTAACTTTGATAACTTCACATTAAATTTTCATTTTTATTTACTATTAATTGAAATAAAACATGAAATAAGTAAAACGAACTTCAAAAAAATCTTATCTAAAAAATAAATTATAAAGAATACTAAAGTTTTGATAATGTTGAAACTTCATACCTTACCATGGCAGCCGAATGTGACATCAATGTGAAGTCAACATTTTGATGCCGGTGCTAATCTGAAAAAAGTATCTGAGCTTACTAAGGCTAGCAAATAGTGATGTTTTCTGATTTTTGGGGTAAAAAAATAATATATCACAAAATTTTCCGTTTTTCATTTTTAGTGTGAAAATAAAATCAGTGTTATTTTTCTTTCAAATTTTTCAAATAATGATCAGTGTTTTTTACAAATTTACACATCATGCCATATCCAATAGAGTATATTGCCAGAGAAATTGTTTTTTATACGACGGCGCCATAAAAATATTTTAAATGACTTTCAAAATCATTTTTGTTCATGCCTCTCATCGCATGGAACCGAACACAATTTGTTTTAAAAGTTATTAAAACAAATTTTTTCAAGTTATTTCATTAAGAAAACAGGGAACAAATTACTATTTGCCAGCCTTAGTAAGCCTGGGTACTTTTTTTTAGCTTATTACAGGCATCAAAATGCTGACGTCACATACGAACGCCATGGTAAGGTACAAAGTTTCAACATTAGCAAATTTTAAATAATATTTCTCTTAGCTATCCACCTGGGCAACACCGGGTAAATTTATGATATTATTTTTATAATTATTATTCATGATATTATATTATTATTCATGATATTATTTTTATAATATTTATTCAATAGTAGTGATTTATTTGTAATTTTCCTGTTCAATAGGGGATACAAACGAAGCAGCCTCTATTCCGAACCTCTGATGAAATTTTATTTTTTAAATAAATAAAATTATGTTAAAGCATGTAGCAGTTACATGATTTAGATTTACTTTCTTTTGTACTTGTGTACTAACATGTAATCAACCCTGTAGTGTTTGGTACGTGGTTCGGTTGGCTAAAACAGGCATATTCAAACTCATGTAGTGATACACAGGCGATTAGAGCAACATTACGTAAAAAGTTGTAAAAAAACGAACTATGGTAAAAGACGAACAAGACTGATCCCCGTCTTAAAATCTCAATTTTTTTAAATTTCTTTCCAAAAACCCCGGAATTCTCTCGCGACATGATAGGTAATTGTAAGCAGAAGAATATTTTTTAAAATTTGAGATGGTTAAAAAGAGGGGAATCAGTCCACGTTGAATTTACATTGAAAACTGATCCCCCGTCTTAAAATCACAGTTTTTAAAAATTTCTTTCCAAAACCCCCGGAATTCTCTACTGACATGATAGGTAATTGTACACCGAAAAAGATTTTTTTTTAAATTGAGATGGTCAAAAAGAGGGGGATCAGTCTACGTTGAATTAACATTGGAAACTGATCCCCCCTCCTAAAATGTAAAATATTTGAAAAAAATTCCAAAAACGCCGGAATTGTCTAGCAGCCTGATAGATAAGTGTACACCGAAAAAAGAAAAGAAAAATGGTCAGTAAAAAGTTGTGAAAAACGGACAGTGGTTAAAGACGAACATGTGCCCTCTTTTTATATATAGAAATGGTTCCCTGCCATTTTAAGTATAAAATTATGAACTTAAGTTATCGTTCTTCCGTAGCTAGTCTCTTTCTCGGCTTGTTTATAAAGATGGCGACTATTCTTTCCCTTGCGAGTTTTCATTTCCGAGTTTCATACGATCAAACTTGCTATTATTAGTATTTTTAATTTTTTGTTTTAATTAAATAATTTTTTTTTAATTTGGAGGTGGGATAATTTGGGGGATAGCGCCGAAAGCTATTTCACTCTAAGTAATTTACCTGACTAGAAATCGGAGTTAACCTAAAATTCTTACGGTAAATTCATTTCGAACGCCGCTTTTTTTTTCATTGCCAAAAAGAAAAGAAAATGGCGACTTCGTACGGAGATATCTATGCGGCCGATACTGTATTTCTTATGTGTGATATGCAAGTGAAACTTATACCAGCAATGTGTCATTTTGAAGATATTATTACTGTTACTGAAAGACTGGTATGTTTTCTTTTTGTTTCCACTTTTTGTATATATGTAAGCTTAACACATAAGTATTTTACTTGCGTTAGCGTTTTATCTATATATTTACCTCCCTCCCACGACGGGAAGATGTGACACAAGTTGGGGATTAAAAAGCCAGCGCACAGGAAATGTGTGCGCCTTCCACTGACTGTCAAAAAAATGCATGACATTCACCGGTAAGGGGTGCCTTGGGCGAAACTAACCCCTTTTCAAAGAGAGAATGTAAAGCCTGGGAGGGTGGATCTTCTAGAACTATACCTCAGCCCGACAGATGCAAGGGCATTACCTACTTAAGAAATGAGACCCATAACTATGAAACTCAGTAAAAATTCCAACTCCTGCACGGGCGCCAAATCTGAAATCTCACCCGGTGTTATTCCAAAATAAATCCCTCGTCATATTTTGCCCGTTTTTTTTTTGGGGGGGGGGGGAATAATAATTTGTTTTCAACAATTTGTTTAATTATTAACAAATAATAAAATCACATTGTTTTTTATAATTGTATTTTTTGTTTAAATGATTTTCAAATAGTTAAATTATTAATTATTAACCAAATATAATTATATTAATACAAAGTAACAAACAATTATTAACAAATTCAAGCCGTTTTGGTTAAAGTCAAGGTTGCCTGCTCTTTTTGACTTCCGGTTTCTGCTCCACAGACGGGACTTCGGTGACAACCCAAATAGGTCCCTTCTGATAAATGATTTATGTTCCTCTCAAGAATATTAAGAATGCTTTTCTAAATAATAACGTTATTATTTAGAAAGCCATTCTGAATATGGGAATCGAGGGGACTTTTTAAAACTATTTAAACTTTCACCAACTATTTAATTATAAAATACTTATTTCTTTTTAAATCTGATCGGAAAAAATTCGGTTGATTATTTGTTTAAATAAATCTACACTTCTGCAGATTAGGGACGGGCCGAAATTTATTTGTTTTCATTTTAGAAGAGTTCCAATAGTGTAAGGGACCGACAACTCTCTTTTTGTTTTACTTTTAAGAGCATAATTTCTCCGAAAATGGAAAATATTAATTTTTTAAATAAGAAGTAATGCAAATTCAATTAATTAATAGAATTCAATTAATTAATAAAATTTGCATAATTTAGGTTATTCGGACTACATTTCTCATCTTGAGTGTTATCATCACAACGTTTCGGCCGCTGTAACCTCCGACTTTCTTCAGGTGTATCTCTTCGAACTCGTTTCATAATTTCGCGGTTGTTAGCAACATCCGAATTACTTGGTAACAAAATGGTGATAACACAGCATAAAAAAAAACATGACAAGGGGAAAAGAAAAAATAAGAGGTTCGATAGAGTTAAAAATAGAGATTTATTAACATAAAAATGGGGATGGCTGCTTTTAATTCCCAAAGCTGGATTAATAACATTAACCCTAGTAACCAAGATAAAATTTTTAAAAACTTAAGACATGAAAATTCACAAAGGGGTTAGTTCGTTGGCACAACGAAACTGGAAACAAATTAATTCTTTTCCTTCTTTTTTTGTTCATATAATAAAGACTGAAGAAGTCTTCTACCCTTTTTTTCTTTCTTTCATATAAAAACATACAATAAAGACCAAAGTCTTCTTATAAATTTAACAAAGAGGTCTCAAAGGGCACAAAACAATAAAAAATAATACTCAAATATACAGGACCGTAACCGTTGTTTGCAGAATCTTCTCAGGCACAGTTTTTTTTTTCTTTTCTATCGAAATGTCCGCTTTAAAAGTCCCTCTTTGTCCTTTTTTTCAACATTTTTCATTCCAAGGGGCTCAATCCTTGAAATTACTTCATAAATGAAATTCTCCAAAAATGTTCTTCGTCAATCCTTCACATTTTCATTCCAAAGGGGCTCAGTCCTCGAAATTACTTCATAAATGAAATTCTCCAAAAACATCAAACACCTTTTCGTCATAAGATGTTTCTTCCAAGGGGCTCCAAGTCTTGAAATTATATTCCTTAAAATCAGGGTCGCTCTGATACCCTGAATTTCATAATAAAGCGTTCTTGCTCCAAGAACGAGGAGAAATCATCCAAACATTTTATGTCTATTCTCAAAAATAGATGGAGACAGCTGAAAACAGAACCTCTCTCTCGGGCTTTCAAGCTGGAACTGATTCAAAAACGTGCCAAAGGCACCGGTTAGACACCGATATGATGTCACCTCTAGACTTCATTACATCGATGATGATGCTGAAAGGAAAGGAAGGCGGGAAGACGTCACGCCACCAAACGAATAACCATGACCTTCATTCACACAGTGGCGATATGTTGACCTCCCAACCCCTCATGCCCAAAATAGAAATAAATTTCCGAAACTCGGGAATATTTCTGTCGAACTCGAGAATCTGTTTGTAAGTTTTGTTATTTCAAAATTTGTGTGGTTACTTTCACTTAACCGATTTCATAAAAAAATGGCGTCGAATTTTACTTTTTTAGGTAATCGCTTATTTCAGGCTTAAAAGATTAAACAAAAAAAGAAGGCTTACTGTACCACAAGTTCGGGGATGGTTTCCAGTCGGATTAGGGTAACTATTGTTTTTTCATCTTTTAAGTCTGAAATAATCGATCACCTAAAAAAGAAAATTTGATACCATTTGTTTTCATATTATTGTTAAAGGGGGGGAGGCCTAGAAACTAGGAATTAATCGATACCATTTTTTTACTCTGTGTTTGGGAGAAATAACTGTAAGATTACAGTATTACATTTAGTAAGTGGTATATATTAAATCTCTTCGGCATATTTTCATTATCAACATTATATTTGTTCATATATATGTGAAAGGAGGGGTGACAAGAAACTAGGAATTGACCGAGACTGTTTGTTCTACCCGGCGTTGTCCAGGAGCAATAACTGTAAGATTACAGTATTACATTTGTTATATACGAGGCCTGTCTAAAAAGTATCCGACCGTTATTTTTTCAATGTGAAATAGAGACAATAGGGCGGAGCTACTCTACACAGTGAAGGAATACACCTTCATGCACATGTGTGAATTTTATCACCGCTTTCTTGTGCGTTAGTCACTGTCTGTTGGTCGCTGAGTGAGTTGCTACACTACGTGTTCGTCGGAAATTCAATTCTCTCAAGATGACTGAACATGTTGAGCAAGGGTACTGCATCAAATTTTGTCAAAAGCTTAGTGATTCTCAAAGCAAAACAATTTGTAAGATTCAGCAGGTGTTTGGAGAAGATGTGATGGGTGTAACACAAATTAAGGAGTGGTTCAACCGGTTCAAAAATGACCGCACATCAGCGGAGAATGACCAGCGTTCTGGCAGGCTTCAAACTGCTCAGAGTGCAGCTGTTGTTGAGAAGGTGCGAAATTTGGTCATGGAAGATTGTCGTTCAACCATGCGGTAGATCACCCAAGAGGTCGGAGTGAGTAAAGATTCCGCACATGCAATTTTGCGTGATGATTTGAACATGCATAGAGTGGCTGCAAAATTTGTGCCTAAGTTGTTGTCACAGGAACAAAAAGACCTCCGTTTTCAAGTTGCATAGAACCTTCTGGAAACCGCCAGCACTGATCCTGTGTTTCTGAACACTGTGATAACTGGAGATGAGTCATGGGTGTACAGGTACGATCCAGAAACAAAAAGACAGTTGTCGCAATGGAAGCATCCCAAGTTTCTAAGGCCAAAAAAGCATGACAGGTGTGAAGCAAAATCAAGGAGATGTTGACTGTCTTCTTTGTATATCTGTGGAATTGTGCATCACGAATACGCACCAGAAGAACAAACAGTGACAAAGGAGTACTATCAAGATGCTCTCTGGCATCTCCATGACGCAATTCGGCGCAAAAGACCAGACATGTGGACGGCGAAAAACTGGCAACTGCATCACGATAATACTCCCACACATTCATCCCAATTGATCCAACATTTCTTGGCCAAACATGGAATTCCAGTTGTTCACCAACCTCCCTACTCTCCAGACATGGCTCCTTGCGATTTCTGGTTGTTTCAAAAATTGAAGACGCCACTGAAAGGTTCCCGTTTTGAAATTAGAGAAGGAATAATGCGGAACGCGATGACAGAGATGAACACTATTAAAAAAAAAGACTTCCAGAGGTGTTTCCGGCAGTGGATGGATCGGTGTGCAAGCGCAAAGGGCCTACTTTGAAGGGGATTAGGGTCCCAAGCTCGTCAGGTATTTGAAATATTTTTTCTGGCCTAAGATCGGATACTTTTTAGACGCCTCGTATATTGTCATTTCATCATTTCTCTTCATATCATTGTGAAAGAGGGGGTAACGATATTACTCGGGATCAAGAATGTCATTGTGTTTTTTTCTACTCTGCGTTGTTAGGAAGCAATAAATGTAAGATTTCAGTATTACATTTTAAGCTGAAAGCTCCAGTAAATTAATTATAATTAATAATATTTTTTTTTTTTTCAACAATACATTCAAACAAGAGAGAGTTGTGGTTGATAGAGATGCGATTCGAACGAATGCCAAAAAGCGAATGGCTTGAATAGCTACCCTCTTACTTTCTTTGGTTCGTTTGGGATACCCTCTCCTCTTCATTTCCAAAAAGCAAGTCAGTTTTCACAGGAACATGTTAACTCAATATTTTTCAGCCAATGAAAATCGTTTCAAACCAAAAATCTAATAAGCCTGTGTCATTTTAACAAATAATATAAAAGCAATGACCTGGTCCAGAGACCCAACCCGACACACCTCAAAAGGACCAAGAACCTACCCCCCCCCCCGCCTTTGGCTGGGGGAGGTGAGAAGAAGGGAACACTTTAAAACTCATATACAAGCTCCCTCACCTTGCGCACATCTACACACACACTAACAGAACAAGGTAAACCTATGCATACTTACAGTGCCACATTGTCTAATACTCACATACGCATATTCACGCTAACAAATGCATATAGACATGCACATCCTTAACCCTCGTGTCTTCTTTTTTACTGAACATTTTCCTACCAAAAACACGAGTTGTATAAACTTTAACAGATGAACATTTACTGACTAAGAATGACTTTTATATTCATCTAAACTTATAGTTATATAAATGTTTTGTTATTTAGTTATGTTTTCCTTAATTTTTCATTCACAAAATGTTAAGTTAGCACTTGCTAGCTGGTGACCCTAATATTCTTTTAAACTTGATTTAATTTCTATTTAATATGCATGCATGCCCCGTATACATCCTTCCTTCGCCATTTACAACCCCCTATTTTACCATTTGTATTAGTTGTCGGTGTGGTTCTTGGTAAAATCCCAAAGATGCCACGGCTAAATGCAGGGACTCCGCCACAGAGTGTTGGGATGGGTGGAGGAGAAAGAGAGGGAGGGGAAAACGGAGGAGGTAGAAAGAGAGACAGAGAGGGAGAGAGATAGAAGTTTTAATATAAGGATGTTACACACACTTTTTAACTTCTATTTTGGTTTTTATGGCCCTGGGCAATGGCCCTGCTATAAAGTAGAGCAAGTATATTCACTATTTCTTTGGCATATAACCTTTTTAATACACGGTTTATATGTAAATCTGTTTTGAGCATATGATTTTCATTTGAGTATCTTATATAAATAGAGATTTTGTCACAATTCTTTATAAGGAATTTTTCTCATTTCAAAATATCAGAGATCTTCACTACTTTTAGAAATGAAGAATATTGCATTTATAGTAAGTAATACATTCCCAACAAATAAAGTGGATGCCATGACCGGAAATCAAAACCGGAACCTTTAGATCTGAGATCTGAGATCTGAGATTCTACCAACTGACCTATTTGGACTTTCTTATAAATAGAGCTTAAAATATTACCGTGACAAAATAATTATAGCTTTGATGTGACGTCATAAATTTATGATTTATGCCAAAAATACATTTTTAAACATTTTTATTAGTTGTTTGAAATTATTTTAATAGTCGAAAACAATTTATTTTGCTTTAACTACGTATTGTACATAGTTCTTTCACAATTATATAATCCTTCCAGCGTAGCAAAAATCTGCAGCCAGAGAGAGAGCATATTTTTGCTAGTGTTTAAAAAAGAGATTATTTATAAAGTGACTTTTAAAATTACTTTTTCATTTATGGTTGATTTCATGTTTCAATTTAATTTTTTTACCTGTCTTTTTCCAAGTTTTGTTCTATTTAGAACGCTTTTTAATAATTAAATTTACTTGAAAAATTTTCTTAAAAAGTATTTTATTTATCTTAAAAATTTTTTATATTTTTTATTTTATTTTTGATTTGAATCTAATTTTAATTTTTAATATAATTTTAACAAAATTTTATTTTTAATTTTATTTTAAATCAAAATTTTATTTGTCTTAAAAAGTATTTTTTTAGTTTCTTCACACAACCAAGAACAGGATTTTCGTTTAGACAGATTTATTTCAAACTTCTCATATAATTTTATTTAACAAAAATCCCTCTACATTTTTTTTAGCACATTTTAACAAATATTGTGTACTTTGCTGTATATCCCATGTGTATTTTAAGATTGAGCACAGGATGGAAAGTGGTAATTAATGGTTTCAACTTTACCTCCAGGGAACAGGGTTTGGTCTGTTTAACAATTTAAACCAACAATGTGTATGCCTATCAACATCCAACTTCAGGTCCACATCATGGGAAGTGGTAGCAGGGTTAAGAAGTGGAAGTTCAGCATATCCTGAAATAGGATGTGACTTTTAAAAAGAATGATTTTTCTTGAAACCCTCCACTCGGCAATATTTCTCCACTTGGCAACTCCAGATAAACGCAGCTAGAATTAAATAATTTGTTTTCTTTACAGATTGAAGGAAGCAAAATTCTTAACATACCACTGATTGTCACTGAACAGGTAAAAGACATTTTATATATCTTTGCAATACTTATTGCCATATTCTTTAAGTTGGTCTTTGAAAATATAGCAAATTTTAATCGGTCTTAATTTCGATTATCCCCTCTTCAGGAATGAAAGATGAATTCTGTGTTTTCTTTCTCCCAGCCTTCCCGTTCTTTATTCTTATTCAAGTTCTATAAGTTTCAATGTATAAGTAAAAAAAATGTCTTTTATTTTATTTATCTTTAAAATTTTACAAAAAAGTTCACAGTATAGTAAATTTTCTTTATAAAATAAGATGTGGCACAAGGCCAAAATTTTGGTCGGCTATCGTCCTCTTGGTCTATTCTCTAAACTAGTTTCAGTCACCAAAATACCACATTCATTGTATGAGTAAAACCTACTTAACATTATCCCCAATGGTTTGACGTTTTTTATTTACAAAAAACTTCATCGGTTGGGGATGCTAAAAAAATAACAGATTGCTGAAAAATAAAAATCCTAAGTGTAGTGGTTAGTAAGACCCTTCCCAAATCTATCTAAGTATGAGCTGGTCACTGTTTTTAGGGTTGTTTCAAGAGCCGACAACTAGCAAGACAGTTTCTAAGTGTGTGTGGGGGGGAGGGGAAGGGGCTTTGATTTTTTATAGATTTCTGGTGCAGATGCAGATCGCACAATATTAAAATAAAAAAAATGATTGGATTTCTCGTAATATATTACTCAAAAAGTCATGTTTTATCTTGGTATATTTCTTTTCAATGGCATCCACTAGTACAGTGCTGCATGTATTTGTCGTATATTGGGACGATTAATTGGAATCGGGAATCAGAAAAATCAGAACTTTTGGGAGGTTTTCAGAATCAGTATCGGAAAAATTTTAGCCTAATTTCCGATTTCCAAAACGATTCTTTTAATTTTTTTTTGTTGTTGTTTAAAACTTCGTTTTCTATTGCTGATACTAAGGATAAATATTTATTGATTTTAAACTACCAGTAAAACTAAAATCTATAGATCATATAACGCATATAGGTAAAAATGGCACCTGTAAAAATGGCACGAGTGGATAAATAGGAAAAAATGGCACGCATGAAAATCTCACAATGAGTTTATCAAAATCTTGAGTACAATACATAAAAGGTAAACATTAAGAAGTTTGTCAAATTAAAAAGGAAATTATATCTACATTCCATGATAAATGCCAGTATACTGAAATCATATGCTCTTAATAGGGTTAAGATGAAAATTCATATACACTAAATGTACAAAAGCAAGGAAATTCCCAAATTTTTACACTTTTATTGTCATTAAGGGTATGCGAGCACAACAGGGCTATGTATTTTACTTGTAGGAACTTTTCTTCAGCGCACCTCACACACTTCATCCACTCATGCATAGATATTTATACTGTAGTGATGTGATAATGAAATGGTTTGGTTGATATGTAATCATACCCTTAATGACAATAAAAGTGTAAAAATTTGGGAATTTCCTTGCTTTTGTACATTTAGTGTATATGAATTTTCATCTTAACCCTATTAAGGGCATATGATTTCAGTATACTGGCATTTTTCATGGAATGTCACTACTTTTGTAAAGGCTATGCCTCAAGACAATGGTAATTTTAAAGGTTTTTTTGAATTTTCTGGAAAACTAAGGTATATGGTAAACTGAAATTAAAATGCCATCAACTAGACCCTAGAACCTCTATCTCTGCCAAAAATCAGCTGAATCTATCAAATAGTTGATGAGATACAGGGTGGCACACACGTACGTACGTACACACGGATAACACAAAATCACTCCTGACCTTTCTGGATCTCTGAGTTGCCTTGACTAATGATGCTGAAATTCTACACACTTATAGAACCTATCAAATGAAAATTTTGTGCAAAGTTTTGACTAATTTGGTTTATTGGTTTTTGAGTTATGACTGATCAAAGAAATGAGATTTCCAGCATAGGTCGTTTTTGAAGTCTATTATCGCGCCTCCCTTGATTTATCGGAACCGGGAATTTAGAACAGAATCAGTAAATGTATTCAAATTGGAATCGTTCCATCACTAGACCATACATCAATAATGATTATTTATGCTCAATGCCAGGTAATCCTTGTTAGTATATGGCGATAGAAAAAAAAAGTTTTAATATTATTTGTAATACACATTTTCAATCAAAGAATTTTTAACTATTATTTCCAAATTTGATAAAAAATGGTCGTGTGGGACTAAATATATTGAGAAACGCCGTTCTTGACAATCATTCTAAAACTGTTAATCTTGGTTGGTTGTTTGCAAACTTAATGGGAGATAACTCATTCGAGTTACCTCCCTTGATAATGTATAATCTAGCTCAAGGAAAAATTGATGATGTAAATAGTTAATTTGTTTGAATGTGTAGCTTCTTTTTTTTTCTTTTTTTTAATGCTCGATTGATATTTTCCAAAAATGTAACATCTCTCTCTGTCGCTTTTGATAAAACAGGTACTCAATTTTATTTATAAATTTAAAATTATAAAAAGTAAAAAAATAATAATAAAATGATAATATGGGGGTTCAGGGCTGTGAGCATGAGTACGTAAGGGGTCCTCATTCATTGAGTCTTCTAGTATATTAAATGTTCCATTATTTTCTTGTTAGTAAATATAATTTATATTATTTTATTTGATTGATTGATCCTTAATTTCATTAAAATTTCAATTTTAAGAAATGTATTTGTATGCTTAGTATTAAATTTAGTAATATACAATTTATTTTTCAGTACCCTCAAGGACTTGGCCATACGATACCTCAGCTGAATATAAAAGATGCATCTATTTTTGAAAAGAAAATGTTCACAATGTTTATACCAGAAATTGAAAATGCACTAAAAAAAGCTAAACATGCTGTTTTATTTGGAATTGAGGTAAATTAAAATGAAAAGAAAAAATTATATAGAATTTTAATTTGAAATTAATAGATATTGTCTGATGGGCTTTCCATAAACTCGGGGCAAATGAGTAGTTGGTGAAGGTTATTCAAGCAATATACAGAAATGCTCAAAGTCTTGTTAGAATTAACAGCACATTTAGTGACAGCTTTAATGTTAAAGAAGGAGTACATAAGGGTTCTGTACTGAGTCTGTTGCTTTTCATTTGTATCTTAGAAGCATTGTCAAGGAAGTTTTATACGGGTTGTCCGGAAGAGATGCTGTATGCTGATGATTTAGTATTTGCCTGTGAAACAATGGATGACCTACTTGTTAAGTTAAAGACTTGGAGGAATGCTATGGAAAGTAAAAGTCTGAAAGTGAATGTTACCAAAACCAAAATGATGATCAGTGATTGTAGTGTTGGAAATCTCCCCAAAAGAGGAAAGGGACTTGGGTGCAATTCAATTTTTTGTGGTACTTTCAAGCATTGGGTACACAATAAGTGCGGTGGAATTACTGGTAGGTAGATGATAACCAGTTTGTGTGCAAGAAGCGTAAGACAATGGAGATGGATGAGAACTCAGATGTGGAGAGGGTATATTTGGACGGCAAAGCTATTGTGGTTGTCCAGAAGTTTTATTACCTTGACAACAACAATGTAAGTCTTAAAGACAGGCTTAATTCTGATGACCTTAGAGGAAGATTTAAGCTGGACAGTATAGGGAGATGTGTGCAGAACAGGAGACTTCGATGGTATGGTCACATTGAAAGAATGGATGAGAGTTCTTGGATCAGAAGATGTAGAACAGTTGAGGTAGCAGGTTTAGTTAACAGGGGGAAGGCCAAGGAAAACATGAGAGGAAGTGATAAAAATGGACCTGAGGGATAAATAAAGACCTGGTCAGAGATAGGTTAGTTTGAAAGTCTTATTTCTTAAAGCTGTCCAACGCATGCTAGCATGTAAAACAGATGTTTAACTGAATATAATGATGATAATACCATTGGAGCACAGGTAGGAGCAGGTGCTAGTGTGACTGCAAGAATTAGAAGTGGATGGAGTAAGTTGAGGGAACTTCTGCCATTACTGATCAAGCGAAGAGTCTATCAGACTGTATTCTCTCTCTCTCTCTCTCTCTCTCTATATATATATATATATATATATATATATATATATATATATATATATATATATATATATATATATAATGGAGATTATGTATCTGTCTGTCTGAAACCAAAACTAAGACTACAACACTTTCCCATAGCAAATTAAGCATTAAACAATGCTGTATTGTTACACTATTTAATGCATTAAGGTCAGCAATAACTTTGCATACTACTTATACGGTCTTAAATTAATTTTGCTGACAAATTTTAAATATTTATATTAATTTAGCATTAAAAAGTTTCAAATTGTATAAACATTTGAATTGTTTACACCATTCGAAAGAGAAATAAAATAAAAAATTCTGCATAAAATGTTCAAAGTGAAAATAATTCATATAGTTTTCTTAAAATATTTTGATAGGAATAAGTTTCACCATTGATCTTAAATTTATTTTTTCCAGTGTATGTCGGTATCTGAAATCTCACTGTTGTCTTTAGATATCTGATGTATCGAATGTTGTTTGAAAACTCAAGCTTTCCTTTAGTATTCAGTTGTGTCCACGCTCTGGTGTCAACTGAAAAAAAAAACTCCTCCTAATCAGCAATCTCTTTTCTTTTTATCTAAGTCTCCCAGAAACACACGAGAAACATTATGATTGGTTAAGCAACATTATTTTACTCTTTAATTGCGATTTGGTCGTGTGATCTAGTTTTGCAGAACAATGGTTTTAAGCACATTCCATTTCCACTGAGCGTTGACTTTTAGAAGGGAAAAGAAAGGAAAGAAAAAAGAGATAGTGAACCTAGACGAGTAGAGAAGGAAACGCAGTTGCTTAACATATCGGTACTTCTGCAGTTTATGGACCATGCTGAAATCAATGTTTCGGTGGCATATTCTGGTAGGTTATGTAAACCGCCTGAAAATGGCAAATGTAAATGTCATGATTTTTTTGACAAAAACGCTATCAAAATATAAAAATCAGAGAAAAAAAGTCATTGTATGGTAATTTCAATGAAAAAATATGTATTTTCTTTTAAGAACATGCTATCATACTGGAAAAAAGTAAGAAAAAAAACATTCAAATCAAGAAAAAACAGTCAACTGCTAGAAAAAGAGGTGCAACTTTAGAAAAGCCTCAATACAGAAAACCAATAAAAATACATACCTGTATTATGTATGTGACCGGGACGGAACAAAGATATCGTACACAAAAAATTACGTAAATTGATAAAGTATTTTTTTTTTTATCACAGAAAATTAAATTTTGTTATTTTTTTCCACGCTCGCTTGTCAAGACACCATCTTTGCAAACGGTAGCTAAACAAAGGCCAAATTTTGTGGATTTGGCCTTTTTTAAGTAGTTTAGTTTAGCAGCATTTATCCGGTTAATACTTAAATTACTTAAATCACAATCTTGAAGGCATGACTTTTTATTTCTCACCTTTTTCCTTTGAAAGTAAATTGCAATCTTCAAGGCATAAATTAAATTATTTTATTACAATGTTCATTTGGAAGTTTTCACGTTATTTTAATAAAATATTTTATTTTTTTACTTATATCGTTACGTCTTCGTTGTCTTTTGAAAGTTTTCACATCATTTTAATAAAATATTTTATTTTTTCAAGGCATAAATTAAATTATTTTATTACAATGTTCCTTTGAAAGTTTTCACGTCATTTTAATAAAATATTTTACTTTTTCAAGGCATAAATTAAATTATTTTATTACAATGTTCCTTTGAAAGTTTTCACGTCATTTTAATAAAATATTTTACTTTTTCAAGGCATAAATTAAATTATTTTATTACAATGTTCCTTTGAAAGTTTTCACGTTATTTTAATGAAATATTTTATTTTTTTACTTATATCGTTACGTCTTCGTTGTCCTTTGAAAGTTTTCACGTCATTTTAATAAAATATTTTACTTTTTCAAGGCATAAATTAAATTATTTTATTACAATGTTCCTTTGGAAGTTTTCACGTTATTTTAATAAAATATTTTATTTTTTTACTTATATTGTTACGTCTTCGTTGTCCTTTGAAAGTTTTCACGTCATTTTAATAAAATATTTTATTTTTTCAAGGCATAAATTAAATTATTTTATTACAATGTTCCTTTGAAAGTTTTCACGTCATTTTAATAAAATATTTTATTTTTTCAAGGCATAAATTAAATTATTTTATTACAATGTTCCTTTGAAAGTTTTCACGTCATTTTAATAAAATATTTTATTTTTTCAAGGCATAAATTAAATTATTTTATTACAATGTTCCTTTGAAAGTTTTAACGTCATTTTAATAAAATATTTTACTTTTTTACTTATATCGTTGTCATTAAGGCCAAACTGCTTCAAAAAAGGCCAAATCAACAAAATTTGGCCCTTTTCTGGTAGCGATTTGGCCTTTTTTATAATGCTAGGCTGAATAACGTCCCTTGTTTTTCAAGATGACTAGCTAACCAGTGAGCATGAAAAAAATGACAAAATTTGATTATCTGTGATAAAAAAAAAACTACTTGATCAATTTACGTCATTTTTGGTGTACGATATCTTTGTTCCGTCACGGTCATATATATGATACCAGTATGTCTTCATTTTTATATATTATCGGTTTTCCGTATTGAGGCTTTTCAGAAGTTTCACTGAAAAAGATTTTTTTTTTTTTTTTGCTACTCCTTTTTAACCCTACCAATTAGGTTAGGTTGTTGTTTTTTTAGAGTATGAAATTTTTGTTTTCACTTTCCAAAATGCGGCAGATTTTCTGTGGCTGACAACACCAAAGAAGAAGAAGAAGAAAGGGGTAGAGGAAGTAGAAAGAAGATGTTCGACAGGGTACGATTCAGCAATCAACAATCTGCTTGGCTAAGTGTTTCGGCATCTTCCGGGGTTTACATAACCTGCCGGAATATGCCGACGAAACGTTGGTTTCAGCACTATCCATAAACTGCAAATGTATCAACATATCAGTAACATATCTTGCTCTTTCTCGTTACAATTTAAATGCAAAATTTTATTTTACAGGCACACATTTGTATTCTGCAGACAGTAATTGATCTACTAAAGAACGATATTCAAGTTCATGTTGTGGCAGATGCTTGCACATCCCGAAGTTTGATGGATCGATTATTTGCTTTCGAGGTATTCATTCAGAAATTTTCTTTTACGCTTATGGCATCAATCTTATATAAATAGGAAGTGTGTCCGGCTGTCTGTCTGTCCGTCTGTCACATTTTTTTAAACGTAATAAATACATGGAGAATACTGTAATAAATAAATGGAGAATACTGCATTTAGCTAATCTAATATTTTAATCTAATCTAAATATGAATAAATGCAAATATTTCCTAAGTATATTAACATCAGAACGTTTAAGTCTTAGTATTTATCTGCCTCCCACAGCGGTAAGATGTGACACAAGGTCGGGAAAGTGAGATTGAAAGGCCAGCACCCAAGAAGAAGAGCACTCTGGCCTACAAAAAATGCCTGGGCAGCCCTGTCGGCATTCCCAGTAGGAGCGCCTCAGTGATTAGCAATAAACTAAGCCCTAATCAAAGGGTAAGAAGGCAAA
The DNA here is from genome assembly GCA_963556195.1 of Sepiola atlantica. NCBI lineage: Eukaryota > Metazoa > Mollusca > Cephalopoda > Sepiida > Sepiolidae > Sepiola > Sepiola atlantica. Next base: position 21,602,070 of record OY744550.1, read on the forward strand.
ACCTGGGAGGGTGGACTTCCAGAAACTGTACAGGACAATACCTCTACAGAGTGTAGCATCCATCAGAACAGATATTACACTGATTTTTAACCAAAAGGCCAAGGGGAGATTTTTAAAGTAAAACCTTAAATATAGTGATACAGTATATATAGTAATCACTAAACTCCGTCAAATAAAATCCCCTTGTGCACATTTGCATATTTATTTTCTTTTTAAGTTTTTAATAAATTAATATTCTGTAATATTCATTTATAATTGGTATTGTCAAATTTTATTAATATTTATAATAGTTTCCTCGATAGTAATATCTATATATTAATACGATAGCGTGTGTGTTCGTGTGTCACGCTTCCGGCAAAAGCTCTGCGCATGCTTGCCGCACTTAGATTTTGAAAAACATTCAACTCGCCTAATTTTCAAAACATTTTCAAATATTTCCCTTTGGCGCAACGGTTACCGACGTAGTATTTTTGACTTTGGCCCGACTGGTTTATAGTTCGATCCCAACCAACTTCTAAGATTGTTTTTCTACATTTCGAGTGGAAGGGGAAGACACATATTAATACAATAGCGTGTGTGATTTTGTGTGTCATGCTTACATCAAAAGCAACGACCTTCCCAATCTTTGTATGCTACTCATGAATTGGCTTGGCCTTTTGGCTAAGATCAAAGTGTAGTATCTGCACTCAATAGACTAGTATTGTCTTGGCCTTCGAGGCTTAATTTACGCCGGTCTATGGGTCTGTCCTGTGCAGTTCTAGGAGGTCCACCTTCCCAGGCTTCGCCTCCCCTCTTTGGGAAGGAGTAAGTTTATTGCTTACTGCCTTGGGGCGCCCCTACCGGGGAATGCCAACAGGACTGCCCAGGCAATTTTTAATGGCCAGAGTGCTCACCTTCTCGAGCGCTGGCTTTACTAACCCCACTTTCCCTACCCGACCTTGGATCACATCTTACTTGTGGGAGTAAGATAAAACTGGCCTTATCATATTTTATTCAAACATGTATAGGTTAAGAACAAGATAATTAGTATTAAAAAACATCATTTCGTGTAATTTACACGGGTCCCGCTGGTTATTATAATTATTAATACAATCAATTAAAGAGATTTTTATAAAAACGATAGGTTTTAAAAACATTTTAAAACTTTCACTTTCAAGGGAGATAATTACATGAAACCTTCCGGCACTGATGTTAAGAGAACAGCTACTAGCAAAAATATCCAACCGGAGAGAGCATATTATTGCTAGTTCTTTAAAAAAAAAAAAACAAAGAAAAAACTGTACAGCTCAACATTTTTATTTATAATTTTTTTACGAAATGTTTAGCTTAATTTTAATGGTATGATTTAATTTGGCACAAAGCCGTTTAATGTGGGTAAATCCAGCTCCCCCGAGGGGGTACTCTGATCAGGTACAAAAATGACCGAGAGTGGTCTTGTCTGCATTCCTCGGTAGGAACGCCTCAATCAATCTGTTAATAAACTACCACCCATTCCCAAAGGAGGAGGTAATGCCTAGGAGGATGCACCTTTTAAGACAGAGTTGAATCATACCTCATTCTGGCAAAAGAAGTCTCTGCTCACCAGCGAGGCAGTTCCTATTGATCAGAATGATGCAACAACGTATCTTTGGATTGTATGAAAACTGACCCGCTAACCAGCTTGCTGGTAAACCAGCTTAATTTTAATGGTTTGCTTTGTTTTACAGCATATGAACCCCTTTTAGGGTCATTTAATGCCGATTCAAGTAATTTTGGTAAAAGTGTGTGTGCTTCAAGTTGTTAATATCTTCAAATATTTATTCATGGTGGTTACTTTAACTAGTTATTCATGATGGACGTTTAAGTGTATACACCAGTAGATGTAATTTCATGTTATAGTTAGGATAGACTATATGTTACCAATAGATGAGACCCTGACAGGTACTACCACATTAAGTGGACCTCGGAATAATATTAAGTAAGGGGTGACTACACATTCCCCAAAGCTTCTAGATTTTAGCCTTACCGCCTGATGTAGTTTGATGTCATACCATGACATTAATTTTTATTATCCAAAATGAACACAATTGTGTATTAGGATGTAGTTGCTTTTTTCCTAAGGCATGGAGTCTCAGATCACATGACAACAAAACCATTGGCTGATTTAACCACATAGTCACACATCTGAAACGGGACTTAGAAGTCCACTTCCTCTTTTCCCATTTTCGGTTTAATCACCAATTTGACAACATTGTTGTGCATTTATTGTGTTTTGTCTAGGCCAGTTCTGTAACTTGTGGTCAGTCTCCTCATCCAAATTGACCAGTTCTGATGACAGGCCCCTACACATCTTGGTAAGGCTGTCTTTTCATATATCCACATTGCCCTGTCAGGCGGCTTAGAATTCACAGACTGCAATCCCATGCAGAGGGTAAGACTTTATTTCTCATTTTTATCGCCAAATAGATATTAGAAGACGGTGGCTCAGGGTCAATCATGTTGAGAGCAGAGAAGATTATCAGTGCCAAAGAGTGACGTTTCTAAAGAAGTAATGTTTTTCTTGGAATGGTGTTTTCTGGGAGTAATGCTGATCTCTCTCAGTAAAGTTCCCTTCTAAGAGTAATGTTTCCGCTTTCACTGTGAAATTTCTTTCTGAGACCAATGTATTCTGGTTATCCAAGGGCAATGTATTCTAGGAATATAAATAATTACCCTACTTATGGAATTATATTTGACATCTATATTTCAAACACAAAACTAGTTGTATAGGTCTGTCGTTTGTAGGATTGTCAGAGTCTTTTCCAACTTGGGTGGGGTTATTCTCAAAGAGTAATATTTTCAAAGAGTAATGTATTCTAGGAATATAAATAATTATCTTCATATAGAATTATATATGACAACTTTATTCGATATTAAATAACCAACAGATGGTTGATATGCTGTAAAACAAACCAAACCAAAAATATATCAACATATAAGCTAGTTTAACATGTGTACATATTTCGGTGTATTACTTGTAAGCACAAATAAATCCTGTTATATTTTTATAAGTAAAGCTTTTAGTTCTCTTTCATTTATCTATGAGATCAGTTTTATTGACATGCGGTCAGTCGTTCCTCTATCCAGACCAGTTCTGTTTACATGCTTTTGAGACAAGATCTCTACACATCTTCATATGTCTCCTTTTCATATATATATACACGTATATTAAGAAGTTGCACATGTGTGCATATTTTGGTGTATGATTTGTAGGCATAAATAAATCCTGTTATATTTTCATAAGTTTTTTGTTCTGTTTTATTTGTTTAAGAACACTCAAGAAACTGATAATTCTTATAAGGTTTTAAATGCATTAAGAATGACTGTATTTTTATCAAATCATATTTAAATTTAAATTATTTTAATACTCTTGATGCATCATGTATATGAAAGAATTCCTAGTCTATTTAAGTAAAAACAATCACTACACCTTTGAAAACCCCATAATATCCATTTTGATAGAATAATTTAAAATATATTTATATAAAAATGAATTTCATATCTTTTGTTTATAAATTGTGTTATGTTTCTCTAAGTTTTTATTGATTTTTTTTTCTTTAAGTGTGAACCATTTCGTTGTCAAGAATTTGTATCAAAATAAAATTATATTTAACTATTGTCATTTGTGTTTCAGCGCTTTCGCCAAATGGGTGCCTTTGTAACGACGAGTGAATCCATTTTGTTCCAGTTAATAAAAAGTAAAGATCATGAAAAGTTTAAGCAAATTCAACATTTAATCAAGGTTTGTGCACCAACATCTGGTTTAATACCTGAACAGAAGCTGTAATTCGGAAGAACTCATCATTGAGTATTGATCACTTTGTGTCTAATTCCACAAATATGGTAAAAATTAAAATGCACACAGAGACAAAAAGTTATCAAATAAAATATTAAATATTTTAATCACTGTTTGTAAATTCATTAAGTGCATCTAGAAAGATTTTATTTTATGACTCATAAAACTTTTAATAAATTGGAGTTTTAGTTGTTTGTTTTTTTTGTTTTTTTTACTTTAAAGATTAAGCGAAGAGGATGAAATCAAACACATGTAGGCATGTAGCTCTTAAGATAATAGCCAAACTGTCTATATACATGCCGAATATTATACCTGAATCAAAAAAATAAATGACTTCCGGATGAAAAAGGGGATTATTCTTTTTTTTTTTTATATAAAGCATTGTTGATATTAAAATTTGAATTAATAAAATGTAAAGCCAATAGTTACAATGCAAATATCCTTTTTTTTTTTTCATCTTGAATTTTTCGCCGATAAACACCGTCATCAGAGAAAATACAAGGACCTGTGGCGCAGTGGATATAGTACTAAGTAAAATTCAGTTCTAAGTGATAGTCATCTGAAGGTTAAAGGTTCAATCCTCGATGCAGGCAATACAAAGAATTGTGAATTACTGAAGACTTCTCCCAGTCTTGGTTGACGGAACGAGAGCATGCTACCCCTCGTGGATTAAATAAAGAGTTCCGTTCGAAATTCCGTCCAGATTCCCGAGTTCGACAGAAAGATTTCCGAGTTCGAAAAATATACACCTGAAACGTTGTGATAATAACACTCAAGATAGAACAGTAGTCCGAATAATCCAAATTATGAAAAAAATAGGTGTTGTTTCATATCTTATATTTATTTATTGAATTTTGAGTGATTCTCTAGATTAACCCCTATATCTAAAAAGGAAATTGCACAAAACTTTTATGTACGTACCTGTTAAGTAAAAAAAAATACAGTAAACCAAAATTTACGCAAATTCAACCAGTATTTTTGTTTTTAAAATATAAATTAAAGTTTTATCGGTAAATACTTTCCAGCAGGGATTATTACTACAATGGTTACGTGAGATTTTAAACTAAAGGGGAGTTAACCAGTGACGATTTAAAAATTTCTCAATAAAATGTTGTCTGACAGCTGCCACTGATAAAATTTTATTTTATTCAAAAAAAAAAAAAAAAAAAAAAATACTGGATGATTTTTGCATAATTTTTAGGTGTACTTTCTTTTTTTGGACTAACAGGTAAGTACATAAAGTTTTCGTGCTATTTTCTGTTTAAGAAAAAAGTATTACATATAGATGTTGAACCGGAGAATCACCATTTCTTTTTTTTTTAAAGTCCCTTTCTATTTTTTTGCTGTAGTAGATCAGCAGAATGTTTCAAACGGTATTGGGACAACAATCTCTAGTCAAGAATAGTCGCTAATGGCAGCGCCAGTCAAGAATAAATTCGGATTGTTATTCTTTTTTTTTTTTTAAAGCATTGTTGATATTTTATAAAGTTGAATTATTAAAAAATAAAACCGTTAGAAGCAATGAAGATATGAAACAACACCCATTTTCTCGGGCGTTCAAGACCTGCCCGAATGTTGACGACGTAAAGTCACGGAAATGCGGTGTGTTCTCGATAAGAGTACAATTTTTTTTTTTATTTGTTTTATGAAAGTTGCTCCAGACAAACCATGAAACCACTTGATGTAAGGAGGTAAAAAGAATGAAAGACGGAAGAAAACAGTCAGCAGGAAGAGAGTTCCACAAGCCTGCAATTCTTGGGAAGAAGCTACTGGAATAGTAAGCTGTATTATAACAAGGTATCAAAACAGAAAATTGCTGATGATCACTAGACCAACGAATCAAACCAGCTGGAACTAAGGAAGCCAGAAATTTTGCTTTAGTTCTTACTGGCAGTTCTTTGTGAACAGATAAAACTTTTAGGGATGGTTTATCCTGGTTAATTATAATTCAATGCAATAAATTTGGCAAAAAATAAAACAAGCATGCTTCAGTTGCGATGTACATAAAGGGTGGTAGAAATTTACATAGAAAAGTAGTCCAAATTCGCCTTGAATTACTGTAATATAAGTCCTCGGTTTAAATATTAGAGTGGGTAGGTTGGCTAGTAAATATATTAGCTAGTACATATTAGCGATTAGGCAGGATGTGCTGTAGATGAAAATGTCAGCAGAAATAAAAGGGTTGACCCTGACTGTGTGGGACAAGTTAATATGTAAAGAAAGACAAGGAAGTCAATATGTAGTCAGGGAAATAAACTTCTCACACCTGCCAATATCTGATATCTCTATAAAGCTACCATTTGCCATGCATGGAGTATTGTTGCCATATTTGGGCTGGTGCACTAACCACTAATATCTCCCTCTTGGTGAGGGGGCAAAAAAAGAGTCTCAAACCAAATAGGTCCCATACTGTCTGCCAAGATCCAGCCCCTTTCCCATCGCTGCAATGTTGAATCCCTGTGCTTGTTTGACAAGTACTTCCACAGAATATGTTCCGATGAACTTACTGCACTTGTACCTCCTCAACATAAATACCTTTGATCAACCCGACTAGCAGCAAAATCCCACCTCTTCAGTGTAGAGTTCCCCAGATGCCAGAAAACTTTCTACTTTAATAGCTTCTTTCTTGGAATTCCCTCCCTACCCCCTGTTTCCCCAACTGTACAAACATGCAGAAATTTAAATGAAATGTGAAGAAACATCTTGCTGCACAACTTCCAACTTAGAATGCCCTCTATAAATATGGCCCCTAATCACAGCAGCCCTTACGTCTCACTGGCATATGCCTTGTTTAGGGTGAAAAAAAGTAAAATAAATAATTTTTTTTAAATGTAGGTGGATATGATGGGGAATCTCTTAGTGGAAACTGTCAAGAGACAAGATGAGTTAAATATGGTTTAACAGAAACTAATACAATGAGCAATGTGCTTACCATAATTGACTCTCTTTTTCTATGTTGCGATCACAAGTCTGTAACGAAAGCGCCTGGAATTGATTAATTATAACTTAATTATCGGCATGTGGTTTTTAATAAATCCTTTGTTTTCTTAAAGTGGTTTGTCCAATTAATTGCATAATTATCGAAAGAAAGCACACTGATGGACTTTTGTTTCGATTACATCGCAGCAACCAGTTGTCAAAAAAACAAAAACGCTGAACATGAAAGCCTCAATGCGGGGGCGAAAGAACGAATCAGAAACGTATGCATTCCAAGGTTTGATTTTGAATTTATTAAATGTTTACAGAACTAAATGGATTGTGTGACGCTTGCTCACCATTTGCTGAAAAAAAAAACAAGTGCAATGAATAAATGAGTTCTCTGTGAATTTTGACTTTCTTGCCAGTTTTTCCTGGAGTTTTATTGAAGTGTGTTTTTCCCTCCCTGGATGAACCATCAGCTTAATCACAAAGGGCAAATGGATCACATTATCACAGTATTTTTCAAAGACTTGCTTTGCAGAAACTTTCTATGCCATATCAATCTGATATAATTTTTTATAAAAAATGTTAGAGTACAATTAAACATTTTTTTTTTATAAAAAAATTTTTATTTGAAAAATAAATAAATTCTTTCTTTGGAATATGATGAAAAATATTCATCAACAATAAGTTACATGATTTATAAGTAACGTTTTAGTAAAAAAGGTACACATGTTCATTTAACCAGAATAAAATTGATCAAGTTAAATTAAAAATGGATTTTATAACATCATTGAGGGTTTTTGTTATTATATTTCATTCGTTTATGCTTGTTCCTGAGTATTGTTTTCACCTTGCCTCGAAATGATCTGAAAAAAAAAAAATTATATATGTATGATTATAAGCACACTCAGAAAAAAAAAATCTAGAATGCATTTCGGTTTCTTCCTAAACAAGCCAGTCATTTTAATATTTTGTTAATAGTTGAAAAAAAAAAAAGAAGAATTAATTACTTTGTGACCCTTAGAAATTTGAAAAGAATTTGGAAGCATTTAAACTGTTAAATATAAAGCAATTTAATCTTGCTTTAACATTTTTAGCAAACCTTCATTTATTAAAAGATTAAAAGTTTTGGAAACTATTTGATCAAATCGAATTTAAATCAAATTTATAGATAACAAAGTGCAACAAGCCATGTAACTGGAGAGTTAGATGTGAACATCTATATACCGTCTGAATGTTTTGTCTAAAGTAACATTTACATTCAATTATTTTTTATAAGTAGAGAGTAAAACAACATTTACACCTTAACCAAAGTAGTTATGTTTTTATATAGAAATTTGGTTCAATTAATAATTTAATGGCCAAACTATACTGCAATAATTTAACTTTCAAAATCCTATTTAAAAATTAAAATGGTGAACCAAAATCTAAAATAAAAAAGACACTTAGACAACAGCGAGTAGATACAGCCAGTTATGTTAGCATTTTTATTTATTTTATTTCATTTTTTTATCATTAAAGAGTCACCACTTATCAAGGCCCAAAGGCCATTCGAGGATATGGGTTAATGAGTTTCAGGTGGATGGTGAAACAACATCGTGATAATCAGTAATGGTGGTGGAAGTTTGGCAGAGTTTGATAATTTGGGAGGACGACTTATGTTAACATTGTATCTCGTGTGGATTATTTCATCATAATCATCACATTCGTTTTGTTGTTGTTTTTTTTTTTATGGAAATCACTCCAGACAAGGCATGAAGCCACTTGATGTAAGGAGCTAACAAGAACGAAAGATTGATTACCGCAAAGACGGGAGATTCCTATTGGTCTCAGTTTTGAAAAGACCAGGGCTATAGGTAGGAGGAAAACAGTCAGCAGGAAGAGAGTTTCACAAGTCTGCTGTTGTTATTGGAAAAGAAGCTACTGGAGTAAGAAGCTATATTACAAAGAGGTATCAAAACAGCAAATTGATGGGGACCACTAAACCAACAAGTCAAACGAGCTGGAACAAAAGAAGCGGGGAAAAGATCACGCAATTCTGAAGAAGGCTTATAGAAAAGACTGAGACTAGCAACATCACGTCTGTGAGAAAGATGGTGTAGAGAAGAAAAAAGGGTGAGGCCAATCAAATTACAGATATGTTTCTGCACCTTATCAAGAACCCTCAAATGGGACAGAGATTCACCAGCCTAAATATGACAACAGTACTTCACACATGATCTGATTGTAGAGGTAGAGAATAGCCTCAGGTGTGAGAAAGTGTTTGGAGCGATAGAGAGAACCGACTTTATGAGAAGCAGAAAGATCAACGGATCTAATGTATGAACTCCGAGAAAGATTTGATGAGAGAGAAAGACCAAGAAGTTTTCTCCTCAATTTTCTGAACAATATTCTCTGGAAGATCATTTATACAGAGAAGAAACAGTGTTTAATGTAATATCCAAGGCACAAATAAATTTTTAAAAAACAAAAACAGATAGCACTTACGCAAGACTGTCTTCATTCAATGGAGCCTACAATTATAAGTAAAAAAAAAAATTCATTACAATTTTTCATTTATCAAAAAAAGTTTACAAAACGTTCTTCTTATTTTATAACTGGATATCTGTATATGTCAGACATTTATTATAAACTTACATGTCCCCTTTCCTACTAACGAAGTGCCAAGTGGTTAAGGGACAGTTCTATTTCAAACCACCAAAGCCCTAACCAACTAAGGAGAGTAGAAAGTGGACCTTGGGTTTACTTTCGCCAGCCTCGTAACTCTCGCTTCCCTTATTTTGTCCTTCAGTCCTCACATTCCATGAGGGATGTTTCTGACAAAGGGGGAAGAATTGATGTTTTCGAAGTCGGAATCTATCTATCTAACACTTATCGTTGGCTAGTCTTTAACCTTGAAGTAGTATTTTTTTTTTTGAAAAAAACAAAAAGAAACTAAAGAGACGATTTACATTATTTGGATTATTCAGGTGTGTCTTTTCAAACTTGAGAATCTTTGAACTGAACCCTTTATTTAATCCACGGGGGTAACTTGCTCTCGTTCCGTCAGCCATGACCAGGTAGAAGTCTTAAGTAATTCTTAATTATATTTTTAGTATTGTCTGCACTGAAGATCGAACTTTCAACCTCCAGAAGACTGTCAATAAGAACTGATTATTACTTAGCACTTTTATCTGTTGCGCAACGGGTTCTTGCAATTTTCAGTACAGGTAATACTAATACAATTACAAATTACTTAAGACTTTTATCTGGTAATGGCAGAAAAGAGCAAGAGCAAGTTACCTTGCTTCGTGAATTAAATAAAGTGTTCCATTCGAAATTCCATACAGATTCCTGAGTTCGACAAGACGCACCAAAAGAGGGTCGGAGGCTACATCGTCCGAAAGGTTGTAAGAATAACATCCAAGATGAGAACAGTAGTCTTAATAATCTAAATAATACAAATTATTAATCCTTATCTAAAAAAATTCTGAAACACAAACAATCTGTGTTTATTAAAATTATTTATTCTTTATTTGGACACCTGAAGTATTCTTGCAGACGCAGAAGATTCGGATCAATTATACTTGAGGCACCCCCAAATTATAAATGACCGAAAGGGCACATGTTGGTTCAATACTATTTTTTTTTTTTTTTTTATTTCTGGTGAAATTATAAAAACATCCGCAGATTTTATTTTACAAGACATTTTGTTTTGTAAACTTAAAAAAAAAAATTTTGTTAAAAAAGTTCCAAACCTTTTTTAACAAAATGTATAAAGAAATGAAACAAAAACATTTAAATCCATTAATAAGAAATGTTGTCCTTGTTTTAGAAAGCATTGTTTATATGGTAATATTAATTATTAAAAATAATAATGAGCAATTAGAACGCCATACAATGCATTTTAGTTTTATTAACTTTTTTTTTTTTTCCCAATTTAATTTTCGAAGATGAAGTATATCTTCGAAAATTAAATTGGAAAAAAAAAAGGTTAATAAAACTAAAATGCATTGTATGGCGTTCTAATTGCTCATTATTATTTTTAATAATTAATATATTTAAATCCATTGTTTACAAAACTTTTGGTTTTGTAAACCATGGAGATTTATCAAAAAAAAAAAAAAAGAAAGTGGGGGGGGGGTTATATCAAATATTTATTTACAAGCATAATAAAATTAAATTTAAAAAATACATAGTTTTATTTACAAAACTTTTTTACAATAAACAAACAAAACAGCCAAGTATAAAAAAACACATTGCAGGTGTCCCTATTTACTTGCCTCCACACGAGGGCAGAGTTAGACACAAGATAGGTTTTTAATGTAGGGGAAAATCCAGCTCTCCAAAAGGAGGCACTCTGGATTGGGACGAAAATTAATTCAGTCTTTCTCAAAATAATTTCAATTAAATAAAAATAATAATTTCTAAAAAAATTAAGTAAATAGAAGTAACAAACAAACCAGCGACGTCTTAAAAATCCTGCCACGTGTGTGCAGAATTGTGACTGTGCGCCACCAACAGGTTATATCTGCACTCTTCGACACTCCTCAATCATGATAGGACCTTCATATGTTAGCATGAAAGATGAGATATCAGAGAGACATCTGTACATCATTGGATTATAGTGACAAACACAAGTACCACTATTTGAACCTCGATTATTATAACACAGTGACATGCCAAGGCAAGATGACCAATAATCACTTTGGCCAAAGGTTTTACATCAGAGAGACATCTGTACATCATTGGATTATCGTGACAAACGCTTGTACAATACTAATACAATTCTCTAAGCCTCCATGATTATAACCCGATGTCATGCCATGGCAAGATGACCGGTAATCACTTTAACTGCAGGTTTTACATCAGTTTTCTTCTCCTAGATGGGTTACCCTAAACATGGCTAAAGAATCTCATCTATACCGGTTTTGAAACAAAACTTATCTTTCTCCTAGACAGACAGTTATCAAAGGCTAACAAGCTTTGTCAGCCCAATCCGTCTATCAACCAATTTCTTGTCTGTTCCAAACATTTTGTCCACGACAATGCAAGAAGCTGAATTTAGTGTCAGAGGCACTTTGATAGACTTATCGTTTGGGATATTTAAAGAGCTATTCCTCAACTCTTGAAATTACATATATACAATATACACATATACATCAATTGTAGACAATATAACACATACACTTAACTTCCACATGAATCTAGTGAATTTTCACTTTAATAAGTTGAAATCATAATAATCGTTTTGAACTTATTAGATTCGCAACACTTTTTCGGACCTTGTCTTAAAGGGAGAGACTACTTGATGGTGCACTAGCCCAGACGTGACAAAAATTAATCATGCATGTGTGGATGGTGGCTTTGTAGAGATATAGGATACTGTCAGATGTGAGAAGTTTTCTAGCACGATAGAGGGAGCCTACTTTCTTTGCAGCAGCCTTGGCAATGTCTTCTATGTATTTGTTCCAATTCATGTTACCTGTGAATGTTAGGCCAAGGAGTTTGAATGTTGAACTCTCAGGTAGGATGTTATTTGTCATGGCAATTGGTGGTTGAAAGGTTTCTTGTAGTTGTTGAAGGAAAGGAGCTTTGTCTTAGTAGCATTAAATGTTACCATCCATTCATGACCTCATTCCACTACAGACTATTTTTTGGGTATGTGCACGTCCATTTTGCTCACATGACGAGAGTATGGGTATGTATGTAATATAAGTTTGGATGGGCGTATATGGATGTGTATTAATATATTCCTGGACATGTACATATATGGATGTGTATCAATATATTCCTGGACATGTACATATATGGATGTGTATCAATATATTCCTGGACATGTACATATATGGATGTGTATCAATATATTCCTGGACATGTACATATATGGATGTGTATCAATATATTCCTGGACATGTACATATATGGATGTGTATCAATATATTCCTGGACATGTACATATATGGATGTGTATCAATATATTCCTGGACATGTACATATATGGATGTGTATCAATATATTCCTGGACATGTACATATATGGATGTGTATCAATATATTCCTGGACATGTACATATATGGATGTGTATCAATATATTCCTGGACATGTACATATATGGATGTGTATCAATATATTCCTGGACATGTACATATATGGATGTGTATCAATATATTCCTGGACATGTACATATATGGATGTGTATCAATATATTCCTGGACATGTACATATATGGATGTGTATCAATATATTCCTGGACATGTACATATATGGATGTGTATCAATATATTCCTGGACATGTACATATATGGATGTGTATCAATATATTCCTGGACATGTACATATATGGATGTGTATCAATATATTCCTGGACATGTACATATATGGATGTGTATCAATATATTCCTGGACATGTACATATATGGATGTGTATCAATATATTCCTGGACATGTACATATATGGATGTGTATCAATATATTCCTGGACATGTACATATATGGATGTGTATCAATATATTCCTGGACATGTACATATATGGATGTGTATCAATATATTCCTGGACATGTACATATATGGATGTGTATCAATATATTCCTGGACATGTACATATATGGATGTGTATCAATATATTCCTGGACATGTACATATATGGATGTGTATCAATATATTCCTGGACATGTACATATATGGATGTGTATCAATATATTCCTGGACATGTACATATATGGATGTGTATCAATATATTCCTGGACATGTACATATATGGATGTGTATCAATATATTCCTGGACATGTACATATATGGATGTGTATCAATATATTCCTGGACATGTACATATATGGATGTGTATCAATATATTCCTGGACATGTACATATATGGATGTGTATCAATATATTCCTGGACATGTACATATATGGATGTGTATCAATATATTCCTGGACATGTACATATATGGATGTGTATCAATATATTCCTGGACATGTACATATATGGATGTGTATCAATATATTCCTGGACATGTACATATATGGATGTGTATCAATATATTCCTGGACATGTACATATATGGATGTGTATCAATATATTCCTGGACATGTACATATATGGATGTGTATCAATATATTCCTGGACATGTACATATATGGATGTGTATCAATATATTCCTGGACATGTACATATATGGATGTGTATCAATATATTCCTGGACATGTACATATATGGATGTGTATCAATATATTCCTGGACATGTACATATATGGATGTGTATCAATATATTCCTGGACATGTACATATATGGATGTGTATCAATATATTCCTGGACATGTACATATATGGATGTGTATTAATATATTCCTGGACATGTACATATATGGATGTGTATTAATATATTCCTGGACATGTACGTATATGTACATGTTTACATAATGGTTTTGTATTCACTTAAGTTTTACACTCTGTAAGGTGAAAATTTTTTCAGGTTTTATAGACGGATGATCAATCACATATATATTAAGGAACATGTATCTATGGGTGTAGCCTTTATGTATAGGTGTGCATACCTTTATGTTTGTTTATGCACGCGTTAAATTGATTAAGACTTTATTTGTGTTTTCAGTTAATTATAAATTACGGCTAATCACAGTGCTATAAGTTCCCTCAAACTGTGATGATCTTTGGGTATGTTTCCAGTGAAGGCCACATCATACCGCCTCACATCTTTGAAAAGGGACTCAGACTCAATTTATCTGACTATATTGAGTTGCTGGTCACTGTTGTCAAGTGCTGTGTGAAGAGGACGGCTGCAAGAAGGCCATTAGTATGGCAGCAGATATCAGCTTTGTGTCACACCGACGGGTAAACCCCAGAAGTGGCTGTCTTAAAACTTCCACCACTTCACTAGTCCCAACATCTGGCCCTGCAACTCGCTGGACTATTGCGTATGGTTTGGTGTTGACAAAACACCAACCCTACCGCCTGCAACACCAAAGACGACCTGATTACCAGGGTTAAACTGGTCTTCAGGCCTTCTCAAAGTACACTGTTAAAGGCCGTATGCTCCAGGTTCAGGTCCTACCTGAAGGCAGCCACTTCGAGTGAGCTGTATTTGACAAAAGATCCTCTAAGAAATGCATTTCAAATTTTGAGAATGCATCAATTATTGGCCAAGATATGTTTTTTTCTTTCCTTATCAAAAACTGTCAAATTAGTCTCAAATACCTTGTAACCATAACATTTTTAACCTGTTTTAACAAATGCTATTAAAATTTGAAGTCATTTGAAAAGGAACTAGCAAATGTTTTTAAACCTCTGTATATTCTCATAAAATGTTATGTTTTTCCATGTCGACCTGCCGCACTTATGGAGAAGTACACCCCCCCCCTCCCGCCCCTCCTTAAATATGCTGAGAAGATAGGAGAGATCTTCTGGTATAGCCAGACAATATCTCTCAAATCACCACTTCTGGCTTCGGCAGTTGTACACGGTTACTTTAGTTAAAACGACTGTTTTCGAGACATAGGACTTTTACTTACCTTTCTCTTTCTAGATGATGATGATGATGATGCTGATGATGCTGATGATTTCAGTTCTAAATTTGAAACTGTTGTAACTTTTGAAAGTTCTTCCGAAAGTTGCGAATCTGACGTTGCTTCGAAATTTGTACAAACCTCAACATCTTCTTTAAGTCCTTTTCTTGACAACAACTTTTAAACAAAAAATAAAAAATTTCATAATAAATAAAGTAAAAAAAAAAAATTATTGATTCTATTTATATATTTTACAGATGGAAAAAAAAGAAAACAAAATCCAATGTAAAAGATATATTGGTAAATTTGAGTCTTTTTTTTTTTTTTGTAATGGAAATATTTTTTTTCAATTTAATCATTTTAACAACAAGACGAATCATAGTATATGGTATTTGTGCTAGAATTGAAAATAATGCTAAATTTTAATATTTAGAAGTGGTGGGAGTAACTATGAGGCCTGTCTAAAAAGTATCCGACCTTAGGCCAGAAAAAATAAAGGTCGGATACTTTTTTTTAGACAAGCTTCGTATGTTTCATCTACCGGGTTCCTAAGTGGCGGATAGGGGAATGGCCTTCAGATATGGAGGTTAGCTGCCTGTCTACTCAGAGGGTTAGGGTTAGGTATGTGAAGTATATACTCTAGTCAAGCATATCTCCATGAAATTCATACAGATGCCTAATGTAAAGCTCAGACTTGACAGGTGTCGGCTGTCATAAAAGTTGACTGACCGACTTGGTCAAGTGGGTTTTAATAAAGATAGCCTCAAATATTTTTAATGCTTTAAAAAAATTTCAAATACTCTAGGCTATCTTTATTAAAACCCAGACACATACAATTAATAACATTACGTATGAAACCAGTAACAACATTTAAAAATGCTTAACGTAATACAATTCATCCTTTGACGCTAATTCTGGCATCTCAGAATTTAAATTGTTAACGTCTCTTCTGGAATTGCACTGGTTCGTTTTTTTGATGTCTGACTGATTTCAAATGCGCGTTCTTGGCTGCTTTTTGAAATTTTCTTCTTTTCTCCAGCTTTTTTGTTCATTTGTTTTTGTTACCTGAAGATGATTCGACAAAGAATCGAAAACCTTTGTGATACATATGGAACATATATATATTTTTTTTGATTATGACACAAAAAGATTAGAAAAATCGAAAAAATAAAAACAGGCATAATGAAGCAAAGAATTCTGTTATGTTTAACAATGTTTATATATATATATATATATATATATATGCAAGTTGAAAAATATATATATATGCAAGTTGAAAAATACTTGTTATCCAGGGTTTCGAATCGTACGACCTGTAGTGAATAGTCATATCTCTATGCTGATGAGTCCTGATTGAAAAGGGACGAAACGTATACGTACATAGATAATAAACAACAACAAATATTTTATATTTGTCGCTCCTCGTAAAATAAGTAGAGCCCTCTTAATGGTAGTACAAACACAGCATGACGTCACTTGCTTTATAATGCATCATTCCTTCTTTAATAGAAGTAGAATGCCTAGATATCGTGCCGCTTTAAATGTGTTAAATTATCATTGTTTATCGGCTATTCAAATATTGGGCGCGCGGTTAAAGACGTTGGATGCAAGTTGAAAAATACTTGTTATCCAGGGTTTCGAATCGTACGACCCGTAGTGAATAGTCATATCTCTATGCTGATGAGTCCTGATTGAAAAGGGACGAAACGTATACGTACATAGATAATAAACAACAACAAATATTTTATATATATATATATATATATATATATATATATATATTAAGAGTGCTATTGCTCAGAATACCCGGACTTTTAAACATGACATTTAAACATTTGAGTACGTTGAATATTTCCATTTTTTAATGTAACATAATTTATTGGGGTTGATTGCCTTAATTAGGATCCTTTTAGCCAAAAAGTCTTTATATGTATATATTTTCAAAGCTTCTATGTTACCGGTAATATATACATTAACGGTCTTTATCCTCTGATGAGAAGAATTTATCTTTGAAAATCCATGGAATAAGGATTTGAGATTTCTCCTGGTTTTCAAACTTTTGATGACTTAATAAAATTTTCAATTTTTCCAACTTTTATTTTCATCATTCTTTTTGATTTATTGCTCTATCCAGTATATTGAGCTTTCCATTATCACGATAGGTCATTATGTAAGGATATCATATTTATCTTTACATTTTCATTCATTGTTGTATTTATATACACACACACACACACACACACACCCTAGACAATCTCTGACCTCCCGTCTAAATTAAAAAGATGCATCTCGTATCCCCTCCCCCTCCCCACTTCATAATTCGAATTAACTCTAACCGCAATGACGTTCGCCTCCCACTCCTTTCCGCATTGACTGTAACAACCCTCCCACATCGTATTGTTAACCACCGCCATCATCTATTTGTATCTCATATTTTGATTTTTCTGCTCAAATCGGCTGCAGTTTCTGAGCCAGTGGCCAAAACATTCTGTACTTGTCCTGAGGAAGTCTTATAATAAAGACGAAACATTGATGAATACATAAATAATATACTTTGGTGTGTGTGTGTGTGTGTGTGTGTGTGTGTGTGTGTGTGTGTGTGTGTGTGTGTGTGTGTCCTAATCTAATATTCTTAATTATAACTAGCGGGATCCATGTTTTGCGTTGCCCGGGAAAATTGACCAAACCATGAATCGTAACCCCCAGAAGTAAATCTATAAAAATTCCAAGATATACCTTAGGTAGGTAAAAAAAAAGAAGAAAAACATGTAAATACTTGTTTTAGAATGGACTTTAACAAAAATAAAATTGACTACATGTAAAATTAATAAAAGTAATGATACAATTTTAGTTATTAATGAATCACTCTTATCTGAACGTGTGCTTTAAACTTCCATGAATAATTATTTTCATTATTTTGTCCGATTTGGATTTTTAAACTTTTAATTTGCATTAAATGCATATAAGGACATATGAGATATTAACATGCTTCTGACTATCGGATCTACCAGGGAAACTGCAGTAGATTATTAAGATCAGCACTTTTAATCATGTTTATAATCATACTAAATAAAGCTCTATCTGAAATAATATCGAGCCCTTTGCGTGTATATGATCTCCTGTCTTGATGAAACTCTGTTCTGATTCTGGAGAGAGGGAGCATGATAAACATAGAGAACAGTTGAAAAATAAAGCGATAAAAAGAGATATAAACATTTTACTTATGGGAATAAATTTGTAATTTTTTTTTTTTTTAATAACGAAAATTAAGCAGTTTTATTTTAATTCATTATTATAGCTTATCATTCCAATACTGGATCCATCGTTGGGCATCAAGGTTAGAAGTTCATCAAATCATGGTGTAGTACCAGTTCATCAAATCATGGTGTAGTACCAGTTCATCAAATCATGGTGTAGTACCAGTTCATCAAATCATGGTGTAGTACCAGTTCATCAAATCATGGTGTAGTACCAGTTCATCAAATCATGGTGTAGTACCAGTTCATCAAATCATGGTGTAGTACCAGTTCATCAAATCATGGTGTAGTACCAGTTCATCAAATCATGGTGTAGTACCAGTTCATCAAATCATGGTGTAGTACCAGTTCATCAAATCATGGTGTAGTACCAGTTCATCAAATCATGGTGTAGTACCAGTTCATCAAATCATGGTGTAGTACCAGTTCATCAAATCATGGTGTAGTACCAGTTCATCAAATCATGGTGTAGTACCAGTTCATCAAATCATGGTGTAGTACCAGTTCATCAAATCATGGTGTAGTACCAGTTCATCAAATCATGGT
This sequence comes from Sepiola atlantica, assembly GCA_963556195.1. Classification (NCBI taxonomy): domain Eukaryota; kingdom Metazoa; phylum Mollusca; class Cephalopoda; order Sepiida; family Sepiolidae; genus Sepiola; species Sepiola atlantica. The sequence continues at coordinate 21,621,112 of OY744550.1, forward strand.
GTAGTACCAGTTCATCAAATCATGGTGTAGTACCAGTTCATCAAATCATGGTGTAGTACCAGTTCATCAAATCATGGTGTAGTACCAGTTCATCAAATCATGGTGTAGTACCAGTTCATCAAATCATGGTGTAGTACCAGTTCATCAAATCATGGTGTAGTACCAGTTGGTCCATCACTGCAGTCACTGGGGATGTGTTTCATTGCTTGTCTGGGATTTCCACGAGAGCAGTTTGTAACAGAGAGTTAATAAAATAAAGACTGCGTTCAAACGGGACGCCCAATTGTCTTTTTTGGTCTTTTCACTACCAACAGTCCAAACACACACAAGAACGACGCGACGTTTACAATCAAACTTTTCGTCCAGAATTTGATTCCCTTTTTCTTTTTTTTTCTTCTTTCTTTTTCTCTTTGCACTCGACGTAGTCACAACGTCAACTTTTCTCGCTCTTCGCCCAGAGCAAAGTGTCTAAGCTTTTTATTACAACAAGAATCAGCCCATGCAAAACAAGGCTCATTTGCATATGTGAAGTCTCGTCGCGTGACAAAAAGCACACGTTTCTATTTGGTGACTAGAACACTCTGGGTTCAATCCCAGATGGACAATGCACGGTGCAACCCTCACTCTTTTTCCTTCTGGACCTGCATGATGGCTGCCACACAGTTGCTTGTTGTTGTTGATCCCCACCTGTGGAGGTTGCATCTCTCCTTCTAACCTTCACTCTTGCTTGGTTCAGGGTCACCCAGTCAGCTCTTAGGAGATTCGTTCCATGTGGGAGATGCTCTCTAGGTACTTAGATAACTCATTCCATCTATCAATTCAGTAGTTCTGTGACTATACAGAGTCAAAGCTCTCTTTGGTCATGAAACTGTGTCTTGATTTCAATCTGCCTCTATATTTTAATTGAATGATTTTGTAATGTTTTTATTAATAAAAATTCATTAAGAAGAGTATAAAGTGGACCTTAGGTTTACTTTCGGCAGCCTCGTAACGCTTGCTTTCCTTATTCTGTCCTTTAGTCCTCACATTCCATGAGCAATGTTTCTGACAAAGGGGGAAGAATTGCTGTTTTCTGGGTCGGAATCTATCCATCTAATACTTATCGTTGGTTGGTTTTTAACCTTGAAGTAGTATTTTTTTAGCTTCTTACATCAAGTGGCTTCATACCTTGTCTGGAGCGACTTCCATAAAAAAAAAAATTTCAACAAACAGAAAATTTATAATAATAAAATTAATTTTATGCACAGTAAATATAATTTAATCAATTCAATTTTGTAATATTTTATGTTTTTGTTTTACATTTTATTCATTTCAGCAACAAGACAAAACTATTTCTTAATTTAGAGTTTATTAAGATTAACTTTTAAATAAAATCAGCAAATAAAATAAATACATGTGTTAATTAATTTAGACATAGAATATTCAAGAACACTCATCGTTATCATACTGTTGCATGTGATGTTCGCCCTCTTCAACCTGGGTAACCCTGCTAATTCTGAATAAAATGCTTCATCTTTAAAACAATTTTATAACTTTTGTATCCTTTCTTTTTTCAAACATCTATTTAAAATTAAAACATTTTTGTTTTTTAAACCAGTAAAATGCAGAGGCTTTTTTTTAATAAACATTATTTATTTAAATTCACATTTTCGATTCACGCAGGAATCTTCATCCTGATGAAGATTCTGCATTTTACTGGTTTAAAATAAAAAAACCCTTTCAATTACAAAATTTAAATGCATTCTATACAGTGGGACTCTTTACTAAATCTATTTTAAATTTTTAAGTCACAACTGAATGTACGTCCTCCTGTCATAACTAGTGTTGGGACGATTAATCAAAATCGGAATTGGGAATCGCAAAAATCAGAAAAGTCTGAGCCTAATTTCCGATTTCAAAAACGATTCCTTTCATTTTTTTTTTTTTTTTGCTCGTTTAAAACTTATGTTTCTATTGCTGGTGGTACTAAAGATAAAATGATAAATATTTATTGATTTTAAACTACGAGTAAAACTAAAATCTATGGATCATAATAACGAATTTAGGCAAAAATGGCACAGGTAAAAATGGCACAAGTCGATAAATAAATGACACAAGTGAAAATTATAAATGACAATTCCACAATGAGTTTATCAAAATCTTGGATATAATACATAAATGGAAAATATTAAGTTTGTAAAATTAAAAAGAAAATCATATCTACATTTACAAGTAGATGAGAATTTTTAACTACCCCCCCCCCCTCTTAATTAAATTCTACTTTCTTAGGTGATTTTAGAATCGGAATTGGTAATTGTATCAGACTCGGGAAAACTATTGGAATCGTCCCATCACTAGTAATAGCATAAACAAGTTAAATGCAAAAAAAAAAAAAAATGCTTTGTGTAAAATAATTACCTTAATCAATGATTGCACTGTATTTTCTGGGCAGGTCATTAAATATTTACAAATGGCATTATTTTTATCTAAAGGTACATTTAAACTTGGTAAATAAGTTGTTAGCCAAGTGTGGAAAGTTTCGGGAGTATTCAAGTCATAAGTTATCTGAAAGAAAAAAATGAAAAGCCAAGATACAAAAACAAAACAAATTAAAATATTAAAAAAAAGAATGAAACATTCTATTCTGTTAACTTTTTAAAAGAAAAAAAACGATGCTGTAAGGTTCAGTTATAATTATCTCCCATGTAATATTAAGTTATTAAAATGATCTCCCATGTAATATTAAGTTATTAAAATGATCTCCCATGTAATATTAAGTTATTAAAATGATCTCCCATGTAATATTAAGTTATTAAAATGATCTCCCATGTAATATTAAGTTATTAAAATGATCTCCCATGTAATATTAAGTTATTAAAATTATCTCCCATGTAATATTAAGTTATTAAAATTATCTCCCATGTAATATTAAGTTATTAAAATTATCTCCCATGTAATATTAAGTTATTAAAATTATCTCCCTTTATTAGAATTTTTCACTGTCATTATTCCAGAAAGAGAAATGAGGTTTCCTCTTTCTCATCATGGACCGCAGTTAGTTCAGAAATGTAAAAACACAGCTAATGAGATCATAAAATGAACACTACATGCATTCGCCTGATTAAAAAAATTTTTTTTACTTCAGTCTCATCCCAAAATATTAAACATGTCATTATTAGTTTGGTATTCCATGTATGCTTTTAGAGATGCTTTTTGACAATGATGGATGGTTTTTAAACCATAAAACGATGTCGTTTTATAATATTTTTTTAGTTTTAATTCAATATTTAAAACGCCTTGCATTCTTTATGTGCAGAATATTAAAGTGCTAGAATTTGGACAGTCATATGTCTTTTTTTTGCTTTGTTTTTTTTTGGAGGGGAGCAGGGGGGTACTAAGTGTTGTTAAAATATGTTTAGAGGCTGTTATTATACTTAAATAACATTCTAATCAAAAATAATAACAGTCTCTAAACATATTTAAACGATACTTAGCACCCCCCCCCCCCAAAAAAAAATAACAGGTTCCCGTTAGTTATAATCATTGAACTGTAAGATGTCAAGATAATCTCTCGATAATCTCTGAGTGTTTTATTTGTATTGCTTGGATTAAAGCCCCAGAATCCACATTTTTAGGCTTACCTGGACTTTCCTGACCGTTAAGGTTTTTCCGAGTAAAATCTCTTGCACTATCCAGTTACTGTACTGTGATCAACTGCAACTTCAAATTTTGTACCAGAAGTGTTTTTCGTTCTTTCTGCAGCATTATGGCTCAGTTCGAATTGATAAGGAATATTGAGATGTATACAAAACAGTAGACTTTGATGATATGACCATGCACTAGGCAGTTGCATGTTTAGTGGGTTGCCTAGTTACAATGCATGCGAATAACAAATTTACTGCCAGTGAGAAATATTTAACAGAAGAAAAGATAAATCACTTAAGATATGGGAAATATCTCTGATTTTGGGTTTGGACACCCAGAATTCGATTTGTCCATTTGAGAAAATAATGTTCCTTCAGATGTGAGGTTCCCTGCTGTGGTTATGACATACTTGAGTTTTTCCAAAAAGTAATGGCCGGATGGAACCCCTAGGCATTAAGTTTTTGATGTTCATAGATAAGGCTGGCTATTATTTTCACGTGGATATTTGGGTGGTCTTTCTGGTGTAATCCCAGAAATGTCTGTCTCTATATATATATATTCCAGCAGGTGGGTTAGGGTTAGAGTTAGGGTCAGTTTGGTATCTCTCGGAAACAGATGGTCTGTTTGTGTTCTGTTGGACCTGTATTTTGATTTTGTTAGACTAAGAATTCTCATTTGCAAATCTGTTTTTCAGTAAAACCAAACGAATATCATTGTAACCAAAAAAAAAAAAAAAGAAGCAAAATAAGTTTTGTTACTTGTTTTAAAACTGGAGTTGGGATTTCATTTGGAGGGAGAATTCTTCTGTTACAGAACTGACTGAGACCAAACTGACACTGTGACTGGTGTCGGAATTGAACGACAACTTTCAACCAGTACAACAAGCAGATGATCATGGCCTAACCCTAACCCACACAGACACACGTTCATAGAAAGAATAGATGAGAGTTTTAGGGGTTAGTAGATGTAGAACAGTTGAGTAGCAGTGTCAGTTTGCAGGGGAAGGCCAAGGAAAACATAAGAGAAAGTGATAAGAATGGATTTAAGAGAAAGAGAGATGAATGAAGAGTTGACCAGAGAGAGGTTAGTTTGGAAGTCAATTTCTTAAAGCCATCCAACATATGCCAGCATGTAAAATGGACGTTAAACTGAATATGATGATATTAGCGTGTTGCACATTCATCTGTGCAGTTTTCAAATCATGCACAATGTGAAGCAGTGACCTATATGTCAAGCACTAACTACCATGATGCTACCAACGACAACGGGCACCTTTCACAGCTTTAACTGCTTCGGACATGTCACATACATGCCGCAAACTAGTATGTATGCCAGACTTTTAACACCCCCTTGTAATGATCTTTAAAGTATGAATACACTTTTTAAATTGTTTTGATATAATATTGTTTTGATAGAATATTCGGCGATACTGAATTTTGTCGCTCACACGCTCCTATTCCGAATTCTTGGCCATGGGCCGCCATCAATAAAACTGCCCTCCTGCACCAAACGGTCATAATTAAAACAAAAAAAAGTCACATAAAATCTTTTTCATGAAAAATTTTATAACTAGAATTTATGAAAATTTGCTGGAGTAATTTTTAAAATGAAAATTAAATATCAAGTAAAAATGGAATTTTTATTTGATTACTGAAAACCATCAAATAATTTGAATTAAAAAAAATCAGTTTTTTTATTTCAATTTAATTATTTTTAGTGTGCAATCATTTATATCAGTTTAAAACCGTCTAAATTAAACTTAAAACGTTGTTTATGACCGTTTGATACAAAAGAAACAGTCCATTGATGATGACTCATGGCTATGAATTCGGAATAGGAACGTGTGAGCGAGAAAGTTCAATATCACCGAATATTGTAGTGAAGAGTTTTCCTGTTAATTTATTTTGAACTGCCATATTTCACATGTGTATTTCTTTCAAGAAGCTTCAAATCCCGATCCAAGCAAACATTTCTGACTGCAAAATATTATATTATCTGGATTATTTAGACTAGCGTTCTCATCTTGGATATTATTGTCACAATGTTTCGGCCAATGTAACCTCTGACCTTCTTCAGGTGAATCTTGTCGAACTCAGGAATCTTTATGGCAGACTATGGAATCTGTACAGAATTTACTTTCAAATTTTGAAGAGTCACAAAGTACTTCATTCGGTACCTTTTTTTTTTCTTTTTCAACCATCGATTCCAAGCTGATTTTATTTTAGTTCCTTTTTTTAAACTTCTTTTTATCTTTTAACGATTGAGATATAATTTTATTGCAGGACAAGAAATACAATTTCAAACCAACAATAAATAAACAATCATGGCTGCTAAAGACAAACCAAAACAAGTCAAATTATTTATAAAACAGTAATGTGAGAGAAAGAGAAGCAAATAGACAGATACAGACATAGGTAGATAGAGGGGGGGAGAGAAAGAAAGAGAGAGTCAACAGATGATGATTAGAACGAAAGTGATGCCGCCGTTACTGACATAGCGTTGCCACGAACGATAGCCAGGGAGATGCGTTGAAACAACCAGGCTGACTCATAGGGCTCGTGTCTAGACGTTGAAATCCTGCGTTTAATGTCCTGAAAAAATTTAACAGTCTCGGGGCCAAGCACACCCGACGTTTCCACTGAAATTGGTTGGAAGACGAAACGGTCAGTGAGCGAGCTATATTTTCCTAATCTGGAAAAGTACCAAAAAGGCAATAACAAACTAAAAAATTTTTTAAATATCCTATTCAAAACAATGATTGGGAGGTGACGGTGGTTAAGTGGACATCGACACGGACTGAAGACCTGGGTGTTCCAAGTTCGAATCCAGTCGATTTCACAGTATCACTTTCACTTAGGGATGTTGGCAACCTTCTTGTGGTCCTTCCCGTAAGTACCCGATGTCTTTCCAGAAAGATTTCTAACTAGAAAATCATCGGGGAAACTAATGCCAAAATCATCTGATTCACACGAAAGAAGAAGAAAACAATAATTTAATTACAAAATTAAAACCACCATAATGCATCTCAGTTTCTTTCTAAACATGTCAACCATTTTAATATTTTGTTAATGGTTGAAAAAAAAAAAAAAGGTACAGAATGAAGTACTTTGTGACAATTTAAAAAGTGTATTCATACTTTAAAGATCATTACAAGGGGGTGTTAAAAGTCTGGCATACATACTAGTTTGCGGCATGTATGTGACATGTCCGAAGCAGTTAAAGCTGTGAAAGGTGCCCGTTGTCGTTGGTAGCATCATGGTAGTTAGTGCTTGACATATTGGTCACTGCTTCACATTGTGCATGATTTGAAAACTGCACAGATAAATGTGCAACACGCTAATATCATCATATTCGGTTTAACGTCCATTTTACATGCTGGCATATGTTGGATGGCTTTAAGAAATTGACTTCCAAACTAACCTCTCTCTGGTCAACTCTTCATTCATCTCTCTTTCTCTTAAATCCATTCTTATCACTTTCTCTTATGTTTTCCTTGGCCTTCCCCTGCAAACTGACACTGCTACTCAACTGTTCTACATCTACTAACCCCTAAAACTCTCATCTATTCTTTCTATGAACGTGTGTCTGTGTGGGTTAGGGTTAGGCCATGATCATCTGCTTGTTGTACTGGTTGAAAGTTGTCGTTCAATTCCGACACCAGTCACAGTGTCAGTTTGGTCTCAGTCAGTTCTGTAACAGAAGAATTCTCCCTCCAAATGAAATCCCAACTCCAGTTTTAAAACAAGTAACAAAACTTATTTTGCTTCTTTTTTTTTTTTTTTGGTTACAATGATATTCGTTTGGTTTTACTGAAAAACAGATTTGCAAATGAGAATTCTTAGTCTAACAAAATCAAAATACAGGTCCAACAGAACACAAACAGACCATCTGTTTCCGAGAGATACCAAACTGACCCTAACCCACCTGCTGGAATATATATATAGAGAGAGACATTTCTGGGATTACACCAGAAAGACCACCCAAATATCCACGTGAAAATAATAGCCAGCCTTATCTATGAACATCAAAAACTTAATGCCTAGGGGTTCCATCCGGCCATTATTTTTGGAAAAACTCAAGTATGTCATAACCACAGCAGGGAACCTCACATCTGAAGGAACATTATTTTCTCAAATGGACAAATCGAATTCTGGGTGTCCAAACCCAAAATCAGAGATATTTCCCATATCTTAAGTGATTTATCTTTTCTTCTGTTAAATATTTCTCACTGGCAGCAAGTTTGTTATTCACATGCATTGTAACTAGGCAACCCACTAAACATGCAACTGCCTAGTGCATGGTCATATCATCAAAGTCTACTGTTTTGTATACATCTCAATATTCCTTATCAATTCGAACTGAGCCATAATGCTGCAGAAAGAACGAAAAACACTTCTGGTACAAAATTTGAAGTTGCAGTTGATCACAGTACATTAACTGGATAGTTCAAGAGATTTTACTCGGAAAAACCTTAACGGTCAGGAAAGTCCGAGTAAGCCTAAAAATGTGGATTCTGGGGCTTTAATCCAAGCAATACAAATAAAACACTCAGAGATTATCGGGAGATTATCTTGACATCTTACAGTTCAGTGTAATTTGTCACTGTCATATAATGATTATAACTAACGGGACCCTGTGAAAATTCCACGCTTGCTGTCTTCATCTATCTGCATAATTTACTTTTAATGATAATATTTCTTTTGAAATAATATATTTATTTAAGGTTTAATAATATTAAGCAAAAATTGTGACTTTCTCCTCTCGTAAAAATATTTGCCATAAATATTCTTTAAATAAATAAAACGAATATTCATTGAAAATTGTAATAATTTATATCTTTTTGAAATGATAAATATTCTCTTTTTTCTTACTGTAAAAAAATTATCAGCAAAATATTTTCTTTTAAATAAATGAAACGAAAGTTTTTAAGCATTTAATTTAATTTATTTATTATTAAAATTTAAATTGTTTTAAAATAGTCAGTTCCTACTTACCGTAAAAATAATTGTCAGCTAAATAATCTTTAAATAAATAAATAACTTTTAAACAAATAAATAATCTTTAAATAAATAATCTTAAAATAAGTAAATAATCTTTCAATAAATAAATAATCTTTATATAATCTTTAAATAAATAATCTTTAAATAAATAAATAATCTTTAAATAAATAAATAATCTTTAAATAAATAAATAGTCTTTAAATTAATAAATAATATTTAAATAAATAAATAATCTTTAAATTAATAAATAACTTTTAAACAAATAAATAATCTTTAAATAAATAATCTTAAAATAAGTAAATAATCTTTCAATAAATAAATAATCTTTATATAATCTTTAAATAAATAAATAATCTTTAAATAAATAAATAATCTTTAAATAAATAAATAGTCTTTAAATTAATAAATAATCTTTAAATTAATAAATAATATTTAAATAAATAAATAATATTTAAATAAATAAATAACTTTTAAACAAATAAATAATCTTCAAATAAATAATCTTAAAATAAGTAAATAATCTTTCAATAAATAAATAATCTTTATATAATCTTTAAATAAATAATCTTTAAATAATCTTTAAATAAATAAATAATCTTTAAATAAATAAATAGTCTTTAAATAAATAATCTTTAAATTAATAAATAATCTTTAAATTAATAAATAATATTTAAATAAATAAATAATCTTTAAATAATCTTTAAATGAATAAATAATCTTTAAATATATCTTTAAATAATCTTTAAATAAATATTCAAATAAATAAATTATCTTTACATAATCTTTAAATAAATAAAACCAATCTCAATTTAAAAAATTACTTTTTCTGCATTGCATCTTCGGTGATCAGGCGATCACATTTTTTAAGGAGAGATAGATGATAACATACATACGAACATGAAATTGCCTTAACATTTTCTATATATAATTAAATCTCTCTCTCTCTCTCTCTCTCTCTCTCTCTCTATGTATTTTTGAACTTTTTAATTTGCGTCATTTCATTAAATTACTTTTTAAAGTTAATTTTACTACTTTATGCTGTTGGATTTTTTTAAATTTCAATAAATAATCGATTAAAAGTGAATTAAAAAAAAAGTAATGTGTAAGTCACGTAGAGGCGAGAAACACACACGCGAAAGTCAGTTCAGAAACACTGTGCACAAGAATGGGCTGCAGACCCTATAACTCATCTTGCAAAATTCTGGTTTCAGCAAGATGGAGAAAGCTCTCACATCTCAAAGCTGTTCCACGATTGGCTGAAAGAGAACTTTGGAGATTACAGCCCAGACCTTGGACTCCAAGATTTCTTTCTTCTCCGGGGTACTTTAAAAATAGAGTTATACACGCTAATCACAGAACTCAAAGATGTCATAAACAAATTTATGCTGCGCTTCAAGAAATGCAGAGTCGAATGAAGTTCATATCAGACACATGCTCTAGAATTAAGAAAACAATATCCAAAAGAACAAACTTTTTATCTTTTAAAACCAAATAAACCAGCTATTACCTAGGTTTCATTTAATTCTTACAGAAAAATATGGAGTACCGCTGTCACTTCTCAGGAGGTGTCACTCCGAGAATTCTTGACAGAGTAGAAAAAATGTGTTTGCAGTCTAGTAGGGGAATGGTCTCGTCTATCCTCTACAGCCCTTTTCTCACAGAAAAGACATTACTAGTCATTTCTCTACTCTATCGATATTGCCATGGAAGGTACTCGACTGAACTTCAATTTCTGGTTTCACCTTTCAAGGAGAGTAGAAAGTGGCCCTTGGGTTTATTTTTGGCAGCCTCGCAATTCTCGCTTCCCTTATTTTGTTTTTTAGACCTCACATTCTATGAGCGATGTTTCTAACAAAGGGAGAAGAATTGCTGTTTTCTGGGTCAGAAGCTATCCATCTAACACTTATCGTTGGCTAGTTTTTGACCTTGAAGCAGTATTTTTTTCAGCTCCTTATATCAAGTGGCTTCATGTCTTGTCTGGAGCGATTTCCATTAAAAAAAAGGCATTCACAGCAAGAACTCATCTCACCACTACAAGTTTCCTATCTCTCTCTTGTGTTCCTCACATAAAACGAAATTTTCATGAACAAAGTTTCTTTCCAAGAACTTCCCATCTTTGGAACATGGAACTGCTTCCCTGATGGCTACAAAATGGTTGTCATCACTCCACAAATACTTATCATAAACCGTCCTCATAAGTCATCAAATTTTATATCATTCCATTCATCAATTTCAATCCTCTCATAATATTCTTCATCATTCAACTGACAATCTACCGTTATCTTTGAGTGGCTTTTAGCCCTAAGTGGTGACTCATTAGTAAATTTAAAAAAAGGAACGGAAAAAAATAAAAATGAGGCCCATTGAAGATTGGAACACATATTTTTGGGGACCCGTTTTAAAGAATAATATATTGAAATTAAATTTTTTAAGGTGATGTCAATGGAATTTTGGTTGAAGACACAATTTCAATTAAATATTTATTTACCAATGTAGTGTATTGAATAAGGGTAGTATGGTATGGTATGGTGTCATATTTTATTATTCAAAAATATTTTTTTTTTTAATATTCGAGGTATACCTCCTTTTCAAAAAGAAATCGCCACTCAATTTGAAGAGTTTTCACGTGGAGGGCGAGAGCCAGAATTAAGGAAATTATGGGTTGTATTTTTGTAGCAGTCTCACAGAAAATATATTTATTATTTAATTATTATTAATAATTGAATAATAAATTTATTAATTTTCTGCCTATTTAATAGTCATTTCATCTATTTATCTTTTCCTCATATCAAACAAATAATGTCTTCAACCAAAATTGCATTGACATCGCCTTAAAAAAAAAAAAAATTTCAACTTCTTACACACTACACACAATGCTTCAAGGTAATTACAACACCCTCCTATATTAAAAGTAAGTTAATGAATTGAAGTTGCATAATCAAATTAAAAATATTTTACCTTTTTTAAATCTTTTATGTTCCTCCTCCTCTTAAAAGATCGTCCTTCACATATATGCCTTACAGCCAGAACGTAGCATAAATACATTTGACTAGACAAATTGTGAAACGTTTGGTCAAAAACTTTACTGAAAAGAAAAAAGGAAATACATAATTTTCATCATCCTCATCATCATATTTGGTTTAACATCCGTTTTAAATGTTGAATGGCTTTCAGAAATTGACTTCCAAACTAACCGATCTATGTCTCTCAAGTCCACCCTTATCACTTCCTCACACGTTTTCCTACCCTGTGAACTGACTCTGCTACCTCAACTGTTCTACATCTAGTAATCCAAGAACTCTCATAATTTCTTTCAACATGGCCATACCACGAAAATCTCTTGTTCTGCACACATCTCTCTATACTGTCCAGGTTTAATCTTCCTCTGAGGTAATCAAAACTAAATCTTTTTTTAAGACTCATTACACATCCACCGTATCATTTCTCTCCATGCAATGCATGTCGTCAACCCTCACTGGCCAGATTTCACTTTCATACATCATGCCTGCCATTGAGGATTTATAACTAATATTAAAATGCAATAATTATATAATAAAGAAAGGTAGTTTGCTTGAAGCATTGTTTGTGGTATGTATATAAGGTGTGTTAGAAGGCTATTACAATGCGAGAAATGGAAAAGATGGCGTTGAAGAATACGACAAACCAAGTATTATCTATTTACTTATTTATTTATTTATTTTTACTTTTTTTTTCTTCCCCTTTTTTTTTTTTTTAAATAATAATTATATGATGATTTTTAATTATACTAGTAATTATTCAGGCATTTTTTTTTTTTTAAATAATAATTATATGATGATTTTTAATTATACTAGTAATTATTCAGGCATTTTTTTTTTTTTTTAAATAATAATTATATGATGATTTTTAATTATACTAGTAATTATTCAGGCATTCTTTTTTTTTTTTTAAATAATAATTATATGATGATTTTTAATTATACTAGTAATTATTCAGGCATTCTTTTTTTTTTTTTAAATAATAATTATATGATGATTTTTAATTATACTAGTAATTATTCAGGCATTTTTTTTTTTTTTTAAATAATAATTATATGATGATTTTTAATTATACTAGTAATTATTCAGGCATTCTTTTTTTTTTTTTAAATAATAATTATATGATGATTTTTAATTATACTAGTAATTATTCAGGCATTTTTTTTTTTTTAAATAATAATTATATGATGATTTTTAATTATACTAGTAATTATTCAGGCATTTTTTTTTTTTTTTAAATAATAATTATATGATGATTTTTAATTATACTAGTAATTATTCAGGCATTTTTTTTTTTTTTTAAATAATAATTATATGATGATTTTAATTATACTAGTAATTATTCAGGCATTTTTTTTTTTTTTTTAAATAATAATTATATGATGATTTTTAATTATACTAGTAATTATTCAGGCATTTTTTTTTTTTTTTTAAATAATAATTATATGATGATTTTTAATTATACTAGTAATTATTCAGGCATTTTTTTTTTTTTAAAATAATAATTATATGATGATTTTTAATTATACTAGTAATTATTCAGGCATTTTTTTTTTTTTTAAATAATAATTATATGATGATTTTTAATTATACTAGTAATTATTCAGGCATTTTTTTTTTTTTTTAAATAATAATTATATGATGATTTTTAATTATACTAGTAATTATTCAGGCATTTTTTTTTTTAAATATATGCAATCTCAGGTGAAACTCTACACTTCCCAAATCTCCAAATTAAAAACCTCACCACCGAGTATAACTTCATGTCATAAAGACAGATTCTATTTATTCCACAAACCTTGGAGTGACAACAATTAATGTGTAACTCTATACTCCACAAGACTGCAAATTGGAACCTTCCACAAGACTCGAAAGAATAACATTAGTGGACAGCATAGATGTTATCCTAAGGACGAATCGGTTACGCTGGTAAGGTCATGTGGAGCGTCCATCTTTCTGGATAAACCGTTACAGAAGCATGGATGTCTTGAATCGCAGGAAGCTTGACCGGCCAAAAAAACTTGGAAGCAAGTGATTAGACAAGATTATGCAGAGTAAAATTTAGAGACAGTTGACCTGCAGAAGCATGAGGACAAGAGAGTAAGCTTGTGAAATATCAGAAAATGTCTGACCCCTGGACAAGGGAAAAGAGACGTTAAATGAATAGAAGAAAAAGAAGGACATACGTTACAAATGTTGAATTTGAAGAATAAATGAAGCCAACCGATATGCACACTAAAACGTATATTAATTAATCAGAAAGAATATACAAGGCCTTCAAGAATCAAATTAGAGAAAAGTGGCACTTAAAAAGTACCAATAGAAAAAAAATGAATAAAAAATTTTTTTTATTACCAATAATGAATAGTTCAAACAATTTGTTATTTTATTTCTTTGAATACATGCCATCTAAGGAGAAATTGTATACTTCATGATTAAGCTGGCAAATCAAATTAGAGAAAAGTGGCACTTGAAAAGTACCAATTTTTTAAAAAAATAGAAAACAACTGGTTAGAGCAGCACTTTCTAAATTCGGATATGAAGAGTTGCCTTTTCAAAATTAGAAATGAACTATAATTAATTCCAAAACATTAAAGAGGAAACAGCAAATATAGTTTCCATACAAAATAGATTACTAAGCAGAGTGTGAAAAAAACAAGCCGCGCATGCGTGGTCCCCCTCTGTATGTGACTCGATGTGGCGAGTGTAAAATGCAATAAATTTGGGCAATTTGGGGCATTTTTGACCCCCATTGTACCCCCTGGGGGCACGAACCAGAATTTTTCTGAGGTCGAGGATGCTCATTTTATATCCAGAACAATTGCCTCTACATTTTGGCCAAGTTTCAGAAAAATTGAATGGATGGATCAAACGTTATGGGAGAAAAGGGTCATTTTTTGCCATTTTAGGGGAATTTTGACCCCCTGGGGGCACGAACCAGATTTTGTCCAAGGTCAGCGATACTTATTTTCTATTAGGAACAATTGCCTCCATATTTTGGCCAAGTTTCAGAGAAATTGAATGGATGGATGAAAAGTTATGGGGCAAAAAATGTCATTTCGGGGCCTTTTGACCCCCTGGGGGGGCTAACCAGATTTTTTTTTTCAAAAATCGGAGAATGTCACTTTCTAACCTGACCAAAGTTACAACTTCATGCAAAATTTCAGAGAAATTCAATGGATGGTTGCGGAGAAAAATCCGGACGGACGGACGGACAGAAATGCCTCAAAACATAGGTCCCCAATTTTATAAATCGGGGGACCAAAAATTGGCTAAGATTATCCCCCCCCCCCCCAAAAAAAAAATTGGTCAGAAGAAAATCATGTAAAAAGAAAGATGCTACTAAAGCAGACAACTGCGGTGCCGAATCACTGTGCTTGTTTTACAAGTACTTCCACAGAACGTTCTCTGCACCTGTACCTTTCCCCTCAACGTAAATGGCCCCGACCCACCCAACTAGCAGCAAAATCTTATCCCTTCATTGTAGCGGCCCCTCGATGCAGGAAGATATTTTACTTTGATAGCTTCTTTCTGCGGACAGCTTTCCTTTGGAATTCCTTTCTTGCTCTCTTTCCCCAACCTTATCAACATGCAGAAATTTAATGTGTAATGTGAACAGACATCTTGTTGCCCAACTTCCCACCCAGATTTCCTCCTATAAATCGGTCCCTATCACAGTAGCTGCTTATCCTTCTGTGGCAATATGCCTGGTTTGCGATGAACAAACAAACAAAAAACAATCTAAAGAAAAAACAATATGAAAAAAAAAATCGACAAGACAATTTTGTTTTTGTGTGTGTAAAAATTTTCAAGTTTTAAAAAGAAAAATAACTACACATATTTGTAAATATGAATTTTAAGGACATAACTATGTTATATTGCTTTTTGGAAGTGACATAAGAAAGCAGATATGTCGCAGATAGAAAGCTATAGATGGTCTCTTGGGTTTTGATCTGCAAAGGAAGTGGATGTATTTTCGGAGGTCTCCTTCCCTCTCCTCTTTGGGAGACAGGTGGGGGAAGACTAATACTATGTATTAACACTGCATAATACTAACATTGTGAAATAAACATATACAAAAAAAATATCATTGAAACTTAAAGCAAGAATGTGTGCTATTGTTATTATATGTTTGTTGCCAACCTCTATATTAAAAAACGATTACAATGACTGTTATGAAGAAAGAGAAAGACAAATAACTCTACAGTCACTACTATTACTGCTAATACAGAAAACAGACATGGCAGATTAGGAATAACAATATCATAAGAAAAATATGAGATTGACTTCATACAAGAATTTTTATTTTTAAAACAGTGAAAAGAGGAGATTTTAAAACAGACCTCTAGTTTCATCTTGCACTCTAAGTGTCGCATAGCCCTTTAATAATTCATACCTTTGTTTCTTCTTGGTTTGCTCTGTCGTCTAGTGGTTGAGTACTTTCTTCGCCTCTGCACTGTAGTGGCCATCTCCGTGAGTTGTCTGTAACAAAAGACCTTTCTCACCCGCTTCATAAGACAACAATCTTTTCATTTTAATTACTTTTTATTCGGCGTCAATTTCTATTGCCCGTGGAAATGCTTTACTAATCGTTGAGAGAGAGAGAGAGAGAGACTTATGAATATCGTGGTTAATTCTTAGCTAGCTTATTGTCTAATCAGTCCTTTGTTATTTGAGGAGACAGGGGGGAGAAGGACATCTCGTTCGCCGGTATTCTTTTTTTTTTAGGGAAAAACATTTCCCGTTCTGTCTTGGCTACATCGTAATTCCTTCGTCTGACTTCTGCACCTCCTAAGTACGAACTGACTTAAAACTCCAATTTTCTCACACATCGAAAACTGTGGGGACGATCTCGTGATCACCACACAGGTGCAGGATGACTTTTTGAACCAGGGGTCATCCCTGTCTCGTCACCTGTCATGCTTCGATCCACAGGAAACAACATCGCACTCTATGCACCCGGCGGCCGCACTAAATCGCACAAGCCAAACCAACGACCCCACACCCGTTCTCCACCACATACGCCCATTATCATATAACATTCTCATAAAGGTTTTTATAATCCCACAAGTTATGTCCATCATTATATAACATAAGTAGGTCTCACAGTTTAATGCCCATTTGATTTTTGACTTCAACCATGATAATACTGTGTTTGCATTAATTTTCACTACGAAATATGACTTATTTTGAGAGGATGTTTTATTTTTTATATATCAACAAGACAACATTACTACAGAAACGCACACAGACACACAATGTTATTACTAGAGAGAAGAGAAAACCAACTGAAATTAATAAAAACGCTGCATCTTAGAATTAAGTATAATTTAAATAATAAAAAGTTCAAAAGGGTATGGTAATTTTAATGAACAATAAAAAAGTTTGTATTATTTGGACTACTGTTCTCATCTTCAGTGTTATTCTCACAACGTTTCGGCCGATGTAACCTCCGACTTTCTTCAGGTGTATCAAGCTTAAGTATCTTTGTGTCAAACTCGGGAATCTGTACGGAATTTTGAACAAAACTCTTTAACATGCTCTCGTTCTGTCAGCCACTGAATTTTGCTTAGATCTTTATCCGTTACGTCACGGGTCCTTGCAGACAATTCTACTATCAATTTTGGGAGGCTTTCTATATTTCTAAATTCAGTTCTAAGTGACACTCTTCTACAATTGTGAATAATTTAGGACTTCTGTTCGGTCATGGCTGACTGAACAAGAACATTATACCCCCGTGGATTAAATAAAGAGTTCCGTTCAAAATTCTGTACAAATTCCCGGAGTTCGACAGAAAGATTCCAGATTTCTACAAGATACACCTGAAGAAGTTCGGAGGTTAGATCGTCCGAAACATTGTGAGAATAACACCTAAGATGAGAACAGTAATCCAAATAATTCAAATTATCACTGTTCATCTAAAAAATTCAGAAACAATATTCATATTACCTGATTAAAGGCCACAAAATATCCGGTTGTACGATATGTTTTAGATCGATTTGTAGTATCATATCAAGAAGATGTTTGGTAGAGTTATTCAACATGTAGACTATAAAATAATTCAACTCATCACCTTGACTTTTTTCATATCTATAAAAAATAAAAATGAATACAATTTCAATGCAAATCAATATAAAATAAAAGGGTATGATAGTTTGCTGTAAACATTGCTGGTAAATAAGTATTGGGTTGGCCAAAAAGTTTTGTTTTTTTCTTAAAGTGGATATTAATGCAATTCATTTTCCACACTCCATTTGGAAATCTTGAGAATGTCTGTGGTTTGTTTGGTTGTCAAACTATGATCTTGTTCAACTACGGCTTTCACATGGTCACTATCAATCATCTTTGGCCAGCCAAAGATAGGAGCATCTCTCACTGAAAAATTTCCTTTTCGAAAATCGAGCAAACGCTTTCTGACACACCCGTTCTGTAATAGCATTTTCCCCATACACATGACATATCTTTATGCAGGTTTCTGTAGCTTTTTTTTTTTTTTCTGTAATAAAAAAGCATCAGATGTTGGTAGTGCTCTGCTTGATCTTCCATTTCAAAGCCTGAAATACAAGCAAAAATGTAAGAACTCCTCTGCTCAGAGGCTTTTTACACACGGACGTCAACATACTCGCTACACCAAATACAGGATTTGAAGAATAGGAATATAAAGCAATCTTTAGTATGGCAGAAAGATGACATTTAAAAAGCGAACAAACTTTTTGGCTAACCCAATATATTAAAAAAAAACAACTTGTTTTCGCTTTCTTCGTTTCTACTATAACACCTTTTGATTGGGGTACCAGAAAAGAAGGGGACTATGTTATCTACGTGCTATAATAATAAATCCATACAATTACTTCTACACAAATAGCAGCATTGATTTCAACAAAGACTTCATTAGAGGTTGGCGTTGAGACCGAAATTTAAAAAACGAACAAACTTTTTAGCCAACCCAATATATAGTATTTTTATAAGGCCGTTTACAATGTGAAAAAAAAAAACACCGGAAGGATGAAAGGGATAGAACAAAAACAAATAATTGGAGATAATATATGCAATATTTGTCTTCAAAAACTTACCTATTCATTTTGGATATGCAAGCAATATCATCTGCTACCACTGTAATTAGACTACCCTGGAGTGATCGGCAATAGTAAGATATAGAACAGAAATTATAGATGATACCATGGTGTAGGTCATGGGAGGGGGTAGATGTCTCATTTGGAATGTGACTGCGATTGTTTTGATTATTGCAAGGTTGTGGACTAAAACTTAAATTCTAAACATTTGTTTTGTTTTCATTTTGAAGTAGTCTGAGGAATATATTAAAAACAATTGCAGATATCGGTGGGGGGGGAGGTTAAGAGAGAACGAACTTGACAATCGAAAACTGGACGTCCCGCCTTTTCCTCCCCCAGCTTGAGGTTTGGGGAGTTGATTTTAATAAGCGGAGCATCCTAAAAAAAAATCTCTACATGCAATAAATTGTAAAATATTGAGTTGACCAAAAAGTTTGGTCGTTTTTTTAAGTAGATATTAATGCAATTCATTTTCCATGCACCGTGTGTGTGTGTGTGTGTATATATATATATATATATATATATAGTCTCGGAAGTTTCTCAACCATTAAAACTATATAAAAAAAATAAATAAATAAAATAAAAAAAACTTATAGTCTCAAGTCTTCCAGTGGAAAATCACTCATGTAAGTCAATTTATTTTTTACAGTTATTATATTAGTTAGTTTCTAACACTATTTTAAGGGATCATCAGTTGTTTACCATGAAAAACTGTTTCGGGAATATACACACACACACACACACACACAGAGACAGACAGACAGACAGACAAGTATCTAATAAGGCTTTTTGCAATGTGGTATCTGCCGGAATGGTGAAAGAGGAATTGAACGAAAACAGATAATTGAAGACGATACATGCAATATTTTTCTTCAAAAACTTATCTATTTAATTTTCAGTAAATTTTTATTGTTCAAGATGGTGGAAAAAACATATTATCAATACAAAATACACTTGTAGAATACCCGTCCCAGGACGGATACAAGCAATAAATATAGAATTGACTTTAACTTTTAATGTTTTTTCTTTCTTTGAAAGGTATGGTACGGTTACGGTGGCACTCCCTTAAATGATAAAGTTTACAAAAAAATGAATAAATAATGTACCCACATTATTCACCCTGTTGCCTACAATATATATTCCATAATTCATAACGATAATTCAATAGTTTAGGATTTTACCAAGCACATACATATCTATCCATGCAACGCATGTCCTCAATATCATATGAGAATGGTAAGTAATGCTTGAGTGGATGGCCTGAGTCTGGAGCAGAACCAACAAATCTCAGTGTAGTCTAGTAAGTTTGATGAAAGAAACCCATATTATTTTTTTGTAAACTTTACCATTTACGGGGTGTGCTTTTAAAAATGTATTACTTAATATAATTCAAAATTTGATGTAGAGCAATTCTTTTTCTCTACTAAATTTGTTGTATCTAACCTATTTTAAAAGTTTTTTCGAGGGAGGGTGCGAGTTTGGAGAGGGGGAAGTGCTACCCATAAATGGTAAAGTTTACAAAAAAAATAATATGGATTTCTTTCATTAAACTCACTGAGATTTGTTGGTTCTGCTCCAGACTTAGAAGACCACCCACTTAAGCATTACTTACCATTCTCGTATGATTTCTATCCATGCAACGCATGTCCTCAACCCTCACTGGCCAGGTTTCACTTCCATACATTATCACATGCTTGATAGACTCTTCCCTTGGTTGACAGTTGTAACGCTCTGCTGATTAGTAATGGCAGAAATTCCGTAAACTTGCTCCATCCACTTCTAATTTTTGCAATCACAGTAGCACCTGCTCCTCCCTGTACTCCTATGGTATCACCAAGGTAACAAAACTTCTCCAGTGAAGGCGAAAATAAACTTTTTCACTTCTTCAAATAGTACTTTTACAGACTCTTTTTCGGCAACCTTCTAAAAGAAGAATTTTCACATCTTTGTGTTTGAACATTTCTTTTTGCATGTTAAAAGTAAGAAAGGTACTTTTCCTTCCTTTTCATTTTGTTAGAAAATCGCATCTTAAAATTCAACAGACAATAGATTCGAGGAGAAAGCATTTTTTTTTTTTTTTTGATAAATGCTTGGGTTGCTGGTGGAGGGAGTCTGAGGATTTTAAAACACGAAACATGCAGAGAAACCAGCTCATCTCTGATGACTGACCTTGGAGCATCTACAAGATGAGTGCATTGATAAAAACAAATATATATATATATATATATATATATATATATGTATAAAGTAATGTTATAAAATTGTTTATTTTTAAATATTTATTACATGAATAAAATCATTTATTTAAATACATATCTGAGACTTTCGGTGAAAAAACACCCTTTTCAAAGAGAACTTCCTTTTTTGTTTTTCATTTAACTGGTATTAACCCCAAGGGGTGCCCACTCATAGATATCGCCAAGTGAACGTCTGATCTTATTGACGATTTTGGGAAAGTGAAAATCCGATGTGATGCATGGTTGACGCTTTTTTAAATAGAAGGGTTAGCACATCTTAGAAAACATTCATAAGATTATTTGAAAGGTTTAGAATACCAAGTAATGTTATAAAATTGTTTTTTTTAATATTTATTAATGAATAAAATCATTTATTTAAATATATATCTGAGACTTTTGGTGTTAAAACACCTTTTTCAAAGACAACTTTTTTTTTCATTTTATTGGTATTAACGCGAAGGAGTTGCCCACTCATGGATATCGCAAAGTGAATGTCCGATCTTATTGACGATTTTGGGAAAGTGAATGTCCGATCTTATTGACGATTTTGGGAAAGTGAATGTCCGATCTTATTGACGATTTTGGGAAAGTGATATATATATATATATATATATATATATATATATATATATATATATATATATATTATATATACAAGGCTTTCGCGTTCCACTACTTTTGGAGAAAATCCAACGGCCCCTATAGTATAATTGAACCTAAAATTCTTTATTTATAAACACAAATTAAAAGAAAAATTGGCTTATTTATTCAATCAGCAATAAACATCCTTGTCATAAATACAAAAATAGTTCAAATCTATAAGAAAATAACTTCAAAGACATCTATAGACTCACTGGCGCATTTGAAGACATTTGTTGCCAAATGGTCTCCTGCCTTAAGAAAACTGTCCCATCAAAAATTTAACATGTTGATGTAAAAATCTGAGAACTTCAAATGTTCTGTTTTCGTTCTCTCTCTATCTCTCTATCTATCTATCCCTATCTCATATACATTTACCAGAGATATAATTTTAAAAAATAACTCAGAGTAAACTCTTAAACTTTCTTTTCTTTTCCTTTTTATTGCTGAATAAAAAACTAATGTTTAAAAGGAAAAAAAAATCAAATAACTGCGGAGCGAGGAACGCGGAGCGATAAAACCACCGCTCTTTAGTCCCAAATGGAGTTGCTCCCGCTCCACTCCCACTGAAGATAAAATGAACCCTCTCCTTCACTTCACAAATGCTTGTCATAAACAGTTTCATAAGTCATCAAACTTTGTTCATTCCATTCATTTTCAATCCTCTCATAATATTCTTCGTCATTCAATTGACAATCTACTTTTATCTTCGAGTGGCTTTTAGCCCTAAGTGGTGACTCATTAGTAAATAAAAAAAAAGGAATAATATATTCAAATTAAATTTTTTTTAAGTGATGTAAATAGAATTTTGGTTAAAGACACTATTTCAATTAAATATTTATTTACCAACGTAGTTTATTGAATCCGGGTGTCATATTTTATTCAAAAATATTTTTTTTAATATTCGAGGTATACCTCCTTTTCAAAAAGAAATCTCCATTCAATTTGAAGAGTGTTTTCACCTGGAGGCTGAGAGTCAGAATTAGGGAAATTATGGGTTGTATTTTTGTAGCAGTCTCACAGAAAATTAATATTTATTATTTAATTAATATTGAATTATTATTAATAATTTAATAAATAATTTTCTGCCTATTTTATAGTCATTTCATCTATTTATCTTTTCTTCGTATCAAACAAATTGTGTCTTCAATCAAAATTGCATTGGTATCGCCTTACAAAAAAGGAAATTCAACTTCTTACAAACAATGCACAATGCTTCAAGTAAATTAAAAGACCCTTCTAGTTTACTGTTATTTTTTTTTTTTTCATTTGTGAGATATACCTCCTTTTCAAAAAAAAATCTCCACTCGATCCAAAGAGTGTTTTCACTTGGAAATTGGAAAAATGATGGGATGCCTTCTGTAGAAGTCTTGCAGGAATTAATATATATATTATTTAATTATTATTTGTTGTAAATGTTTGCTGGTATTTCTTACTGAAATCATTGTATACAGTGCTCAGGAGGCGCACTACAACTCATCAAAAGTGCATGTATATGTGTGCAGGTGCATGAAGGGGAGAGGTATCAGATGTACTTTTCACGAATTTTGGGAAACAAAAAGGTTTTAAAAGGTTCAGTGTCTTTCAGCAATTCTGAGTGTGAAAAATTATTTCTAAAAGTAAAAAGAGGCTGCCCTGCTTCGTTGATACAAAGTCAGAAATAATAAAAGCATGTCTACAGTGTTAGACATATCGAGATCATAAAGATGCTGAGAGTTGTTGGTGGTGAGATTACTAATAATTTTCAGAGTATGGCAGATACCCGATGGAGAGTGTTTGCTTGCTTGCACATCTTTGAACGGTTTCTAGGCAGCGCTGTTCTGAGCACGATAAAGATTCCAGACTGACAATGCAAAGTGTGATCACATCGTAGCTGTATATACTTTGAATAAATGGCTAGAGAGCGGCTAACAAAAGGTCTTGCTGAAACACCCTTGACCGTCCTGACAATTTTAGAAATATGCACATCCTTTAAGTTGGATTTTTATAACTTAGTCCTATTGTTCACATGGCCTTGAGTCAGATATCAAATATTGCCAGGTTGTCCTCGAAAATGATTAAAGGTCGTACGAGCTTGGCTGTCAGTTACTATGAGTTGAAATAATACTGAGAGTCACGGAGTGCAAATAACTCAGAGGGCTGACCTTTCATGTTCAACAACATATCTTGTCTCTAGCTTGCAGTTTTGGAAGGGGATGGTGATGGAGCGGATTTTTTTTGACTGACAGGCGTTTTTATTTTCTTTCTTTCTTCATTGGTGGGAGAAAAATTAGTTATGCAGCTGACTGATAAACGTTAAAGTGGAGTGAATGGAACTTTAAGAAATAAATTATATAAATGTCTAATTTTGATTTAAGCCATTCACTTTCAGCTTGTAGAATTCAACCATCTTCCGTCCCTGAAGTAAAGACCACCACCACACAGAGAAGTAATGAACAGACATATACCTCAAGACATTCGAACCAGTGATGCCAAAATATGAGTTTTGCTGATCTGGTTCACAGTGTGGGCATAAAACTATGTGATTTTCATGGCCTCTCACTGGGCCGAGATCGTGCCCAGATCTTGTCACAATGGTGCTGCGACCGAAGATTCCACATGGGGCACATACTGGGCCACGGTAGTTTAACAGTGTAATAGATATCTTGTAATTAAGATCAAAAGTCTGGGTATGCATTAGCGCTAGGATTACTGAGTCAGAGTCTAAATAAATTGCTTCAGAAGTTGGTGAAATTTTCAGATCCCGACAAAAGAAAAGTGATACATGATAAAAAAGACCAACATAAAAATAAGAAAATCTTTGTTTCTGAATTTTTTAGATGAGGATTGATATGTATTATTTGGATTGTTTGGACTACTCTTCACGTTTTGGGTGTTATTTTCACAACGTTTTGGCCGATGTAACCTCCGACCTTCTTCATGTGTATATTGACAATGGCTCATATTAGTGAATGGTGGAAAGAATGCTTTTGTTCTATTTTCCAACAAACCATAGTCGTTAGAATTCAAAATGTGTGATGTCTTTAAGAAACTGAAAGAGCATTAAGTGGTTTCCATTTTCAGGTCCATACTGATTTGATATAATGTTTCTGAATTTTTGAGATACATATTACCAATCCTCATCTCATAGAACTAGACATACATTGGATCCACAGTTGCAGTTTCAAGGATAGGTACAGAAACCATAATCCTCTTTCAAGGTAAGACCTAACTCTGATTCTAAGGACATCTCAACAACTTAGCTAAATGTGTCAAAGAATTACATAACAATAACGCACAATGTCTATATTAGGTAGAGCAGATAAATACAAACCGGGTAAATCTAAGAGATGCAACATATGCACCCTGGAATCTTATCATAATAGCATCTAAAAATAATTTAGTTTACAAGAAACAAGAAGGACCAGAAAATTGCTTGCACCGAACAAGATATGTGCTCTCACATTTCAGTCCCGATTAATAATTCTACAGTGTAAACGTACTTTGAGCAGTGATTTTGTATGATGTTACTACAATTAGTGTATTGTTAGAATATTATGTAGATCCACGGTTTTAAATAGAATTAGGATTTTAAATATTTTAGGTTGATAAATTTATCATGGATGTGCTGTAGATAATCTATGTTCTGAGCATATATAAAGATTGGCAAATGAATTGCATTTGAATATTTTGTTTGTAAGGATACAAATTAGTTGACTATTTTCTCTGAATTATGATTAACAAATGATAAAGAAAATAAGGGAGAAATACTTGTTAATTATGGATTGCAGTACGAACATTGCTTGCAATGGTTATTATGAATATTTTTTTCTTTTGTTAGGAGGTGATAGATAATTAGCTGTCCTTGACACATATATTTTTGACATAATTTACTGAGTGGGGGTTGGGATAAACGTAGCATCCAAGGTTTTTTTTCTAAAATTCAATTAGTAAAATAAAGCTAGCAATTTGTAGGACTTTCTCAAGCTAAATTAGCAACAACTTCACAGTATTCATAATATATCTGGTTTAAGTTGTAGTTAACAGTAGTAAATAATAATGATAATCCGAATCTAAATTAATTAGACATATATAGGGTTTGTTTCCCTTCTTTTCTTCCGGCAAAATCTAGTCTGGCTGTCTGGTTTCGGTGGTCTCACGGCTTGAGGAGTGGGGGGGGGGTCGTGTCACCATACTCATAACATACGATTTGGAGGGTATCATCAACGTATCTTAAGTTTTTCATTTTATTTTATTCTAACTGGAGATACATATTAGCTGACCTCTTTATATTTGCCTCCCCTTCTTTTTTTGATGATTTTAACTTAAGTGTGTTGATTGTCCCCCTTTTTTTATCCCCCCCCTCCTCTCTGCCTATGAGATTTCTTTTTTGGCTGGTGAATATTTCTTTTTTTTCCGTCATTTCCAATATGTAGCTGTCCTGTTAGCATTCTGAAGAGACTAGGAAGTCGAAATAAATTATAAATGCTGACAGTTAAAATGTGTATGTGAATTTTTTCTTTCTATATATATATATATATATATTTATTTCAGATGATTTACTTATATGAATGAAATAAAAGATATCAAAAACAAAGAGAACAAAATTAAGAATAACTCAAAGTTATCAAATTCTCAGATATGGAGTAAATTCCTGTTCACACCAGTCACAGAAGACGCATGACATCATTTGATGTGCCAGTAAATTTTCAAAGCTTTCATATATTTTTTGCATTTCT
The DNA here is from genome assembly GCA_963556195.1 of Sepiola atlantica. NCBI lineage: Eukaryota > Metazoa > Mollusca > Cephalopoda > Sepiida > Sepiolidae > Sepiola > Sepiola atlantica. The sequence goes on from OY744550.1 coordinate 21,647,420, forward strand.
GTAATAGTATTATATACTATTATTAAACTATTATTCATCTATTATATAAAGGAGAAGTGTGTGTGTGTGTGTGTGTATATTTGTATGTCTGCAAAAGGCTCTCGATATACTTGACAGATCCATAACGTTGATGCTTTCTAAATTGTCTATCTTCCGGACGAGAAATATCGAAAAATTGAAAAAAAAAAAACCCATTGATTTCTTTATATAGAACGGACCCTAAACGTGTGACCTGGGTCCCTAAATGTTCACCGTTCGGTCGATCGTACACTCTGCGCATGCAAGACAGCCCAGATTCAAAGGGTGTTTAAGTAACCTATTTTTCATCAGTTTATACTCTGTTTCACGTATTTCATAGCGACGAAGGACCAAGACCAAGAGGTTGATGGTTTAATCCCCACCGACTCCTAGAAAAAATTTTTTAACAGTGACCTAAATATACATCCAATGAGGGGGAGGGGAATTAGTACTTACTTTTGCCCCGGGGAGGGAATGAGGGGGCAAGGATGAGGGGGCGAGCAAGAAGGCAGTGGGGATGAGGGGGCGATTAAGAAGGCAGTGGGGATGAGGGGGCGACCGGGGAAGACACAGCTTTTTCCCCGGGCAACCGGAGAAGAGAGAGATTGTTACAGCTGCAGAAATGGAGGGGAAAACGGGGTGGGGGGAGAGCGGGTACACCTGCTAGTCTAATATATAAAGAGTAAACGTTTGTGTGTATGTTCGTATGTTTGTATCTCCAGCTAAAACTTGAAAAATACGCAACAAACAAACAAAATTGGTATTATTTTGACTGGCGAAGCTTCGGTGAATAATATCTAGATATTACAAAAAAAATGATTCATTTTCTGAGGGTCAACTGGAGAAGATTTAGTAAAAGGGGTGGCCTTTTTTTCAGCTATTTTCAGTTTAAATTCTATGTAATTATTTATTAATTTGGAGAAAAAACAATGATATGTAATGAGTGGTAAAAACTGCAAGTCAATCCTAAAATTCAACCGGAAATGACATCAGAGGGAAGCGGGGGGGGGGGGTTAAAAATTAATAGATGCTAATTATGGGGAAATCACAGTGTAGTAGCTGACCGGTACCGTCCTTGAATCTGTTGGTCTGAGTGGAGTTCTAGGAAGAAGAAAGAGGTCTACTCTCCCAGGCTTTACCTTCTTACCTGTATCATTCTTAGAACTAATCCGGAAATAGTGTCATAGGGAAGTAGGGGTGGAGCAAGCAACAAGTACTTGGCATGATTTTAATAAACTAACCACTTCTCTAAGGGTGAGAAGGTGCCTAGGAGGACGCACCTCCGAGAATTGCAGCTCCGTCAGCATTCCTTGTAGCAATAAACTAATTACCATCATTTTTCTTCTTCTTTATTAGTGCTCTGCAGGCTTCCTTAATTTTATTTGAGTGTTTCAGTAATGCTCTGGAGGCATCCAGAGTTTTATTTTTTTCATCCCTCACTTATAAAAAAAAAAAAAGGGAATTTCTTTACAAAAGATAGTGAGGGGGAGGGCAGAAACTTTGTTTTAGTAGTGCTGTGGAGGCCTCCTTAATTTTAAAAGTGCTCATTATCCTAGATAGAGCAGATGTATTTAAACGAGATAAAGAACTTTTTTTTTTATAAGGGATCCATAATCCAAAAATACTTAATATCCTGATTAGAGCAGATAGTAAACCAAAAGCACCAAAAAATTCTCAACATCTTAGCTAGCGCAGGTCTGTTTAAATGCAATGTTGCCCGGGATAAGCACTTTCGTCTTTACGAGAGCCATAATCCAAAGTGATCAATACTCTGGATAGGATAGGGGTTGGCAAAAACTTAGTTTTAGTAGTGCTCAGCAGGCCTCTTTAATTTCTTCTTTTTTCTTCTTCATTAGTGCTCTTCAGGCTTCCTTAATTTCTTTTTCCTCTTGTTTTTTCTTCTTTCTCTTCCTCTTTTTTCTTCTTATTTTTCTCCTCTTTCTTATTTTTTCTTCTGCTGTTTCTTTATTAATGCTCTGCAGGCTTCCTTAATTTCATTTGAGTGTTTCAATAGTGCTCTGGAGGCATCCTGAGTTTTATTTTTTTCATTCCTCACTTATATTAAAAAAAAAAAGGAAATTTATCTACAAAAGATAGCAGGTGCTAGGAAACTTGGTTTTAGTAGAGCTGTTTTTTAATTCAATTTTGTTATTTTTACATTTACCATTGTTTACAACTTTCTTCGTGGCAAACTCAACGGTTCCTCTTTTCTTCATTCAGAAAACGTTTTTACATTTATATTTAAACCGTATTCATTTAAAAACATAATTTTGTTCTTTGTGAAAAAAAAAAAACGCTAAACTTTTTTTGTGTGAGACTGTTCGCACGATTTAAAGGTTTACTTGCCTCCTTCCAAAACATGGTAATAATTACACTTACTTAATTAAACACTTAATGAAGTAAGTTTGTTCTTTGTAAAAAGAAATCACTGGTAAAAGGTAATCATTTTATTTTTATTAATAAAAAATATAAACTTTATTCAAAGAAGTTTTATTTTATCTCTTTTTCTCTTCGTAACTTTACATGTGCTTCTACAGACTTTGAACTGAATCAAATTACTTGCCTCCTTGAAAACAAAATTAATACTGAATGAAATTCTTTTACAAACAGACGTTCGTAAAAAAAATTTAAAAAAAAAAAAAAAAAAAAAAAAAAAAATCGCTGGTATAAAGTAATCATTTTGTTTTTATTAATAAAAAAATTTAAACTTTAATCAAAGTAGTTTTATTTTTCTTGATTGTTGATAAAACACATTCATTTGCTAACAAAGTTTGTTCTTAGTAAAAAAAAAATTAACTTTGAGGGGCGGAATGTTTCTTATCGTCATGTCATATGTTGCTTAGTTACATAAGAAAGGGTAAAAAAATAAAATAAAAAAAGCAAAAGTACAAAATCAAAGTTTTTTTTTTGATTCGCAATTTTTTTTTTACTTTGCTGCTGCTAAAATAAAAGTAAAAACAAGACGTATTTTTAGATAAAAATTGTAATTAATTCATTATTAAATAAAAAATACTTATTAAAGCCTGCTTCGAATAGAAGCTATTTTGGATTTTATGATAGTCATAAAGTGGCATGTTCCTTCCGGTAGAGGCATCGGTTTATGGCATACACATGTGCAATGTTTATACTTGGACTTTTTTTATACAAACTTTTATTCAATTTTAGGTAATTACTATTGCCACAGACCAGAAATTCTGTAAGAGTCAATAGGAATATATTTGTGATTATTTATTCAGAAGAGGGTAAAATTCTACCTTAACACAGTATGCTAATCCCCAACCCTAAAAATGAGACAGTTTTTTAGGCTAGAAAATCTTGGTGCCAAAATAAAAACTAAAACAATTATTTTAAAATATAGAGTGGGGGATCATTCACATATAAATTTAACGTAAAATAATCACTCATTACCGGGCCAGATAGCGTTTTTAAGGACATATAATCAAACATTTTTTAAAGGAAGATAAATTGTGCGCATGTATTTTTTTAGTATAATGGGCGGTGGATAACGAATCTTGGCCATTTTTTTATGCTGAAAAATTAACATGTAATAAAACAATTACTTTTCATCACTTAAAAAAAAAGGTATTACACTAATTACTAATAGTTGATGTGGTAAATAATAGAATTGTACCCTTGCACCATATACTAATTCACACCAAAATAAAAATAAGAATCTACGTTTTTTAGGCGATTACATGTACAGACTGAAAAACTTGATGTCAAAAACAAAACAATTATTTTAGATGAGGGATCAGTTTCGTATACAAATTTAATGTAAAATGATCATCCATTTCCGAGCTAGCAAAGCTAATAACTCACGTCCTAATTGGTGGGGGACAGGGAAGTGGAAAAACGTAGAAGAGAGAAAGATAGAGATGGATTGAGAGAGGTAGTAAGGAAGTTTGAATATAAAAGATGTTACACATACTTTTTAACCGCTTCTATATTTTTTTATGGCTTCGGCAATGTTGGATACCCCTTTCAATGTTCTTTATGTACTAATTTGGAAATAAAATGCTGACTTATTCCTCAAGGAGAGTTGTCTGTGTGTATCTCCACAAAGATAAAATAGCTAGGCTGCAGAGAGGGAGGGGAAAACAGGGAGAGGAAGAACCCCGAGCAACGCCGGGTAGTCCTACTAGTCTTATTACATAAAGGATAGATGGCTGTGTATATGTATGTATGTATGTCTGCAAAAGGCTACAAAGATACTCGACAGACCTATAAAGTTGATATTTTCTTAAACAATCGCATAATATCGAAAAATTGGAAAAAAACATTGGTTTCTTCATATAGAACGGACAATGAACATGTGATGGGGGGGGGGCTTAAATTTTTTCGTTTTTTGGTAGCCGTTTGCTTTACGCATGCAAAAAACGCAGCCCGGATTCAAACGGTGTTTAAGTGACCTATTTTTCGTCAGATCTTATACGCTGTCCGCTTGCCGCACCGGGTATCGAGAAAGGGCCAAGACCGAGAGGCTGACAGTTCGATCCCCACTGACTCCCAAGAATTTTTTTTTAAATGAAGGGGAGGGGGGGGGGGCGACTAGGCAAGACAGAGATAGTGGGTTACGCTTTTGTCCCGGGCAACGGGGAGAGGGGGTTGGGTGTCTGGTTTAGGTTTGATTTTATTTCTTTGTAATGGCATGTTTGATTTGATTATAGAGTGGATTGGCCAAGGTGGGTACTTGCTTGGTGCCAATAAGCTCACACAACCAGTCCATTAGTCACGACCTGGTCCATGGGGGTTGTGGCCTCGGGAAAGCCCACCGTAGATAATTGCAGGGTCCCTTTCCATGCGCGACATGGCACATACAACTACCCACGGTATTATGCAACTGATGATGGAGCAGCCGTTCTGGGCGCTACCCAAGAGTTTGGGCTCCTGTCCTATCAGTCGGAAACAGCAGCCAGACAAGCTGTCTAACCTGTACCCTCAACCTGTCGGAACGAGAGAGACCCAGACTGGTCATTTAAGACTTACTAACGAAAAAACTTTCCCCAAGTTGCCCAAATAGAGAGAAAGACAACAGCGTTCATTGTCCTAGTAAGGAAACAAGGCTAGGCACTGAGTGTTTAGAGGCGTCCCAGCGCTGTTACCTCTGCGCCTGACTAATAAACAAAGAAGGAGTGCAAGGGCCGGCGATAAGTAGAACCTATCTACTCCTTAAGCAATTGTAGGTTTGCAAACCGGATATTTTGTTCGAGATTCCAACTCTAGGAAGGTTGTCGATCAGGACTAAGGAAGCCATCCTCCCTTAACAGTTTACTGCCACGGCATAAGTAACTGGTAGCAAGGTTTTTTTGTCAGAGATTTCCTTCTCTTAGATGGATAGCCTTACGAGGTCTTACAGGTCCAACATTCCGAGAGGGGTAAAAATAGCCTGCGCCCATGTACTAGTCGGGTATTTCCTAGCCCCCGCAGGTAAGAAAAAAATAAAAATAAATTCATATAATACATATATATATATATATATATATATATATATATATATATATATATATATATATATGTACACATGAAGATGAATAAGTTCAATTGCATACTAAGGAGGGAACAGTAAGTTGAAGATAGGTTTCCCTCTTCCCCCCCCCCCTTTCAACCCCGAACGACATTTCGGTTTCTTCACTGCTAAAGCAGATATAAAATGTGTCTTTAACCAGACTGGCATGCTTAGTTTGGACGATATTCATTCCCTATCTACATTCGCTAGTGAACTACCCCCACCCACCCACCCCTTTTCAAACCCAAGTGACCCCTGCAGAATGTAGGCAAGAAAAGAAAAGAAAGAAAAGATACAGAGTTTTTGAACAGTCAAGAATCCTGGAAAAAAGATTATTTTAGCTAGATACTCGTTGCATGTTAATACATGGATTAATTAAGAAAAAATTCCAGAGTAAAAATAATTTAAACACTTAGCTTTTTTTTTTGTTAAATGCCACCCATACATTTCAGTTGAGATTTCAGTTGAGATTTCAGTTTCTTTTGAATACTGCTTAGACAAATTACTTTATTTACAAAATACATCTAATCATAAAAATAGTATCTTTCCAGTGTTTATTCATTTTTTTTAGACATTTAATGACTTTAATAGACTTTAATATAAATTTAATTTAGATATAAATTATTATTCAAATCTAAATCCCGTTTTTGAAACAAATATTCACTTACTTTTTACTTAAACACTGATCTTAAAATACTACATAAAAAGATTACATTTACAAATACTCTTTTTCCTATCCAACATCACCTTCCTTCTAGTGTTTGTGCATAGATACAATTATTTACAAAATATATGCTTCCTCCCATCACATATTTTGTGGTTTGCTGGGAGGATGATATAATGGTGAACTAACTACATACACTGACCCACAAAAGAGGAGATAATGACTGAAAGTCTGATATGACGAACGAACACTACACCCCTCCAAATGAGAAATTAATGCCTGGGAGGATAATATCATGACAACAGAATAGATAGTACACTATGGCCACCACTCATACTCTTAAAAAAGGAGGAGGTAATTCCTGGCATGACGATCTTATGCCAACAAAACCAATACTACACTACCCTCCCTCATTAAAAAATACAATAATATATTAAATCAGTCTTTATTTCATCCATTTAAATATACCTAGTCATAAAAACATTATTCTTATAGTTCCTTGGCCTTTTGGTTGGTGATATCTTAAGTAGGATGGCCCCTAGAGTAAATGTGGTATTGTGGTGACTGAGATATATTCTAGTTAAGAGCAGGATAGACATTTTTAATCATTTTTGACCAACGATGGCCAACGATCCCCATTTTCTGCACACTTTTAATGGCCTTGTGCCTAATTTGTTCGAAATGTAAATTTTTACATTTTCTGCAAATGAATATTTCAAAGTGTAGTATCTTTTCTCCGCATCCCAGCAACATCAGCCTTTTTTACTATCAAGGAAAATATTGCGGATATATAAGAATATATGCAAATTACAAATGTATATTACAGAATATTAATTTATTAAAAACTTTAAAAAAAATAAATATACAAATTAGAAATACCTATCTATGTTTGTGGGCGTTTGCAGATTACTATATATATATATATATGATACTTAGAAGGCAATACAATGCAAAGGTGTGACGGATAGACACAGATTGGAGCAAATAAGACATAATGGTGGAATAAATTAAATAGTTTTACCCTTAATACAATGTATACATACACATATATATTTATTTTTTCACAAACACACATATCTGTTTATCTACACAATGTTACGTAATACCTGTATCAAGATGGTCTGGTGGAAACTCTGTATGATATAATATTTTGGGAATTCTTCCCTTCTAATGCTATGTTGTATCATAGAAGTAAATAAGCATAACATGTTTTGATGTTAATATAGTTATGATAGGTGGAAAAACTTCCGCATTTATTCATTTAGATTAGATGTTTTAACAATGAAAAAATGTACTACTTACACATTTGTAAAATATTGTATATAAAGGCAGCACAAAGCAGTTAAATAATCATAAAAATCGGATCTCTCTTCATCAGAAACCTACATAACAAAAGAGATATATATATATATAAATATTCATATAAATTTTACAACTATGAATAGAAAACAATGAAAATGCTATTAAAAACGATTAGTAGCTATAAAGTCTTATTCATAGTGTTTGGTTGTTTTGTTTTACGGCATATCAACCCTTTTTGGGTTATTTAATGCTGAATTAGGTCATTTTGGTAAGAGTTTTTCTGCTTCAAGTTCTTTATATCTTCAAATATTTATTCATAGTGTTTGGTTTTGTTGTTTTGTTTTACAGCATATCAACCCTTTTCGAGTTATTTAATGCTGAATTCGGTCATTTTGGTAAAAGTTTTTATGCTTCAAGTTCTTTATATCTTCAAATATTTATTCATGGTGTTTGGTTTTGTTGTTTTGTTTTACAGCATATCAACTCTTTTCGAGTTATTTAATGCTGAATTCGGTCATTTTGGTAAAAGTTTTTATGCTTCAAGTTCTTTATATCTTCAAATATTTATTCATAGTGTTTGGTTGTTTTTTAGAGGAAAATTGTTGGTTTTGGTTTTAGCTTTGCAGAACATCATTGAGTTTTGCAAAGGGAAAGGAACAAAAAAAATACCATCAATGTTTGGTGCATTTTAAGTCGGGAAGCCGGTATCTTCAGACAACCTGATCTGGTAGCATCGTCAGAATTTGGAGTTAAAGGTGACTCTTGTTCCCGAGTTTGAATCGTGCGACTGTTTTGAATACTTATCTCTACACTGATGATTCTGCAAGGATGAAACGTATATGTCTGTAGATAATTAAATATTTATTATTAAATAATTATTTGTATCCCCCTTTCGGACGACCACTCTAATGAGAAGTAATACAGGTTGTCAAATCATAGCTGTAAATGCATGCTCATTCCTGTTGACCACTATTATGACGGTCGACTATCGTTGCCTGCATTCTCTGAATAATAGGATTTATTTCTCATTACTTCGTATAGTTATTCAGATTAGCCTTATTTGTTAAGGCGTCAGAATTTGGAGCTAAAGGTAACTTTTGTTCTGGACTTCGAATAGTGTGACTGGTTTCTCTAATGATTTCGCAAGGATGAAACATAAACATTGGTTTTAAGTTCATTTTATCAATGCATTTGAACTTGTTAAATTTATATATATATTATTAAATTTATATGTATATATATATAATTATTATTTCATGTATCCACATGAAATGTTATAAGGAGATATCATTTTTTATGTATTGATTTTCAGTATTTACTTCAACAGTGCTCAATACGTGAGTAGAGCTAGATAGTAAGTTATGAAAATATATTTATGGCAATTAAGCTACACAGAGGCTTCCATGTCTCATCCCCACAGGGAATCGTCAGGCCAAAATGCATGGAGTTTGTATTGCCGGGTGTTCATATATACACACATGGTGTTTAGTCTAGCTAGTTAACCAATCAGATTCTTTGTTATTCCCTCCCATGGGTTAATGTTTCAATTAGCCAATTGTTGAGCTCCTCACAAACGAATGTTAGGTTGATTTTACTTCCTATTCTATTGTTCTGTTTTCTATAGGGTGGCCTATCCCTGTTTCTTTGTTTTGTCGAAATAATGGATAACCTTATTTTAACATTTGCTTGCTTGTATTTCTATTTTAGGTTAGTTCTTTATTTATTTATTTATTTATTTATGTGTTCATTTATTTATTATGTATTGCTAACCTAAAGTAAATTTTATTCTGTGTAAGCAGTTGTTTGCTATTTCACTTCTACAGTTTAATATGGTTTGAGGGATGTTAGGGCAACCTAACAAAAGTGAACAGTGGACCAAAGAAAACCGTTATCGCCCTTGGATAAAAAAGAGTCGTCTGTCATGACAGTTTAAAAGTAAAAAAAACACCTCACGATCAAACTGAAGCATCTTGCGTTCAGCGGTTTCTACATTTCATTTAATCGGTGTTTTTGTTAAATAAATTTGTTAAAGATTCTACTTAGTCCTTTCATTTGTGTAAACATCAGACATAACACTGGAATAGTTTTTAGAACCATGGGAACACAAATTTACATCTCCAAAGATGGATTGCACCATACAGTAATTAGTACAACAACAATTACGTTTGATGGAATTATTTTCAGAGAGATTCTTAACACCTGTACCACCGCTTTAGGAAACAAAGCTTACAACAGCGGCAGAATCAGTGGCACAAGCAATCATGGAATTTCATTACAACCCAATGGCTAAATTGATGTTCTGTACGTGGTTTTCACGCTTTAAGGACCTTTACCATGTGGAATTCAAGGAACAAGCTGACAACTGGAAAGTCAGATTTGTGCTACGGAAGCTTGGGACGTTGGAACACGATCTGTACGCAAACTACATACTACAGAAGCACCCATGTGACTACATCTTCAACGATACGGTAACTCTGAGGCAGATTTTCGGTGAACAGATTGCATTATTTAATATGCGTTTTAATTGTCTCAGCATAACGAAATCTGATTCGACTGATTTCTCAACTTAGTGTGAACAGAGAATGTGAACGGTTTAAAATATCTTCCATCATGGATGCTCAATTCAAATGTTTAATTTTTGTGTGTGGTTTGAGATCAGCAGGGGAGCCAGATATTCGCACACAGATTATGTCAAAAATAGAGCAAAATCCAGAAATAACATTACAACAAATCGCCATGGAATGCCAGCGTCTCGTGAATCTAAAGCATGATTGAACTATGGTGCAACAAACAACAGCATCCACGGTTAACACAATCCAAAAACGTCGGCCCACCTCACCGACTTTAACAGCTTTCAACCCCCAACCACTTGCTGGAACTGTGGCAGCTGGCATTTTGTACGAAACTGTACATTCAAGACACACCGCTATTGCAGCTGCAGTAGACCGAGGCATAAAGAGGGATTTTGCACCTCTCAAGGACAAAAACCAACCCATAATAGACTACAAACCTCACATAACAGGCATGGACAACATCACAAAACACACACAGTCTGGTAGTAACTTTTCTTCCAAACCAAAAATCAAACCGAAAATATGTTGCAGTACAATTGAATGGCCATCCTGTTCAGCTGCAAGTGGATACTGCCTCTGATATTACACTTATCTCACAAAAACTATGGGAAACCATAGGCCAGCCTTCATTGACCCCAACAAGTCAGGGGACTGTGTTCACATCACAGGTCAATTACCTGCTACCATTGAAGGACAAAACGGTGTCAGTACCATATACATAGCAAACTCATGCCATAATTTACTGAGACTTTATCGAGTTACTAGGTCGTCTCAAAATTCCACTCAACCGGATATGTGAGGTGGTATTCAGATCGTCACCTCAGAGCAGCATTATCAACCAGACAAAAGACATCATGAAACAATTTTCTCTAGTCTTCACAAACAACTTGGGACGTTGTACTGAGGCAGAGGCCACACTGTCCCTTAAACCATTTCCTAAGCCTGTTTTCATTGACACAATGCTCACTGGCATGGAAGGTGCAGCTGCATACTTAGATGACATCATTATTGCTGGGCAATCCAACCAAGAGTTGACAAAATGGATCAGCAAGGTCCTAATCCGCATCCAAGACTTTGGTTTCCAGCTTCAGCCTGAAAAGTGCCATTTTTATTTACCCTCCATAAAATACTTGTGATTTATCTTTGATCATCAAGGTCGTCGTCCAGATCCTGCTAATGTGGCAGCCATTCAACACATGCCACCCCCATCGGTCGTTAGCAGTTTACGCGCATTTCTGGGAATGGTGAGTTACTACGGTAGTTTCTTGCCTTCACTCCATCAAATCAAATCACCACTCAACAAACTGTTGACAAAAGACACAAAATGGTCCTGGCCCGAGGACTGTCAGAAATCATTTGACAAAATCAAAGCACTCATTAACTCTGACCTACTACTCACACATTTTGATCCAAATAAGAAAATAGTCGTGGCAGCAGATGCATCAAATCATGGCGTGGGAGCAGTGATCTCGCATATATTCACAGATAGAACTGAGAAAGCTATCATGCATGCAGCCAGATCCCTGACACCCGCTGAACACAATTACAGTCAAGTGGAAAAAGAAGCACTGGCACTGATTTTTGCCGTGAAGAAATTCCATAAGATGTTGTTCAGGCATCACTTTACACTTCTGACAGACCACAAGCCACTACTTTCAATATTTGGCTCAAAAAACGGTACTCCAGTATATTCAGCCAGTTGGTAATCATTCTACTGGGGTACGATTTCGATATACAGTACCGCCGGACAACAGAATTCGGCCAAACTGATGCCTTGTCATGACTCATTAGTGCACAATCAGTTCCAGATGACGACACTGTCATCGCTGCCATCAACATTGAGAACGATTTTCAACGCACACTCACAGATTGTATCCGGACAAATCCAGTGACAAGAATTGATATAAAGCGAGAAACACAACAAGATCCAATGATACAAAAAGTGTGCAGATTTCTCCAACATTCATGGCCTCCTAACCTTACGGGAGACCTCCAACAGTTTAAACGATGCAGTGGCTCTCTTTCTGTCATTGATGGTTATTTGATGTTAGCAGATCGTGTTGCTGTTCCAACTAAGCTCAGACAAGCAGTCCTTAAACAACAACATTCAGGGTATCCAGGCATTAATTGAATGAAATCACTAGCCCACAGTGTGGTCTATTGGCCTACTATAAACACAGACATTGAGTGTACTGTCAAACGTTGTATCCAGTGTATGGAAGCACAGAAGAATCCAGCTCGGATTGTTGATTCTCATTGGACATACCCAGAGCGACCATGGTCCAGAATACACGTAGACTTCGCTGGCCCTATCAATGGCTTTAGTTTTCTGGTGGTTGTGGATGCCCATTCCAAATGTCCAGAAGTTTTTTCAATGCAACAGACTGACACTCAGTCTACAGTAACAGTACTCAGGCGGCTATTTAGTCAACACAGCTTACTTGAGACTTTAGTCTCAGACAACAGATTACAATTCACGTCTGAGTCATTCCAACAATTCTGCAAATCATGTTGTATAACCCACGTACAGTCGCCACCCTATCATCCGCAATCCAATGGATGAGCTGAAAGGTTTGTAGACACATTCAAATGGGCACTACTCAAAGCAAGTGGGGAGGGAACAACAGAGGCGATGCTACATACTTCTCTCCTTTTGTATCAAATAGCACCAAGTGTAACATCAAATAGTGCTGTGAAGAATGGTCTGTCATCAGCAGAGACACTCATGGGACAAAAACTCCATACCACACTGGACACTTTACGGCCCCAGCGACAAAGGAAACAACCAAGCCCTAACAAAACAAAAGCATTTTCAGTTGGCACACCAGTGTTTGCTCGGAATTACAGACCTAGCAAGCCAAACTGGGTACTGGGCATCTCTGCAAAATAAATGGACAATTCCTCTATGATATTTAAGTTGGGAGTCAATTTTGGGCATGGCACAAAAACTAGTTATGTGCCAGATACGCTGGAGACAACTTAGTTGACAATAGAACAACCATTCCGTTCTATCTGTTAATGGACACATTCGAACTGCCATCTCTATCATCTCCCATGCAGACAAATACAAATGAGAATTATGAAAGACCTCACAGGAGTTGGCCAAAGCACAGTCACACTCGAGTAAAGCACCTCTAAGTTAACCCTAAGTGCGCTTGGTACAGTTAAAGACTAAAATGGGGAGATGTTAGGGCAACCTAACAAAAGAGTTATTTCCCTTGGACCAAAGAAAAAAATTATCGCCCTTAGATAAAAAGAGTTATCTGCCATGACAGTTGAAAAGAAAACAACGACCTCACTATCAGACTGAAGCATCTTGTGTCCAGCAGTTTCTACATTTCATTTAATCAGTGTTTTTGTCAAAGGTTCTACTTCGCCCTTTCTTCATTTTTGAGTTGTATTTAAACCGATAACAACATGTAAACATCAAACATAACAGGGGGTCTTTAAAGTTTATGATTTCAAATTTCTCATTCAGACATAATCTATACGGGTCGTCTAAATTTCTACATCTACTGGTCTGTCGTATAATTTTCCATTCGATTAATTATTGGTGAGTGTCCGCTTTCTTTGAGCTCCAAGTAATGGTTCGTTAGTTCTGTTTTTATTCAACGTTTTTTTTTTTTTAAATGTGCTGTTGAGGTCGTAATATCTGGTTTAAAAAAATAAAAAACACCCCGTAACTGGACTCCACATTTTAGCTTGACGATTCCCTATAGGGATGAAGCACGGGAGCCTCTGTGTAGCTTAATTGCCATAAATATATTTTCATAACTTACTACCTAGCTCTACTCACGTATTGAGTACTTTTGAAGTAAATACTGAAAATTGATACATAAAAGATTATATCTCCTTATAACATTTCATGTGGATACATGAAATAATAATACTTAGCTTCTTAAGTAGTTGAGCACTTTCATAAGAATTTATTTTACCATTGAAAAAATAAATATGGAAAAAGTTAACTTAAAAATATCACTTAAAAACATCCCAACACCTAGCAAGCATGGATACATTATTAAATTAATTTAAAAAATGAACGAACTAATATGCCAAATGTGATGCCGAGCACACTTCTTCCTTAATAATAAACATAGACACCTAGATATAAAAGAATTCTACGGATTCAAAAGCCTAAAAGACTCAAAACCAATGAATCTCATAATCAGCTTTGAAAATGACCTTAAATGTAATTAAAGATTTAAAATTTCACAAACATAATAATTTCCAAAAACAATTACACAACAACTCTAACAATCTTCATAAAATCGGATAAAACTAGGAATTTTCATAAAATCGGATAAAACTAGGAATTTTCATAAAATAAACAAACAAGAGTATAACAAACTACTCACAGAAAACATTACGAAAAACTACAAAAAAACTAGATACAAGCGAACGTAACTACATAGATATAATAAATGTTGGAAGTAAACAAGTCACCGACTAAAAATTAGTTACAAAGTTTGTAAATTAAAACCTAAGGAAGCCTATATCTTATTTAAAGACCACAAAAGTAATTTTAACAATAAGCTTAGCACTCGCTTAATTAATCCGACCAAACAAGAAATAGGAAGAATTAGTAAAACAATTCTATCTAGAATTAACAAGCAAATAAAAAAAGACCAAGAATTAAACCAGTGGGTGAATACTGCCGAAGCAATCACTGGGTTTAATGATATCGAAAATGAAAATAAATGTACCTCCTACAATTTGACATAGTGGGTTTCTATCCATCCATATCCGAAGAACTCTTCAACATTGCCCTAGAGCTTGCCGAGATGTACATCGATATATCCAAGGATGAAATCCACATCATTAAAAAATGTAGAAGATCAGTTTTAATTAATAATAATGACCAATGGATTAAAACAAAACTGACAACTCCATTGATTTGGCCATGGGTGCCATGGACTCTGTGGAGACATCAGATTTTGTGGATAACTTATTTTATATGCACTCACAAATATATTTGATAATACATATATCGGCCTATATAGAGATGATACACTATCTATAATAAGGGATTCCAACAAAGGGGAAAACTCCAAGAAAATTATATATATGGAAATGAAAAAATTAGTCCTAAGAGTAGAAGTACTGGCTAACATAAAAATAACTCACATTTTAGATGTCACTTTTAACTTAAATGAAAATACTTATGAGCCATATTTAAAAGATAACGCTAATCCGATATACGTAAACCCAAAGTCCAATCAGCCCCCCCATCAATCATAAAACAGATTCCTAATTCTATCGAACGTAGGTTTATCAATAACTTTGTTTAAAAAATCAAGCAACATTTACAATACAGCTTTAAAAAATAGTGGGTACCATAATATCGAAATTAGATATAAGAAACAGCACACCAATAATTATAATAAAATTAGAAATAAAAGAAAAAGAATTATAATCTGGTATAGAACGCCCTATAATCAGATGCTAAAAACTAATTTCTAAATCTCATTGAAAAACACTTCTCTGTAACCAATTCCCTGCATAAAATATTCAATAAAAATAACCTAAAACTGTCCTACAGCTGCTGCAAAAACTTAGAAATGATAATTAAGGCACACAATAACAAAATAATGAAGGAAAACAGTAGAGAAAAAAATAACAAATTGCATTAAAAAGTGACCAATATAGCAAAAATAACACTAAGAAGAACAAAAATATAAGCACTAAAAATAGTAATAACTCAAATAGAAATGAAAAGGTTAGTAATGAACAGAAAACCTGTAACTGCATAACTCGTACACTTTGTCCACTACAAAATAAATGCCTAACCAAAAGTATTGTTTACCAAGCCACAATATTTGCCAAAGAAACAAGTATGACACGGGTATGACCTCCCTAGATTTTAAAACCAGATGTTACGACCACAAAAGCACATTTAAAAATAAAAAACGCTGAATAAAAACAGTACTAGCGAACCATTACTGGGAGCTCAAAGAAAGCCGACGCTCACCAATAATCGAATGGAAAATAATGACAGGCCAGTACATGTAGAAATTTAGACAGCTCGTGTAGATTATGTCTGAATGAGAAATTTGAAATCCTAAACTTTAAAGATCACAAAAACCTATTAAACTGTAGAAGTGAAAGAGCAAACAACTGCTTACACAGAATAAAATAAATAAATAAATGAACAAACTAAACTAAGCTAAAACCTAAAATAGAAATACGAGTAAGCAAGAGTTGAAATAAGGTTACCCATTATTTCAACACGACAAAGAAACAGAGATGGGCCACCTTATAAAAAACAGAACAATAGAATAGGAAGTAAAATCATCCAGACCTTTGTTTGTGAGAAGCCCAACAATTGGCTAATTGAAACATTAACCCGTGGGAGGGAATAACAAAGAATCTGATTGGTTAACTAGTTAGACTAAACTTACTACTATATATATATATATAGTATGTGACAACATAAAAAAAACTTCTTTCATATAGTTCAGATTGATTCTTATGAGAATCACTCAAGTTATTTTAAATTTCTTTAAAAATCGCAATAGAGCTATAAATAAAAAAATTACAGACAGATATATATATTGCGATTTTTTTAAAACAATAAATTCAGATGCCACCTGCTTTGTTTTCGTTTTTTTTCAGGGCGATCTTTAAAATATGAAACTACAAATAAATAAGTAAATAAAACACCAAATAAAATAAAACCCTTTAAAACACAAAACTATAATTAAAATAAATAATAAATCCAATACATAAAATTAACCCTGGTATCCCCTTCAAAAGGAGACTTCAGTATTATACCATTTTTAAACGATGAATTCAAACGCCCTCTCTGTTTTCCATTTTTCAAGACACCAAAAAGCTCCTATAAACGATCTTCCAAATACAACCCTTCTAAAATAAAACTACAAAACTACAAATAAATAATTAAATAAAACACTTAGTAGAATACAATAAAAACCTTTTTGAAAACACAAAACTATAAATAAAATAAAACCTAATAATTCAGAAAGAGCACACGGGAAAGAAAACCAGTGGAGCTCTTCAGCCCGGATCCTAAAAGGAAAAAATATTAGAAACAGAAATTTGAAGGGAGAATTTCAGCTTCGGGGGAAGGTGTTGTGATGGGATAACCTGACTTCCCCATTCACGAAATAGATGGACTCATCAGACTATAAGTACGACTACAACATGCAGTCTTAACATTATGTCTTACGTATTCTCTAGGCGGTTTGCCCTATTACATATTCTGTATTCTGTTAACATATCTTGTATGTACAAGATATATATATCCAGAAATAAACCTATTATTTTAAAGACCTTCTACTCGGGTTATTTACCATTATATCTTCAACAAGATATATCAGCTGACTTCGACGGATTTCGAAAACAATTCACACTTCAAAGGAGTTACCACGTAAAACAAACCACACTTCAAAAAACGAAGTCAAATGCACGTGGTCGATTTTTTTTTTTTTGTACAACTTAAAAGACATTGTTAAAAAAGTCGTTCAAAGAGAAAACTGTTTAAATCGTAAAATGAAATCTATATTAAACCATGACTTAAATGCAAACGTGGTCTAGTAACATTACAATCTATTCAAGTTAAAAGTGCTTTTAGTAAGTAATAATATTAGAGCTGTTATTTTTTTCATTTTCTTTCTTAAAAAAAAAAAAATATTTATATATTTTTTTTTTGTTAATTATTGTTTCTCGTTGTGTGGGTTTAAAAAAAGAAAATAATTTTTTTTTGTGTCGTATTCCTGAATATTTCAGTATGGAACAATTAGTCGAAATGACTAAAATGCTGTGTACGAGTTTGCAACAACAACAACAGCAACAATTACACAACAGGAACAACAACAGTAACAACACCAAGAGTTGCAACGACAAATTCTACTGCAAAAAAGTTTCGAAAAAATTCTGAACCAGACTACTGGTGAAAGAAAAAAAGTTTGTTTTTTTCTGCCGAAGGAATTGCAAATTCGTTATCCAAATTTGTATACGAACCTGATTCTGGCATTAGATTTCCAGCATATTTTAGACGTTTTGAAACAATATTTACTAAAAGGTGGCAACATTCATCGGATGAGGAACAGATAACTCTTTTATTACAGAAACTAGGGACAGACGAGAATACTAAACATACGAACTTGATATTGCCCAGAAAACCAGAGGAAGTTTCATTTGAGGAAACTATAAATATACTGTCAAAGATATTCGATGAAAGAAATAGTATTTTCCACACGCGATACAAATGTCTAAACATCGTTAAAACGGATAACGAGGATTTTTTGGCATACGCAGGAACAGTGAACTCTTTGGTTGAGCAATTTAATATAGATGAAATCCTCAAAGATTTATTCAAGTGCCTAATTTTTCTTCAAAGACTAACCGCGTCTCATTAATGGTAAAAGGGATAATACCCAAATTGAGGAAAAAAAGTGTTGACAAAGTTCAATATATAAAAACCCCAAAAACTCCTAAATTAAAAAAGACAGGAAAATGTGAGACGTGTGGAAATAATAAACATACTAAAGACGTATGTTGGTATAAGAACAAAATCTTGCAGAAATAAGGGGCATAAATGGTCTGTTGGCCGCAAGAAAAAGAAAAATAAGTTTGAAAATGTAAGCCTTGTGTTGTCAAAAAAAGAAATCCAGAACAGTAAAACTCAAAAATACTTAGATGTACGTATAAATGGTCATACAATCACTTTGTTATTGGATTCTGGTTCAGACATAAGCATTATTGATGAACAAACACGGAAAAAAATTGGAAAACCCAAATTATCTGAAACCAAGAAAATTGCTAAAGGGGTTTCAGGAAAAAAATTAAACTTTAAAGGAGAATTTAAGTACGATATTTCTTTCTGTGGCAAAACTACAAAAACGAAAGTATATGTGATTCAAGGGATTAATTCACGCCTTTTTGGAGTAGACTGGATAATACTCTTTAATTTATTTGAACTCCCGATGAACTCTTTTTGCAACGAAATAAACAGTGCAGAAAAGAAAAAAATTATTAAAAATGAAAAATTCATGAATATCCCAGAGTTTTTTCTGAGGGTTTAGGTTCATGTACAAAGAATGAAGTAAAGTTTGAACTCAAGAAAAATGTCAATCCAATTTTTAAACCTAAGAGAAACATCTTTTTTTCCTCCTTAGATGCAATTAACAAGGAACTGAAAAGATTAGAAAAAAATGGGAGTTATATCTAAGGTAGACCATGCAGACTAATTAAGTCCCGAGAAGTGTCAATTCTTCATGGAAAGAATTAAATACCTCGGACAAGTGATAGACAGTGAAGGCAGAAAAGCGGACCCACAGAGGACCGTTGCAATTAAGAATATGCTTACACCCGACATAGTTGTGAAACTACAATCGTTTCTTCGATTAGCCCAATATTATTCAATCTACATTCCAAAAATGTACAATAGAATTGTAATACCTCAATCTCTACATAAAGTTATGCTGAAAGAATTTCATACTGGTCATCCTGGTATGTCCCGGATGAAACCACTCATGCGATGCTACGTATACTGGCCAGGAAAGGACAAAGAAAATAGAAGGTTTTGTAAAACTGTGCAGAGGTTGTCAATTGGCTACAAGGGCACCTCCGGTCAAAACGAATCCTTGACCAAAAACGGATTTGCCGTGGGCACGTCTACATATAGACTATGCTGGACAGATTAATGGATATTACCACTTGATCTTGGTGGACTCTTTATCGAAATGGCCTGAGGTATTCAAGTGCAAGCATCCTACATCTAGGAACATCATCAGTGCATTAGATGAAATTTTCAGTCATTTCAGGGTCCCCCGGACAATGGTCAGCGACAATGGTACAGCGTTCACAGGAAAGAAATTTAAGGATTTCTGTACTTCCTTGGACATTGAACACATTACTACACCAGTATATCATCCTAAATCGAACGGTCAAGCCGAAAAAATCTGTTGACACTTTTAAGCGTGCTTTACGAAAAAAACAATATATGGACATGGAAGAAAAAACTATCCAAAAATTTCTAGCGATTTATAGGGTGACTCCTAATGAAAACAACGACTCAAAGTTGTCACCTGCAGAACTTATGTTCGCAAGGAAAATACAATCAATTTTTGATAGATTGATACCCTTTCCAAAGAAAAAAGTTGTTAAGAAGGAAGAAAATGTCAACATAAGATACTTTCCAGGAGATAAGGTATATTTTTTAAATTTCTAAGGTGGAAAAAATTATTGGATGAATAGCATGATTCAGAAAATGATTGGCAAAGTGGTCTACACCATCAAAAGTCAAAAATTTATGTGTAAAATACACATCAATCAAATTAGACCACAGTATTCTGAAGATAATGAAAAAGCGAGGAAGAAGTTCCAATGGAGATTCTATATGATGCTTTTGACATGCTACAACCCAATAATGTACTCGAACCTATACATACATCTCCTGGGCCAGTCTTATGAGCTGAACAAAATTTATCTTCGCCTCAAATTGGAAAGGATCCAATTGTTAGGACTAAAAGAAAGAGCACACGGGAAAGAAAACCAGTGGAACTCTTCAGCTCGGATCCTAAAAGAAAAAAATATTAGAAGCAGAAATTTCAAGGGGGAATTTCAGCTTCGGGAGAAGGTGTTGTGATGGGATAACCTGACTTCCCCATTCACGAAATAGATGGACTCGTCGGACCATAAGTACGACTACAGCAAGCAGTCGAGATATTCGAGTTAAGACACATGCAGTCTTAACATTCTGTCTTACGTATTCTCTAGTTGGTCTCTCTTATTACATATTCTGTATTCTGTTAACATATCTTGTATGTACAAGATATATATATCCAGAAATAAATTATTTTAAAGATCTTCCACTCGAGTTATTTATCATTATATCTTCAACAATATATATCAAAATCATAAACAAAAACAAAAAACATTAAAATAAATAAAAAATATAAAGCTAAGTTATATAAGACAATACAATGCAGACGTGTAATAGATAAACACAAACTAAAACAAATTAAGACATATAATGGTGTAATGAGATTTGCAGTTTCCACCTTTTTTATCAATACAATATATATTTTTTTAATATTATATTATATTACAATCTTACTTGCGTCAGTGTGGTTTGATAGAACTTCCATATAATATGATATTTCGTGAAGAAAATTTCCTTTTTTCAGATGAGTGTTCAACTTTAATTCAAACATGCATAGGAAGACCGTTGCCGGTGAGGGCTATTTGGCAGAAAATGAGATGGATTTGAAATCAAAATTTTTTTTTTTTTAATTTGGTTTTAAATCCATTTTTTGTCTTTAATTTTATTATTATAAAAAATGTTTTTAATTATAAAAAAAATGTTAAAATAATTGCAAAAAAAATATTAAAGCCCAAAAAAATAACTTTGACTTGACTTATTTTCATACTCCAGAGAGCTTTGCCACATGCATGAAAACAAAATTCTGCCACTTATCACGGTCTTGGGCCGGTCTTTCTTTTAAAAAGAAATGCAAAGAAAAATATATATTTATATCATTGTCACTACCGAAATACCTATCTATATTATCAACTAATAGAAAGTCTTGACAAACAAAGACTTTGACTTATGTGCATACTTCAGAGATCTTCGCCGCATGCTTGAAAACAAAATTCCACAACTTACCACGGTCTTGAGCAAGTCTTTCAGCTGTCAGGAGCGTCACGCCAGTCTCACCCCTTATCTGGTCGACCTATCTCTTTGATGGTCGTCCTCTTCAGATTCAGACTCAGGATCTCCCTCAACCTGCGACGCATGCGGCAGTCAAAGTAGACCATCATTTTCGGTCTGAAGCCAGATCCACAGCATCCCTCCAGCTCATTCCTGTTGCGATTAAATCTCTCTCGATTGTTTGCTTCCAGTTTATTTTTGGTCTTCCTCTTCTTTTTCCATCTGAAGCATTTGGTTTGCAAATCTCTCTGGGGTCAATCTTAGGGTATGTCCAAGCCAGCCTAGACGTTGTTTTCAGATTATTAATGATGCAACCTGTTGGTTAGTGTGGTTTCTGACTTCTTGGTTTGTAATTCTATCGATCCATTTGATCCTTAGAATCTTTCTAAGACATTTGGAATCAAACGCGTCTAATTTCCTCTCTTGGCTGATTTTGAGATGCCAAGTTTCACTTCCATAAAGCAGTGTGGATAACAATTTGCTGTTATAAAATCTTAATTTAGATCTGAGGGTGAGTTTTTTTATTTTTCCAGAGCTGATTAAATACTGCTGAGGCTTTTCCTATCTTGCACTGCAACTCGTGGTTCATATTACCTCCCTTGTTTAAGGAGCTTCCTAATAGGTGAAGTTGTCAACTATAGCTATTTCTTATTGGTCGATTAAGACGTTTGCAGAGAGCATGTTTTGAGTTTTCTTAGCACCGATATAAAAACTAATGTTCCTTGCTTCAGCTTTAACCTTGTTTCCAGTGCCTGTAGGTTAATGGTATTCATTGCTAGTGCAGCAATATCGTCTGCAAAGTCTAGATCAAAAAGTTTATGATCTTAGACCCACGTTATACCCTGATCCTTGATTGCCTGTTTTAATACCCAATCAATGGCTATGGCAAAGAGTAATGGAGAAAGCAAACATCCTTGGCGGACTCCAGTGATCACCACAAACCAGTCACTGAAACCATCTTCTGATTGTATGCAACATTTGGAGTTTGCATAAATTTGCTTTATTGCAGTGATGATTTTTTCTGGCAGGCCATACTCATGCAAGATCTTCCAGAGTGATGGCCGATGAATGCTGTCGAATGCTTTGGAAAAATCTAAAAAACTGATTGAAATTCAACATGTTTCTCAATTATATTGCGTAGCGTAAAAATTTGTTCTGCACAAGAACGTTTTGGTCAAAATCCGTCTTGTTGTTCACGTAGCTCTTAGTCATCCATATCACATATACAGTTCAAGATCATTTGACAAATCTTCCCTGGTATAGAGAGAAGGGTCACCCCATCCAGTTGTCACAATCGACAAGGTTTCCTTTCTTAGGAATGCATACAACCACTCTGTTTTTCCAATCTTCCGGAACTTCACCTGTGTTCCACATTACATTGCATAAGTGGCACATACATTTGATGATGCTATCACTTACTGACTTAAGCATTTCTGCAGAAATGCCGTCTACCCCTGGTGACTTATTACGTTTTAATGGCTAAACGGACTTCATCCTTGGTAAATTTGTTGATGTTGATAGGGAGAAGAGTGGAGGGTTCCTTAGTGACTGCTTGGGTAAGTGGCTCTAGTCTCTTCAATGCTTCCTTGAAGTGTTCGGACCATCTGGCTAACTTGTTTTCTCCTTTTGAGACCAATGTTTCATCTTTTGATTTAATAGAACTTGATGTTACTCTGGAACTGTTTGTGATCTTCTTAGCAATTTGGTACACGGTTCTCATGTCATTACATGTTGCTATCTCGGCCTCCTCTGCCATATTCTTGAGCCATATGCATTTATCTTTTTTAGCGCTGTGTTTTACTTCCTTGTCTTTATCAATATACTGTTGGTATGAGTCTATGGTCTTAGGAGTGTAATTGTGCCTCCACTCATGTAGTGTTTTCCTTTCACTGATAAGTGTTGCCACTAATCCAAGCTTCCTTGAGTGACTTCTTGTAGCCTAGGATTTCCTCTCCTGTAGCTGAAATGGGATTCTTCATTTCCTCCCACCAGTTTAACTAAGTCTGGTGTAGCATCCGATAAAACAATGAATATGTTTCTCAGAAAAGTCTCAAAATTAGCTTCCGTGTCCTTGTTTTTCAATTTGGAGATGTCGGAACGTCTGCGTGTTGTTGTTTTCTTCTTCTGTTTCTTTAGTTTGATTTTGATTTTGGCAATCGACAGATTGTGATCACTACAAATATCGGCATATCAACAGATCCTTACGTCTAGCAAGCAGGCTGTTCTCCATTTTGGACCAAATGACGACATGGTCTATTTGTGTCTTGGTCTTATGGTCGTTTGAAACCCAAGTAATTTTGTGGATGCACTTATGATCAAAAAATGATGAGCCAACTTTCATATTGTTCATGACGCAAAATTGGATGAACCTGTCCCCATTATCTGTGCGGTTTCAAAAAGTGTGAAAACCAAGTACGTGTTTGAATATTGTTCAGAAAATTAACATCTATGCTGATGATACCACTCTCTATTCTGGTATTGCTTCTCACCCATCTTCCTCGGATCAGTCGAAATATGCAACTGATCTAGAAGTTGACCTGGATTCAGTTGCGGATTGGGATACAAAATGGCTTGTTTCATTTAATCCAGTTAAGACTCAGCTTGTGTCTTTCAATCGTAGGTGTGTCCCTTTTCTTCCTGAGATTCTCATGGATGGCTCTGCTCTTGTGGAGAAATCGACTCTGAAACTTCTTGGTCTTTCTCTCTCATCAAATCTTTCTTGGAGTTCATACATTAGATCCATTGCTCTTTCTGCTTCTCGTAAAGTCGGTTCTCTCTATCGCTCCAAACACTTTCTCACACCTGAGGCGATTCTCTATCTCTACAAATCTACAATCAGATCATGTATGGAGTACTGTTGTCATATTTGGGCTGGTGAATCTGTCAGATTTAAGGGTTCTTGATAAGGTGCAGAAACGTGTCTGTAATTTGATTGGCCCTAACCTTTCTTCTTCTCTTACAGACGTGATGTTGCTAGTCTCAGTCTTTTCTATAAATACTATCATGGCATGTGTTCTTCAGAATTGTGTGATCTGTTCCCTGCTTCTTTTGTTACAGCTCATTTGACTTGTTGGTCGAGTGGTCTCCATCAATTCGCCGTTTTCATACCTCATTGTAATACAGCTTCCTATTCCAGCAGCTTATTTCCAAGAACTGCAGGCTTGTGGAACTCTCTTCCTGCTGACTGTTTTTCTCCTACCTATAACCTTGGTCTTTTAAAGACTAAGGTCAATAGGAATCTCCTGTCTTTGCGATAATCATATTTGTTCTTGTTAGCTCCTTACATCAAGTGGCTTCATGCCTTGTCTGGAGCGATTTCCATTAAAAAAACAAAAGAAGACCATTCTGTTTCCCCCAATCTATGCGTTCATGTCACCCATAACGATGAGGATATCATGTCTTGGTGTTTTCTTGACCACATCTTGAAGTTGTTGGTAGAAACAATCCTTTTCATTGTCATCTTGATCATTAATGGGAACATAACATTCAATGACGGTAACTCTTGCATGAGAAGTGCTGAATCATTAATAGGTGTCGATTCCTAAAGGACACTGTTGGCAGCTTTGTCCATGATGATTGCAACTCCACCTCGATGGATCCCATCTTGTCGACTTGAGAATAGGATGGTCTTGTTCTCGTGCATAAACTTTCCAGAATTAGTCCAGCGAACTTCGCTTAGACCCAAGACGTTCAAGTTGTAACTCTCCATTTCTTTGATGAGTTGTGCAAGTTTGGATGATTGGTACAGAGTCCTCACGTTCCAATATCCAATGCCCGTAATTGATTTTGCTGAAAGAATTCTGGCTTTCGGGGTGCCGACTTCCTTAGTGAAGCTTTTATCAGCATCTGTCATACGATCACTGGGTGGGGACAGCCGTAGCTCTGGCTGCCTTAAATTTGAATTTGGCATACTTTGACTGTTTTCATAGCAAATTTTTTTACAGGGACAGGTTGCTATCCTGAAGCCAAACCACTAACATTTTGAAAGGAGATTGTAAGTGGAGGAAGTCTCCGGTAGAGTTGCAAACCGATCGCCATGAATTAAGATGTGGGTCATCTTCAACTCTGTGAGATTTAAATCAATTCTTCATGTTGAGAATAGGATGGTTCTCTCGATCTCTCTTTAATGAAATCTTCTTGATATGATGTCTCTACATAGCTAAAGTTTGGTAACTAGGTTGAGTTCATTTTCCGAATCATATTGATGGCCCTCTTAATCTACAGCCTCTTTCTGATATCTGCATTTCCTAATCTATATCGCAACGTTACTACAGGGATAGTTCTTAAAAATTTAATTTCAAAGATATTGAGCTTCCTATCATGCTCTGCCAGTATAGTCCATGTTTCACTTGCATATACAGTAATAAAAACTAGCAATGTGTTGTAAAGTAAGAAAAAAATAATCGGTGCAAGTTTAGAATTCGACCGACATGAAAACGAAAATTTAAGACATATCTTTCTGATATATGTACCCATGACAGAAAGCATATACTGTATACAAAAAAAAAAAAATCAAGTAAATTGATAAAGTAGTCTTTTTGTTGTTTTTTTTACAAAAGAAAATCAAATTTTATGGGTAAACGAGGATCGTCGATATATCAACACCATATTGGACATTGTGTTTGCCGACCAAGTTGGAGTTATCTCCCTTGGCCGGCAAACAATATTTTTTAATGTTGGTCGAATTCTAAATTTGCACCAAATAATCTATATCATAATTAAACATTTGTTTGTATTGGTAACTGATATAGCTCAATAACTACTGAACAGAACTACACCAAATATGGCACAACGTTTCCTTAGGATGCTCAGGGTGTTGTAAAGGATGCTGATGTTTACTACTACTAAAAACACTTATTCAACTTGGTTATCTTCCTTGTGGGATACTGGCTTCCTGACTTAAAATGCAGCAAACATTGATGTTATTGTTTTTTTACTTTCCCTTTGCAAAACCCAATCATGTTCTACAAAGCCAAAAACAAATACAACATTTTTCCTCTACAAAATAACTAAACGAAACACCATGAATAAATACTTAAACATATAAAGAACTTGAAGCATAAAAACTTTTACCAAAATGACCAGATTTGGCATTAAATAACCCAAAAAGGGCTGATATGCCGTAAAACAAAACCTTCCTTGTGGCATATTATGGACAGATTTATCTCCCTTCGCATCTTTCTAAATTTGTTTATATCGACCATTTTAAATGTAAAACATCATATTTTTTTCAGCATTTCGTATGTATGATTCAACTTATTGTAAGTTAGTGTTTTTTTTTAACATTACGCTTTTTGTTTTACTAAAACCTAGTTTTAAGTAAAAAATAAGTTGTTTAGGAATAATATAGAAAGCCATTTCACGGTAAATAATTTGAACCACTACATCTGGATTCTATCGCTTTATATACCCTTCCACTCATGGTAGACAGGAAATTTAGCTAGTTTTCACATATTTGAAAAAATACATCATAAAAAAAAAATAAATAAATAAATAAAAGATCCTTACATGTTCTTGGTGCACAAATCTCGTTTTACAGGTGATTAGTAGAGACTTCAGCTGCAAGAAAATTCTTTTTCTGAAACACAAAAAAGAAAAAATTTTTAGGGAAAATTAGAATTAAGAAATACAAAAACTAGAATAAAAAAAAACAAGAGTATTTTTCGAACTAAGATGAACCATTTTATTTATTTGTAAACACCACGAAATATAATTGGAAGCCCTCAACCTGTACTTGCTGGAGCATAGGCGGCAAAAGGGCAGGTGAAGCGCTTTTTAGCCTTGATGGGCAATCACCTAGAGATGGTGTCTTGATAAAAATACTGGTCCCCATCACCTCACTGAGTTGGCATCAGGAAGGACATCCGGCCTATAAAAATTTTGCCTCAGTTAAGGAAATGACTTCCAAAGAAATCTGATCAGAGATAAGTTTGGAAGTCAATTTCTAAAAGCTGTCCAACACATGCCAGCATGTAAAGCAGACATTAAACCGAATATGATGATGATGATGATTATGATGATTATGACCTCATCCCTACCTTTAACATCATGTGCGGCAACTACAATGTTTCTCGTTACCTCTTCTTCACACAAGCTCAAAGTTATACTTGAGACAATTTCAGCTTTAATCATCAGAAGGCGTCTTGTCGTTTGAGTCACTACCCTCTGGAACAGGCTGCCAGAAGCCGTGGTCAACCTGCAGATGACCAAATAGTTCAAGGCAGTGCTGGATACATCATAGCCGTTGTATAGCGGAGGATGCATGTGGACAAAAATCCACATAAAACATAATCAAACAGAATTTAAATATACCTTTTGAGGTGTTTTAACACCAGCGCAAAGTTGTGGTCTCTACAGGACTCAACAAAAGATGTATGATAGTCGCTTTCGTCTCGTAAATAGAAAGGCAGCATTATCTGTTTGTGTTTCTGCTCCGTGGAACAGCCTACCAGAGACCGTAGTGACTTTGTCTATCATATGAAGGTTTAAAGTCACCTTTGACAAACATTCAGACGGTACACATCTTCATACTGTCCTTTTACATGGCTTGTTGCACTTTGCTATTTTTTCGCCAATAAATTTGATGTGATTTTATTTTATTTAAATAATAAACAAACTTAAGATTAAAGTGGGACTGTCCTTTTTATTTTCACTGCACAATTTTCTTTGAATTTGAAACAACGTGCCATATCATGTCTCTTGGTCTGAATGACCGTTAGGACACCAAAGATAACTTGGCAACCAGTTTTCTCCAACCCTCCTGATTTTCTACCCCACTTAGCACCAGCTCTGTCCACTCTTGGATGTTGTCCTCCCACCTCCTTCTTTGTCTGCCACCCCTTCTTTCTCCCTGTACAGTTCCTTGCAGGATTGTTTTTGCAAGACCCGATGAACATGTGACATGGCCATACCACTTTAATTTCCTCCCTTCACAGTGGTCAGTAGATCCTCATATGGCCCAAATGCTTGTCTGAGTCTGTTCTTTATGTCCTCATTTGTAATATAGTCCCTGTATGAGATGTTAAGGATCTTCCGGAAGTATCTCATCTCTGTGGCCTGCATCCTTGTCTCTAGGTCCACAGTTAAGGACTAGGACTTACACGCGTACAGAAATATGGAGATGACCAGGGACCGCATCAATCTGTTTTTTGAGCTGAATGTGACGTTTCCGTCATTCCATTGGCTTGGCCAATGCTGCGGTTGTCTGTACAATTCTTGCAAGCATATCAGGCACCATCACTGAAACATCAAAATTAATTTACTCCATGCATTCTGCTGGTCTTGTTTTGAAAAATGCTAACCTTTAATTGCACCCTCAAAATAACACACCGTTCAAAAATGAAGAAACATATATTTTCTGAAAATAACCCAGCTCCAGCCTCTGTCCCATCACCACAATGTTGCATCCAGGTGCTTGTTTTACAAGTACTTCCACATAACCTGCTCAGATGAATTAACTGCACTTGTACCCCTCTCAATGTAAATACCCCTGACCAATGCAACTAGCAGCAAAATCCCACCCCTATACTCTAAAAGTTCCCAGATACCGGAAAACTTTTGACTAATTGCTTCTGCCCTTGGACTGCTTGCCTTTGGAATTCCCTCCCTGTTTCCCCGACCGTACCAACATGCAGAAATTTAAATGTAATGTGAACAAACATCTTGCTGCACAACTCCCCACTTTGTATGCCCCCTATAAATTTGGCCTTTAATCACAGTAGCCCTTACGTCTGAGTAGCAATATGACTTGTTTTTGGTGAATAAAAAAAATAAAATAATAAACATGTCTGCCTGACTTTCTGAGTTAGACTCAGAAGGTCAGGCAGACATTGTTTATTATTTTATTTTAATTCCTGAAAACGATATATGTTGTTTATATGTTCGATAGAAAAATAAACACCTGGATCAGACAGCAAACTGGAGTAAATGACATCATCACCACCATACGAACAGCAAAACATAGATGGGCAGGTCACCCTTCAAGATGTACAGACAACAGGTGGACATATAGAGCGACAGAATGGACCCCAAGACAATGGAAAAGACCTAGAGGAAGGCCAAAAACCTGGTGGAGAGACAACCTCGATAGCCAACTAGGTCCTATTTGGCCACACCTACACCGAGATAAAACACAGTGGAAAGAAACCAGAGAGGGATTTCTCCTCCAGAAGTAATAAAAAAATACCCTAATGATGAAGACCTAGTTTGAAGTAGCAATACACATCGACCAGAAAACTGTTTGGATAATCACAGATTTGAGGGTAGTTCTATTAAAATAGTCATATCTTAAAAACTAAAGCACTTTAAGTGCTCAAAATACCATCATTTTGTTAGGAAATGAATATCCTTTCAGGTGCATTCATGAATAATAATATACATTATATATTTTTAAGAGTTTTGAGCAAATAAAGGCAAAAAAATGGTAACGCTACTTTCAGCAATTTACGTCACTTTTTTTTTTAACCCCCCCTTCGTTTAAAAGTCTCGTACCATTGCTGTATGTGGAATTTCGTCCTGAAATTTGGAAACTAATCAGGGAAAGTATCACTTAATGTTTGTCGGTGTACAAAGTAATTCGGCTCATTCATTTTTTTGAAATTTTTAAAATAAGACTTCAACTCGATGTCGGTTGAACATTTTTGAAAAATACATTTACGTCGCCTAATTAGTAAGTAAATCAATCATTTTACTTTTTATGCATTAAAATTATAATTGTATATATGTGTTCTCTTTTGGTAGTCATGATATTTCATGACCATATCCGGAAAAAAAAAAACGTTTTCTATTTATAGTTTTAAAAACATTGTAGCAGCAGCAGTAATAGCAGCTATAAACACGAGGCGATTTTTGTTTATTTTCATTCTAGAACGAATTTAAAAAAATTTTAAATATGAATATAGAAAATGTTGTTACATTTTTCGTACCTAACTAGTAAATAAATTAATCTTTTATCTTTTTTTATGCATTAAAATTATAATTGTATGTTGTTTTGTCTTTCCGTAGTAGTAATTTTAAATTACCTTATCCGAAAAAATATTGTCCTTTTTTTGAGCGAAAGTCAACAATGGCTGCTAAATATTGCTGATATAACAATCAATCGGCAGCAGCTAACTAGTCTTGTAAAGCTTTGTAAAAATAAGACAAAAATACTTGTGCTTAAAAAAGTTAATCCTATTTGGTTCTTTTATAAAAAATACTTTAAAAAATACTGGTTTTCACTCAATGTTTGAACTTCTAGTAGTAATGACTTTCTAGTCGCCAATTTAAAAAAACAAAATAAGATTCTACTTTTTTAGGCGATTACGTGTGAACACCCTTAAAGTCTTGGCGAAAAAAAGAAAAAACAAAACAAAAAATAATTTAGAATTTAGAGTGGGGGATCAGTTTCGCATATAAATTTAATGTAAAATGATCTCTGATTTCCCGGCCATTCTTGCCTTTTAGTGAAATTTATAAAATAAATAATTACTCTACCATTAACTCTAGGTACGACTAACAAGCCCACCTCCTAAAAATGCCTTCTTGAACGTATTGTACCATTAACCTTAAATATGAGTGGCAAGCCACCCCCTAAAAAACTCCCTTAACCCTTACACTAAGTCCGAATGGCAACCTCCATCCAAAACAAAACCCCTTCCTTAACCTTATCACTAACCCTAAGTCCGAGTAGGAAGCCCTAATCCTACAAAACAGCCCATTAAAACCAAACACAATCGTCTAAAAAAAAAAAGAAAAAAGCAGACCCCCATAAAAAAACACGCACAGGATTTATTTTCCATAGAAAAAAATTGATGAATGCCCTAAAACGCTAGAATGGCCCGGAAATGGTGAATTATTTTACATTAAATATATGTGAAACTAATCCCCCACTCGAAATTCTAAATGAATTGTTTTTTTTTTCTTTCTGCTAAGTTTTCAGGGTGTTCACACTTAATTGCCCCTAGCCCTACCACTAACCTGAAGTTCAAGTGGTAAGCCCCCCCCTCCTCCCACAAAGACCCTCATAATCGTCTAAAAAAACGAAAAAAAACAAGAAAAACGCACAGGATTTATCTTTCATAGAAAAAATAATGAACTGTCCTAAAACGCTAGAATGGCCTTGAAATGGGAGATTATTTTATGTGAAACTGATCCCCACTCTAAATTCTAAAATAATTGTTTTTGTTTCTTTCTTTCTGCCAAGTTTTTCAGGGTGTTACATGTAATTGCCTAAATAAAAAAAGTAGAATCTCATTTTGGGGAGGTAAGGGGGTGAGTTAGCAGAAGGTGTTAATCTACAATAATGCCAAAGAAATCTTGCAATATATTCATTTTTAAACAGTCCTAGTATTAGATTTTAGTTTGGAGGTTAGGGTCAGGGTCAAAGTTTGCTTGGGTCCTAATCTGAAGAAGTACCTTGACTTGATTTTATACCTGCATGAAGTGTGATTCCCTTCTGTAGGTTGATGCTTATCCTGCTGACTGCATTGTCACCGGGCTTCTGATCTTAATCACAACGTGGGGAGGAGTTCGGAACCGACCAACAAAAACGATTCAACACTGAACATCATGACACTCCGGGACAAGATAACGGTCGGTCAGGTTCGGCTAAATCACATTAACCCTAGAATTTGGGGGCAGTGCTATATATTCACCCAAGTTAAAATATATCTAGGACAAAAGATTTTCACATTACAGAGAAGACAAACATTTTTATGGATTCCTCGTCTAGAAATTAGTAAAGTGACAAAGTTTCAAACTTGTACCTCCAATTGATATTGTTTTACAGCAATTTCACTGGTGCATACTTTTGACTCAATTTTTCCCCCTTATTATCAAATTGTGTTTCCATCTGTTTTTACCTGGACGAAATCTAAGGTTCTTTTTTTAAATTTACTATTAAAAGAAAGATCTAGTCTGATCTTTAATGTGATATGAATCATATTAAGAAGATTTAATGTGTTAGCTGTTGAAATAAAACATATGAACAGTCAAAGTTGTGCTTCTGTGTTATTTTTATTCATTTTGTTTGTTGGGTGGAAGTAATGGGACTTTGTCCAATGTTTAGACTGGTTTAATCTAATAATTATTGCTTGCATTATGATTGATTTTCATTTGCTACAAGATGACATTACACTTGCAAGGATTTTTCACTTGTTTGAAGCCTGCAATTTTAGTTATACACTGGGAAAATTGGCTTCTGAACAAATAACACACAAGAGGACAAATTTTAAATTTTTTTACAAATTTTGAACAGTCATGATTCAGTAGCAAATTGAGCTAATAAAATAAATTTGGTACCACTGTATATGCTTTGCAAAGATCAATGTGCCCACATTAATCGCTTTTAGATATAACAAAAATAAAATTACTGTTACATGTCCATGCGGACAATACTGGTATCAATTTTGGGAGCCTTAAGCATAATCTTGTCCAAATATGTAGTATCACTACGTATTACTATTTTCTTTCTTTTTTTTTTTTACTGTTACTCATATTGCAATTATTGCTATTTATAACTATTAGTTCCCATATTGCATTCAATTCTATACAAGGTCTACTTAAGAGGTCATTGTCGTTCAACATATGCCCTGCTTCTTTGAGACACCTTACTCTCCACCGGTCTTCGTTGTCTATAATTTTTTTTTTTACTTCATCTCACAAGGACAGATGGTTTTCTTTTTTCCCTTTATATGTGGTCAGCTATACCTGACTATTATTTATTTATAGTCCTAATAATACAAATTATCAATCCTCATATTCATAGTTGACGACATTACTATAGAGTTATGAGAATAATAGACCGAATAATCCAAATTATCAATCTTCATCTAAAAAATTCTGAAATGTAACCAGAATATCTACATTAATCTTGTGTAAGAAATGTTAAAATTACCAACTATACTTACCGGAAATATACTTCAGTTGACATTTTCCCAGATATCAAGAACATTCTAAACAAAGAAAAAAAATATATATATATTTGCATATTATCTATATCTATATAATAAAGTAGAGTTAGTCAGTTTGTCGATTTGGGTCACTGAGAGCTTTCGTCCTACAAAATCAATTTCTTTGGTTGACATTTTTTAAAAAGACAGTGCAAAATCTTTTTTACATTACAGTCACTCATATTATTAACTAGCAAAGCAACCAGGCGTTGCCCGGGGAAGTAGTAAGTAATTTATTTTTATCAATAACAATTGATTTGTTACTGTTGTCATGTGAAAGATAAATCTTACTGTAAAAACGAAGCAACTAATTGAGGTAAAACTTACAAAAGAAAAAAAATATCAGAGTTAAATTTTACTTCAAGAAAAAATATATGAATAAATTAAAAAAAAAAAATGCAAAATAAGTTTTACTTAAAAAAAATAAACTCTCTTTCTCTCTCTCTCATTTGCAAATAAGGCATCCGTGTGCCAGTAGATTAATTACTATTTTAGTCACAAAAATATTAGGAACAAGGGAATATTTTTTTGTTTCTATTAAAACTTACTTTCCTTTATTTTTTAACATCGGTCATTACGACTAAGCCTCCCTCTCTTTGCTCATAAAAATGAATTTGCATATGTGATTATTCTTTCCTTTTTTATTATAATCGATTAAAATTAAAATTAAGCCTACCTTTTTTTCTCATAAAAAGAAATTTGTATACAGGATTATTGAAGCGAGTGGGCCATACGTACATTCACTTTTATTATATAGATGAAAGTAGAAATAATCCCGGGCAACGCCAGGTAGGGACAGATAGTGATTAAAAATATGAATAAAAGTATTCAGCAAAATGCTTAAGAGTGGGAAAATTTGAAAATGCTCAAATTAATGTAAATAGTTTTTATTCCAATCATGTGCTTCTATGTCTGAATAGGTTTGTCAAGATACAATACTAGTCATGATGCTACTTTCAATAGCATGGGAAAAAGTCTTATAACACCACTTATAAATGGACTCCATATATGTTGCATGCATCTTAACAGTTTAATTGTACCCAATCTCATTCACAAGGCCTCGGTCGACCCATAGCATAGGTTTTTTGGACACTTGTCAAAGGTGCTGTAGGAATTAAATGTCTTAATAATGCAAGCAGCCTTTTCAATATTAAAAACTTCTTTTTTTTTATGTTCGGTTGACAAAATGATATAAATACTTTTGCAAATCAATTTTTTTATCTTAAGTTAAAAAAAAAATAAAGAAACAAAAAAAATGACACCCCCACCCCCCGGGTTTTAATGCTTTAAATGGAAACAGTTCACAAAACTCTAACATAGACAGTTGAACCAGTTTTTCGTTACGTTGGCGAAGTAAGGGAGATAACTTATCTCAACTTATTTTTAGATATTTGTTTGTCAACAATTTCTTTAAAAGAAAATTTTTTTTCAACAATTGATTTTTAATTACAAAACAGCAAAGATTTCTTTTTATTTCTTTTGAAAAGGAAATAAAAAAAGGCCCCGTTTTTTCTTTGTTTCTTCCAAGAGAAAATTTTTTTTTTTCTTTAACCAGTCAATAAAAATGTTTTCTTCGTTTCAATTTCAAAACAAATTTTTAAAAAAATCTTGTTAAAAGAAATTGTTGACAAAAACAAATTAAAAAATAAGTTAAAATAAAAAAGTAGAAGAAATATGGAAAATCTTTATTAAAATCAATTATTGAAGAAAAAAACCCAAAAAAAACTAACAATAAGTTGAGATAAGTTATTTCCCTTACTTTGACAACTTAAAATAAAAAAAATAAAAAAAGAGCCAGAGAGTTCACATTCAAACATTAAGAACATCTAAAAAAAATTAAGCTTACTTTTTTCTGATAAAAAAAAGTGGAGGACGTAAACGACTGGTCAAAAATCCGGTTAAGAGAGAGGGAGGGGAAGTCAAATGGGCTGGGTAGGTAATTGCAAGAGGCAAACACAAAACACTCAAGTAAAATACGATAGGAAGAATATCTCTACTCTGTCGGTATTTTCATTCACAGCAAAAACTCGTCTAGCTAGTCACTGTAAAAAATCTTTCTTTCTTCCTCTATATATACCTAAAACTAAAGAGAACTATCAGGAACCAAGTTCCTTTCCAAGAAATTCCCATCTGTGGAATATGATACCTAGAGGCTGCTTTCCAACCGAGTACAACATGGTCGTTTTTAAGTCCAATGTTAAATTCTTATTGAGCACTTAATCAAATTCCGACCATTTAACACATCGTTTCCGATTCTCTCAATGTGTTGTTCATCGCCAACTGACACTATCATTAAACCTTTATCTTCGAGCGGCCTTTGGGCCATGAAAAGTAGTGACTAATAAGTATAAAAACAAAATTTCAACAGTAAAATGTTAAACTATGCAAAATCAAAGTAATTTCTTACGAATTCTGTATTTAACACATAAATAGCGAATACATTATC
This sequence comes from Sepiola atlantica, assembly GCA_963556195.1. Taxonomy (NCBI): domain Eukaryota; kingdom Metazoa; phylum Mollusca; class Cephalopoda; order Sepiida; family Sepiolidae; genus Sepiola; species Sepiola atlantica. The sequence goes on from OY744550.1 coordinate 21,683,533, forward strand.
GTTTGTGGTATTGAAGAAAAAAAAAATTTCAATACTTGGTAAAAGAGAAACAAGCGGTGTTTATAAAAAAAACACTCCCTCATCATTTTCGACCGCATAGATTTGTGGATTCCGACGACGCCACAATCCAGACAAACCGTGTGGAAGGAACCTGGAGTCTTTGCAAAAATCAAATTCTGAGCAATGCGATGGACTAGCCCAGAATACTTCCAGTGATCTACAGGAGTTTCTCTGCCCACGTCAAATGAAAGATAATTTCTTCGAGAATATGCTGTATTGGATATGTTATTACTATGATGTTTAATATATTTAAATTTTGTTAAATTTCTATTAGACTATTGAAAAGAATAAAATAAAGTATTTAAAATATATTTTCAATATAAACTATTTAAAAAGTATTTTTAAACAAAAGAAAAAAAAACATTCCAATTATAAAACAACGTTTGATTTGATTATTTGTAATAAAAAAAATTTCCAATTACTAAAAACCAGTTTGATATTCTTATTGTGTTTATCTTCTATTATAATCTATAAAAGTGTGTGCGTGTCCAGAGAGAAGAATGGGCTGGGCGGAGAAGAAAGAGCGGTTGAGGAGGGGGAAAAACGGGGGAGGGGGGATGAGAGAGAGTTAGAAGTCTTAATACAAATATATTACACTTTTGCCTCGGGCAACCCTACTATTGCTAAATAATGGTGAAAACAAATTATTAATCCCCCAAGCCTAAAAATAAAGACATCCTACCTGAAATATAATGGGTAACAGATTTTTGTTAAACACCACTTGTCTATTTCCCTTGAGCGCCAACGATTAAGGAGTGATCTCATTTTGACCTACAATCTCCTTAATTGTCATTACGATATACCACAGGACCTATTATTTACTCTTGCACCAAAAAGAGGTCTACACAGACACCACAAAAAAACTATTTCTCAACTGATTTCGATTGAAGTGGAGGAGGGCCGCTTTCTCAATCAGGATCCCTGGACCTTGGAATAGACTTCCAAGAAAGGTAATAAATATGCCAACAACGAAGCAATTCAAGATGAAATTGGACAGGTACTACGCTACTGTATTCTCTTCTGTATAAATTTCTACCACCTTTTCTCTACATGGCAACTGAAGCATGCTGGTTTTATTATTTGCCAGATTAATTGAATTGAAGGTCTTGATTTTAAAACCAGAAGCCATCATCAAGTAGACTGTTTCTCTTTTACTCAATACTTTTAACAACCCTACTTGACAGTAATAAAACTAAAAAGAAACAAAAAATATGGAAGGGTATAGATATAATGCTTATTTTTTGACGTCACGTATGTGTGTAAAATGAAAAAGAAAACATTGAGAACAAGTTTTATATAAGAGATTACCTCGCGGCAAAATGTCAATTTCTGGTGATATAAGTAATCAGCAGCAGCACCCCCCCCCCCTTCTAAAGTTCAATCCTCCCTCAACATGGCAGAGACGATAGCAATGTGGTAGTATCAAAGCTATTCTATTTGGAACTCCAGTTTCTGACAGGGTCATCCATGGCGGACAGGTTTGGCACCCAGCGGTATTGGAGCCGCAACCTGGCCAACAAATGAGCTGGTCAAAATCCAGGAGTCAACATCAGGATCTGTCGTCTTTTGGTCATCTCTACCTAGGAGTGTGGCAAAAGCAAAGACATGTCAGGCGTGGAACTGCAAATCCATGGAGTGAGGATAACAACATTGTTACTGTGTATGAGCAACTGTCATTCCTTGTGTGTTCTGGGTCAAACCTTCCTTGACTTTGTATGTAACTGTTGGGCCTTGCTGCTCTGGATGTAAGGGTTAAAACCCTGTGATCCTGCATGTATAATGACTAGCTACGACCAACGAGGAAGAATTCATGCAAATCAAACAATTCTGATGCACGATCTTTGTTGGCTCCGTGCAGAAGTCTAATTCGCTTGCCAACAACAATGACAACATCAATACCAAGGCAAAATCTTTGATACTTTGCCGTGGTGGAAGTGCTGGCAACAAGTCATAGAACATCTCAGCAGACGACATTTCAAACACGACTAGACGGATCATCTTCATCAGATCGTAACACATTATATATTTCATTAATGCTACAACTAACGAGATTCGTTGTTTTATTTTCATTGGATAATATTAATAAACAGGTATGACTATTCAATGAAATCACTCCGTTTGTTAAAATTTGATATTGCAAATGGTGTGTGAAATTATTTTGCTGAAAAGTACAAAACCTTTTTCTTACATTTACATTTTTCCTTCATTTTCTGGTGATTTGTTCATTCAAGAGAGATAGTGTGAAACAGAGAATAAAATGCATGTACAAACACTCCTGGGCAACGTCAGGTCGGGATAGCTAGTTCTACATAATAAAAAATAAAAAAATCTTTCTTTTTAGGTTTCTCTAGAGAATGGACCTTGCTGTCCTGGAAGTCATGGGTAAAAACCTGGAATCTTGCAGGTATAACTAATAGTTACAGCCAACATGCAGACCATACAATCCTGAGGAACAATGTTTGTGGGCTCTGTCGTGACCTTACGAAGGTCACGACTCTGTGCAGAAGTTTGATTCGCTCAGCAATTATAGTATGCAATCCCTACATCTACATACTTAGAAAACAGAGCTGTTAAACCTGACAGTGATATGGAACAAGAGGGAGAAAGTAGCAACCTTAAGTCAGTTTCCTTAATGATGCTGGCTTAAACAGAGCCGAGAAGGAAAAGATAACTCAATACAAAGGTCTTTATGTACGATGTGAATGAAACTGGAATCTTAAGATCTCCGTCATTCCAGTAATCAGAAAAGCAACCGTGCTCATGAAAAAAAATTTTTTTTAATTACCTGGTGAATATACCTGGTGAACCAAGTGCAAGAGAGAACCAAAAAATTGTGCTTAAAGGGAGGGTAAGAACCCTAAAAAGATCTCTCAGGGTCTCTGAAATAGCAGATAAATGTCTGGCATCCAGTAGGATGCGCCATCACCAGCAAAAACAAAAATAAGAAAATTTGAGAAAATTATAAAAAGTAGATGTGAGTATGTGAGAAGGTTGTCAAAATGCAAAATATGTCCAGTTAGAAAAACGTCCAGTGAAGAAAAGGTTAAGAATGAAAAGACAAAACATTCACCGTTTAAAGTTCGTGGGGACTGCATCAGATATGGTCAAGATATTGTAAATCCAGGAGGAATTAATCCAACAGAATCATATGTGGTTCTGCCGTAAAGAGAAAGATTTTAATGGTGAATGTTTTGTCTTTCCATTCTTAACCTTTTCCTCACTGGACATTCTGTCACTGGACATTTTTCTAACTGGATATCTTTTGCATTTTGACAACCTTCTTACACACTTACATCCACTTTTTATAATTTTCTAAAAATTTTCAAATTATGATTTTTGGCTATTTCCCTGCCAACTTATCTATCTATGTAATTCCTCTAATGATAAGATTCCATTCATTGAAAAGCCTGGCTTAAGGAAAGAAAAAATAAATAAGTTTTTATTGAATACACCTTGCATTGAACAACTGAAGATGAAATAAATTTGTAATTCTTACATTTTTTATTTCTCTTTCATTTATATACACATATATATATATATATATATATATATATATATATATGAGTTCAGCAGCAAGTCATTGTTTATGCAAGCTTCATTGAAGACTACGGAGCTCTCTCTTTTCACAATCTTTCGTGTCAATCTCTCGACGCGGCAAGCAATTCTGCGATTCCCAGGTACTAATCAGTGGAGTATAGCACCTAGCGTTGTGTCGTGGGCCATTCTTCAAGCGCTTTCGGTCTCTCGACCGTCTTCAGAAGGTTGTGTCTTATCGTTACTAAGAGCCGTTATTTATAGTTTTATTGATTATATATCTATATATATATATATATATATATATTTATTTATTTATTTATATATATATATATATATATATATATATATATATTTATTTATTTATTTATATATATATATATATATATATATATATATATATATATTTATGCAAACATTGTTAAAAATAACAGAATTCGTCTGTTTAATTATACTTTTTTTTTTTTAATGGTCTTTTTTGTATTAAAATAACAAAAAAATGAATAAATGTCCCATAGGTGTCACAAACGTTTTCGATTCTTCGTTGAATCATTCTCAGGTGTCAAAAGCAAATGAACAAAAAAGCTGTAGAAAGAAGAGAATTTTTAAAAGACGGCGGAGAAACGCGCAGATAACGTTTTCCACATTGTTCCAGGAAAGCTGTTGACAATTTTAATTCAGCAATGCTGGAGTGGCATCACCGAATAAAATCGCATTACGTTAAGCATTTTAAACTGCTGTCTCTGGTTTCATATGTGATGTTATTAATTATAGGTTGTTGTTTTTTTTATGTAGATAGCTTCCAGTATTTTTAATTTTTTTTAAATTCGTTTTCAGAATGTATCATTTTAGTGTTATTAACTAGAATTTGTCTTAAATCAGAGGGAGGGCAGTTATGTTTTTGTAGATGTTGGTAAATTGGACTAGAATTTACAAGATGCATACTGAGGCAGCACGATAGGGTAGTGGTTGTACAGTGGAACTTTGGTTTTCAAATATCATTGGTTCTGAAAAGCTGTTCAAAACCCGAATCATATTTTCCCACTAAAAATAATGTAAAAGAAATTCATTAACCTTAATATAGGAACTATTCTTTAGGTATTTAATGGGTTGATATACAAAATTATTAAGCATCAGTCATATTATTGCGTTCAATACTTACTATAATGTATAATATAAAACCTTATCTCGTAAAAAAAAATATTCTGTGTGAACTTTTTATGAATTAAGACTATTTTTGGTGCTTCTGCTGTTTCACAATGACATTAAAATATTTAAACCAATGTATAAACTTTGTTATCTACTTACATGTTTGCTGAAAATAAGATTGTACAGAAAAAGTTACAAATTCATCATGTATCCATTAAATTATAAGAAAGAAAAAAGTGATCTTATGTATCTCTAAATAGTTCACCTTATTAAGTAGGCAAGGGAGATAACTCGATTTTTTCCGGAATAAGTCAAAATATAAGAAAAATGGCAACATATAGATAACATCGTTTTCTATTTTTAATTTAATAAATACTGGATGAATTTGCGTAATTTTTGGTGTACAGTCTTCTTTTCAGTTACCACGTAGGTACATAACAAAGTTTATACATTTCTTCAGCTATTTTTCTTTTAAGAGAGGCCTAACATTTCATTGTGAAACAGCAGAAGCACCCTATTTTTAGTGTATGTTTTTACCATTTTACTACACATTTTACTTACATATTTTGTAATATTTAAAAAAATATTTTAGCAAGTATTTAAAAACAGTTCCTCAGAAGAAAAAAAATAAATAAAATTAAAAAAAAACAAAAAACTCAGATTTGAATTTAAAAAACCCAGGAGTGTCCACCTTGCACAGAACTGTTAACGTTTCATCAGATGGTATGCTTCAGTTGCCGTCGGCGTGGTTCGGGAATCAAAATTTTCTTAGAAAAACGTCTCTTAATCTTCTGGATTACTTTACAAATAAAAAATGTCCCCCATTTTTTCATAAAGATGAAATTAAAATTTCCAGATCACATCGTCAAAACACAATTAAGCCCAGATATAGTTTTTTTCAACAAACCAAAGAAAATGATATTGTGGGAATTAATGATACCTTGCGAATAATAGTCAGAAGATGTGCATGAATGGAAATGTGATGAACCATTGGAAAATGGCAGAAGTAATGACTGGAAAACAAGATGCAAGCCAATTGAAGTTCAAACAAGAGATTATGTTGCAAGGTTATTAGGCAAAGCCCTGACAGATACTGGTTCGTTGGTAACTAAGAAGAGAGAAGCTTTTCAAATTATAACTGACATAGCAGAGCTGACAGCAAAATGGTTATAGATTAAACAGGACAGCAGATTGGCTACCACACGAAGGAACCATCAGCAAAATCGTTGAATCCTTAATCAATCTAGCGATAGTCCTGCACGATCTACTGTAGATATCTTAACGGTCATTTCTGAATGCATACATCATACACTGGACAAGACAGGTGAAGCCCTTGATATATCCAAATTCCTTGACAAGGTCTGGCACAAAGGGCTTCTCTTAAAAATTCACTCATATGGTATTACTAAACAAATATTTAATATAATTAAATCCTTCCTAATCAAAAGAAAGATCTAGGTTGTCCTCGATGGCCATTCATCTAAGCAACATGACATAAATGCTGGTGTACCCCAGGGATCCATCCTTGGACCTTTACTGTTCCTAATTTTTATAAACGACCTCCCTGATGACATTGAGTCTGAGATAGGTATATTTACTGTTGACACCACGCTCTACTCTCTCATATGGGCAAAACAGGCACGCACATATCTGAGGCAATGGCTGAATCCTTAGAAAATGACCTCCAGGCTGTAGTGGAATGAGGTCATAAATGGATGGTAACTTTTAATGCTGCAAAGACAAACCTCCTTTCATTCAATAACTATAAGAAACCTCTTCAACCACCGATTGCTATAGCAAATAACACCCTACCTGAGAGTTCAACATTCAAACTCCTCAGCCTAACATTCACAGGTAACATGAATTGGAACAAATACATTGAAGACATTGCCAAGGCTGCTGCAAAGAAGGTGGGCTCCCTCTACAATGCTAGTAAACTTCTCACACCTGACATTATCCTGTATCTCTACAAAGCCACCATCCGCCCATGCATGGAATACTGTTGTCACATTCGGGCTGGTGCATCATACACTAGTCTCTCCCTCTTAGACAAGGTCCAAAAAAGAGTCGCCAACTTAATAGGTCCCTCACTATCCACCAAGTTCCAGCATCTGTCCCATCACCGCAATGTGGCATCCTTTTGCTTGTTTTACAAGTACTTCGATGGAATGTGCTCCGATGAACTTGCTGCTCTGGTGCCCCCTCGATGTAAATACACTAGACCAACCTGACAATCAGCTAGATCCCATCCATTCACTGTGGAGGTCCCCAGATTCCGGAGAACCTTCTACTCCAATAGCTTCTTTCCTCATGTGGCCGGCCTCTGGAACTCTCTCCCTACTCCCTGTTTCCCCGACATGCAGAAATTTAAAACTAATGTAAACAGACATCTTGCTGCACAGCTCCCAACTTAGGATGACCCCCTAAACTTACACCCTCCTAATTCTCAGTAGCCCTTTACGTCTATAGTGGCAACCTGCCTTGTTTGGAGTGAACTATGTCAACAAAAAAATAAATAAATAAATAAAAACTCTTTACTGCTTAGGAAGTGGAAAAATACAAAAAAAAACACTGTTACTATCACCAGTAAAAACAACAAAATACGTCATCTAATTTGCCTGATATTTTAAACATAGTTATTAGACACCAATTAAGCAAGATTCTCTGAATTACAATTTCTTCTTAAGACCCCTGAAGCTTAAACCCCAAATTTTAGACATATTTCTAGAAACAAAATTATTTAATGGCTTTTGATCAAAATTGGAATAAGATTTATTAGCATTATATATTGATTTAAATCTTTGTAAGGAGATATAAAAGTGGTGCAAAACTTTTTATACTTCTGTCTTTTTTTATGATGTTGTATACTAGCCAAGGAATATGGTGTTGCCTGGGAGCCATAATAGTAACACTACAGTATTATATCTGGTAAGTGGTATAAGTTAGTCAATCCAAAGTGCTCAATATCCTGGATAGAGCAGGTATGTTTAAAGGCCCCGTTGCCCGGGAAAAACAACACTGTATTTTGTTATACTATTTTATACAAGAAAATATATTTGGATTGCCTGGGAGTCATAATAGTAATATTACAGTAAGAAGTGGTACATAGTAATCAAAAAGTGCTCAATATCCTAGATAGAGTATTGATTTACTTCTCTCCAGGAGTTAGGCACAAGGCCAGTTTTTATCTTACTCCCACAAGTAAGATGTGACCCAAGGTCGGGTCGGGAAAGTGGGGTTTAACAATTGCCTGGGCAGCCCCGTCGGCATTCCCCGGTAGGGGCGCCTCAGGCAGTAAACAATAAACTTACTCCTCCCCAAAGAGAGGAGGCGAAGCCTGGGAGGGTGGACCTCCTAGAACTGCACAGGACAGACCCATTGACCGGCGTAAATCAAGCCCCGAAGGCCAAGACAATACCAGTCTATGGGGTGCAATATCCATCGGAACAGATATCCTAGATAGAGTAGCTGTGTTTAAATACAGCATTATCCGGGACAAAGAACTTCTTTGTCTTTTGTTATTATTTTATATACAAGACAAAGTACATGGTGTTTCCTGGGTGCCATACTAGTTTATATATAAAACTCAATGTTTGTGTGTTCCTTATAAAAAGAAAGGTTAGAGAATATAAATCTAAAAGTTTATTCTAATGTAAAATTTACCGGGGAAGATAATGGAAGTATTCATGAATCGTTAAGTGCACCCCTAAAGGGACTATGAGGACATAACCCCCTTAAAACTTCAAATATATCTTATTTTTATGAAATTTAAATCATTTGTATTAAATATCTTAGGGAAGACAATGGAAGTGGTCCCAAATCTCTATGCTACTCTCTATGTGCCCCCATCACTAAGTGACCCATAGGAACAGAACCCCCTTTAAAACTTAAAATACATATATCTGATTTTAATAGAATTAAAACAGTATGTATAAGACACTAATTCAGAGAGTTTTCCAACATTTCAGCTTTTCTGAATATATTAGGTGGTAACACGGTAAGAGGGGGGTAGTAAAAACAAAGAAAGTAATATGATGTTATGAACATAGTGAAAAAAAAGTGATTCTCATTTAATCCCAAGCAACGTCGGGTGTTCCTGACAGTTAATAATAATGGTAATAATAGTAGTAACTTAACTAGTGATAGTAGCAACAGTAATAATAGTATTAATATTGATAATAATATCAATTCATGTAATTGCAGAATCAAAAACAATTGGCCTTTCATTAATAAATACTTAACATATAAAGCAACCATAAATAACTGTTAATAATGAAGAGAAAGTATATATAGGAGCTACAGAAAATCCATTTAAAAGATAGATATAGTTATATGATATTTGAAAATGAAATATAAAAATACTACTACATTATCTAAATACATGAGATAAAAAAAACAAAAAACAAGTAGAATATCAAATGGGAAATTTTGAAATTAGCACCTTGTAATATAAATAGAAACTATAAATTGTATAAGACACTAATTCAAAGAGGTTTCCAACATTTCAGCTTCTTTCGACTATATCAGGGGGCGAAATGGAAAAACAAACGAAATTAACATGGTGTTATGAGTATAGTGAAAAAGTACATAAGTGAGCCTCATTCAATCCAGAGCAATATTGGCTCTTCCTGATAGTTAATAATGGTAATAATAGCAGTAACTTTTGTTTAAAGAAATTGAATTATATAAGACAAAGTTTTACTTACTGACAAGAAACAGACATTAACTTCAAAAGAGATTTAATATCAGTCATTCTTCCATAAATTATGTTCAATGTACAGAGATTTTCAAGGAGAACTGTTGTTCTACAATTCTTTTGTTTATTCTGTCAATAAAAATAAGATAAAACAAAATGAATTAACATTTTTTTATAAATGAACTGGCTTTACCGGTGTGCTATCACTACTTGAAACATTAATTTAAAATAATCAACATTTCATTCATGACTTTGTTGTAAACACAAAATTAAATCTTTCTCTGTCTATATAAATCAATGAGAAACGTTAACATTTTGGTAATTTTGATACAAATTTATTTAACTTTTAAATGTGACCGTAAAGAAAGAAAGGAAAAAAAAAAAGAAGATCAATTTGCCTTTTCACCTGCAATTTAGAAATAGATCGCAACTTGTTGAAAATCAAGTTGGTCCTTCTAAAAAAAAAAAGAACAAAAAAAGAAGAACATTTGAACACAAATGCTAAATATTTGTCCAGGAAATAACACAATATTGCAAAACAGAACTATTTGTTAGATTAAAATCAAAACAATCATTGAATTTAAAAAATTAATAACAAATAATAGTTAATTAATAAAATGCCCCTTTTTCAAAACCAATACAAATTAAAAGAAACTATGTAGACCTCCTAAAAGTTTAACATTGAACGTCAGTAAGTGCATATTTCTCTTTTTTTTTTATTGCTTTGTTCATTAACTGTTGACTTTTTGTAACTTGTAGTTGAATAATCAATATAATACAAGGTAAAGTTTGGTATTAATGAAATTTTTTATTTATTTATTAACACTAAATCAAATACTATGAACTGTTATCACTTGAAATCTACTGATTATAATTAACTAGCAAGGTTACTCGGCGTTACCCAGGGTCCTAATTTTCCTAAATCACATAGAATTCAGAAAAAAATAAAAGTAAAACTAACCACTGTTTAATAATGTAATATGAAATGTATAAGTTTATTTTGGGACAAAATCAGAAAAACAGTAATTATTCTCCGATTAAAGTTCGAACTCACAACCTCCGTTTCTAAATATGGCAAGCTAACCAATTGAGCCAGCAGGGCAATAAGGAAATGTTGATGCTATTAGCTACATAAACCAGAACAGGTTTCTGCTGTTTTGGATAGAGTTCTTTATTTATTTCTTCACTCTTTGCTTTCTCCTCCTTCCCACTCTTTTGATGGTTGAATGTGGGTCAGCCACTTCTCAAAAAGGGAGGAAAAGAGAGAGTAATAGCCAGTGAAATGGATCGATTATAATCAATAATAATCATTAAAAATAATGGATCAGCATTCAGAATTTATTCAGTACTAGCAGAACCTGTGTCTCAGCGTTGCCCGGGAATATTTGAGATCCCAATAAACTCCTCTTCCCATCCTTTAACAACCGTATAAAAAATTTGAAAGTAGTATTTAAATGTGCTCTATTTCACCTCTAATTCATTATTGATTTCAGTGAATAATTTAATAAAAATAAAAAGCAAGTTTTTGTACAGGCGAGCAACACTGAAAACCTAATATTTATTGTTATGAACGCTAAAGAAAAAATAAATAATTTCATTAAGACAAAGGGTAGAAATGGAATAACAGTTATGTCCCTTGGAGTCAAATGAATAACTGCGATGGCTTAGCAAAAAAGTTAGTCTTGTATAAATACATACTAACTTATTTAAAATAAATTATTCTAGTCTGGATAGTCAGTATTATCGAAAGGGGAAAAAAGCAAATTTACATATTTGCTAGTAACACAGGAACCTGATATTTATTGTTATCAACGATAAAGAAAAATAGGTACTTGTCCAGACCAGGACTCAAGCTAAAATCGACTTGGCGTTAGTAATTTCCAGATGTTTACGTAGATGGCCGAAAAAGTTGAATGAAAGTCAGTTGCCTGCGTCCAAAAATTCCAAAACAAGGCTGGATGTACAACTGGAAAAAATGTTTTTTATACATGTAAATTCTTCTTTTTTTTAAGAAAAATATCACTGAACAAGTGTTAAAATGGGGTTAGGGTTTTTATAAAATGTTTTTTTCTGCATTAAAAGGTTTGTTTTTTCACTGAACAAGTGTTAAAACTGTGTTAGGACTGCGGTTTGTTAAAATTCATTATCACTTTGATCAATTTTTATTTCCAATTAGTGAATTTAACGATTTATCAATTAAAATGTAAACGTGTTGTCTATTTATTTTCTCGCATTCTGATTGGATAAGCACTTCGGGATTTTCTGGCAGTCTAAGTAAACATTCGGAAATTACCGGTGCCAAGTTAATTTTAGCTTGGGTCCTAATCTGGACAAGTAAATTTACATATATGCTAGTAACACAGAAACCTGATATTTTTTTTAATGGAAATCGCTCCAGACAAGGCATGAAGCCACTTGATATAAGGAGCTAACAAGAACGAAAGATGATTATTGCAAAGACAGGATATGCCTACTGGCCTTGGTCTTGAAAAGACCAAGGTTATAGGTAGGAGGAAAACAGTCAGCAGGAAGAGAGTTTCACAAGCCTGCAGTTCTTGGAAAGGAGCTACTGGAATAATAAGCTGTATTACAATGAGGTATAAAAACAGCGAATTGATGGAGACCACTAGACCAACGAGTCAAATGAGCTGGAACAAAAGAAGCAGGGAATAGATCACACAATTCTGAAGAACACATGCCCTAATAATAGCTGAGATTAGCAACATCATGTCTGTGAGAGAGAAGGTGCAGAGAAGAAGAAAGGGTCGGGCCAATCAAATTACAGATACGTTTCTGCACCTTATCAAGAACTCTCAAATGGGACAGAGATTCATCAGCCCAAATATGACAACAGTACTCCATACATTTATTGTTATAAATGATAAAGAATAATAAATAATTTAATTAAGATGATTGTCTGCAACGATTAAGCAAAAGTGTAGCTGTGTATAAGTGCCGACCTTGATGCAACATTGAAATTTAAAAGAATTCAGAGATTTCCTAATTATTTCAACTTCTTCTATTTGAAAAAAAAAAACAGTAATACTATTTAAATCTTATTTATCAATAAAAAACTGAAAGAATGTATTAATTTATAGATTTATTATAGCGTCCATTTTAAATTCTAATTTTCTGTCAATGACAAATATTTCTAGTCGGATAAAGTAATTTTTTAAAGAAATGGAATCAAAAGCCAGTTTTCTATTTTAAAGAACATGGTGAAAAAAATAAAAATTGACTAGTCAGAATAAAATATCGATTTGCCAGCTGCATTGATATATTGGTTTGAATTCAAAAGTCTGACAGACTTAGTTTTATATATTAGATAAGTAGCTAAATACATGTATATATTTGTATTATGATTCAATATTCATCTTTAATTATCAGGAATAACAATCTCCTTTTTCTCAAAGAAATACTTACCATTAAAATAATTATTTGTTGAATGTCATTCCTGCTAAAACGCAAGAACTTTTTCTGAAGTAAATTCCTAACTGGAAAATAAAAAAAAGCCATCATTAAAAAAAACAATTACAATACGAGAGATATATTTTAGTGTTCAAGAAAATATATGCAAAGATAAAATACTTATAATATATATATATATATATATATATATATATATATATATATATATATATATATATGGGAAGAGAAGGATGAAGGTAATCCGACGTAATGGGAAAATGAAAAAGGAAAACCAAAATAAGAATGTTTTTTTATGTGTACATCAACGTTTCGTCTTTATTTATTATATTATCATCCTGATGAAGTCTTATAAATAAAGACGAAACGTTGATGTACACATAAAAAAAACATCCATTTTTTGGTTTTCCTTTTCCCATACATATATATATATATATATATATATATATATATATATATATATATATATATATATATATATATATCGACTGATCATAAACTATCTGATCACATCAGTATTGCAGAGCTGCAGAAAACTGGCATTCCATCAATATCCTCTGTCATCAAATGTAAAGTCTTGAGAATTTTTGGTCACGTTAAGCATTCCAGTGTAGGGCTATGCAAAATATGTGTTGAACGCATAATACAAAGAAGCCGGTTGAAAGGTAGACAAAAGAAAAGATGGATAGACAACGTTTGTGAATGGACGAACATGAACATAAATCAAGTGAACACCTTGGCCCAAGATCATAAGGCTTGGAGGCATGTTAGTGCATATTCTGCAGTAGCTGGATTTGGTTGTTTTGTTTTACGGCATATCAACCCTTTTCGGGTTAGTTTATGCTGAATCCGGTCATTTTATTAAAAGATTTTATGCTTCAAGTTTTTTATATCTTCAAATATTTATTCATAGTGTTTGGTTTTGTTGTTTTGTAGAGGAAAATTGTTGTTTTTGTTTTTAACTTTGCAGAACATGATTGAGTTTTGCAAAGGGAAAGGAAAAAAAAACAATAACATCAATATTTGGTGTATTTTTGGTCAGGATGCCCGTATTTTCAGACAGCCTGATCTGGTAGCATCAGGAAACGTTTAATAATAATAATAATAATGCTGAATAATGCTGAATACAATGATGTAAGGTTTGTAAGTGCTTTGTTTGTTTGTTTTTAAAAATCTTTTTATGGACAATGCATAAACAGATGAGAAAAAAAAGAAAGGGAAGGAGGTCATATAACGCTTCACAAACAGCATCTTTCTATTTTCTTCTTGCATGTTGAATGCAACAAATACATTGTAGTGGTGGTGGTGGTGGCAGGAGGTAGAAGAGACTATCAGCCGTGTGTAAGAGGGAGGGGAACAATGGAAAAAAACAATTGGCAGACAACAAAATGAAAATAGGCACACAATTTGGGTGTGGTCAGTTGGAAGAAGATGATTGTGAGTGCCGAACAGCACATTGTGTGCTAACAAAGATAAGATGGTGCTTATATAGATGAAAGCACATATGAAAAACGCATTTCCAAATAAAAACATGTTTATCAGGTAAAAATCAGTATTCTCCAAAAAATTAGGAAATATTATCGAGTGGATTTTTAATAAACGTAAAAATCAATTTTTTCCTATTTTGCATTGGCGTCTTCCATGTTTAACTTGTTCACATCCATTTTCGGAGAAGTTGCGACCTGTGCATAAAATGACACATAATTATCTCCCTTGTTTTACATTACTCTTCAACATTACCGATACTACGCTAGGGCCCATGGATTCAGAAAAATACAATAAAATTGATTTTTACGTTTATTAAAAATCTACTCCATAATATTTCCTTCATTTTTTCTTTTTAAATGCTTATTTTTGTCTGATAAACAAAAGTTTTTATTTGGAAATGCGTTTTTCATATGCGCTTTCATCTATATAAGCACCGATAAGGTTTACAAGCCTTGGATTATATATTTTTTGGCCATGATCAAAGTGTAGTATCTGTTCCGATGGATACTGCACCCCATAGACTCGTATTGTCTTGGCCTTTGGGTCTTGATTTACGCCTGTCTATGGGTCTGTCCTATGCAGTTCCTTCTCACCCTTTGAGAAGGGGTTAGTTTTTTGCTAATCGCCTGAAGCGCCCCTACTGGGGACTGCCGACGTGGCTGCTCAGGCAATTTTTTTAAATCCCAAGTACTCTTCCTCTAGAGTGCGCAATTCCCACTTTCCGACCTTGTGTCACATTCTATTTTGTGGGAAGTAGATAAATAGGGATTATATAAGAATTTTATAATGAATTATTTATTTCAAAACAATGAACATGGAATGCATCATTGTCAAAACATTTTTCGGGGCAAGTCCATTACTCTGCTGACATGAAAAAAAATTTTTTTTAAAAGCTTTATGATGTATATACCCGTTACGGAAAGGATGCATCGTACACCAAAAATAATGTAAATTGATCAAGTATTTATTTATTTTTTTTACAAAAGAAAATCAAATTTGAAGGGTAAACGACGATCGTCGATCTATCGGCACCACGTCGAAAATTATGGTTTTGGAGTTATCTCCCTTGTCCGGCAACCACACTATCTAACATGGCGTTGATAGATTAATGATATTCGTTTACTCATAAAATTCGATTTTCCTTTGAACAAAAAAAAAAAAAATACTTAATCAATTTACGTGATTTTTGGTGTACCATATATGCTTTCCATCGCGGGTACGTACATCATGAAGCTTTTTCTTAATTTTTTTTGCTATGAAGAAAATGGTCACCAAGTTTTCGCTAAAAGACAAACTTCCTCTCTAGAATTCAAATCAATTTTATGCAAACAGTTTCGTCTTCCAACTAATTTCAGTGGAAACGTCGGGTGTGCTTGGCCCCGAGACTGTTAAATTTTTTCAGGACATTGGACGGAGGATTTTAACGTCTAGGCACGAGCCCCGTGAGTCAGCCTGGTTGTTCCAATGCATCTCCCTGGCTATCGTTCGTGGCAACGTTATGTCAGTAACGGCAGCGTCACTTCCGTTATAAGCGTCATCTGTTGACTCTTTCTTTCTCTGACAATTGTTTCAAGCTTTATTGTTTGTTTGTTTTTTTTCTAATCTAACAGCACCACCCTCCCCATTATATATGTATATATATTAAAATGTTGAATTAAATTTGAAAAAAAAATTTTTTAAATAAAAAATTTTTTTTTTTAAACTGAAATGAACTTAAATCAATAAATCAACACAAATCATGGTCGGGAAAGAGTTATGAAAACAGGAATACAAAATAGGTTGAGTCCGCAGACGTATATGTACTATGAAAATGGAATCGAGTCTGCGAGTTTCAACTCATCTAGCAAAGCCACAGAGACGAGGAGAGAGAGATAACATCTTTGTCACAGCGACACCTCAAAAGGGACTTTTATCTCACCTAAGTGCCGGCGAGAAGCGAAGAAGGAAATATGCTTCTAGTCAACACAACGTTCAAAGTCTGACTGTTCATAAAATGTGCGAAAAGGTTGGGCAGAAGTTCTATCCCACACAAAAGTGTTTTAGCCGCACAACGAACCAATCACTCCGCGAGTGAGAACATGCAAGAGCAAAAGAAAATAGATTGTAATTATGTAACTGCAAAACGTTTTATGACGAACAAACGTAATTAAAAAAAAACATAAAATAAAATGTAAAATAAAAAAGGTACTTGTCCAGATTAGGACCCAAGCTGAAATTGACTTGGTGTCTGTAGTCTCCAGATGTTTATGTAGACAGCAGGAAAATGCCGAAACACTTATTCAATCAGAATGCGAGAAAATAAGTAGACGACAAGTTTACATTTTAATTGATTGAATTGCGAAATTCACTAATTGGAAACCAAAATTGATCAAAGCGATAATGAATTTAACAAACCCTAATACTAACCTTGTTTTAACACTTGTTCAGTGAAAAAACAAACTTTTTCATGCAAGAAAAACATTTTATAACCGTAACTTTTAACCCTTGTTCAGTGATATTTTGCTTCTTAAAAAAAAAAAAATAAATAAATAAATAAAAAAAATTTACATGTACAAAAATTTTTTTTTTTTTTTCCAGTTGTACACCCAGCCTCGTTTTGGATTTTTTGGTACGTAAGCAATCGACTTTTCATTCAGCTTTTTTCAGCTGTCAACAAACATCCGGTAACTACCGACACCAAGTTGATTTTAGCTTGGGTTCTAATCTGGACAAGTACTGAAAAAAGATACTTACTTAAAATATCCCTTTTTTCTACCAGGGCATTACTCGTCAGCAATTTATCAATTTTGCGGTGATTATTAAATAAGTAAAGATTATAGGGAATAAAAGGTGCATGTTTGCCGGATAATTCTTCAACATACCTAAAAAATAAATAATGAAAAATAAACAGTATGATTTTGCTTTGAAGACAATTCATTAAGAAAACACAAAATGCAAATCTTCGATACAAAAATAAGTTTTTAGAATACGATAAATTTGTTTCAGATTTTTTTTTTTTTAGATGAGGATTGATAATTTGTATCATTTGAACCACTATTCTCATCTTGGTTGTTATCCACTACATTTCAACAAATGTAATCTATAACCTTCTTTAAGTGCAACTTGAGAACTTTCTAGTGAAACCTGTAAGTTAATTTTGAACTGCTAGTTTATTCCCGTAATATCAAGTATCAATATCAAGTAAATGATGAGTTTGAAGGGGTAAACATAATACGATAAAAAAATTGTGTATAGACGATAAAAATAGTTTTATATTGTTGATGAGGAACAATATCGCCATAAAAGTTTTTCATCTGAATAAAAACATGTTTGAAATGTATGAATATGATGCAAGAAGCGTGATTTTCACAAAATGGAGTTTTACAGGATGCCACCATGTTGTTTTATATTGCTCAAGATGAAGGATTTGAATGACACAATCTTTTTGTGCTTCGCAGCTGACAGCTCCGTTCCCAGATCCAGCACTACACCATCATCAGGAACTACTTTGCAGTTTCGGACCCTATTCCTCCACTGCTTTTCTGAAGTGGCGGGACTCCTCTGTCAGGAAGTGGGTATATAGCACTGGTGTCATCTGCCCATAAATGCCATCAAGCCAGATACACCTTTCAGCCATCGTCAACATCAACAACCGATTTTGATTGCATTAAAAATGTCTTTTTTCCTCCCTCTGTTACTACGTAATACTAAATTGATTTTAACTCCAAAACGTTCTTAATCTCGTAATCTTAAAATAAAAATATATAAGAAGCGTATGACAGTGATTAGGTGGATATGCAATGTAAAGCCAGACCAAATCCAGAACATTAGGTCGGACACTCTACTTGAGAAATTAGCCATTTCAAAACTTGATGTCCTAATAAGGGCAAACCGTCTTCGCTGGTTCGGGCATGTTGAGAGAAGCAAGGGGTATATCAGCACTTGCAGAGACCTAAGACTGGACAGCAAAAAGAAAGTTGGGCGCCTTAGGAAGACATGGAAAGAAACCATCAGGCAAGACCGTAAACAGTGGTAAATGGACACAGTCAATCCCCACAACCGTGAGCACTGGAGACTTACCATAAGGACAGCCAAACAACGTCGAACCTTTTGTCAAAAGGAACATAGACGATAAACCTGGATAGTGAATCAGTGTGAGTGATATTATCGCATACGAAGAAACTGTTTAACCCTTCGAATTTATCATTTATCCATTATCAGACCAAACCCCAGAAAGTGGATCCACCATGGCAGAACGAAAGCATCATCATCAGTTTGATGTCTGTTTTACAGGCTGGCATGCGTTGAGTGTCTATTACAAATTGACTTCACAAACCAACCTATCTTTGGCCAGGTCTCTATCTCTCAAATACATCCTTTTCCTTGGTCTTCCCTTGCAAACAGACCCTGCTACCTCAACTGTTCTACATCTACTAAGCCAAGAACTCACATCCATTCTTTCAATGTGAACAAACCAATGAAGTCTCGTGTTCTGCACACATCTCCCCATACTGTCCAGATTTAATCTTCCTCTGATGGTTGTTTCGTTTTACAGCATACCAACTCTTTTCGGGTTATTTAATCCTGAATCCGGTCATTTTGTTAAAAGGTTTTATGCTTCAAGCTCTTTATATCTTCAAATATTTATTCATGGTGTTTGATTTGGTTGTTTTTTTTAGAGGAAAATTGTTTTTGTTTTTAGCTTTGCGGAACATGATTGAATTTTGCAAAGGGAAAAGGAAAAAAAACAATAACATCAATATTTGGTGCATTTTAAGTCAGGAAGCCGGTATCTTCAGACAGCCTGATCTGGTAGCACCGGTTAATCTTCCTCTGGGGTCATCAGATCTAAGCCTGACTTTAAAATTTAGATTATACATCCATCATATCATTTTCCTCCATGCAACACATATGCTTAACTCTCATTTGGCCAGGTTTCACTTCTATACATCACACTGTGTACACATGCCTGATAAACTCTTCCCTTGGTTGACAGCAGTAACACTCTTTTCTTGTTACTGATGGTAGAAGTTCCCTAAACTTACTCTATCCACTCCAAACTCCCGCCTGTGCTCCAATAGTTTTATGAAGGTAATAAAACTTCTGGACAACCTCAATAGTGTTAAGTTATCTCTCTCTTCCTTTGTGATTAAGTTTTTTAGAATGATCTCCCTTGCTTCTTGTTGTTGGCTATTGGCTGGGAAAACAAAGATGGCAGTTTGGACAAACAGACGTGTGTCCATGACTGGATGTATGTAACAAGTAAACTAACAAATAGCCTCAACATCGAAATATACTCCATCCTCATCTGAGTTCTCATTCATCTCTATTATTTTATACTTTTTGCACACAAAATGGTTATCATCTACTTGTAATTCCATTGCACTTCTTGTGTCCCCAATGCTGAAAAGTAACATAAAAGGTTCTGTTACTCCAAACTCTTTTTCTCCAAACTGAGCCATTGTTATTTAACAGAGGAGACTATGGGTTCCGGGAAGGAAGAGAGTCTGGCAGCAGGGGAACTTTTCTCTTTCTGGTGACTTTCCAACACTACAACCACTGATCATCACTTTGGTCTTAGTAACATTCACTCTCAGACCTTTACTTTCCATAGCATTCCTCCAAGTCTTTTACTTGATAAGTAGACCTTCCACTGTTTCACGTGCAAGCACTAAATCATCAGCATACAGCATCTCTTCCGGACAACCTGTACAAAACTCCCTGGGCAACACTTCTAAGACACAAATGAAAAACAACAGACTCAGTACAGAACCCTGATGTACTTTTATTTTAACATTAAAGCTGTCACTAAATGTGCTATTCATTCTAACATGACTGAGCATTTCTGTATGTTGCTTGAACAAGCTTTACTAACAACTTGCTTGCCCCTAATTTATACACAACCCACCAGACAACATCTCTTGGCATACCATCAAAAGCTTTCTCAAAAAAAGCAAAATACAGGTTCTAGCATAAAAGGGGTCAATCCTTTATGTACTATTTGGATTATTCGAACTACTGTTCTCATCTTGGATGTTATTCTCACAACGTTTCTGCCGATGTAACCTTCGATCTTCTTCAGGTGCATCTTGTCGAACTCTGGAATTTGAACGAAACCCTTTATTTAATCCATGGGAGTAGCTTGCTCTCGTTCTGTTAGCCATGACTGGGTAAAAGTCTTAAGTAATTCATAATAGTATTGCCCGTACTGAGGATTGAAACTTCAACCCCCAGAAGACTGTCACTTAGAACTGATTATTACTTAGAACTTTTATCCGTTGCGCCATGTTTTCAGTCTTGTTTTAAGACACAGATTTCTTCTTGGAATCCATGCTGAAAGGACAAATCACAAGATTTCAGACTTCCTCAGCGTCAGCAAGAGGATGGTAGAAAAGATCAGAAAAGAATTGAAAGATTCAGAATTTAACTATGAGGCATCGTTAGAGAAAAATGCAGGACCGATGATCTGACTGTCAGAATGCTGGAGTTCATTGCTGAAGTTCGGGTTCGGTTTGGTTGTTTTATGGCATATAAACCCTTTTCGGGTTATTTAATGCTGAATCCAGTCATTTTGGTAAAAGGTTTTATGCTTCAAGTTCTTTATCTCTTCAAATATTTATTCATAGTGTTTTTTTTTTGTATGTTTTACGGCATATCAATCCTTTTCGGGTTATTTTATGCTGAATCCGGTCATTTTAGTAAAAGTTTTAGGGAAGGAAGGGAGAGGGGGAGGGAGGGGAATCGTTGTTTTTTTTGTTTTTGGCTTTGCAGAACATGACTGAGTTTTGCAAAGAGAAAAATAAAAAATAAAAAAACATCAATGTTTGGTGCATTTTGGGTCAAGAAACCGATATCTTCAGACAGCCTGATCTGGTAGCATCAGATGAAGTTCAGAGTTCATCGACAACGAACTCTGTGTGTGCTATTGCAAGCAAGAGAGAGGCTTATCAGGCTGGTGGTGTATGAGAGCATCTGCTACATTTCATACAAGATAAGAAAAGGATAATTTCTGTCAAAGGCGATGCAAGAGAGGTGACTGGAGCAGGCAAAGAAGCCGATCAACAAGTTGAACCCTAACCCTAACCTCCCAGAACAACTGGGGACATGCTGCCTCATTCAAAGACATGCTTAGAGTCATGCAGACAGTTTTCAATGACAACTATGGATTTTAGTGTTGTTAGCAGT
The DNA here is from genome assembly GCA_963556195.1 of Sepiola atlantica. Taxonomy (NCBI): domain Eukaryota; kingdom Metazoa; phylum Mollusca; class Cephalopoda; order Sepiida; family Sepiolidae; genus Sepiola; species Sepiola atlantica. Next base: position 21,705,050 of record OY744550.1, read on the forward strand.
GAAGGTGGCATCATGCCACTCCACTTCTTTTTGGAGGACCTCAGACCGATGGCTACATCCACGTTCTGTGCAAGGTAGTGAAACTCTGGATCCACCAGATAGACCATACGTGGAGTAGCCAAACTCAACACCCTGCCTGCCATACCAGCTGTAAGACCCAGACAAGAGACTTTGTAGACTACACTTCACATGACATCTGGCCTTCCAGCTTGCTTGACTGCAACCCCTTTTACTTTGCGTAGTGCGCAGTGGAACGAGACATCAACAGACTTAGCTGCAACATGAAGGACGAGCTAAATGCCAGGATCATCAGGGCCAATGACAAAAACAGATGGCCAGTTCCAAGGTGCCTATCAAAGCAAAAGGTAGGTCCTTTGAGTGAAATCAACAGAACAAGTCATGAAGAAAAACTGACCAAAGTTTGAATAAATCGCAAAAAGAAAACTACTACGTTATTTTTCCTCAACTTTAATCTTGCGGACAAATATCGTTTGCAGCCTGAAAGTGTGGTGATCCGACTTAAATTCAATCATTCTGTTGCGATAACATAATTCGTATAAATCACTAAGTAATAGTTTATCGATCGGATTGATTCAGTTTTGTTGATATTAGTCTACCCAATTCTTTTTTTAGAATCGGGTATTCAGAGGAGGGACCCTGCGAAGGTTGCCAACATCCTCTAGTGAAAGTGGTGCTAGGGATCTAACAGGACTCAAACATTGCACGCCGAGATGTTAGGTCCACGCCGGTATATTCACTTCATAAACCGCCACCTCCCCATGATTGTGATAATTGCAGATACTTATGAATTGTTTCTAAAAAACAAAAGATGCGTAGATATAATCCGTTTTTATTTTACGTTGCCATTCTTACGGATCGTCAATACTTAATCTGTATGAGATTTAAAAATTATTCACGAGTTCAATCCCATGTTCTGGTACCTGATTAACTTATGTATAATATAATCTTTGAAACAAATAGTGTCTGCACCCTGTAGATATTTAATTTAACTATCAAAAGCAACTATTGCTGATAGAATTCAATAAAAATTCTATTTATGTCATAAGCATAAAGAAAAAAAATGTAAAAGAAAGAAGGAAAGAAAAAAATTAAGAAAAATTTTTCCGACCTTACGCTTCAAACAAGTCTTCATATAAATCCTTGTATTTTATTATTTCTGTAGAATATAACATGGGCATTTTTGGAAATGCACTGTCAAGACAATCACAAATTAACCGTCGACTTATAGAAGAGTTACCTAGAGGGGAAGAAAAAACAAAGCAACTGTGAAAATGAAAAGTGTACAACAGTACTAGTACAGTTACTGTATACACAAGGATAATGCAGACCAAACATAAATTTACATTTTACAGTCCTAAATTATTATTTCAACATCAAGGGAAGAGTCTATCAGGCATGTGTACGCATTGTGATGATGTATGGAAGTGCAACTTGAACAGTGAGGGTTGAGGACATTCATTGCATGGAGATAAATAACGAGAATGATACGACAGATGTGTAATGTGTCTTAAAAACAAGCTAAGTTCTATTGACTTCAGAGGATGGTGAAATCTGGACAGTATAGGAAGATGTGTGCAGAACAGGAGACTGTGATGGTCTGGTCACATTGAAAGAATGGATGAGAGTTCTTAGGTTAGTAGATGTATAATGGTTGAGGTAGCAGATTCAGTTCAGTGGAGAGAAGGGATAAGGAAAACATGAGAGGAAGTGATAAGGATGGACTTGAGAGAAAGAGGAATAAATAAATAGTTGGTCAGAGATAGGTTAGTTTGGAAGGCAATTTCTTAAAGCCATCCAACACATGCCAGCATGTAAAACGGATGTTAAACCAAATATGATAATGATTTTATTTATTGAAAGCAAACAAGTACTTTTATTTATTTATTTCCAAAACTTAAATATAAAGGGTCCAATTTTGATGGCTACTTGACATGAGAAAATAACTCTGTATTTGACTCTTGAATTACGTTTGTTTTGGTCTATTGTCGATGAATGAATACCTGAAAAATCTTAGTCTATTTCGGCTATTTCTTGAAATAAAATAAAGAAAAACACATGGAATGACTAAAACATGGTAAAATAGACACTTCATAATGCCCGCCATATCTGAAATTGTTAACTAAATATAAAAAATAAAAATCTGATTATATTTTTTGGCAAATAATAATTTGTTTTCAACACTGTTTGATTATTAACAAATAATAAAATCAAACTTATAACAGGAAATTAAAAAAAAAAAAAAAAATTTCATTTTGTTATGACCCGGATAAAAAATAATGTTATATTCGTATTATTATCCAGACGTCAGACATTAATATTTATATTTTACTTGAAAGTTTAACTCAAAAGGGAATTTCCTGAGTTCTGCGATATGGTTAACAGTGAAATACAGACACAAGGCAATGATTAAAAATGAACAGTCAAATTTAATATCATAACGAATAAGATAAAAAATCAAAGCAAACAACAACAATGAATATTGTCTCTTCTCATAAAGAGTTCCTCCGAAAAACTGCAAACCTGTTTGTACTTAGCAATAGTTTTCAAAGTTCAGTTGCTGAATACATATTCTTTTTTTCTGTTCATGACGGGACACCCTTTTTGATTATTCTATCAGTTCTTTTTTCTCATTGTTCCTCAATTCAACATCTCCAATCCAACTCCCAAATCCGACTGCCTGTAGATTCAGCACCAAGCCGCTCAAGAGTCGTCTGCCAATTTCTTCCAGTTTTCTTTCTTTTACTTTCCCCTCTGTTCACACGCAAACGTAACCCTCTCGGCCTCACCCACTCTTACTCCTATGAAGTCATGCTGAGCGTTAGTAAGAGAGAAGAAGGAAAGAAACGTCAGCATATGTTCAGATGAAGCCCCGCTTTCTTCATCATTCTTTACCCTTCTCTCTCTCTCTCTCTCTCTCTTATACACACACAGCACATGTGTGTGTGTGCGTGCGTTGTTGACGTTATTCCTTTTTTCTTTTTCACTGAGAATTTCGTTTTGATTTCAATTTTAAAATCCTATCAATGATATTTTTTGTTTGACATCCACATTTAAGTGTTGAATTCTCTTCACATTTAACAATTTTGAAAATATTTTTTAAATAATAATAAAATCAAACTTTTTTTTTTATATAATTGGAATGTTTTTTATTTATTTTGAAAATAGTTTTTAAATAGTCTAATTATTAACCAAATATAATTATATTACAAACTAACAAACAATTATTAACAAATAATAAATTCAAACTGTATTTTATGAATAATAAAAATAAAAATTCTGCCCAAAACTATGCGGCTTAAACTAATTGGGGATTTTTTTTTATTAACACCGGTTCTCAAATTCGGATTTTAGATACGGCGGCCATGATGAAGTGGATGTTTTCTATTTCATAAAACAAACTTGGCTAATGTGCTAATAATAAGTAGTAGAAACACATTTAAAATAATTTGAAAAATGTTTAATTAGTGAAATATAAATCTTGGTAAACAAAAACCAGGAAAATTTATAAATAAGTTAATTGAATTCAGGTAATTATGGCACAGAAAAAAATGGTTGGAAAAAAAATGGCACAAATGAATAAATAGGAGAAAAAAAATAGCACAAGGAAGAAATATAGATGTAAATCTCACACCGAGTTTATCAAAATCTAGGATACAAAACATTACAAGGTTTGTCAAATTAAAAAGAAAATGATAACTATATTTTTTTAAAATATAGTTATCATTTTCTTATTAATTTGACAAACTTTTTAATATTTTGTATCCTAAATTTTGATAAACTCAGTGTGAGATTTTCATGTATATTTTTGTTTTGTACGGTAAATTTCTAGATGAGGACACTCAGCTACCCCCCCCCCCCCAATGAGATTCTACTTTTTTTAAGGCAAATTACATGTGTATACCCTGAAAAACTGGGGGGGGGGGGAACAAAAAAGAAACAAAAACAATTATTTTAGAATTTAGAGTGAGAAGTCAGTTGCTCATATGAATAAATTTAACGTAGTAGAATGATCATCCATTTCCGGGCCACTGTCTAACCAGATAGATAAGACTTTTAAGAGCATATAAGCAGATTTTTTTTGGTTACGGGAGATAAATTGTGTGTGTATTTTTTTTAGAGGTGGCAGGAGTGGGAGGGGGGGGGGCAAAAAAAAAAAAAGAAACCCTTAACCCTACCACTAAACCTTTGTTCGGTTGGAAACAGCCTCCCCCCCCCTAAAAAAAACATGGATACATCTAAAATTTAATTAAAACGGTTACATGTTATTCAAATGTTATCTGGTCAGAAAGTGGGTGATCATCTTCCATATAGGACAGATGTGTATTATGTTCGCTTCTTACATATATTTCTAGTTGTGTGCTTTGTTCAATAATGGAATTACTGAAAACATTGTGCCATGCTTTCCTAGGAAGAGATAAAGATCAAGAAAAGAGAAAGAAAGATAAAATGAGAGAAAGAGATAAACAGGAATAAAATCTAGCCAAATAGCGACAAAAAATAGGAGGTAAGGTTCTAGCGATTTTGCAGAAATCAATTTTTTCTTAAGAAAAAAGAAAAACAGATTTTGATAAAAAAAGCAGAGAACTTACATCCATGAGAGGCTCTAGAGGTTTAAGCAGAAATCAGCTTCTTTGAGGATTTAGAAAAAAAGCCTGAATTCTGCTAAAAGGCAGAGAATTCACATTCCTGTTTAAAAAAATTGCTCTTCAAAAAAAAAAAAAAAAAAAAAAAAAAAACTTGGCATGGTCCAATTTTTGAACCAGACAAAACCGACTTTTGCCGACCCAGATTTATGTAAACAGTCGGAAGAAGCTGAATAAAAACAAACCAGCATCAAAATCAAAACGAGGCAGCGTTCCAACAGAAAAAATAATGAAGACATTTTTAAAGCAAGAAAAACACTCACCATATTTTATTTTTTGTGAAAAAGTATTTACTTTTTTGACAAAAAAAATGAATGAAACAACTTTTATATTTTCTTTTTCACAAGAAAGTTAAATTAAACATTTTTTTTAACATAACCAAGAATATTGATCAGTGATATTATTTCTTTTATGAGCTTGCAGATATCTTTGCATGTTGTGTAAGTTTTTTTGTTTTTTTTTGCTAAGTGTTTTCTTTCCTGGAAAAATTTGATCAGTCCTTCGAGAGACGGAATCGTCTGTCCTAACATAATGAAATTCATTTTTGCGTTAATCAATTGCCTTAACTTGTCATCTGTCTACCAGGAGATTTTTCCGCGGCATAAAATAATCAGAAGGCAAGAAAAAAAGACAAGTTCAATTGTAAATTGATTTAATCGTAAATTTATTTTATAAAAGGCTTACAATATCACTAACCCTAAGTTCAGAGGTCGGCTTGCCAATCGGACTTTGAGTAAGTGGTAAGGTAAGTCTCTTTCTTTTTTTAAAAAAACTATTTTAAGTAATAAAACACCAACAAGCTCAGTTCTACCACAACCTCCAAGCAGCTGTAGATCGCATCCTGTCCGGTGACTATCCGATAGTTGCAGACGACTGGAAAATCATCTGCCATCACAAATACTCGCTTCTAGCATGCACATAGATATCTCGTGACATGCCACTCCAATAGATTATATTCTAGTCTATGCAAGATGGGCGAGCTCCATTATCAACTCTCAAGCATAATGGGGGCCAATACAGGCAGCGAACATGGCTCTGATCATGTACTTGTCCGTGCAAACCTACATTTTCGACTACGGGAAAGTGGCCTGTGAAGTGTCCCTTGTGGTTCAACATAGCCAATCTGAAGTCGGCTGCTGGGGATGAGTATAAACTAGAACTTCAAAACCAGTTTGCTCTTTTTCAGCCTGATACTGTGTCACAACCGAAGTATACTCAAGTCTGCCATGGTGGAAGCAGCACGGGTGCATTTGGGAGTCACGCGCCGTCGGCATCAGGATTGGATCACTGGTGAAACACTGGAAGTTGCAGAGAGGGCGAAAATGGCAAGTACTATGGGGGCACTGGGTTACCAGGCCTCGACAAGAATTTGAGGCAATTAGAGTGGACCATAATGCACACTGGCGCGCATTTGCCGAGAAGACTGAGAAAGCTGCAGCCTGTGGATACACGCATAAAATGGTGAAGCAAGCAAGTCAAGGAAACTCTGGGATAAGCGAGATGCCTTCTCCCCAGGATGGTACAGTGATCACTAATCTGACTGAGCGTCTCATGTGGTGAAAAGAACACTTCAACCTCCAATGACAGACGTCAATGCCGAGCTGGCTGAGGAGGAGTATGATTGCAACATAGCCGTGCCAATGGTAAAGGAAGAACAGCAGGTCCTACATTGGTTGCATAACAACAAGGCTTTCGGAGAGGATGGGATTCCTTTATTTCTAATTATAGGAGTATTAGACTCATCGATGTAATGGTGAAAGCATTTGTAGTTCTTTTGAATAGGTTCCAGAAAACTTGTGATCTCCATACACGTTCGACCCAGGGTGGCTTCTACCTGCGAAGGGTCTGTGTTGACCAAGTTTTTGACCTTCGTTGTGCCCTCAAACAGCTTTGGGCTCATCAACGGCCGACTGTCCTGTGCTTCATCGATTTTGCAGCTGCCTTTGACTCCATTGACACTGATTCCCTCTGGCGCATCATGCAGGCAGATGGTGTTTCTTCAAAGCTTCTTTGCATCATCCAGTGCTACTACAGATCGACACAAGTTCGGGTAAAAGCATATGGTGACGAGCCGGGGACCTTTGAAGTGAAGAGCGGCGTTCGACAGGGATGTGCACTCTTCCCACTCTCTTCAATTAAGCTATTGACTACATCCTTCATCACACTTTCGAGGGCTATCAGGGGGTGGCAGTTTGACAGGAGGGATGGGTTGTGCTACTACAGATTGACACAAGTTCGGGTAAAAGCATATGGTGACGAGCCGGGGACCTTTGAAGTGAAGAGCGGCGTTCGACAGGGATGTGCACTCTCCTCACTCTCTTCAATTAAGCTATTGACTACATCCTTCATCACACTTTCGAGGGCTATCAGGGGGTGGCAGTTTGACAGGGGGGATGGGTTGTCACCTGGCTGATGCCGAAGATATTGCATTGCTGGGGTCACTGGGAATGAGGTGCAGGTTTCACTGGACAGGCTGCAGGAGGTTGCGCCTCGCATGAGTATGCACAGCAAAGACTAAGGTTTACTTTCGGCAGTCTTGTAACTCTCGCTACTATTATTTTGTCCTTTAGTCCTCACATTCCATAAGCAATGTTTCTGACAAAGGGGGAAAAATTGCTATCAGGGAGTGGCAGTTAAATGGGACCTAAGTGTGCCGCACCTGGTTTATGCTGATGACATCATATTGCTAGAGTCGACCAGGGATGAGGTGCAAATTATGCTGAACAGACTGCAAGGGGCCGCGTTTTGTGTGTGTGCGCATCAACACATCGAAGACTAAGGTTCTCTCTTCCTTGGCGACCATGATGAAGTGAATACTTTCTATTTTACCTAGTTTCCTTAACTCATGATCATTTTATGCCCCCCCCCCAAAAAAAAAAAAACTAGCTGTACCTACCCGGTGTTGCCTGGAAGTCTTTTTACTTACACTTTTATTTAACACTAGCAAGGGTTATTATCTCTCTCTTCCCCGGGCAAAAGCTGTGGCTTCCCTGGTCGCCCCTAACCCCACTTTCTCTACCTCCTTCTCCCCGTTGCCCTGGGCAAAAGTAAGCACTAACTCTGTCTCCCCCCCCCCCCCCCCCGATGTATATTTAGGTCACGGTTATAAAAAAAAATCTGGGAATCTGTGAGGATCAAACCATCAGCTACGATGTTGTGGTCCTTCGTCGTTATCCAACTGGCCAAACGGACAGAGTATAGAAACTGATGAAAAATAGGTCAGTTAAATGGTTTGAAATCGGGGCCGGGCGCATATGCGTACAACGTGAATATATGAGGGGAAAACGATGAAATTTGTTATAAAACTATAATTAATTGTTGTTAAGGTAATGTTTTAATCTCTATTCATAAAATTATTTGATGTAAAAAATTCTCAAAACTTTTAATCTTTTAATAAAATGAGGATTTGTTAAGAATTTTAAAGCCAGTTTAAGTAACTTTCTATTTGACACTTTAAATGCTTTCAAATTTCCCAGTTTCGCAAAGTAATTTGTTTTATTTTTTTTCACAATTAACAAAAGATTAAAATGGCTGACTTGTTTACGAAGAAACCGAAATGCATAATGGTGGATTTAATTTTGTAATTTTTTATAAATAGGATTTAAAAAAAAATTTTTGTTGCCTTTTTGATATTTTATTTATAATCAATCAATAGTAAACGAGTAAAATAATAATGTGTACATCACAAAGAGGCGAGAAACACACACACACACTTGTTAATATAGATAGATATTTTGTGAAAAACTAATGAACCAATTTGGAGAAAATCAAAAGACTAACAGAATGACTGCACAATCCTGCTTATAAGTAGATATTGTAGAAAGCCATTAAAAAAATATCCCTATCCAAATTTAGTACCAAACGTAGACTGACGATAATCCTCTATTCTATAATAAAGACCAAGGTGTATTTATTTGTATATCTATTTGGCAACAGATTGATCTGAGGCACAGAACTCAATTGTCTCCCAAGACAGATGGATGCCAACCATAATAAGAAAAAATTCGAAGTAAAGGAAGTGATGTATATTTATATAGCAATACACATCGACCAGAAAACTGTTTGGATAATCGCAGATTTGAGGGTAGTTCTATTAAAATAGTCATATCTTAAAAACTAAAGCACTTTAAGTGCTCAAAATACCATCATTTTGTTAGGAAATGAATATCCTTTCAGGTGCATTCATGAATAATACTATAAATTATATATTTTTAAGAGTTTTGAGCAAATAAAGGCAAAAAAATGTTAACGCTATTTTCAGCAATTTACGTCACTTTTTTCTTTGACCCCCCCCCCTTCGTTTAAAAGTCTCGTACCATTGCTGTGTGTGGAATTTCGTCCTGAAATTTGGAGACTAATCAGAGAAAGTATCACTTTTAATGTTTGTCAGTGTACGAAGTAATTCGGCTCATTCATTTTTTTTAAATTTTAAAAATAAGACTTCAACTCGCCATCGGTGGAACATTTTTGCAAAATACATTTCCGTCGCCCAATTAGTAAGTAAATCAATCATTTTACTTTTTTATGCATTAAAATTATAATTGTATATATGTGTTCTCTTTTGGTAGTCCTGATATTTCATGACCCTATCCGGAAAAAAAAGCGTTTTCTATTTCGTTTGAAAAACATTGTAGTAGCAGTTATAAACACGAGGCGATTTTTGTTTATTTTCATTCTAAAACGAATTAAAAATTTTTTTAAATATGAATATAAAAAATGTTGTTACATTTTTCGTACCCAACTAGTAAATAAATTAATCTTTTATCTTTTTTTATGCATTAAAATTATAATTGTATGTTGTTTTGTCTTTCTGTAGTAGTAATTTTAAATTACCTTATCCGAAAAAATATTGTCCTTTTTTTGAGCGAAAGTATTGCTGATATAACAATCAATCAGCAGCAGCAGCTAACTAGTCTTGTAAAGCTTTGTAAAAATTAGACAAAAATATTTTTGTGCTTAAAAAAGTTAATCCTATTTGGTTCTTTTATAAAAAATACTGGTTTTCACTCAACTTTCGAACTTCTAGTAGTAATGACTTTCTAGTCGCCAATTTCAAAAAAAAATTAAGATTTTACTTTTTTAGGCGATTACGTGTAAACACCCTTAAAGTCTTGGCGAAAAAAGAAAAAACAAAATAGAATTTAGAATGGGGGATCAGTTTCGCATATAAATTTAATGTAAAATGATCTCCGATTTCCCGGCCATTCTTGCCTTTTAGTGAAATTTATAAAATAAATAATTACTCTACCATTAACTCTAGGTACGACTAACAAGCCCACCTCCTAAAAATGCCTTCTTGAACGTATCGTACCATTAACCTTAAATATGAGTGGCAAGCCACCCCCTAAAAAACTCCCTTAACCCTAACACTAAGTCCGAATGGCAACCTCCATCCAAAACAAAACCCCTTCCTTAATCTTATCACTAACCCTAAGTCCGAGTAGGAAGCCCTAATCCTACAAAAAAGCCCATTAAAACCAAACATAATCGTCTAAAAAGATTTTTTTAAAAAAGCAGACGCCCATAAAAAAAAACCGCACAGGATTTATTTGCCATAGAAAAAAATTGATTAATGCCCTAAAACGCTAGAATGGCCCGGAAATGGTGAATTATTCTACATTAAATATATGTGAAACTAATCCCCCACTCGAAATTCTAAATTAATTGGGTTTTTTTCTTTCTGCTAAGTTTTCAGGGTGTTCACACTTAATTGCCCCTAGCCCTACCACTAACCTGAAGTTCAAGTGGTAAGCCCCCTCTCCTCCCACAAAGACCCTCATAATCGTCTAAAAAAAGAGAAAAAAACAAGAAAAACGCACAGGATTTATCTCCCATAGAAAAAAGAATTAACTGTCCTAAAACGCTAGAATGGTCTTGAAATGGGGGATTATTTTATGTGAAACTGATCCCCACTCTAAATTCTAAAATAATTGTTTTTGTTTCTTTCTTTCTGCAAAGTTTTTCAATTTTTTTCAATTGCCTAAATAAAAAAAGTAGAATCTCATATTTTGGGGAGGTAAGGGGGTGAGTTAGCGGAAGGTGTTAATCTACAATAATGCCAAAGAAATCTTGCAATATATTCATTTTTAAACAGTCCTAGTATTAGATTTTAGTTTCTTGTACATAAAATGTATTACAATTCAACTTTGAGTTTTCTAACTTCTTTCTTTTAATGGATACATGGTATTTTTAAGGTATTGCAGCATATTTATGTGCATTTAGTGCAGATTACTTGGAAACCATTAATTTCTGGAGATTTTCAGTGGCACATTCTGATTCCTTGTACAAAAATACATTTATATGGTAAATTTCATTGCTTAATCTTGTATTTTAACAAAGATATAACATTTTTACTGAAAAATTAGTGTAAAAAATGTGACGAAACGCATATGGTCTTAAAGAGGGGAAAATATCCAATCGTGTGAGGCACAAAAATAGTCATAACTTCCTTATTTTTAGTCAGATTTAAAAAATTTAAAAAGATTCTTTCTTAGATCATCAAGCTCTTTCTATATATGCCATTATTGAGATATTTTAAGCAATTTAAATTTTTTCATGTGTATTGCTAATTTATACAAACAAGATTTGTAGAACAGTACTCCATCTTATTTCCCTGGAGGAAAAATCTGGCTTTCTCAGTTTTCACATTCATGGTCGCATATAACTTCATGCAAAATTGTGTGAAAAACGAATGCACCAATTTGGTGAAGATCAACAGATTAACAGAATGATGGAATAACGGACAGTGACAGAAAAAACAGTCCTTTCTGATGAGCACCCGGGACTAAAAATATGTTTTCTTTTTTAATACGTATAAAATTATCCATTAAACAACATTTAAAAATAATTTTAATACATATTTAGAAAATTAAATATTTTAAATAATCGATTGTTTTTAAATTTTTAAAATAATAGAAATCAAGCAGAATCTAATTGGGGTGGGGGAGGGGGGTCCTCTTCTCTTTTAAAGTGGTCCCTTGCTTTAGTAAGCTTCTAGGACAGACCTTCACTCCAGTCCTGAAATGAAAGACTTACATCAAATCCATTGCTAAGGTCGCTGAAAGAAATGGTTGGATCATCCTACCTCTTCAGAAAGTATCTCACTCCTGACGTAATCCCCTACCTGTAGAAGAGTTAAATACGTCATAAGATGGAGTACCATTGTCACATCTGGTGAGGTGCCGCAGAGCATTCAGACCTACCAAGTGCTGGTGTGAACGATCCTCCTTTATGGCAGTCAGTCATGGCCAATGAGAGTGAAAGACGTTAGGCTATTGGAAACTTTTCATCACCACTACCTGCATCATATCCGCCGTGTCGGATGGCAGAACTTCCTCTCAAACAAGATAGTATGTTTCCGCTTCAAAACTAACTCCCTCCAACAAGTCATCCTCACGAGACATCTACGCTCATTAGATCATGCCCTTTTGCTGTCCACGAAGAGAGTTCATTTACAAAGCAATTGCCTCAGCTCCCCTAAAGGGTTGGAAAAAAGCGATGTGGTAGAAAAAGAAAAACTCGGCTCGGCTGATGACAGTTAAAGCTAACCTGGAACTCAACCTGGGCCTCCATATCTACGTGGTTCGCTGTTGGAACAGCGAGTGGCTAGATATCACCCAATCATTGACTTCAAAACGTCAGACTGGGTCGGCCTTCGTTAGGAACGTAGTGGCAAAGATGGATGGAGCTGGCTCAACCCACCCCAGGGGGTGAATGTTATTTCAAGTATAAGTAAGTAGACGGACCTCCTAGGACTGAACAGAGCTATAAACTAACCCCTTTTCAAAGAAAAATGGTAAAGTCTTGATGGGTGGAATTCCTAGGACTGACCAGAACCATATTTCAGCACGACAGAAGCAAGGCCAATGTCAGATAAGAACGAGGGACAATTCTTTTTTATGCTTATATAGATCAGCCCCATGGCTGCTGAATTAGTTTGGTAAAAACTGTTAATGAGTTATGGTAACAGCCGAAAGGCGGCCACACAAAATGAAACCCTGATTCCTGAGACGAGGAAACGAAAAACAGAAAACTCCTTACCGGATTTGACTGAGCCCATTATTGGCAGCCATAGCAGCTGATATATATAAGCACCTGTTTTTAAAACTAATTTAGAAATGGAAAGGTAGATAAAATTATAACCGGACATGTACAACAAAGACACTGACCCTCTAAAACTTTTAGTACTGAATTTAAAAGTAAAAACAAAAACATTATTTTTTCGGGATACTATTGAAACATATCTAATTCTCGGCTTATTGAAATCTTGGTAATTTCCTAATGTATGGTCTCTTATTTATATTGGAATGGGTTTTAGTATTATTTCCAAACAACCTGTCGATATGTTCGTGCGTGTGCATGTTTCTCGCCTACATGTAACTTTGATAAATACACTTTTAATTAGTAAATAATACTGAACAATACTGTAGCAGCAGTACTACAAGCGACAACAACAGCAGTGACAGGTCACGGTTAACGATTTTGAATATATGTTTAATTTTTAAGCTCGACACTGATTGGTGCAAGCATTTAACTTCCTTTCTGGCTTGCCCAATCAGAGGTAATCTCTAAGGAGAGCTGAGCACCTGGACAGGAGATTATAAAAAGAGTCACCCACTGTTTACTTCCTGTTTCTTAGCCACAAGAGGCACTGTCAAAAACTCATCCACATTGCTCAGACCGACCACAAAATTTCTCTCTTGGCCTGCAACCTTCCCGACGACCTCACGGGCTCTGACATTGACAATACCCAAGAATCCAACATGGCTACAGCCGCACACACACATATCTACATACACACGGCCTGACTTAAACGTACATACAGACTTCCTCATATAACGCCCTCCTCTTTCCTTACCTTTTACTTACTCCACAGCGTAGATGATTCAATAAAGTTGTTTTGAATATTAGAAATGGACTTCGTCTTATTTCTATAATACTAATTCAAAGTGTATTTATAAAAGTCACATATAGGTGCGAAAAACAATATTCATTCAAAGATTATTTATAAAAGTTACACATAGGTGAGAAACACATGCATCAATCGAATATTTATTGAAATAAAAAGTAAAATAATGTAAAACTAAAACTTTATCGTTGTATGCGACCCTCATACATAAATCATCGTACTCAATACTTAACACATTAATAAAAATAAAATGAATGTTTATTTTAACTTGACCGGTATTGTTTTCATGTTTGAAATATATATGATGATTATATGATGGACTTGCCCATCGATTTCGACGTATGAGTGTCCAAAAGCAAAATCAGATCTTTTTTTTTTTTTTTGCTAATGCTTATGGCAATTGTGCGGTTTCAGTCCAGTGAGTGATCCGCAGACGAGACCACAAATGGAGCAAAAAAAAAAAAAAAAAAAAAAAATTGTGCTTAAGTCAAACTCACCTCTGTCCTTATTCTCCCCCCTTAATTTCTCAATGCGATTTACTTCGAAATTCCTTCTATTCCGAATGGTGTCTCTCCACTTGTGCCAAGTCCTCAAAGCCTCCAATAGGGATTTTAATAGCTGAAAGATTGGACTTCAGCTTGTCCTTGTATCGAAGCCAAGGCCTATCAATACTCCTTTTCCCATCTTTCAGCTTTTTGGATAGTCGCTCATCACTCATTCTTACTACCTAACGAGCCCATCCCTGTTGGGACTGCATGAGGAACGTTTCAATACCTCCAATATTACATGTTGCAAAAAGATCAGCATTTTGCACTATCTAATTATAATGGAGATTATGTATCTGTCTGTCTGAAGCCGAAACTATATTATCAGTTTTGATCGCTCTCTTTTTATATCTCTTATATACCCATTCCAAAACTTTCCCAAACATAACGCGTCTTTCAAATTTATATAATTATTTTGTTTTAAAGCTTTAAATAAATTAATATTCGCAAATATACATTTATGATTGTTCTTTTTTCAGATTTCCAAATGTATTTAAAATATTTTCAGCATTTTGCACTATCTAATTATAATGGAGATTATGTATCTGTCTGAAGCCGAAACTATATTATTAGTTTTGATGGCTCTCTTTTTATATCTACTTATCAGCTCCTATATACCCATTCCAAAACTTTCCCAAACATCACGCGTCTTTCAAATTTACAAAATTAATTTGTTTTAAAGCTTCTAATAAATTAAAATTCGCAAATATACACTCATGATTGTTTTTTCAGATTTCCAGATATATTTAAAATATTTTCCTCGATTATAATCTTAATAAAAATTATGAATAGAATTAATTAAAGAAATTGTTTTTTTTTTATTTAAATCTATATAATTGAGTTACGTAATTAAATTAGATTGAAATAGAACATGCTGGCAATCATTCCAACATTTGGTTATCTGCTCTCTGATTATTCGAACGCACAGAAAGTCCTATTTCAAGAAAGAGAGGGAGAGGGAGAGAAAGAGAAAGAGAGGGGGAGAGAGAGAAAGAGAGGGGGAGAGAGAGAAAGAGAGGGAGAGAGAGAAAGAGAGGGAGAGAGAGAGAAAGAGAGAGAGAGGAAGAGAGAGAGAGGAAGAGAGAGAGAGGAAGAGAGAGAGAGGAAGAGAGAGAGAGGAAGAGAGAGAGAGGAAGAGAGAGAGAGAGGAAGAGAGAGAGAGGAAGAGAGAGAGAGAGGAAGAGAGAGAGAGAGGAAGAGAGAGAGAGGAAGAGAGAGGGAGAGAGAGGAAGAGAGAGAGAGAAAGAGAGGAAGAAAGAGAGAGAGAGGAAGAGAGAAAGAGAGAGAGAAAGAGAGAGGAAGAGAGAAAGAGAGAGAGAGGAAGAGAGAGAGGAAGAGAGAAAGAGAGAGAGAGGAAGAGAGAGAGAGAAAGGGAGGGAGAGAGAGAGAGAGGGAGGGAGGGAGAGAGAGGGAGAGAGAAAGTGAGGGAGAGAGAGAAAGAGAGGGAGAGAGAGAGAAAGAGAGGGAGAGAGAGAGAGGGAGAGAGAGAAAGAGAGAGAGAAAGAGAGTGAGGGGGGAGAGAGAAAGTGAGTGGGGAAAGAGAAAGTGAGTGGGGAGAGAGAAAGTGAGGGGGAGAGAGAAAGTGAGGGGGAGAGAGGGGGAGAGAGAAAAATTAAATAAAACAACTAACAAAAATATGCGACTAGAGGGAGCATATATTTGCTAGGATAAATAAGTCACCTAGCTATGGGCAAATAGCGTCGCCAACCTACAGTGCTTAGTTACAGTCTCCAATAAGCTGTCTGAAACCAGGGAGGAGTTCCACCTCCAAGCGTGATCAAAAACCATGATGATGATGATGATGATATAAGGATTAAAATAAAGATCTAGTATTGCTTTTACTCAAGAAAATGACAAAAATCATGATTTTAGTACAAAACTAGACCCCTGCGACCCGCTGGGTCACTATTTGTTATATATATTTTTAAATATATAATTTCTAGTTGATAATCATGTTTTTGCAAGAAAGTATTTGGTTGAAAATGGACGACATCATGATGGGTAGTTTTGGATAACTTAAAAAAATATAGCAAATTTTGTGATGTCACTCATGAAACATTATGTTGCTGCTGCACCACAAATACTTATGAAACACTTCTGATGTCATAATAGAGAATTTCTCTCTCTCTCATTGTAATGTCATAATAGACCTTTTCTCTCTTTCATTGTAATGTCATAATATATATTTTCTTACTCTCTCTCTCCCTTTCTTTCATTGTAATGTCATAATATATCGTTTCTTTTTCTCTCTCTCTCATTGTAATGTCATAATATATCTTTTCTCTCTCTCTCTCTTTCATTGTAATGTGATAATATATCTTTTCTCTCTCTCTCTCCCTCTCATTGTAATGTCCTTATAAACCTTTTCTCTCTCTCTCTCATTGTAATGTCATAATATATCTTTCCTCTCTCTCTCTTTCATTGTAATGTCATAATATATCTTTTCTCTCTCTCTCTCTCTTTCATTGTAATGTCATAATATATCTTTTCTCTCTCTCTCTTTCATTGTAATGTCATAATATATCTTTTCTCTCTCTCTCTCTCACTCATTGTAATGTCATAATATATTTTCTCTCTCTCTCTCATTGTAATGTCCTTATAAACCTTTTTTCTCTCTCTCTCTCTCATTGTAATGTCATAATATATCTTTCCTCTCTCTCTTTCATTGTAATGTCATAATATATATTTTCTCTCTCTTTCATTGTCATGTCATAATATATCTTTCCTCTCTTTCTCTTTCATTGTAATGTCATAATATATCTTTCCTCTCTCTTTCTCTTTCATTGTAATGTCATAATATATCTTTTCTTTCTTTCTCTTTCATTGTAATGTCATAATATATCTTTTCTCTCTCTCTCTCTCTCTCTATTTCATTGTAATGTCATAATATACCTTTTCTCTCTCTCTCTCAATGTAATGTCATAATATATCTTTTCTCTCTCTCTCTCTCTCTCTCTCTCTTTCATTGTAATCTCATAATATATCTTTCCTCTCTTTCATTGTAATGTCATAATATATCTTTTCTCTCTTTCATTGTAATGTCATAATATACCTTTTCTCTCTCTTTCATTGTAATGTCATAATATATCTTTTCTCTCTTTCTCTTTCATTGTAATGTCATAATATATCTTTTCTCTCTTTCTCTTTCATTGTAATGTCATAATATACCTTTTCTCTCTCTCTCTCATTATAATGTCATCATAGATCTTTTTTCTCTCACTCTCTCTCTCTCATTGTAATGTCATAATATACCTTATTTTTCTCTCTCTCACTCTTGTAATGTCATAATATACCTTATTTTTCTCTCTCTCTCTCATTGTAATGTCGTTATAGACCTTTTCCTTTTATCTCTCTCTCTCATTGTAATGTCATTATAGACCTTCTCTCTCTCTCTCTCTCTCTCTCTCTCTGTCATTGTAATGTCATTATATACCTTTTTTGTCTCTCCCTATCTTTCATTGTAGTGTTATATTAGACTCTCTCCCCATCTCTCTAATTGTAATTTCATAATACCCCCTCTCTTTCTCCAGCTCAGTTACAAATGAAAGAAAGCCAGTTGTCTGACTTTCGGGCTGGGATCTGAAGTGTAAATTGCTCTGTCTTCAGTCAGAGGTGAGATTTATGTCCCATCCAGTGTCCCTTTTTGAGAGGAGCTGGATATTCCTCACATTAACCCAACACTGTGTCACACACTAAAAAAAAAAAAATTAATGAAGTGTGCACGGTGACACACAAGCAAGACCAATTTAATTTTAGTTGTATATAGTTGTTTGTGAGTAATGCCAAAACCATTTCATTGTAAACTAGCAGGATCTGTGTCCCGACATCTATAAAAGAATGATTTAACTATAAAATAAATATCTGCAAAAAAAGGAATTGCCCCCCAAAATTTAATACTTTAGCTTTTAGAGTGGGGGATCACTTTCCTATATAAATAAATTT
This sequence comes from Sepiola atlantica, assembly GCA_963556195.1. Taxonomy (NCBI): domain Eukaryota; kingdom Metazoa; phylum Mollusca; class Cephalopoda; order Sepiida; family Sepiolidae; genus Sepiola; species Sepiola atlantica. The sequence continues at coordinate 21,723,109 of OY744550.1, forward strand.
AACGTCAAATGATATGGAGGTATATGTGTATAAACTAAGCTTATATCTTTATTTTTATTTTTTGGGGAGGGGGGGGTCTTTCTACAATAAAATGAAGTACAGAAACAATATTTAATGTTTTGTCGAAACTCAATTTATTGTAAATAATAAGTGACCTTACATTTGGAAATTACTAAAATCCTTCTTTTTTTTTAATATACCGCTTAAATGTTTAGATGTGAAAGGGTTCGTTATCTACGTTAATTTAACGTAAATAGATGCCCCCACTCATTTTCAATTGTCAATAAACTTTAAAGATAATTTTAACCCTTGCTATTCCATGAAGTTATTCATTTTTAGTTACAAACAAAAATATAGCCAAAGAGGGTTCAGTCCAATTTACATTCTGAGCTCTCCCTTCTAAACAAGTTTTCTTTCCTTCAAAAGTCGTTTTTTATAATCTGAAAATGTGTTCTTAATCGATAATATTTTGAATTGAAAAAAAAAAAATCACCGATTTAAAAGTATCAAATTATTATCATTTTAAATGTAAAATCAATTTAATTAAGATTATTTGTGGTAAACGTATCGTTTCCCCACCCATGCAATTTTATCGGAAAGGTAGCTCAAAAATTGTATTTTTTTTTCTTTTCAACAAATAATATAATCATTAATTAAACTGTTTTTTTTTTTAATTTTTTAATATTGAAAATATTTTTTAACAAATAATCAAATTTAAAACATTTTCAAAAAAAAAAAAAAAATCATTCCAATTATTAAACAAGTTTGATTTTTTTTTATTTATTCTTTTTTACTAATGAGTCAGCATTTATCAAAGCCAAAAGGCCACTCGAGGATAAGGGTTGAGTTTGTCAGGTGGACAGTGATACAACACCGTGATGATTGCTAACGATGGTTGAAATTGGGCAGAATTTGATTATTTAAGAGGATGGCTCAACAAAAATTTGTTTACATTGGACTTGAAAACGACCATGTTGTAGCCAACTGGGAAGCAGCCCTGCAGTACTGTGTTCCACAGACGGGTAGTTCTAGGAAAGAAACTTTGCTCATGGAAGCTGTTTAGTTTTAGGTACACAGAGGGAGAGAAAGGAAAGTAATTGATAGTGGTTGTAGCTAGACAAGTTTTTTGTTGTGAATATTTTACAGGGGGAGGGGCATAGATTGAAGATCAGCCAAGCACCCACCATGAAAATAACGATAGAGTAGGGAAAGACTAATAACATCTCTTCTCTGAAAAAGTGGCTGTAGGGAAGAGAAAAGGACATCCTTCACTAGATTTCAAAGTCGCTTTTGTACTCAAGGCAGAAAAGGGTGCTCTTAGCGACACCTCCCCAGATGTGGCAACAGTACCTCCCCATCTTAGGATGTATTTGACTTCTAAACAGATAGAGGATTGCATCAGGTGTGAAATACTTTCTGGAGTGAGAGAATGATCCAAGCATTTTAACCAGCGACCTTAGCAAAGAATTTGATATAAGTCTTCCATTTCAGATCTGGAGTGACGGTCAATCCTAAAACCTTACCAAAGCAGGGAGCTTCAAGGAGAGAGCCATTCATTTCAATTGAGACAAAATGAGGATCCGTGCGAGCGTTGATAGTGAAAGGAGAGAAGCTTGGTTTTAGACGCATTAAAAGCAACCAGCCACTATTTTTCCCCTCTTGCACCAGGTTGGAAGAGAGAGAATCAGAATTAAAAAAAAAAAAAGAATCTGACCTAAAATTTAGAAATTTTTTTTATTAGCACCAGTTCGCAATTTCTGATAAGGCAGCCATGAGCAAGTAGATATTTTCTATTATACCCAAAAAACACTTTTAAATTAGAAAATTAGCCGACACACTGACATATTTCTAAGACGTATGCTAGTTGATATAAAACTTGAAACAAAGAATAAGTAAGACGAAAAGAAGTAAAGTCTTTGAGTGAGTTATATAAAAAATAATTTATTTAAAACAATTAAAATATTTATAAAAATATTTGTTCACAACATAATTCTTGTTTCAAAAATAATTTTATATAACTCACTAAAAGACTATTTTTGAGTCTTACCTATTCTTTGTTCTCAAGTTTTATATAAACTAGCATCCATCTTAGAAATATGCCAGTGTGCCGGCTAATTTACTAAGCTAAAAAGTCTTTTTTTGCTTCTTCCTAATCATATGTAATAATAAATTGATTTTAACGCCAATACGTTCAGCATGTCAATCTTCAAAATATATATACAATTTTTTAGCTACTGCATATCATCTTTCCGATAAAATTACCTGGGTCAGGAAATGATACGTCTATCTTATTTGGGTAAAATTGAATTATTTCACTCAAAATGATTGACGTTAATGAATTGTCTTCTATTTGAAACTGGTGCCCCGAAAAGTTTGTACCCTAGTTTACAGAAAACAACTTACTATTTATTAGAAAATCTTTCTTTTTTCAATTTTATTGTGAAAATAAAATCAGGTTTTTTTTTATAAATGGATCCGAAATATAACAAAACAGTAATTTACAATTTAATAAACAATAAAAGTTGTTTTTTTTAACAATTGTTAAATAAAATCTGTTTTTATAAACAGTATTTTTTTTCAGATGAAAAAAATTACAATTTAACAAACTTTTTCTTCTTTCAATTTACAATTTAACAAACTCTTTTTGCTATGTTTTTGTTTTATCTAAAAAACAATAAAATTGTTTTTTTCTTTTGATAATAAAACTTTTATTTTTATAAACAGTAATTTTTTTTTTCCAGATTAAAAATCTATAATTTACTTTTTTTTTTTTACACCTCATAGTAATGCTGTATCGATACTTTCCTGTCATTGCCCCACCACTAATACTATTTTCTTGTTATTGCCCCATCACTAATATTATTTCTTTGTTATTGCACCACCACTCCAAAAACTAATGAAACAAATGTATTAAACAACATAAATATATTGAAAACATGAACACCTTTTCTACTAAAAAAAAATGTATTTAATCTGCAGGTGGATAAAATTCAACTATATCTGAAAGAATTCCTTTAAATATATTACCACCAAATGTAAGTGAAGATGACTGACACTCGGCTAAATATCCAGATAGCATCTCTTGATTAGATCCACATTGCCTCTTGTTTCTGATCCACTGTCAGCATCCACAAAATTGCGCCTGATGTTGGTATTTCGACACTCGTTGAAGACGCCGATCCTGAATTGTACGATATGAACACCATTCAGCAGAAAATATTGTCATCGTCCCAGAATGGATGGATTTATTGATGAGCGGAATTAGAGTACTTGCTGAGTGATTTGTAACAGCTAGCATGAATACTTCTTTGGTTTCAATGCAAATTGGGGCAATAACAGGAAAGTAATATTTTGGGAAATTAGTGGTGGGGCAATAACAGGAGAGTACCGCTGTATCCCATATATTATTTTTGATCTGACGGGTCCATAAAAATTTACTTTGGTTTGTGCCAAATGGAATTTTTGCTTACACAAACTCCAAGTTCCTTCTATGCGGTTTATGTGTAGTGTGGGGTCATCGGGGTCTACAAAATTGTATTTATAGTTCACAACATCATGTTGCAGTAGGGCAGTAGGGCATTATACGCTCGCCAGCCATCGGTTACAATGCGAGTTCCTGGCCGCATGTACTGCCAAATTATTGGCAATAGAGTTCCTGCATCTCGCTTCTCCATAGGCACGATCATGGTCAGATTTGTTTCTCGTTCGATCATCCCAAGAACCCACTGGCCATTCTAAAACACAGATTTTATTATCAAAAGAAAAAAGTAATTTTATTGTTTTTATTTAAATTTAAAAAAATAAACTGCCACAAATGTTTGTTAATTGTAAATGGAAAGAAAAAGTTTGTTTAATTGTAATTTTTTCATAGCACCGGCTGTAAATAGCAGACAACTCATTGACGTTACAGTCAGCAGCCACTTTGAGTGAAATAATTCAATTTTAGCCTTATTTATTATAATATATTGTTATTTATTGTAATGGGTTTCATTTTTTTTTCTCGACCGACCGTCACGGTATTCTACTAAATTCTTTGAAAAATCAATTTTATTAGTAAAGCTAAGTGGATTTGTTTGCCCCTATTTACTTGTCCCTCCCCACGAGGGTTAAGTTAGGCACAAGGTCAATTTTTAATGGGGGTTGGAAGCTTCCAAAATGGAATAATCCAGGAACAAAAATTTTAAATTACCCCAGTCTAGAAAGATTTGTCCTGAAAAACGACAGAACAGATACTATACCTTGAAAAAGTTATTAAAAAAAGGGGGGGGGGTAAACAAATTTTATAAATTAGACACGCCCCTCAAAAGTGTGTGAAGTGGGATAAGGGGGAGCCATCCTCTGCTATCCTATTTGAGACGCAGTTTAACTTTTTCCTTTTATTCTTTCACCATTTGTTCATGATTTTCACTTCAGCAATCACCACGATACCACATTCACACTATGAGCTACTCTTTGGCTAAGATCAAAGTGTAGTATCTGTTCCGATGGATACTGTACCCCATAGACTGGTATTGTCTTCGGGCATTGATTTATGCTGGTCTATGGGTCTGTCCTGTGCAGTTCTAGGAGGTCCACCCTCCCAGGCTTCGCCTCCCCTCTTTGGGGAGGAGTAAGTTTATTGCTTACTGCCTGAGGCGCCCCTACCGGGGAATGCCGACGGGGCTGCCCAGGCAATTTTTAAACCCCACTTTCCCGACCTGACCTTGGGTCACATCTTACTTGTGGGTGTAAGATAAAAACTGGCCTTGTGCCTAACTCCTGGAGAGGAGTAAATCAATACTCTACTTAAAATATCTCCAATGGTTTAAAAAATTATTTTATTTAAAAAAGATATTTACAATTTCAAGAAAAATAATGGAGAGAAACCAAGGGGAGTATTGATTTTCTCCTCTCCAGGAGTTAGGCACAGGGCCATTTTTTATCTTACTCCCACAAGTAAGATGTGACACAAGGTCGGGTCGGGAAAGTGGGGTTTAACAATTGCCTGGGCAGCCCTGTCGGCATTCTCCGGTAGGGGCGCCTCAGGCAGTAAGCAATAAACTTACTCCTCCCCAAAGAGGGGAGGCGAAGCCTGGGAGGGTGGACCTCCTAGAACTGCACAGGACAGACCCATAGACCGGCGTAAATCAAGACCCGAAGGCCAAGACAAAACCCGTCTATGGGGTGCAGTATCCATCGGAACAGATACTACACTTTGATCTTAGCCAAAAGGCCAAGAATAGAAACCAAGGGGAGTAGACCTTCTCAACCCTTTTTAAGAGTAGATCCCCCCCCCCCCGGATTTTCCGGTTTGTCTAAAACCGAAAACAAGCAGGCCACTCTCTAACTGGAAGTAAGACTTAAGTGGGAGCAACAAAATGGGGTAGAGTGGCATCCTGTTTTTACTACCCATGCAGACTAAGTTTGACACAAGTGGAACAATGTTAGAGCTTATGTTTGTTTCCAGCTATGTTCAAAGTGTAAGTGACAATTTATATATATATATATATATATATATTAGATAGATAGATAGATAGATAGATAGATAAAATCTGTTGCAATGGCAATTGTCCAGAATAGGGTCCCAATTTATTTTATAAGAGAGCTGCAAACTTTTAACTTCTTAGCACATAGAAATGCATTGCAGATAATTATTAATAAGAAGATGGATAATAAAGGACTGGCTTAATTCAGCCGGCGTTGCCCGGGTGGAGACATATTGCTGGGTGAAGGGCTTAAAAGAAAAAGAAAAAAATATAGTCAGGTTTTCAATTTTTGTTGTGCTTCTACAGAATTTGAACTGAACCGCCTTTTGCCGAACTGAACCTAAAACTTAGGTTAGGGTTAAGAAAAAAACAGTTTGGTTCAAATTATGTAGAAGTATCGTTTTTAGGCAAATGTTGAGATCGACGGCTGAAACAGAATGCGATAAAAAAAAATTGGGGTATCTTTTACAATACTCAGCAGAGTCGCGACGGGGTCCAAAAAACGAACGAGAACGGGGTAAAAAAAATAAATATACAACACGTGATGCCGACCTACGTCGAGAATAGATATTTTCCTACTTACCTATGAAATTTGTTTGTATTTTTACGTAGTATGAATGGGTTTTTATTAGATGTAAAAAAAAAATTGTTTTTTTTGTGCACATAATTTTGCAAAAAGAAAATGGCGGCCGGTCCTTATTCTCTTACATACCCCCCTATTGTCGCCATCTTGGATTTGTGCGATGTTGGTGTGACGAATAATTTAATTTCTAATAAATAGCAATTGGAACGGGTTAAAAATACAAACAAATGCCACAGGTAAGTTTGAAAATAACTTTTATCGCCTACAGTTACTTTTATTTGTTGTATATTTGTTTTTTAAGCGTTTTTACTCTGCTGAGTATTGTAAAAGATACCCAAAGATTGTGCATAGGCGATAAAAATGGTTTTATGTTTTTTTTTAATATATTATTAAATGAGGAACCATTTCGAGTTAAAATCTAGTTAGTATTACGCATGTAATCTGAAGTTTGAAATGTGTAAATATGCTATAATAATGGAGATTTTTACAAAATGGAGTCTCACTGGAACCGGAAGTAGTGTATTATGTAAAAAGGAAACGGAGTTAACATTAACTGAAATGAAGCAAGCACTTTCATTATCCCAGAAAGCAATTTTAATTATTCTTAAAATAGTATTAGATATTAAATATAATAATCCAAGTGTTAAAAATAAAAGTTTAATATTTTGTTTTTGTTGAGATAACACAAGCAAATTATCGATAAAATAGGTTGTGAAATAAATATTTTTATTCGTGGACGGCGGCACCGGGGGGGGGGCTCGAGCCCCCCCCCCCCACACTTTACGGTCATCAATAATGAAGTTATATATGCATGTGTTTAACCGCCCCCCCCCACTTTTTAGGAGAGCCCCCCCCCACACACTCTTTTATAACTGTCCCGCCGGTCCTGTATGTCTTAAATAAATTATTTTTATAATTCACTACTTCGTTTTATTACTAATTGTTTACGATCCAGGTTTTTGTATTGCTCATGGAGCCAGGTTTCTTTTTGTATCGTTCAAGACGAGAAAAAAAAAGGTGTTAAAAAGGTTTTTAACTCAACATTTGCACCTTTTTTTACATTATTATTATTATTATTATAGCATAGGATCTTTAAAAAGTTTGTTTAAGTTTTCTCTTATTTTAATTTTGATTTCAATAAATATTTGATTAAGGCGAAAAATACAGATACGCGATATTTATCTGATAGTCTTAGGAAGAAAAGAAAATACAGATGTTTCTCTGAACGTGAACAACTATGGAAGTAATTTTGGTGCTTCTGCTGTTCAGCCCCGACATGTTAGGCGGCTTTTAAAAAACAAAAATTGCTAAAGAAATGTATAAACTTTGTTATGTACTTACGTGGTAGCTTTAAAGAAGATTGTACACCAAAAACATACGCAAATTCATCCAGTATTTATTGAATTAAAAAAAACGATTTTATCATTCGGTAGCCATTTTTGTTCAACTAGTAAACAAAAGAGTTATCTCCCTTGCCTACTTAATAAGATGAAATATTTATAGATACGTATGATCGCTTTTTTTCTTATAATTTAATACATACTGGATAAATTTGCGTAATTTTGTTTGTACAATCTTATTTTCAGCTAACACGTAAGTACATAATAAAGTTTATACATTTCTTTAAATATTTTAATGTCGTGGCTAAACAGCAGAAGAACCGTAATTTAGTTCATATTTGTAGCAGCTGGAGTTGTAGGAAAGAAAATTGGTAAATAATGAGGAGTTCGAAGCGTTAAATAGTTTCTTTAAAAAATCGGATAAAATTAGTGTATGGTAAAGAACGTTTTGGAGTTTAAATCAATTTAGGGTGCTTATGCAGTTTACGGACCGGAATATTTTTTTAGACAGGATTTTGAAGTTAAATTCAATTTTTACGGTATGTTTTTGATTATTAAATTGTTAGGTGAAAGTACAAAATAGTTAATAAGCGCCTGCCCCCCCCCCCCCATGTTTAGAATGTTTTTGTTTTTTTTAAATAATAACGTTATTATTTTAGTCTGGTCCGTAAACTGCATAAGTAACCGATTTAGTATTACGTAGTAATGGGAGGAGGGACGCTTTAAAACTTTTTTCGTCTTGAGAGATAAAAAAAAACAAAAAAACATGGCGGCATCTTGTAAGACTCCATTTTGTGAAAATCACGCTTCTTGAAGAATTTTTTTCTTCAGATTACTTGCGTGGTACTAAATAGAATTTAAGTCGAAATGGTTCCTCATTAAATATTATTAATTAAAAAAAAATACAACATAAAACCATTTTCATCGCCTATACACAATAATGGTTTTTTTTTTTATCGCATTATGTTTACCAATTCGAACTCATCATTTACCAGGAAATTATACCCGTTTATTTATAGTCAAACTTAAATTAATTATTTTCTTATTTCTTAAAAAAAGTTTTTTTTTTTTTTAATATTTAAACTATTGTAAAAAAAAAGAAGAAATATGACTAACAGATGTATACATAAAAAAAGCTGTCTTTCTTCAATGTTTAATATGTTTTGTTTTTTTTGGAGGGGAGAGGTCTATGTAAATGTGATAAAATAATAATAAAAAAATAATAATGACAATTAAGAATAACAAAAGCACGTGTTAGATACTATTCTTAGGTATTTTTTTAATAATTTCAGAAGTAGTAAATTAAATATATGTATTAATGGATACCTTAGCGTCAGGTATACATATCTCTCATTCACATTTTAGACATACTTAATTTTTTTTTCTTTCATACCTTGAAGGAATTGTTCAGCTAAATAGTGTAAATATTTCATTATGCCCTCATCAGCCTCCATTGCAGTAAATAGATTTGGTACAATAAACGAACATCTAATGAAAAGCTTTGTTATAAGTTTTACGTGACGAATTGTCGCTTCGAACCAACCAATCAGGTTGCTTCTCTTATGACGACACAGTTCGTATATACTTTCAAACCCGTCTTTTATACACAGCCTCTGAAAATGTTTATATTTTACGTAGATATTAGATTATGCAGACTTCATTAATATCAATATTAATACACTAATAGCTATCCGTTTATATTATGTATTTATTACCTATTCTAAATAATTAGAACCCTTTGGTAAAAAGCAAATTATTTACTATCGTCTGTTTCTGCCTTTTCAAAATCGTTTTACCCTACTGATGGATTGTGGGATTGTTAGGAATCCACTTCCGGTCCAATGTCGACTGATGACGGCTAATGTCGCCGGCTTTAATTCTCTAATTTTGGAGAAAAAACGCCGTGATGGTCGCTTATTTCCAGTCAAGACTAACCTGAAGGGTCTTAGGAATCTGATTTTGGATAATTTCCCGTGTTACGAACACTAAACCAATATGGAATCGGAGACAAAGCAGTCATACCCATGTGAGAAATTCTATGTTTTACTGTCATCTTATATCTCTACACTCATCTTTTCTATACACTCCCCTAGTTATTTTTTTTCTTGCTTATATCTTTATAATATTTACCTATTCATATAGATATATCCTAGTAAGTAATTAAAACCTTAATTGATTCATATAATGCAATTTTACGCATAGAAAATCTTTCATCTATTAGTATATATATATTGCCTTTCTTTATATTTCCCCACTACTACTGTTTTTGTGTATTCTCAATTGTTGACGCAATTCTCTGTAATAATTGACTCTTGTTTAGCAATATTATAATATTAAACTAGGTAGAATTTATATTTCTGTTTACAAATATTTATTTTTTGCTGCTAGATTTTTATTTTTTGTAAATAATGATGTTTATAATTGCATTTATTTAACTGACAAATCGTTTGGTGATGCCATTTTTATAAGCCATGTTATTGTTTATTCACCTTTGGTCATATTTTTTTCTTTTCCAATATTTTTCTTTTTCTTTTCAGATTGAGATTTTTTTTTTCCGATTTTCATTTGAAAATATAATTTATGCGTAAAAGTATGTTTTTATTATCATTTTTATTTTTTTTAATTGTAATTTTTTAATATTTATATTTCCTTGTTTACAAAAGGTATAAATGGGTTATCCAAGCCCCTTTCAGAAGGCCAAATGGTGGAAAAGAAGAAAGCCAACTTCCGGCTTTTGAAAGATCCCTTCTTGGATGACAAAGTTCAGAAGAAAATGTACAGATATGATGGAATCATGCCTGGAGTAAGATCCCTTTTTCTTTATCTTTTCGCATTAAATGAAAACGGAAGGAGGGGGGGGGGGCATTTTTCCCCCTAAACTGTATAAACATTGTTTTCATGTTCTCCGGTAATGTAAATGACGTACAAACCCCTTCTTTCAAATAAATCTTATTTAAAGACATATTTTTTTTTGCTAGATGACTATTTTAGCAGCCTCTAAAACTACTTGGATCAGAGTGTTGTAGCTGTTATGTCAAAAGAGGAAAAGCCTTTTTCTGATAGTGCCATTTTAATTTTTGTTTCATCCCGTTCATGGTTGTCCCTTTTCGAGAAGCTGGCTATTCCACACATTAAAAACCGGCGTAGTGTCTAACTTTGCTTTCGTCAGGAGGCAAATGAATATTGAACCCTAAAACGGAATATAATTCTGCGGTAAATTTGTCGTTTCCCATCCCAAATGGCTGACAATGAATCGGCTGCTTTTTTCCGACCTCACAAATGAGTAAGTAAACCCAAATAAGTTGTTTGGGACTAATTTGAAATTTACCTTAAATTGGAAATTAGTCGAAAACAATTTATTTGGTTTACTTAATTATTTGTGAGGTCGGGAGGAAAAAAGCAGCCGATTCATTGTCCGCCATTTGGGCTGGGAAACGACTAATTTACTAATTTTGCAAAATGTAACGAAATTTTAAAGGATTAAAAAATAAATTATGGACTTATAATAGAAATAATGTGATAGTCATTAGGCATATTTAGGGTTACTACCGCCTTCTCAAGACATGAGGCGAAGCCGAATTTAGGATCATAATGCTGGTATTCTTGATCGACACACTTAAGGTTAATGTTTTGGTTAATGAATGGCATGTTTTCGTCCTCTTCATTGTTAAGTAAATTATAGTGTTTGCTAATTCCACATTTTTTTTTATCTTTCATACTAAAGGCATCTCAAAATGATAGACTAAAAGAATGTTCATTTTTGCTGTGACAGTTTTTTTTCACTTCCGGTTGAAATTATAAACAAAGTACTAACCGGTTTATTTGTAAACAAAACGAATAGCACGTTTGTTGGAGATTTTGCACCTCATCTACAATATTTATTCGAAACTGTTGGTTTTATTTGATTTGAAGAACATTTCTGAATTTCGTTTGCTTATAAGATATTTGTTTACATCTTACATTCAGGATCATGACCGCTCGATTGCCACTTGACTCTTTCCGTAAACAAGTTACGGAAATATCCGAAAGCCAATAATGTCCAGACAAAACACAGAGACGCTGAAAGAAAGTAAACAGTCATTTATTTTGTTTGTTTCGTTGCGTTTTATTTTCGTTTTATTATTATTATTATTATTATTATTATTATTATTATTATTATTATTTGTTTGTTTGTACTTATGCAGATTAGAACCCAAACTAACCCTAACCGACATCAAGTCGATTTTAGATTGGGTCCTAATCTGTATAAGTACTTTTTTTAAACAATTTTTTTTTTTTCAATTATTATTAAACCATAAAGTGTTATGAGGCAAAACCGAATTAGGGGTCTCTACTCTGATACCAAGCACCTTATGTGCTTAACGAAGGACGTGTTTTCGTCGTTACTTTAAAAAAAAAAGTAATTAGTGGGTATTATGATGACAATCAGATATTTTGATATTTATGGGTTATCTGCCACCAATTTACCTATTGACGATGATGATCAAAGCACGCCTTTTATTATGCTAAACACTAAGTCTGAGATGATGGCTAGGAATGCAAGTAAATTCGGTTTTATCTCATAATTTAAGACGTTAATTAATTCGACGTTTACCTCATAAGAACTTTAAAAGATGTCCGTTCATAACAAATAATAATAATAAAAACGCAACAAAACAAACAAAAGTGAAGTTTCTTTCAGTGCCTCTTTTTGCCTTGTCTGCATGTTGTCATTGTGTTTTGACAGTTTCTGTAACATGTGTCGAGCTGTCATGGGCTTGGGAAGTAAACACACATTTTTTTTTTTATATATATATATATACTAATTTAATGTAAAGTCGCGGGAAAAAAAAGGTATTTATGAATTTCATTAGTTTGATTCCAAATTTTTTTTTTTTTTTTTGTACATAAATATTTTAGTGAAAATTTTAAATCTCCATAAAACGTAAAAGTTCGTCTTCTAAGACAACCGGTTGGTTTGTTTATACTTTAACCGGAAGTAACTAAAAAGAAACTGTTAGACTAAAAAAAAGAAGTTCGCTTTTACTTTTGGGGTGCGTTTCGTATCAAAGATCCCTTTTTTTATATATATATATTTTTTTCGGTTATCTTGAACTTTTCAGCTTTAAGATGTCTGCCATTGAAACAACGTTGTGCTAACCAAATTAGCTCTAGTTTTGTAACAATTTGGTTAAATTAAAAATTTAATGACATATGTAATAATATAGCCGAATTATTACGGTATCGTTTGGTCTAGCGTTGGGACGATTAATCGGAAACGATTTGGTGCAGATCAGGACCAGGCTTAAATCGACTTGGTGCCGTTAGGATTGGCATTAGGGTAAGGGTTAGCTTGGGTCATAATCTGCACCAGTACCAACGATTTGTTTTTGTTTGTTTTTATTTACAACAAAATTTTCCATTGCTGGTACTAATGATAAAGTGATAAATATTTATTGATTTTAAATATTTATTGATTTTAAACAACCAGTAAAACTAAAATCTATAGATCACCCACAAGTGTATTTTTACGTTTGCGAAAATATATGCACATATTACATGTTTTTTTACAGTAATCCGAAAATAAAAAAAACAACAACTCTATAGCTAAATATTTAGAGATTTAACAAAAATCTGAATCGGTGGAATTTAGAATGGAATCGGGGGAGGGGGGGGGGGATATTGGAATCGTCCCATTACTAGTTTAGTCATTAAATTATTAATTTAACCAAATTGTTATAAAACTAGAACTAATTTTGTTAGCATAACGTTGTTTCAATAGCAGCCATCTTAAAGCTCAAAAGTTCAAGATAACCATATTTGCTCATTAAATTTGGTAGAATTATCTTCCTCAATAGCTTTTTGATTTTTAACTATTTTTTTTATAGAAGACCAAACATATTAATAATTGGTACTCTTATAGAGAACGCACCACGTTTCCGTGACTTTGAGTTATCGACGTTCGGGCAGCGCCCTGGAGTTGACAAAATTATGAACCACTCAGGTTGCGGCAGGCATTAGACAATCATGTTCCAAGCAAGCAGGTGATAACTTTTGGAAGAAATTAATTTCTACGATCTGCAGCACGTTAAAAAGATACATGAATTTCTACGATCTGTGTCAGCGCATTGAATCTCCCGAAGGACTTATTGAGTTCTGTCAGCAACGGTCACTTCTAGCGAAAGACTAACCCTAAACCTAGAAAATGTGATGGAGAAACATTTTTAAAAAATGAAGAAGAAAAAACAAACAAGAAATTCGTTAAAAACAGTGATTCCCATGTTTGTTATATATATAAAAGAAATTTATCTTTTGAAACTTTTCGGTGCACAAAAAATAGCATTTTATTTTATTTCAAAACATTTGCTTAACAATGGTTACTTTGACGAAAACAGAAATATAAACATCTAATTAATAACAGTTGTTTAGCTACGAGTTGTTCGTTCTTTACTTTTATATATGTATTTTTATTTTGATTTTCTTCATCTGAATTTATTGTCTGCCAGTCTTCAATTTATCATTTGTCAGTTTTCGCCTCATCAACCCTCGGGCGCTTTCAAGACCTGCCCGAACGTTGACGACACAAAGTCACCGAAAATGTGGTGCGTTTTCTGGAATACCTAATAATTTTCTGAAGTTTAGTATACGTAATTGGTGAAACAATGGTTGTTACTTTTAAGATATTTTTTTTTCTTTTAACGTGTTTGTACCAACGCTTTAGCCCTAAAATATAATGATCTATCTTCAGATTGTAACTTTAATTATAGTTTTGAATTCGAGTTTACTTTTTAAATATATGTTTAATTCCCAGCAAAAAGTTTGCTTTTCAGTCCAGGGACCATAGAGAAGTGTCTCCTTTAACATTTGGTGGATTAAGAAATGATACTTACAAAAAAAAATTTTAATATATTTTATCTATTATTGAATTTTAAAAAGTTACTTTTTTGAATTCTTGCACAAGGTTGGTGTTTTCAGACTTCGGTCTAAAAAAATTGTTCGATTTTTTAAATTTATTTTTTTATTTAACCAAATTGATTCCATCTGTTATTTTGTTTCTAATATTTTGGTGTAGCTGATTAAGAATATCATATGAAAAATCTCTGACATTTCTTTATCAGACTACTGTGCTCATCTTGAGTGGGTTATCCTACTAACGCTGCTTCCACACAGAATGCGATAAATTATGTGTATAAGCATTAGGAATGGTATTATGTTGTTTTTGTTAATATTAACCAAGAAATCATTTCAGGTTAAAATCGGAGTAGTATTACGCAAAAAGCACAGTTGAAATCTATGAACTATCAAAGAAATTCGTAAATAATTCTGAGTTCGTCCAATATGGCCGCCAAGTGTCACATTTTAGATTGACCGGAATGTGTTGAACGAAGAACAAACTCTTCACAGAAAGCAATAAGCAATAAAGTTTACAAGTGTTAATGAAAAAATATTTGTTAACACTAAATTATTTTTATACCTAATTTAAATTTTTGAAATAAAATAATATATATTTATAATTACACAAAGCTTTGCTTTGTTACTTTTCTCCAGGTCAACAATTCTGTTTTTCTATCGCATCGTCCGAGATTTTTTCCCCTCAAGACGAGAAGTCTTTTAACACATCTTTTCTATTTTACTGACTAATAGTACATTCATTTTACTCAAAAAAAACCCTTCCTATCATATGAAAAAAATAATATCTATGTATGTATATATATATATATATATATATATATATAAACGTATTTTACTAAAAAATTTGACTTTTCTGTGTGGAAGCACTGTTAGTAGGATAACCCTTGGGTATTATTCTCAACATAACATTGAGACGGCTCACAGAATGAGAGCATGCTACCCTCGTGGATTAAATAAAGGATTCCGTTCGAAATTCCGTACAGATTTCCGAGTTCAACAGAAAGATTTCCGAGTTCGACAAGATACATCTGAAGAAGGTCGGAGGTTACATCGGCCGAAACGTGAGCGTAACATTCAAGATAAGAACAGTAGTCTGAATAATACTAATTATCAATCCTCATCTCAAAAATTCAGAAACCTTTTTTTTTAGTCTTGTAATTACTGATTATTTTTTTTATTACTAATGAGTCACCACTTATCCTCGAGTGGATTTTAGCTTTGATAAGAGTTAATGAGATGGATCGTTTCTAATATTTTGGGCTAGCATATTAAATAGTTTGTTCTCCCGTGAAAGTTTATTTTACAGAAATGTATTATCTGCTACTGATTTATCCCTATGTCTAATTGGTATTAGACCCCCAGAAGTTTAGATAGTTCATCTAGTAGTTGACCGATGACCCCTTGGGTCACGCTTTGCCTTGATAAAGTCTCATAAAGGATCTCTTCCTAGACTCCGTATAGGACACACGTATATTACTCACAAGCACTTATTGGAAGGAGAGGAGTCTCCGATGTGCATAGCATGTCAACAATCTTACACAGTGAAACATATATTAATAGACTGTCAAGATCTGCAAGAAACTCGAAGCAAATATTACGACTCCAAAATTTAAAAACACAAATGTGACGAAAATCTTAGATTTCATCAAGGAAGTTGGACTGTTCCAAAAAATTTAATCACAAATTCTTCATTTCACTTTTCATTGTCTTTAGGGATAATGTGAAATAATTAGAATTGCATTTGCCAACTTTATTCGGCATTACATAACCCATAGTTGGTTGCTATGCCATAAAATAAACCAAACCAAACCTCTCTCTGGTTTGATGGATGATGTGCATAGTTATCCTCCAGTTTAATGGATGACATCAACCTCTTGTGATGTTATCTCCTGTGCACGGTTATTCTCACCTCTGTTTAGATAAATGACGTCATCCACATAGATTTATTAATATAGCTCAGATTAAATTTTTTTGAATCAGGAAAAAGTGAGTTTGCAAAGTCAGTTCCTGTTTATTTGCCTCCCCATGAGGCCAAAGTTAGACACAAGGTCGGTTTTTAATGTGGAGAAAATCCAGCTTCCCAAAAAGGATCACCCTGGATTGGGAAAAAAAAAATATTGCTTCAATCTAGAAGGACTTCCCCTTCATTGACCAAGATAGAAAAGACTAATTGCAGCGTCAGAACAGATACTACAATTTGTTCCTAGCCAAAAGGTCAAGTTGCAAAGTCAGAATTAATTTTGTTGTCTTTTTTTTGTATATTTATATACAAAAAAGACAACAAAATTAATTTCTTTCTGCTTGTTATCTCTTTTTCTCTCCAACTATGGAGTAAATAGTATTACTGCCTGTGGTTATATTCCCTCTTGTTTATAATGGACTATTCTAATCTTTTTATTCATTCCTTTCTTTATTACCTTTTGACTGTTAATAAACAGAGAGTGATGGAAACAAGAGTCATAGATGAAATATAAGATAAGAATGGGGGAGGAGTCAAATAACATAGTGAGAAAGGGTGAAAGTGATAGACAGAAAGTTAGTAAGAAATGGATCACTGAGTGAGTTGCAAATTGCGACTTTCTTCTTCTATTCATTTAGCGTCACTTTTCCTTTGTTCAGGGGTCAGCCGTTCAATGATATTATGTAAGCTCACTCTCCACCTCTTACTGTTCAGCGGGTTAGCAGTCTTCAAATTTCACTCTGTGCGGTCTTGTCTAATCACTTGCTTCCAAGGTTTCCTTGGCTGGCCAACCCACCTGCGATTTATGACATTTACGTTTCTACAACAGTTTATCTAGGAGGATGAACGTTCCACATGACCATACCAGTGCAATCGATTCATCCTTAGGATTACCTCCATGCTGGGCAAATGTAGTGCTTTCAGCAAATTGTCTGACCTGATGTGTTGGGTTTGGTCAGATTTCACATTGCAAATCCATCTGATCATGGATCTGTCATTGCACTGCAGATGGCGAGAGAGGACTGGGTGAGGGCCCAGCATTTATTGCCATATATCATGACGCTCCTGAGACAGCTTCTATACAACTTACCCCGGATGTAGAGAGAGACAGCACATGATGTTATCAGAGGCGACAACTCACAAAATTTTAATTGGAACAATTAAAATGGAAGTTTGCAAAGGTAATTCAATCCAAAAATTGAGGAATATTTTAGCATGTATTTTGTGTGTTTAAAATATATAAGAAATCAAACGTTTAACTCCGCTTTATTATAATAGTAGATAAATATGTAATTTAGGTTGTGTTTTCTGATTTTTAATTACAAATCTTGAATTAAAAATGTTATTTCCTAGTACTTTGAAAACGCATGTAAATGTGTAAAATTCTGAATATAAAAGTTTTGTTTTGATTTAATTGAGCTATACGATGGCTTACATTCTTTAATGTAATTTAAAAAATATTAGCGTACACCAAAAATTACGGAAAATAATAATAAAAAATAGAATCAATTTACTATTCGAAGTCTACGAACTCCAAATGACAAGACAGCTTGTCGTCTTTATTTTAGGAGTGAGATAATCTTCTACAACACACTGTCTTGATGCGAATGTCATTTGGAGTTCGTGGATTCCGAATAGTAAATTAATTTTACTTTTTATTAAAATTCTATGCTAAAAAAATTTCTGTAATTTTTAGTGTACACTATTAGTTTTCACTGATAAGTTTATTTATTAGGTTTCCTGTTATTTTATTTTGAACTGCCATATTTCACTTGAACGTCAATAAAAATAAGTCCCAAATATTTTTATGGAGAACCTTATTTGAAAAAGTTACAATTTTAATAATGCGTTCAATATATGTGTAATTATGTTTGATTAAATAATGGAATAATCAGGTTATGGCTAATCAGTTGAAAAATATAGTATCTGTATTTGGTTTCTTCTGCCACCTTCAAAAATGTGGGGGTGGGGTGTCTGAAGAGCCAGGATTTAAAAAACGGCCCCAGGTATCAAACTGCACTGCCCCCTTCCCCTCATGAAACCAATCTTATATCGCATCCTCCCTGAGTGGGGATTTGTTAAATATCAACTCTTGTAGATTGAAGATGTCAAATCGAAAGATTAGGCTTATTTTAAATATCAGCATATTTGTTGGCCTCCCGTGTCCGAGCGTAAGGTTGCCAGCTTTTGATAAGACATTCAGTTTATGACGAAGAATAACATCACTTGATTATACCATAGGAAGTGGAAAAAATCATAATCTACTTCTATTGTAAATGCGTAATGTTATGCTTTTGAATCTTGCTTGGGTAGCACACGCACGCACACACACACTTGAACTCTAGGGTCACAACCACTACCACTAAAGTGAGATTTCATCCTAAATTCATAAATTGTGACATATCTCTTAAGACATTCTTCTTGCTTAACTAAAAATAAGTCTGTTAATCCTTATGGATAACATCGAAGTAAAGAGACTTTATTTTGCTATCTAATTTACATATATGATTATGGCGTGTACGAACATTCTATGTAAATTATATGGCGAAATAAAGCAATGCTAAAAAAGACTTACTCTTTCTTTAAATTCTCAGGGACATTAAAAATATAGAGTGGTTGAATGAGCACTATGAGAGATGAGGGGAGGGGGCTTGTTCAGTTAATTACAAATTATAGTTATTTAGAAAAATGAAAATGTTAATTTTTTCAAACATAACTCAATTCCAAAACTAAGGATTATTTTAGCATGTATTTGGCATTAAAGTATATAGAAAAAACAAACGAATCAATAAGCTTTAGTATTATATATATATATATATATATATATAATTGTACCAAAAGGGTTTGTTTTAAAAAATTGTTTCTTAAGATGAATAAAATCTTGGTCTTTGGAATATAACAAAATCTTGTTTATTTATATATATTATAGAAGATCAGAACAACATCGGTACCGTCGGTTTCAAATCCAAACAAAATGGACCTATAGTTGACCTCTTATGTCGGACTCTTTCTTTAGAGAGTCCAGCATAGGAGACCAACTATAAGTCCGCTTTGTTTGGATTTGAAACCGACGGTACCGATGTTGTTCTGATCTTCTGTAATACATATATAAATAAATATTACACGCTTATTTTTTAATTTTTCTTAATAATCGAGCACTCTGTTGGTTTTCTCTCCCACTAACCTTATATATATATATATATATATATATATATATTTATATATATATATTAACAAGACCAAAGTGATGATCAGTGGTTGTAGTGTTGTAAAGCTCCCATTAAAGAGGAAATTTCCCCTTCTCAGTTTGTGGAAAGGGAGTCAGGTGCAATTCAATTTTTTGTGGTGCTTGTAAGGTTAGGGTACACAAGAAGTGACGTGGAATTAATGGTAGGTTTCGAGATGATAACCAGTTTATATACAAGTAGTGTAAGACAATGGAGATGGATGAGAACTTGAATGTGAAGAAAGTATATATTGATGGCAAAGCTATTGAGGTTGTTCAAAGTTTTGTTACCTTGGTGATACCATTGCAGCATAGGGTTGAGCAGGTGCTAGTGTGATTGTAAGAGTTATCAGTGGGTGAAGTAAGTTCAGAGAACTTTTGCCATTACTAACCAACAGAGCATTACCATTGTCAACCAAGGGAAGAGTCTATCAGACATGTGTACGCAGTGTGATGTTGTATGGAAGTGAAGCCTGGCCAGTTAAGAACATACATTACATGGAGAGAAATGATATGAGAATGATATGTAATGTGAGTGTTAAAGACAGGCTTAGATCTGATGACCTCAGAGAAAGATTAAATCTAGACAGTGTCGGCTTCAGAATAAGAGACTTCGATTATGTGGCCACATTGAAAGAATGGATGAGAGTTCTTGGATCAATCCATTGCTGAATTGCAGTGTCAGCTGTGACTGTGCATGCCTATCCTGGATCAGCAGTCTCTATTGCAATTGCTACAGATGTAGGATGGCACCTGGTTCTGATGATGCTCTCTGCCCTGTTTGTGCTTTCTCCTACCGTTTCACTGTTGGTTTCTCCACTCCTCTTGGAGCATGCTTTCATGGCACTTCTCCAGCAGCTGGGGTCTTCAGCCACTAACTCTCAGCCGGCTGGATTGATGCCACCTGCTCTTATGCCTCGCATGCATACATCCTTGTAGCATAGGACAGGTCTTCCTGCTGGTCTAGAGCCAGTGGCAAGCTCAATGAATAGAATGTCTTGGGATCCTCTCATCGTCCATTTGAATGACCAAGCTACCGGTGGTTCTTGGAATCGTCACATGCACCCTTGTTCCTATATAGAGTGATGATGTTTCTTCTTCCCAGTACTGCTGCAGGTGATGGAAGAGAACTGTCTTCTTTCTCACCTCGATGATTTAAAGTCGGATGCCATCTTTTCATGGAGCTTTGCTGTGGCTAGGGAGTCAATGGCCTTGTTTAGTTCTGATACTGATGTGAGAGATCTAGGAGATGGGTGCATATATCTATAAGAGGCAATAATATAAAAAAAAATTATTTAGTTCAGATTGATTTGAGTAGGAATCACTTTCCAAATGTAAACATATTTATATTTTTTATTTATAATTACGTGACACTTTCCTTGGTCGAGTGGATATGGCGACTGTTTGCAGATTCTAGGCTGAACTAGGTTCACGCCTCCCGTCTGAAATTGTTACTTTCTGCACTGATGAGAGCAATAAGCTTGAAATGCTAGCATCTATGTATTAAAAATTTAATATTTTTATATATATATATAAATATGTTCAAATTAACCCATATACACATATTTCATGCCAAACCTGCAATCATCAGTATGGGAGGAGACAATCCTTGTCGATCATACGGTTCAAACCCCAATACGAAAGTCATATTTGATTTAGTAGTCGAAGTTCGTACCGATGTGCCCACCACGCATTGTCTGGAAATGGGAGAGTGAATTAACGTCTAAATGAAAAATTCAGACACCATTTAGCAAGTCTTCAACAGAACACAATACGCTGGGCATATATATATATATATATATATATATATATATATGTGTGTCAGGTTGTATATGAAAAGAAATCGAATAAAGTGCTTGATCATATAAGAGAGCTAATATAATTTCTTTAGATACTGTATATTACATATTTCAGCAATGTACCGCGGTTTCATCCAAAAGGGCAGATTTAGACAGAAAATGTTGATGCCATTTCCTGTCGGGCATGACTACAATCGTTTCAGCTTGCCGATGATTCCACTGGGCACGGAGATTTACTAAAGATGTCTAAATCTGCCCTTTTGGATGAAACCGTGGTACATTGCTGAAATATGTAATATACAGTATCTAAATAAATTATATATATATATATATATATATTAGAGTTGGGCGGTTTTGAAATTTTGGTTTCGGTAACGGTTTCGTTTTTTTTCCCTTAAAACCTCGGTTTACGGTTCGGTTTTTCGGTTTCTTTGAAAAAAATTTTTTTACCATGGAAGCTATTCATTCTCTTATGTGATGATTAGTTATTATTCAACGTTTAGTTGAATTATGCCACTGTTTCGATAATTTTGTGACTGAATCATTCTCCATGATATGAATCATATAAGTTTTAAGGTGTTGACTGTTGTAATTAAAGTTCTGATACCTTTTCAACAGTTAACTCGTTAAAACAGTGACCAAAGATTCATGAAAGATTTCTGAAGAATAAAACTTAGTTTTAATATACATTCTATCTAATTCTTTAACCCATCAGAAGCTAAAATATAACTCGAATAAAGTGATACTAGCATTGGCAACTACTTTTTTCTTTTTAAATGTTTATACTCGCTCGCTACTTTTTGTTTATTTACTTTTACAACAAGTATTTTTTTTAAATTTCATTTTAATAACTTATTTTTTTAGATAACTCTGAAACGAACATAAATAATTATTTTACAATTTTGAGTTGAATCAAATAGATTTTCGACATCATACGGAACGCGTTTGATTTTTTCTTTTTCATTTGAAAATAGTTTATGCTAAAAATACGATGTCATGTTGTCTGTCGTATTTCTCTTTTTTTCATTTGAAAATTCAAAATGTTAATGATAAACAAACTGTAAACAAAGATTTCTTCCTACAAGTCAATTAAATGTTTTCATCATATATTTGTTCAATCTGTCCTCTTACTAATATAACATTTTTTGGTAATATTCAATTTTATTCAAATGGGAAAATCTTTTCAACCGTGTTTCCTTGTATATGGTGGCTTACTGTAGTAAAAACACAATACCGAACGGTTACGGTTTAAAAAAAAAAAACGATTATATATATATGTGTGTATGTATGTATATATATGTATATATAAAGAAATATTACCCTTTTTTGAACAATTGATGATTTAATAAATATTGCATTCTATCCAATTCCTATTCTCATATATTTTATCTATATATATATATATATACACATACATACACACACACTAGCTGGAAGACCCCAGTGTTGTCTGAAATTGAGTGAGGAACCCTATATTCTTTTGCACCCAGTCCATAACACAATATTACTTTTTTGTTTCTGAAGTTTTTGACATGAGGATTGATAATTTGTATTATTCGGACTACTGTTCTCATCTTAGATGTCATTCTCACAACATTTCGGTTGATGTAACCTCCGACCTTCTTCAGGCGCATATTGTCAAACTTGAGAATCTGTATCGAGTTTCGAATGGAACCCTTTAGGGTAGCTTGCTCTCTTTCTATTAGCCATGACCGGGTAGAAGTCTTAAGTAAGTTCTAATTGTATTCTTAGTATCGCCCATACTGAGGATTGAACCTTCAACCTCCAGAAGACTGTCACTTAGAACTGATTATTACTCAGCACTTTTATCAGTTGTATCACGGGTCCTTGCACCTGAAACATGAGAATAACATGCAAGATAAAAACAGTAGTCCGAATAATACAAATTAACTTTTTTTAATTATTTTTTTTAACATTTTATTTTTTAAGGGTGTAGTCAGCATTGATTGGATGGAGGAGGTATAAATAAAATTATATTAATTGAAATAAATTTCGATAAATTTACAGTCTTTAATGCCCTCCAGACACCCATAATTTTGCAGGAATGAATAAGAACCGTCACTCTACTCTTGCTCCAAGCCATTTCTATTCTTATTTTTTATTTTCTATAATTTTCACATTATAGATAAAATACAGTAAAACATATTTTCTTTTTTATGAATGTCATGCATTAATGCAGCTGTCCCGATAATATTGTACCCCCCCCCCTTGATCAAAATGAACTATACTTAGCCAAGTAACCTTTTCTTAAACTAATTTTTTAATTAAATGTGTTCATAATATATGCTAATATCTACGAGGATATAAATCTTATTTCAACATTTCATACAAAAACAATCTTTCGAAATTGGTAAAATTAGTTCAAATCACTTCAAACGACTGAGTGTATAGACACCTAATTATTATTATTTTTAACTCCTACTTCTGTTTTTTAAAATATTCTAAATAAGAAACAACAATCATTTTATTACATTCATTAGATCAAACTTAAAAAACAAAACTATAACCCTAACCTACCCGTCTCTCTCTCTCTGCAAATTTAATAGGATTAATTTACTGTCTTTTTCTTTCTTTTTCCTTTATTTACATCAATTGAATCTTTTCTTTCCTTTTTCTCCTTAAACTTTACACTTGATTTGACCTCTTTTATCACAACTTTTAAACGCTCCCTGTCCGTGGCCACATTGATTCCATACCAGCCTATTAAGGCAAGGATTACGAGTTTAATTTTGTACAAGGATAAGATTTCTTTTTTTTTTTAATTTAAAATTTTTTTTTTTATTATTAAAGTGTTATTTCACCTACCCCCCCAATCAATTTTTAGATTTAAAAAAAATTTTGTTGGGTGGGGTAACCTCTTCCTTAAGCACTTCCCTGCCCAACCTTGCATAGTAATTTCTTTTTTTTATCCCCCCCCCCCCATCCCCCAAAAAATAGGCAGGGTATTCCAACAGTCCGATATTACATTTGAACCTTATTTTAAAGACTTCCAGGCAACACCGGGTAGGAGCAGCTAGTAATATATAATTTTTTAAAAATACTGACCCAACGGGTCACGGATGGTCTAGTATAAACATAAAAATCGACCTCACAAAAATGTTTGTTCAGATATGATTCCGAAACTGAGCGAAATCTCAAGACAGTCGAATTTTGTATATAGAAAGAGCTCAACATCTTTTCGGCGCTTTATAAGAATGATAAATAATAATGAATTTGGCTTATCTGATCACTTTACTGCAGTTTCATGGTTTATCCATTTCTCAGAAATGTATTAATATATTCCTGATAATTATAATATATGTGAGATTTATACATTTGAATTTGTCATCAAATGTATAAGTCTCACATATATTATACTTCTAAGGAATGGGTAAACTTTTGTTTTCATTTTACTTCAATTGAAATTCTCAGAAATCCGAGGCTAACACTTGATTTCTATATGAGATACATAGATATCCAAGTGTTCAATCAAGATTTTCCTCTACCTCTCAAACGTTGAGTTAGTAAAGAAGTGAAGATTACTAATTTTCATCTCCCTAATTCACCACTTAATTATGTCATTGTGGTCTTTTCTGAATTTTGCTGGATTCCAGGACAAGAATTCATCTGGTCTGGTGGAGTATCCAGCTATGTGCTGTTACTTGAGGTAACATCACTAGGAGAAAGTGCACCATACTTTGTATGAGCCAGTGTATATCCATGTCAGGGAAATATTATCAGGGCTTGGAATACTATGTTATTTTGAATATTTGGTCAGGGTTTACTTTTAGGGAGAAGTATCCTCATGTCAGGTTGTCCTGACAAACCCTTGTATAGAGAGATCGAAGACACTCGAGGATTGTCTAGTAGGTAATTCAAACTTTCCAGTAGGAAGGAATTTACCTGTGACCTGTGAAATCAGTTGTTATATACATTATTAAATATATAATTACTTAACTTTGGCATAGGTTGTTAATCGGGTTTTTACAGGAGAATATTTACTTCAAAATGGATAATGTTATAAAGGATGAATGGTAGCTTTTGGCAACTAAATAAATAAAATGGAACAAGAAATACAATTTAAACCAAGTAAAATCTAATATATAAAGTAGAGACGTTTTTTCCCCTGTACCTTCTCGGAGTATAGGAAAATAACCATATACAAAACAGGCTACTAAACTCACCGCTATACTACACTTATTCACTCGAGCGTGTTTTAGTAAAGTTGTTATTATTTTTTCCAACCTAACACTCAATATTACATTTGGCCCACCATCAACGTCTCTCCGAAAAACCAACTCCATATAGGTGGTAGCAAAGACTTTTCCCCCTAACAATTGTGTACTGTGACTACACTCATCGACACCGGGAAGTAATAACACAGTTTACTTTTCACAAAACAGTCCGTCCTTATTTATTATTTGCCTGGTATTAATTTACTACATAATATAAAACAATGCGCAAACAAATAATGACCGCTCCCGTTGAATCCTATGATATTCCGCGAATATCAGATTACGTTCTATCTAATTCTACCTTCTACATTTAAATTCATTCCGGAATTAAGCGAATGAAATTAACGAACACAGTTCCTGCAACATTTAATGATTCAACATGGCGGATAACATTTCTTGATCGAATCGACTTCCTATTTAATTCATTAAGCACTAAGATACTGGTAGACGCGGATACAT
Source organism: Sepiola atlantica (assembly GCA_963556195.1). NCBI lineage: Eukaryota > Metazoa > Mollusca > Cephalopoda > Sepiida > Sepiolidae > Sepiola > Sepiola atlantica. The sequence goes on from OY744550.1 coordinate 21,749,067, forward strand.
TTACATTTTCAAAAACATACACCTTAAACACGCATATTATAGAAAAATTGCCCAAATGAATTTACTTCATCCAAAAATGACCTACACCGCGTCATTATTGAAGTTTCCATTTGGTCGGCAGAATGTAAATGTTAACATAACACGCATGTCAATAAACAACCATAGCGTTATTAGCCTATTTACACATTTATTGTTAAATCGTAAGCGTGGCGCCGTGGGTAATAAGGGAGGTTCAATGATCGACAGTTTCGGCGTTCAATCCCATTCGACTCTGCCACTTTTTTTTTTAAATTTACAACATTCGCCAACACGGTATAGCGGTTGGGGGTGGAGAAAGAACTATAGGCCGTTTTTTTTAATTCGACGTCATGCAATAGGTACTAATTTCTCCCGTGCAACGCCGGGCGACGGGTTCCGCTAGTAGACAATAAAGTTTATATATTAATTTTCAAATAGTTTTGCATTTTTTTTATAACACTTACAAAATTCGTTATTTAATCAATTTTTAATTAGTTATCATTTTCATTTTTTTAATGGGTTGGTAAATAAGTAATTAATAAAACTAACCTACAAGCATCAGGAAGTTTCATTGGATGTCCTGTTGGCTTGGCAGGATGAGAGCAAGCTCAAGGCATTTCCTTGAAGAATGGCGATGGAGCAGCGCTCGTAAAGCGAAATCAGTTGCCGATGGTCTCCAGTGGCGCGTCATTAACAAACCAAGACTGCTGCATATAGCGGGTCCTATCGCTCCATTCGTCTCCACAGCGATCGGTTGAAACACAAATCTGTCGAAGGCCGGCATATTTTGACCACTTGTGGCTCTCTGCTGCATGTCCAGGGTTTGTTGCCGATTTTATCACTGACGAGGGTGCAAAATAAATACTCATTTTATGACATCATCCATTGTTAAGTGTATATATATATATATATATATATATATATATATATATATATATAATGATAATTTTTATTTACACAGACATGTACAAAATCTGCGACACTGGCATGTCGATGTTATCGGTCAACAGTTACTATAAACTGAGATCTCATCAGGCTCTATTTTGATATTGAGCACTTTTTATAAACCCGGTTAAAATTATCTGGATTACCATCCTGTGGATATTTTTTACCTGGATTATTACCATTATTATATATATATATATATATATATATATATATATATATATATATATATCTTGATAATAATCATTCTTATTTTTATGTGATCCTCCCTCTTTCTCTCTCTTTTAATTATGTCATTCACCTCCTCCCACTACTTATCATCTGCCCTTTATTTACGTCATTCATCTTTCGTGACATCATTGATATCACTCGCCCACTTTAGATGAAGTGTGCATGTTGACAAGCAAGTTACGTTCAGTTATAGTAATACTAGCGAGACCCGTAAAAATTCCACAGTTGTGTCGTTTATCTGTTATATATTGCTGCCGTGCTTAAAATTATTTCCATTCTATGGACGTCAGGTGTGAATGCACATCCCACAATATTAATTTACCACCTCTGTTAAAACTGAAACTCTAGTTAATATAGTTTCAGAATATATCTGATTCCAGGGGTCTATCTCCAAAATCCTTCTTTATAATATATTTCCATTCTATGGACATCCAGCACAAACACAGACGCCCACAATATTATTGTACTATCTGTAGACAGAACAGATACTTGACTTCGATCCTGGCCTGAAGGTCAAGTAATTGTACTTTAGTCTGAGTATCACATTTGACACAGCGACATCAGATTAAATTTTTTGAATTATTTTTTTTTGTATAGCATTTTCATCAATCGGATGATCCTATCTTTTAAAAAAGAGTGGCGGGTGATAATATATGTACGAATATGAAATTGCCTTAGCAATATCTGTCTTAAAGGACAAATGAAATCATAGAAGCAATTTAAAAATTTTCTAGTGTTACCTGCACAATGGAAATGATCTTGCATTAAATTTGGTTTAACCCCATCACAACCAGTGTCTGAAAGCAAGATTACATACTGTAGATGCTCCGAGAGAAAGCAAATTTTAAAAATTGTGCCAGTGTATGTTATTATTCTTCTGGTACGATTTTTTTCAATATGGGTTTTTCAGTGCGACTTCGGTCATTTTCTGGCACTTTGATCTTGGTAGGGTTACTTTTTAAATTCCTAAAACATTATAATCTACAACAATAAATTGAATGGAAGAATACAACCCTCCAAAAAATTGTTATGAGAATAATCATGCTGATCATGAAACCACTGTCGACCAAGGAAAGAATGGGTACTCTTATAGAGAATGACCCACGTTTCTGTGACTTCGCATCGTCAATGTTCGAGTAGGTCTCTGAAGACTGCCAGATGATAAATTCAAAAAAAGTTTGACGAAGAAAATGAAAGTAAAATACATATATAAAAATAAAGAACAAACAAACCATAACTAAGCAACTGTTATTAATTATGTATTTATTTTTGTCAAGCAAATGTTATTAAATAAATTTTTTTTGTGTGCAACGAAAATATAACAAAAAACGAAGCAACTGTTTTTAGCCAATCTTTTTTTTTTTTTTTTTCCAATGTTTTTCTTTTCTTAACATTTTCTGGGTTAGGGTTAGTCTTTCGCTAGACGTGACCGTTTGCTGATCGTAGAAATTTTTTTTTTTTTTTTTAACGCGCTGCAGATCGTAGAAATTAATTTCTTCTAAAAGTTATTGTCTGCCTGCTGCAACCTGATTGGTTAATAGTTTTGCCAACTCGGGGACGCTTCAGAGATCTGCCCGAACGTTAACAACGCAAAGTCACGGAGATGCGGAGATTTCTCTATAAGAGTACCGAAGAATGTGTACATAGTGTCATGATGTATTGAAGTGAAACCTGGCCAGTGAGGGTTGAAGACATGCGTTGCATGGAGAGAAATGTTATGAGGATGATACGATGGATGTGCAATATTATTCTTATGTAGATGTAAAGAAACTTATTTTGCCATTTAATTTACGTTTGTGATTTGTACAGACAAATGTAAATTAGATGGTCACACTGAAAAAAAAGTCACTATTTTTCTAAATGCTCACAGACATTAAGAAATATTAAAGAATGGTTGAATCAACATAGTGAGAGGGGGGGGCGAGATAAATACATATCGCTAAGAGTGAGATGTGTGACTTGTTCAGTTAATTATAAATTACAGCTAATGAGAACAATTAAAATATTTTTTTCAAAGATAAGTCATTCTCAGAACTAAGGTATATTTTAGCATGTATTTTGTGCTATTAAAGTATACAGAAAAAAAGCCTTAGGGAAACAAACATTGAACTTACATTTCGTATAGTAATAAGCATTTTATTTGTGTCACGTGTTTATCAGTTGTGAGATTCTTTTGCAAGAAAACAATATAATGCATTATTTTTTTATTCGCAGGTTAAATTTGATAATTAACAAATTTACATTGGAATCAATCTCCTTTTTTTTTCTCTCCACTTTTTGTCTCAAAAGTTAAAGAAATGTTTAAAGTCGGTATTTATTTACTTCCCACAAGGTAAAATGTTACACAAGGTCGGAAAGTGGGATTTGATAAGTTAGCACTCTAGAGGAAGAGCACTTGTGACTGTCAAAAAATGCCTGGGCAGCCTTGTCGGCATTCCCCGATAGGGGCGCCTCAGGCGATTAGCAATAAGTTAACCCCTTCTCAAAGAGTGAGAAGGCAAAGCCTGGGAGGGTGGACCTCCTAGAACTGCACAGGACAGACCCATGGACCCGAAGGCCAAGACAATACCAGTTTATGTGGTTCAACTAGGGGTTTTTACCCCGCCCAATAAACCGGTATTGTTCGGGCCTTTGGGTCTGGATTTACGCCGGTCTATCGGTTGTCCATCCTGTGCAGTTCTAGGAGGTGCACCCTCTCAGGCTTTGCCTTCTCACCCTTCGAGAAGGGGTTAGTTTATTGCTAATCGCCTGAGGCGCCCCTACCGGGGAATGCCGACAGGGCTGCTCAGGCAATTTTTAATGGCCAGAGCACTCAAATTCTCGGGCGCTGGTTTTTCAATTCCCACTTTCCCGACCTTGTGTCACATCTTACCTTGTGGGAGGAAGATAAATAAAACCAGTTTATGGGTGTAGTATCCATCGGAACAGATACTGCACTTTGATCTTGGCCAAAAGGCCGAGAAAGTTTAAAGTCTGTCATTTTCACTAATTTTATGAAATTTTCATGACATCATAAAGGATGAATGGTAGCTTTATGTCTTTGTGACATCATCTAGAGTGCAGGGTGACAAAACACAAACAAGCAAGATCCAGTTTTAATAGTACTATTAATGACGTGCAACACTAGAGACAATCGTGAATTGTCTTGACTTTACAAGTGCCTCTCTATCGCCATTATTCGTTGAAATGCCTTGTATCTGCTCTTGGCCTGTAAAGCCAGCCGGACATTTGAAGAAAACTATGGACTGTGATACGATTATATATAAGGATCAGGATTTCTTGCTACTGAACTAAACAATGTCCAAGTGATGAATAAGGGATTTATTAATTAATATTTTGAAAGTATTTATAAACCGAGATAAATGTATAAAAATAAAATTCTTTTATTAATAAATATTCCTCAAATTTCTAAAATAATTATTTTAAAAATAGTACGCTAGACTCTCTGATTTTAGATGGTATATTATATGTATTGCGGCAAAGTTTATCCTTTGGTGCTCAAAATGAAAGTGCTTAAACTCGTTTCTGTACACACGCATCCACCAGAATTAATAAAAACAAATAATAATACTTTAAACCAATCAGCGGATTTTCTGAGTTTATAGAAATTGCCCTTTTGGAGCCACCTAGACCCCATATAAGGCCAGATTTTTCCTTCAATAAACAGTTGAGACAAAAATTCCAAGACAGCGCTAACATTCAATATATTACACTCCGTTTTCCCTCGCCCCATTTCTTGCTACAATTCTCAACTCAATCGAATGCACACTAAAGGCGACACGCACACACTCCTTGGATTCCCTATCAATGTCGTCTGCTGATTTACGTTGATTGAAAACAAATGTATAAACTTAACCACTTTAATACTTCATACATTTCTCACTGAACTTTCTAATATGAAAACAAATGATTATTGACTCTATTTGATAACTTTCAATGAAATATAATTTATGTAATTGAGTGAGGAAGATTTTATTATGATTTTTCAGAACCATGGATAATTCACAGCCCTTAAATTATCGACTCGAGCTTCCTCCGTATCTTAACTAATGAATCCCCCTTGTTCTGCAAGGACACTCAAAATACTGAACAATTATTCCATCTTTTCCTATCTATGTAGACTTCCATTTTAAACATATATAAAAAAAATCTCTTTTGTGAATTTATGCTTTTGAATTCATTATTTCGTTTGTTTTTATCATACATTTCTCTCGCACTCTCGAGTATTACTTAAAACTGTTTTCATTAAAATGTTTCTGTAAAACTGGTTCTTCCCAAAATGCCCCCCCCCAAAAAAAAACTGGAACCTTAAAAAGGGGTCCTCCAAATATGTCGAGTCATTATCAACATAGATGGGTGGTATATGTTCTGTTTTGATGGTGATGGATGATATCATCCTTTTGTTATATCTATGACCTCATAAAAGATCTATTTCTGATGTCTTCAACTTGTTTTAATGGATGAAGTCAGCAGAGACCAGCAACGTTCAGAGTTTTAGTAGTATATATATATATACATTGTTTGCATCACACGATAACTGCAAATTGAACTAATAATAATTTTGATTTTAAGAATTGCTTAATTCAATTTTTTTTATTATTATTTTTATTTAAAAAAAACAACAATTATTTTATACAAAAAAGTGTATAAAAAAGCAAATTGTTAATTTACTTCAAAGTCTGACCCTCCTGCCAATTACTTTCATTATTTTCTGCTCTTTCGATATGAGCCCCCCCCCCCCCCCCCCACACACACACACACACACACACAAATAAAAATTATGCTAGAATAAGGGGTTTTAAAGAATTGTTGTTGCAGCGGCGTTCACCCTGGTCGGGTTGAGCCGGCTTCTTCCCTGGCCTGTACTATATCTCGAATCATGGCGCCCCTGAGCAAGGTTGCACGAGATGGCTAACCAATCACGCTTTCACCGTCAAAGAGAGGATAGATACCTGTGGATCTGAAAGTTCAGCCGAGTCCTCCTTGATGGTTGTTGTCTAAGTCCTCAACTGTTCACCAATACGCTCAATTAAAGGAACAGAACAAAGTTCCAAAGTTTTATTCCTCGTGAAATCTTTGAAATCTGTTATTGTGGTCACTGTCTTAAGAAGTTAATAGTTGAAAACGAATCATAGAATGTTTAATTTCAACAGTTGATTCATTAAATTAGAGAAAGATTAAATTACAAATTGACCAACTCCTTATTGAAAGGAGAGTAGAAAGTGACTAACTTGGGTTTGCTTTCGGCAGCCTCGTAACTCTCACTTCCCTTATTTTGTCCTTTAGTCCTCATATTCCATGAACGATGTTTCTGACCAAGGGGGAAGAATTGCTGTTTTCTGGGTTGGAATCTATCCATCTAACACTTATCATTGGCTAGTTTTTGACCTTGAAGAATAATTTTCTTTTCTTTTTTAAGCTGCTTACATCAAGTGGCTGCATACCTTGTCTGGAGCGATTTCCATAAAAAGTGGATAATTCAGTGAGATGTGGAATAACTAATCAATACACAAGAGAATGAACAACTTCCTTATGAATAAAAAAAAAAATACTAAATATAAAACCAAATCAAAAAGGTGTGAATGGGGGGGGGGAACGTGGCTGATAACGAAATTAAAGTTATCATATGGCCCAAGTTTAATGATTATATATATATATATGTATATATATATGTATGTGTGTGTGTATATATATATATATATATATATATATATATATATATAGTAAGCAATGAAAATATATATGGCAATCAAGCTACACAGAGGCTCCCGTGTTTCATCCCCGGGGGGAATCGTCAGGCTTTTAGAGAAAGTCAGGCTTTTAGCCTGACGATTCCCCCCGGGGATGAAACACGGGAGCCTCTGTGTAGCTTGATTGCCATATATATTTTCATTGCTTACTACCTAGCTCTACTTACGTATCGAGCACTGTTGAAGTAAATACTGAAAACTGATACATAAACAATTATATCTCCTTATAATATTTTATGTGGATACATTAAGTACTAATATATATATATATATATATATACGGGAAGTTGTGATAAATAAAATTAGAACTTTAGTTATATCAGTTTCAAGAATTCAAAAAATTTTGAAAATTTTATTTTGTATTATATTTTAGATGATTCCAAAAAGTTTTTTCATCAGCGCCCTCTTATGATATAATCACATACAGAAGTCAAAAGAGAACACCATCTTTTAGCATTACTTGAGAAAAAAATCACGTATCTCGTTAGTGTGGGAAAACCAGAACTTCTTATAATGCAATTTCACAGTACTCAAAATGTAAAATCGACAATAAAGCCAATAATAGTATTTAAAATATATAGGATACAGCAAATTTAAATACTTAAATCTAGAAAGAGCAAAATGTAAGTAAAAATAAATATTTTAAAATTAAAAATTAAAACCTATAATTTAAAAAATAGTAATATTAGAAAAAGGAAGATAAAAGATGATAATAAAAAAAAATAAGAAGCTAGATATAATAAATTATAAAAGCAATAAAGTAGAGGTTAGAACTAGGAAAAATTAAAGTATATCACATGTATATCTCGACCAGGGGAGATGACGACGTTAGGTTCTTGCAGGGAGGTGTTGACACCCTCATACATACAGTGCTTGGTACTCCCAAATGGTCACCCATCTAGTAATGACCAGGCCCAATGTGGCTTAACTTCGGTGATCCAACGGGAACCGCTGTGTCAACATGATTATGCCGTATGATTAACAGAAACCATCTTTGGCGAAGGTTCTTGCAAATGAGCAGACTTGTTTAGGAGAGTACTGCTCACTCGCTTGTCTGGGAGGATGCCAGAAAAGATGCTCCAAAAATTTGTCTGTCACAACAATACTGGTTAGCCTTTTGCATCTAACGGTGCTTCACTAAAGTATGAAGAATAAAAGTAATCTGAACAATAATGGTAATAAAGTGAGTAAACTATAAATTATATGCAAGAGAGAATCTGTGAGACTCAACATTTGCTACTGGAATGTAAATGTTCTTCGTAGGGTATTATTACTTCCTATCACCGTTATTATTATTATTTCAACGTTTTAAATCTTGCTATTTTCTATTAGCTACAATAGTTTTACTGCTTAAATATTGGTCGCTTCCTTCAATCTACACTTTCTGATTTTAGGTCGTTTTTCCATTTTCCTATTCCAGAGACTTTCTTTTGCATTCTAGATTAACGGAATCACAGATTACCAGACTTACTTAATTGTTTGTTAAAAGTTGCTTCCATTATTCTAAATTTTTAATTTTTATTTACTTCTTGTGCATTTCTGATTAATGTTTTCTGAACCATATGATTTCCGTTAAAACAAAAAAAATAATCCCGGCGGGTCATGTTAGGGTTAGGGGTACATTAAATTAACTTCGTGTTTTTTGTATTACAATATTAAAGGTTTACAAATACCCCCCCCCCCCCTCCCTCCCTACCCCCTCAATAAACAAACTTATTAACTTTCATTCTTGGAGAAGCAGAATGTCATTTCCGAACAGTAAAACATTCATCAGAATTGGAAATATCAAAACTTTTTTGGGTATCTGAATCAGAATTGTAATCAGAAAAATTTGATGCTAATTTCCAATGCCAAAAACAATTCTTTTGAATAATTAATTTTTTTATTTATTTATTTTTTTTGTTTAGAACTTAATTATCTATTGTTGGTGCTAATGATAAAATCATTAATATTTATTGTTTGATGTCCGATGCGCTCTCATCTGTGAGGGAGTGTTCACAGAATGTACCAGGATACTTTTGCATGAAATTGACTTTTAACGACCCCTCAGACTATACAGTGGCTTTGAACGATTCCCTTATGCCAACTATGCACAAACTATTTCTGTCTTTTATTTTCATATTTCTTCTCAGATTTACTGTTAGTGATAGTTACTGAAGGGCATGTATTTTTCCTTTCATTCACATCCAATATTACTTTCGTCCAGTGTTTGTGTATAGACATAATTACTTCCCCCCACCCCCCACCCACCTTTCTCGCATTCATGTTAGTATGTTGATGCGAAGAATGACCCGGAAATAGTGAATTATTTTAATTTATGTTAAACTAATCCCCCACTCTTAATTCTAAAATGTTTTTATTTATTTATTTATTTCTGCCAAGTTTTTCATGGTGTTAACATGTAATTGCCTAAAAAAAGTAGAATCTCATATTTTGGGGAGGTAAGGGGGTGATTTAGCTGAAAGGTGATAATCTACAATAATGCCAAAGAAATCTTGCAATATATTCATTTTTAAACAGTCCTAGTATTAGATTTTAGTTTCTTGTACATAAAATGTATTACAATTCAACTTTGAGTTTTCTAACTTCTTTTTTTAATGGATACATGGTATTTTTAAGGTATTGCAGCATATTTATGTGCATTTACTGCAGATTACTTGGAAACCATTAATTTCTGGAGATTTTTAGTGGCATATTCTGATTTCTTGTACAAAAATACATATATATGGTAAATTTCATTGCTTAATCTTGTGTTTTAACAAAGATATAACATTTTTTACTGAAAAATTAGTGTAAAAAATATGACGAAACACATATGGTGTTAAAAGAGGGAAAAATATTCAATCGTATGAGGCACAAAAATAGTCATAACTTCCTTATTTTTAGTCAGATTTAAAAAATTTAAAAAGATTCTTTCTCAGATCATCAAGCTCTTTCTATATATGCCATTATTGAGATATTTTAAGCAATTTAAATTTTTTCATGTGTATTGATACTTATAGCAAGCCAAAGCATCATGGTAAAATATTTATATGGATTTCAGAGGTGGGAGCATGAGTTTCCTGGGTCCTTCGATTTTACTCAAATAACACTACAATTAATACTTATAGCTAGCACAAGCATCACGTAAAAATATTTATATGCATTTCAGAGGTGGGAGCCTGAGTTTTTGGGGTCTTTTGATTTTTATCTGGTAACGCTCGCGCACAGGTCCTGCTGGTGCACGGGTCCTGCTGCTAGTTAATAATAATTTATCTGTAGTGTTTCAAATTTTCAATAAAAACATAATATTAGTAATAATTTAGATAGAAAAACAAGTCAGCCTCTAATAAATTTTAATTGCAATATAATTTTAAACAATTTTTTTCTCTTCGATGGCTCTGGCCTGCAGCTCGTCGCTCAGAGGGGGAAATTAATTTGTGACGTAATCTTCTCTTCCTGGGTGGCACAAGTGTATCGGTGGGTGGCTTAGGACATGGACAACAGCCATCAAGGAAGACTTGGCTCAGGTCCACAGGTGGTCGATTTTCGAAGGTGAAATGGCAATTGGTTAACCATCTTGTACAACGTTGTTTAGGGGGCCTGCTATGGTTCGGTATGTAGTGCAGACCCGGGAAATATATATAACTAATAATAAAACTATAAATACGGCTCTTAGTAACAATAAGACACAGCCTCCTGAAGATGGTCGAGAGACCGAAAGCGCTAGAGAAATGGCCCACGACACAATGCTAGGTGCGATACTCCACCGGTTAACACCTGAAAACCGAAGAATCGCTCACCGCGTCGAGAAATTGACAAGAAAGATCGTGAAGAGAGAGAACTCTGTGGTCTTTAATGACGCGCATGCATAAAAAATGACTTGCTGCCGAGCTATATATATATATATATATATATATATGATATATCAGAGATAGAAGAAAAAAGATTGATAAATATGCGACGATTGTCCAAATTTATTTCAAATTTCAATTGTTCAATGCAAGGTTGTCAGTAATAAACTAGTGTTTATTTTCCTTTCCTTAAGCCAAGGCTTTTCAAAGATCGAAATCTTATCATCAGAGGAGAAATACAGATGGATAAGTTGGCTTTCGAAAAAACCAAAGTTCAAATATTTGAAAAATATGAGAATTATTTTTAAAAATTATTAAAATAATTTTTGTCAAAAAATGTACTGAATGAAAAGAAAACCCGTCCTACTTTTATTTTTCCCCCAAATTCACAAAGCGACTTTTTAAACTACCCCGCACCTCCTAACCCCCCCCCCCCCCCCCCCCATCCTGACCCCAAATCTGAAACTTTCATCAACTTTGGTTTTTCTCATTCTGAGTTAATCCTTGTATGAGATCCTACCGTTTTTTCTAGGCCCGGAAGAAAATAAAAAAATGGCCTGTTTTCCTCTTCAAAGCCTCTTTTAAGTACATCTGGACTTATCTACTTTTGAGCACCTTTTCCAACCTGCTCCCATGCAAAGTGTTTTTATTCACTTTCTACAATTTCACCGAACCTTTTCAACGGAAACTTACCACCCGGACAATTGTATTTCTTTTTCACGAAATTTTTTTTCACAAAATTTTCTTTTCATTCAGTACATTTTTTGACAAAAATTATTTTAATAATTTTTAAAAATAATTCTCATATTTTTCAAATATTTGAACTTTGGTTTTTTCGAAAGCCAACTTATCCATCTGTATTTCTCCTCTGATGATAAGATTTCGATCTTTGAAAAGCCTTGGCTTAAGGAAAGGAAAATAAACACTAGTTTATTACTGACAACCTTGCATTGAACAATTGAAATTTGAAATAAATTTGGACAATCGTCGCATATTTATCAATCTTTTTTCTTCTATCTCTACTATTGCTCTATCTCGTATATTGAGCTTATCCTTTTCACAATAGGTTCCATCTACTAAAAGTTTTCACTTTGGTTTATTTTGATCCTATATGATATATCATGTATTTTATCCTCATATTATATATACATATTATGTATAATTAATTAAACAAAATTAATTTGTATTGGAAACACGTTACAACAGTATTAATATGCTCAATGCTTAGTACATATTCATTATCGTTCGACTTTTTGATGGGATGGATATATATATAGTTTTGAACAACTGAAAATGTATAATAGATTTTGTATTTTTTTTACAACTTTTATTCTTATCCGTTAACTTGCCTATATATACTAGCAAAATATGCTCCCCCCTCCGGTCGCATATTTTGCTAGGCTGGGAGGATTATATAATTGTGAAAGAATTACATACGATACGTAGTTAGAGCAAAATAAATTGTTTTGAACTATTAAAATAATTTCCAACGCTATTGATAATGTTTACCCATTCATTTATTTATATTTTATTATCGTTTATATTTGAATTCAGGTTTTGAAACATGACGTAAATCATTGATCTATGACGTCACGCAAAAGCTATAATTATTTTGTTACGGTAATGTTTTAAGCTCTATTTATTAGAAAGGGCAAATAGATTAGTTGATAGAACCTCAAACTGAAGATCTCAAAGTTTCGATTTTGATTTCTGGTCATAACATCCGCTTTATCTGTTGAGAAGTTATTATTTACTATTAATGCAATATTCTCCATTTCTGAAAGTTATTAAGATTTCTGACATTTTGCAACGTATACATTACGTTTAAAAAAAAATTCCACAAATTGTGACTGACGGACAGATGAACAAAATCCCTATTTATATAAGACGAACTTGAAATATAACAAACAGTACTTTTTGGTGTTTTGGATTAATAATTTACAATTTAACAAATAAACTTCAAAATAAATTTTTCAAATAAATATCATAGCATAAGAAAAAGAATGAATTATTCGGCAGCACGTTTTATGCCCGCCACAAATAACGATCAAGGATTTGTCTCGCATGACTCAAATTAACCAATCAATTGAAACCATTTGAAATGGAAGAAAAATCGTCTGGTTTGAATATTTAAAAAATGAAAACCGGTGTTTATTTTTACATCTGCTCTGAATATTTGCAAATTTTACAATATTTTTTCTTTTCGGTTTATTTTAATTTTTTTTTTTAATTTTCAAAATAGAATTAACGTTAAAGTGTAGTATCTGTTCTGATACTATACTTTATTTTTTCTGTTCTCTGTCAATGAAGGAGAAATTCTTCTAAACTGAGACAATTTTTATTTTTGCCCAATCCAGAGTGCCCCTTTTTGGGGAGATGAATTTTCCCACATTAAAAACCGAACTTGTGTCTAACTACCCTTGATTCAAATATTTACTGATTTTACAATAGTTTTTCTTTTCAGTTTATTTTTATTTATTTTTTACTTTTCAAAATAGAAATAGTGTGAAAGTGCAGTATCTGTTTTGATACTATACTTTATCATTTCTGTTCTTGGTCAGTGAAGAAGAAATAACTTTTATGACCATTTTATATTAATTGTCAGCGTGGTTCTTTGCAATCCCCAAAGATGCCACTGCCGTCTAAAAATAACCCTACTATGGTCAGGAGTCGCGCTACAATACTATAGTTGCTGCAGTCTAGAAGGATTTCTTAACTGACTGAAGACAGAAAAGATAAACTATAGCATCACAACGTTAATTCTATTTTGAAAAGTAAAAAAAATAAATAAAAAGAAACTGAAAAGAAAAAACTATTATAAAATAGGCAAATATTCAGAACAGATGTAAAAAAAAAAAAAAACCCACCGGTTTTTATTTTTGAAATATTCAAAGCAGACGATTTTTCTTCAATTTTAAATGGTTGCCATTGATTGGTGAATTTGAGTTACGTGAGACAAATCCTTGATTGTAGTAGGCAGTGGCAAGCATAAAAAGTGCTGCCCAAATTATTTAGAAATTTTAAAGGAATTTGGAAGTATTTAAACTGTCGAATAGAAAGACATTTCTCGCTTTAAAATTCTTAACAAATCCTCATAGTGAAAGTTTTGGAATAATTACCATAACAAAATTAACTGCTTCACGATCATTTCATTTATTAAAAATTAAAAAATGTCTATTTAGTTTAATTCATTTGTAAAGTTAATGAAATAAACTTAATTTTAATAATAATCCAAAACACTTTGTTTTAAAAGTTATCAAAACAAATTGTTTCGGATTATTTCATTAAGAAAACAAATTACTATTCAGCCGTCTTCATAAACGATGTTACTTTTCTCAGATGAACACCGGCCCAAAGTGGTGACGTCACATTCTGCCGATATGCTGGGTTCGAAGTAACATGATTACTAAAAGTTCTTTATTTTTCACAGAAAATGTAAAAACAAAACTTAAATGCTTAAAATTAAAAAAAATTAAAATGCGTTTTTAAGCGGAGTCAAACAAATGCCGTTTAAATATTAAAATATATTTTTACTTACTCATAGAATGTTTTTTCTAAAAAAAAAAAAAAAAAAAAACCCCTGCTGGGAAGAAAAATAAATTATTACCCATTGTAGAGGAGGAACGGTTGTACCTATGTTATGTGTGTGTGCACGCACGTACAGCCTTATTTAGAAGTAGGAACATATTTTGGTAATCTTTTGTTTCTTAATTACATGAATTAATTACGCTTAAATTATCGACAAAAGATTTTGTATAAATAGAGGCATGAAAAATAAAACCGAACGTGTTTGTAACACCAAGCATTAATTCACCCAGGGGCTTTTACCCCGCCTAATAAACCGGTATCGTCCGGGCCTTTGGGTCTGGATTTACGGCGGTCTATTGGGGGGGTGTCGATCCTGTGCAGTTCTAGGGGGTGCCGGTCCTGTGCAGTTCTAGGGTGTGCACCCTCCCAGGCTTTGCCTCCCCTCTTTGGGGAGGAGTAAGTTTATTGCTTACTGTCTGAGGCGGCCCTACCGGGGAATGCTGACGGGGCTGCCCAGGCAATTTTTAAACAGCCAGAATGCTCAAATTCTCGAGCGCTGGTTCTTTCCCACTTTCCCGACCTTGTGTCACATCTTACCTTGTGGGAGGAAGATAAATAGAACATAGCATTAATTAATTATAAGCTGTTTAAAAAATAGTTATGCAAATGGGTTATTGATACAGCATGTACAAGGACGGTCTGCGGTAAAAAATGGCTAAAACATTATGCGGACAGTATAGATTGTGATATCCCATCCACAAAAAGTCACAAGCCTTTTCGTTTTGGTGATGGTAGGATTATAAACTCATTCAAAAAAGTTATCTTACCAGCCAAAATAGGTAACACGAGATGTAAAATAGAGGTAGAAGTGGTCGATGTAGATATTCCGCTTCTATTAAGTAAAGCTTCACTAAAAAAGGCGAGAACTATTCTGGACTTGAATTCTGACAGGGCTGAGATGTTTGGAAGCTCAGTAGAATTACAATTTACATCTACTGGCCATTACTGCATTGACATCACTGACAATTCTGTTTCGAAAGTGTTAATGATAAATGAAAACCTGGATGACAGCACTAAATTTAAGAGGCTCACTAAACTGCATCAACAATTTGGACATGCATCTGCAGAGAAACTTAAACAACTACTGAAATCCGCAGGTACGGATGACTCTGATATTCTCAGCAAATTGGAAGGTGTTATATCAAAATGTGACACATGCAGAAAACATGCTAAACCATCGCCCAAACCTATTGTTGGGTTTTCTTGGGCTAATGATCACAACCAAACAGTAGCAGTGGATTTGCATCAGCTGGACAATAACCTTTGGTACCTGCACATAATTGATGAATTCTCTCGATTCAGTGCTGGATGCATAACCAATAACAAACGATCATCTATGTTTGTTCAGAATTTTATAAAATACTGGATAAGCATTCATGGGGCACCACAGCGACTTCTTAGTGATCTTGGTGGTGAATTTGACAGTGCAGAAGTACGAGACATGGCCGAGAACTTCAACATATGCGTGATCACTACTGCTGGTTATTCGCCGTGGAGTAATGGCTTATTAGAAAGACACAACCAAACATTGACAGAAATTTTATTAAAAATTAAATATGAACAGAACCTTGACTGGGAAACGGCCTTGAGCTGGGCACTGATGGCAAAAAACTCCCTACACAATGTACATGGATATAGTCCATATCAACTGGTGTGCCAACCATAACAGCTGCCCTACTTTTGATCGCAGTGATTTTCTTTCATTTTCTGAGAGTTGTGAGTCTTTCTGCATAGCTCTCAGAGAATCCACAATAACTGGTGATATTTCTTTGGAGTAATTCTCCTGGTTCAAATGTATTGTGTCATTAATACAGCTAAGATCAATTCCACAATACTTAAAGATTTCACTGTCCTCCTTTCCAACATTGAAGACCTTCCGCACTTTATCCATGATGTTATTAAATTGTTGATCACCTGACCAAATGAAATCATCAACATGGCAAGCCAGTATGCCAGTCAGGTGACCAGTCTTAGAGATCCAATAGAAAACTGTAGGGTCCATTTTTGACATAACCCCATCATTCTCGATCATGACAGATTTCACCTTGTTATACCAGTGGAGAGAGGCATCGCTCAACCCATAGACACATTTATTTAACTGCCATATTTTATTACATTTGGCTTCTTTGGGCGGTATTATGTATACCTCCCTGTCCATAGTTTGTCTGGTTGGGTAAATTTGCGTTATCCAAAAGCTTGCATGCCAGTACAGCATCTGGCAGACTCATTTTATATTTAGTACTTTTTTGGTATCGCTGGTCAAATTCTATAATATATTCAGAGATTGCCATGTGTCCCGGTCTCCTGAATCCGTCGAAGTTTCTATATGCTTCGTAAGCTGTGTCTATAGTTTCCCTCAAAAATAATCCATCCAGTGCAGATATGAGGGTATCCATGCCATTTTCTCTGTGCAGTTCGTCTTTGTCACAGTTTAATGCTGCTTTCCTAGCTTTCCCGGTTAGAGATAGTGTTACCGCCAAGGCCTGTTTCTTTTTATCAATGTCCGTCATGAGCTGCCATATAAATAGCTCATTTTTCCATTCTTCATAACTTTGTTCATTAAAAATCGGTGGATTTTTGTAGTTCGAAGCCATTGTTACGCTCTGCTACCATGAAAAACGACACATAAAGCTAATGAAAATGGATATAAGTTGATATGTTTATTTGGCACATGTGGCCGGTAAGAAGATTATCCAGAACTAACAACAAAACAAAGATGGCTGACCGATATTTATACTGCCAAAATGAAGTCTCGTGAAGTCTCGTAAAGTCACGTTCTCAAAGGGAGACAACTTAATCAAAACGGTCAAAGGGGAACAACAAACACGTGTATTCGAGCTTTTACTTGTTAGTATATATACAGTATTGCAAAGAAACATGTATAATTGATTTACATTAGAGTATCCTGTTTTGATTGTAATATAGTTGGTATAAATGAAAAAAAAACTTTCGCATTTATTCATTTAGATAATGTATGTGCGCCGGGGCGTGGAGATGTTCTGGTTGATGTTTGGGGATGCGGCTGGACTGCTGGGATGGATGCATTCTCAGTCTTTAAAACAGGTCTTTAGAAGGAAAACTCTGATGTAAAACCCGAGGTCTGATGTTCCTACTATCTGTGGCAAACTTTTACACCAACTGTATGTTATCAGCAGTTCCAAGAAGTGTGGATGGTGCTACACACGCCTTCACCATTGAAAACAAATCTTTGTGTGCCAGTCTAACAACAATACTCAGTTCGACTAGTTTCACACACACACACCAAAAGCTTACTTTGCTTTTAGAAACTCATACATCGAAACCGGCGGGAGAGTCCATCATGCATCATATTATGTATATACAGGGTGTTTGGGATAAATTCAACATTTTTTGGAAAGGAAAGAAAAAAAAAAATGTCATATCTTTGCCAATAATTGATGTATCCTCAAAATTCAAAGTGCATCTCTTAGAAGATCTTTTGACGAATACAGCTCACTCATAGAAGATGCCTTGAGCCTCCTCCAGGCGAGACCTGAATCTGGAACATGTGGTCTTCATGGTGTCGTTTGAGATACTTCTGAACACTAATTTGATCCTGACAGTTGACTCATCCTTTGTGTTACAGGTGGTACAGTTGGTGTCTTTCTCAAATGCACTCCACACACAATAGTCGATGAAGTTAGAATCAGATGAGAAGCCAGATGTTGGAACTGGTGAAATTCTCAGACAGCCACTTCTGAGTATTCTTGCTGCCACACATATGGCCTTCCCACAGCCACCTGTTCCAACTTGCACTTGACAACGGTGGATAGCAACTAAATATAACCATCTAAATTGAGTCTGAGTTCCTTTCCAAAAATATGGGGTAGCATGATATGGCCTTCACTGGAAACACACCCAAAGTCCGTCACAGAGGGAACTTGGTCTTCATGGCACATGGAATTTTGTGCTGACTGTAGGCTAATCATCTGTTTTTTCTTGTGCAACTGGTCCTGGTAGATTTCTTCACATCTGAAGAACCAGAGTATCTCCAACTCAACTTGGTGTTTGACTTTGTTGTAGTGATGTTGCTGGTGTGATAGTAGTTCAGTTAGAAGTGGATGGAGTAAGTTCAGGGATCTTCTTCCGTTACTAACCAGCAAAACATTACCACTGTTGACTAATAGAAGAGTCTATCAGACATGTGTATGCAATGTGATGATGCATGGACAGTGAGGGTTGAGAATGTGTTACATGGAGAGAAATGATATGCAAATGATATGATGGATGTGTAATGTGAGTCTTAAAGAAAGGTTTAGTTTTGATGACCTTGGAAGAAGACTAAATCTGGACAGTATAGGGAGATGTGTGCAGAACAGGAAACTTGGTTGGTTTGGTCACATTGAAAGAATCTATGAGAGTGCTTGGCTTAGATGTAGAACAGTTGAGGTGACAGGGAAGATCAAGGAAAACCTGGGAGAAAGTGATAAGGATAGATTTGAGAAAAGAGGGATAAATAATGACCTGAACAAAGAGAGGTTAGTTTGGAAGTCAATTTCTAAAAGCCATTCAACACATGTCAGCATGCAAAATGGACAATAAACTGAATATGATAGTGATTTACATGCTAGCAGATGTTGAACAGCTTTTAGAAATTGACTTCTAAACTAACTTATCTCTGGTTAAGTCTTTATAATATAGAAGTGAAGTGACCTATTATTTTGCTATCTAATTTACATATGTGTATGAACGCACCATGTAAATTAACTGAAAGGAGGGAGTCACTCATTCTCTAAATGCTTACACTAGAAACATTAAAAATTATTAGATAGTGATTGAATCAATACACAGTGAGAGAGGGTGATAGAAGTACATTTTATGGAAGCGCTCCAGACAAGGCATGAGGCCACTTGATGTAAGGCACTAACAAGAACAAATATGATTATCGCAAAGACAGAAGATGCCTATTGGCCTTAGTCTTGAAAAGAATATAATAATAGATAGGAGGAAAACAATCAGCAGGAAGAGAGTTCCACAATTCTGCAGTTCTTGGAAATAAGCTACTGGAATAAGAAGCTGTATTACAATGAGGTATCAAAACAGTGAATTGATGGAGACCACTCTACCAACGAGCTGGAACAAAAGAAGCAGGGAATAGATCACATGATTCTGAAGAACACATGCCATAATAGTATTTATAGAAAATACTAACATCATGTCTGTCAGAGAGAGGGTGCAGTGAAGAAGAAAGGGTGTGGCCAATCAAATTACAGATATGTTTCTGCAACTTACCAAGAACCCTCAAATAGGGACAGAGATTCACCAGCCCAAATAGGACAACAGTACTCCATACATGCTTGCTCCCTTAATGACTCATATGGCTAATTAGAATAATTAAAATGGAATGTTTTCAAACATAACTCAATCCCAGAATTAAGGAATATTTTGGCACTTATTTTGTTTCATTAAAGTATATAGGAAAAAAACTTTTAAAAAACAAACATTGATTAACTCAGCTTTAGTATAATAATAAATTCTGTGTGCGTATAATACCATTATCAAATGAAATAGGTGACTATACTGCATGTAAATAAAACATTGCATAACATCAATTAAAAACAAAATGGAGACTAGCACCAAAATAAATTAATAAGTGCTGATTTTAGCACGTGAACAAAACATTCTAATCACTTTGACGGCCTATAAACTGTCACCAAAATCTTTTTAGTCTGAAAATAATGAAAGTAAATTTGATTTTGATTCAGAAAATTAACCAATGCTTATGAAATATTTAGCACATAAATGAAAACAGTAAAAACAGGGATATGAGTTTTCCAGTTTTTAGTGGAATTCGGCTTTTCTTCTAATTCTGAAAAAGCAGATTTCCGCTTAAATATGCTTCTTTTTTTTTTTCTTTTTTAAATAAGTCTTTGACTTGGCTTAACGAGTGCCGTTCCATTGCCACTATTCGTAGAAACACTTTTAGTCTGCTCTCGGCCTGACAAGCCAGCAGGACATCTGATTAAACTTCCAGATATTTGCATATTAGTTTTGAAAAAGGACATTTTGTTAGTTAACTATTATTGGTTGTTACATTCCTGAAATGTTAGCAATGTTGGACACTTTCCCCTTTTATATTAATTTTTTTCATTTGTAATATATTTCAATTTCTAAATAAGAAAAAGCTGATTTCTACTGCCTTGGCTCAATTTTATTTCTCTCTCTTTCTCTCTCTCTTTCTCTCTCTCTCTCTTTTATTTTTCTTTCTCTTTTCCTGTTTTTTCTCTCTTTATTGTGTCATGTCTACTTTTACTTCCTTTTCCATTCTCTCTGGAAATGTTAATTTTGTTATACTTCAAACGATTCATGATGGGGAGGAGAGGTAGAAAGTTTTTGTTTTATCAAAGAGTGACTGTGTCCCACCCACCCACAAGCACACTTTGGGTATTTTTCTTAATGTTTTTTCTTTTGCTTATTTTTTGGACCAACCATATTTTTAATATTTTAACAATTTTACACACAAAGTAAACTTTTAAAAAGTTAATTTTAATGAATCTAAAAGCAAAAATGAAGTTAAAACATATTGGTCGATACTTTAAGTATGAACTAAAATGGTATTGTAGATCAATACCCTTTGCTACCCCCCTCACCAATGAGAGTCTACCTTCTTTTTTTTAAGGCGATTATGTGTGAACACTCTGAAAAACTTGGTGGAAAGAAGAAAAAAAACAAATATTTTAAAATTTAGAGTGGGGGATCAGTTTCGCATATGAATTTAATATAAAATGATCTCCAGTTTCAAAGCCATTTTAGCGTTTGTTATTGCAATGGCGTTCACTCTGTTTGGGTTGAGTCGTCATCTTTGGCCTGGTCTGTATTACATCTCAGATCGTGGCGGTCTTATACAAGGTCTCACGAGATGGCTAGCCCTCGCGATTCCACCAAGGTCGACCTCTTGTTGACCTGAGAGTTCAGCCAAGTTCTTGATGGTTGTCTTGGTCCAAAGCTGTCCGCCGACACGATTGTGCCACCTAAACAGTGGGGTATTTATTTACCTCCTCTCCAGGAGGTTAGGCACAAGGCCAGTTTTATCTCACTCCCACAAGGTAAGATGTGACCCAAGGTCGGGTCGGGAAAGTGGGACTTGAAAAGCCAGCGCCTGAGAAGGTGAGCACTCTGGCCATTAAAAATTGCCTGGGCAGCCCCGTTGGCATTCCCCGGTAGGGGCGCCTCAGGCAGTAAGCAATAAACTTACTCCTCCCCAAAGAGGGGAGGCAAAGCCTAGAACTGCACAGGACAGACCCATAGACCGGCGTAAATCAAGCCCCGAAGGCCAAGACAATACCAGTCTATGGGGTGCAGTATCCATCGGAACAGATACTACACTTTGATCTTAGCCAAAAGGGAGGATGACATTGTGAATTAGCTCTCCCTCTGGGCGACAAACTGCATGTCCAAACCATCAAAGACGTCACTGCAACAGGACAGATGGCAGACTTAACCAAATTTTTTTTTTTTTTTAGACTATTGTTTTTGTTGGGGGTGGGCTTGCCACTCTGACATATGGTTAATAATTGTTATGGAAGTTTTTTTAGGGAAAGGGAAGTCTCCCACTCGAATTTAGGGTTATGGAAAATTGGGGCGGGGGGAGGCTTACAACTCTGATCAAGGGCTAATGATTAGTGGTAGGTTAAATCATTTTTTTCTTCCCTTGACCATAGTGTGTGTTGGCTTTATTTCTAATATACAATCTAGACCTCTTTTGTAAATAGAACTGGGTTATATTAAAATTAAAACTGGCAAACAGCATGGTAGCCTTTCCATTCTCAAACGGCAAGTTACTAATATGGGATGCGACCTGTGTTTGCACTTTTGTGCCCTAATCAATAACAGAATCGGCAACAAACTCTGGACATGTAGCAGCATCAGCAAGTGATCATGATATGTTGGTCTTCTTGACAGATTTGTATTACAATCGATCGCTGTGGAGACACCATATGGGATTTCCTCAACCACCACACCATCGTGAATTAACCTCGCCATGATTCGAGGGAACACTTCAAGCTTGCTCTCACCCTGCCAAGCCAGCAGGACATCCGATAAAACTTCCTGGTGTACTGAATGTATCGACAAAGGCTTTTTTAGATTTGACAGTTGACAAAGATTTCGAATAGTGTGGCAACAAAGTAAATGTTCGCATGAATTTTTAAATTTAAATAATCATATTTTATCAAATGTTGATCAGTATATTAGAAAGCTGTCGTTCTATTTTGAATATGATTTGCCGTTTTAATCTTGCTGTTATTGCGAAAAATGGCTTAAGATATATTCATATACACACATTCCACTTCATAAACGCACCACATATTTTGAATTCTAACGTCTATATTTCCTTCTAAAAAAAATAACAAAAACATTAGTTTCATGTCATATTTTCAAATATTGACTTCTATTTATTTTTGGAAAAGTCTTGAAATAAAGATGAAACATTGATATATAAACAATCTTCAGTTCGTATAAATTTTGGTTATTCGGACTACATTTCTCATCTTGAGTGTTATCATCACAATGTTTCGGACGCTGTAACCTCTGAATATTTCTGTCGAACTTTGGAATATATATATATATATATATATATATATGTGATATTCCAATATTGAATCCTGTCCTGTTCACTGTATCACCCGCTGATTTGGCGTTTATAGAGTTAAATCTCTCCTAATTCCCATGCTAGTTGATGATGGCTGAGGGGAAAGATACCCGACTACAAGTCAGTGGTAACTTGAAAACCAGGTTCGAGCCCTCTGACCGACATGAATTAACATCCCTACACTGAAGATTGCGTAAGCATAAAACATCGATGTCTGTAGGTAATAATAATTAATATTTGTTTAAAAAATATTATATACTAATCCGGCATTACCTTGGGAATGGGGTGGAGAACAGTGTCTAAAGCACAACAACTGTACTGGCAACATTACAAGTTAAACTGAATAACTGAAAAAAAGTGTCGAAATTTTACTGTCATAATCGCGAGTTACTTTCAAAATAAAATCGCACATGAACGTGTGGAAAAAATATGTAATCTAATTGCAACAGTAACAGTAGATGGGTTGTTGTCAGAAAACAACTGAATGTGCTCAAAGCCTTATTTTGGAAAAAAAACAAAACAATTCTTGTGTAGGTTAAATACTTAAAAAATGAATGCGTTCAAAGTCTTTACTTGAAAAAAAGATCCTGCAGCTGTAAAACCGCAAAAATATTCAACGAATACTGGATAATTTCGTTTTTATTTATTTTCAATCTTAAAAATACTAATAAAAATAATTATTTAGATATTTAGACTTTTTTAAATTTTTTTTTTTAATATATTCTTCATTGAGATAGTCGTTCAATTTTATTTTTGTTTTATGAAACAAAGAAAATCTGCTTTTAAAAAATGAATTTCGTTTCTTTACGTTTTAATATATTTCAGTTATTTTACGGACCTTACCGATAATTGCCCTAGTGACCACAGCTGGAATTGAAAGAAAATTTGAATGGTGTCTTTAGATTCCTTGAAAAATTTAACCCTTATTGAAATTTATTTGAATGCTCTATTCCTATTTACTTGCTTTCCTAAGAGTGCTGACACAAGGTCATTTTTTTATGTGGTGGAAAATCCAGCTCCACAGAAAGGAGTACTCTGAATTGGAACAAAAATTTTAATTGTCTCAGTATGGCAGGATTGTGCACGCAAAAATTAATTTGTAAATTAATTTTAAAAATCTGTATACAAAAAAATTAATTTATAAATTAATATATACAAAAATTGATGAGTCGTCCGATTAAAGGCGAATTAAAAATGCGGTCCTCTGCATATTCTTAAAAAATAAACAAACCGCTCAGGGTAGCAAAGAATAATGAAAAAAACGCACCGGTAAAACACCGGTCTAGTATCGCCAAAAAATCAGTGTGTGTGTGTATATATATATATATATATATATATATATATATATATATAATGTAGAAAGAAGATGTATACTAAAAGAATACCTATCCTAGGATGGGTAAAACTAATTCCCTGAACAGAACAGTTTTGCACCACTTTTATGTCCTTTACGAAGATTAAAATCAAGATATAACAATGCTAAAACTCATGTCTACAATCCTTTTTCTAATGTCTAAAATGTAAGGCTTAAGCTTAAGGGTTTTTTTTTAAAAAATTGAAAATATATAATTAATGGTTCCCATATTGTATTAAATTCTATACTAGGTCTGCTTAGTAAGTCATTATTGCCCAGCATATGAGATACACCTGAAGAAGGCCGGAGGTTACAGTGGCCGAAACGTTGTGATGATAACACTCACGATGAGAAATGTAGTCCGAATAACCGAAATTATGCAAATTGTCAATCCTCATATCAAAAATTCAGAAATACAAATTGATAGGTGTATGTTTTTTTAAGGATTGCCCATTCTATATGGTACGGTATTTGTCGGTGTTTAAGGTTCCATATGTACTTAAATAGTGGAGTAGAATTAATATATTTATGATTATTAAAAGAATTACGATGCGTTGAGATCCTGTCTAATTAGTGTGGTGGTAGAGTCCATATATGTACAAGCATTCTTCTGTCTTCTATTTATTGCTATTGTTATTATTAATATTATTGCTAATGTTAGATGCACTGTGATTATGATTACTATTATTATTAATATTGTTAATACTCACTAGGAGTTTTCACACAAGTCATCATCAGAGATTAGTCATTGATAATAACCGGTGATGTTCCCTGGAGTCTGAGTGACAACAAGTCTCCCCAGATTTCCAGTACTCTTCACTTTTTTTGATAACATTTGCAAATGACTTTGCGTTATTGCAACAGTCACTTACCATTGATTTCTCGATAGCACAGCCGTTTGTCTACACTAAAATTTGGGTGGCAATAAGCCTCTTCAAGGTCCCAGTACTCTGCACTCCTTTAGTGAGGTCTGGTTAGTTCTCTCCCTCTTCAGTCATTCCATCCTCCTTGACCCTTCACAGCTATTTTGGTTCATATCAGCTATTATTATTATTATTTAAACAAAATAGGTTTAACTACACATTTTTAAATTACATGCTTGTGTGTGCAGTTATTATTAAGAGGGCATGTATTTTTAGTCTTACAGTTACAGTGTGTGGTTTAAATGTCAGGGTTAATGCTAGTTTGGAATTTTCTGATCTTATTATTTGAGGCAGTTATCTATTCGTTTAAATTTTGGATCATTGAATATAATATTAGTATTGTATTTCTATTATATCTATGTGGAGCTTTGATGTTTTTGATTATTCTATAGAATTACTTCGGGATATTTGGATATTAAGAGAATAGGGGGGATGGAACCATGTAATGTTCCAGCTATTAGTTTTTAACTAATTTTTCGTCAAGTGGTTACTAAGTCTAAGATTATTTTTCTCTTTACCAATCAAAGCATTATCACACTCAGGAATAGTATGGGTGTCCCTATTATTGACACTATAATTATATAAAAAAAATTTTTTTTATTACCTTATATATATAGCAGGGCTATCCGGTGTTGCCCAGGGTAAAAGTGTAACGTATTTCTATTAAAACTTCTATCTCTTTATCTTTCTTTATCCGTCTTTCTCTTTCCCCATCCCCCTCTTTCTTCTCTCTGGACACACACACACACACACAGACAACTCTCCCTTATATAGATTCCCTGAAGAATAAGTCGGCATAAGGGAATTAAACTCCTTGATAATACATACATACATGATAATACATGAAACGGCTTCCCCCACGCCCCCCCCCTCCCAAATCTGTGCTAGTTCAAAGAATAAACAATATTTTTTCTAAATTTTAGTTATTATCCGGGGTAGCGCTGATCAATAAAATACTAACTTTGTAGGTGTTTGTTTTGTATTTTTTTAGTTTTAGCTGGACACACACACACCCACGCACACACACACCCACACACACACACACAGAGGCAACTGCCCTTTATATAATAGAAGATAAGCACACACAAAAAAATGAATATAAAATTCACTTTTCAGATAAATAGGCTAAATGCAACACATTTGTCAGGCAAATTATTTAAAACTGAAAATGACAAAATCATCCATAGAGTATAAAATATTTTAAATTGCTTGATTTGTATAAGTAATTTACATAATTATTTTATCAGTGAAGCCTTCTAAACTATTTGTAATAATTCCAGCAAAGAACATCACATGGTGCATTGTGTTACTATTGTTATTTGTATATTAACAGCACGATGGGGACGACGAAAGAGTTTAGCATTGACTCGAAACAGATTTATTAGCTTCCACAAGTCAGAGAATAGTTACACTTACTTAATTAAACTTAGGAACTCTCGCATCCTGCGCCACATGAGGCAGTCGGAGTGATCCATCGCATTTGGTCTGTAGCAAGATCTGCAGCATCCCTCCCGCTTCTACCTGTTGTTTGCAAATCTCAGTGACTTGAATTTTGCATACTTTGACTGCTTTCGGAACAAGAATATTTTACAGGGACAGGTCGCTAACCTGAACCCAAACTACTAACATTTAGGAAGGAGACTGTAAGTCGAGAAGTTTCCGGTGGACTTGCCGATTGATCACCACAGATTAAGATGTGGTTTGCCTTCAAGTTCTGGAACGGAGGTTTCAGTCAGTGGTTTCGTTATGAAACTCATACGTATCAACACCATCCTCTCACGTGGTTTGCACCGCTAGCTGAAGCGGTGTACTAGAGTTTAGCGCTTGGTGCCACACATGAGATTTATGGGATAGATGAGGACCAGAGGTGCTTGATCACCCACGGATGGATGCAGCTGCCAGCAACAATATTATTTCAAACTGGTTAGCTATCCATAGAAATGTAAGCAGTTTGGTACAGCAGAGAATCTGCACACATCTCCCTATACTGTCCAGATTTAATCTTCCTCAGAGGTCATCAGATCTAAGCCTGTCTTTAACACTCACATTACACATTCATCGTATCATTCTCATATCAATTTTCTTCCATGTAATGCATGGCCAGGTTTCACTCCCATACATCATTACACTGCGTACACATGCCTGATAGACTCTTCCCTTGGTCGGCAGTGATAACGCTCTGCTGGTTAGTAATGATATGAGCTTTCTGAACTTACTCTATCCACTAACTGTTCTATCTTGTGCTCCAATGGTATCACCAAGGTAACAAAACTTCTCAATAGCTTTGCCGTCTAGATATACTTTCTCCACATTTGAGTTCTCATCCATCTCCATTGTCTTACACTTCTTGCACACAAATTGGTTATCCTCTCTCCTCAACCTAGCTGTAATTCCACTACACTTCTTGTGTACACAATGCACACCAAAAATTGAATTGCACCTGACTCCTTTTCCACAAACTGAGCAGAGGAACTTTCCTCTTTTGGGAGCTTTCCAACACTACAACCACTGATTATCACTTTTGTCTTGGTAACATTCACACTCAGACGTTTACTTTCCATAGCATTCCTCCAAGTCTTTAACTTAACAAGTAGGTCATCCATTGTTTCACAGGCAAGTCCGTAATCATAGCATCTCTTCTGGACAATCCGTACGGAACTCTGCAGACAATGCTTCTAAGACACAAATGAAAAGCAACGTACTCAGTACACAACCCTAATGTACTAACATTAAACTATCAATAAATTTGCTGTAACCCCACCTAATAAACCGGTATCGTCCGGGCCTTTGGGTCTGGATTCACGCCGGTCTATTGGGGGTTGCCGGTCCTGTGCAGTTCTAGGAGGTGCACCCTCCCAGGCTTTGCCTCCCCTCTTTGGGGAGGAGTAAGTTTATTGCTTACTGTTTGAGGCGCCCCTACCGGGGAATGCCGATGGGGCTTCCCAGGCAATTTTTAAATGGCCAGAGTGCTCACCTCTCGAGCGCTGGCTTATCTAATCCCACTTTCCCGACCTTGTGTCACATCTTACCTTGTGGGAGGTAGATAGATAAATCTAACACAACTTTAGGTCGATGTAATCTCCGACCTTCTTCAGGTGTATCTTGTTGAACTCTGGAATCTTTCAAACAGAACCCTTTATTTAATCTACGAGGGGTAGCTTGCCCTCATTCTGTCAGCAATGACCGGGTAGAAGTCTTAAGTAATTCATAATTATATACTTAGTACCGCCTGTACTGAAGATTAAAGGACTAGGCTTAAAGTGTTGTTTGACAAGATGCACCTGAAGATGGGTCAGAAACGGCCGAAACGTGAAAATAACATCCAAGATGAGAACAGTAATCTGAATAATCCAAATGATATAGATTAATATACTTTTGGTATAAATTGCCTGATGTTAAAAATAGCTCTTAATTTGTATAATAATGTTTGCACCTTTTTTTTTTGGACTTCTGCACTCATTTAAAAATAAATGAGATCGTCAGATTGGCAAAGATAAAATGCAAAATAAAATTGTAATTAATAAATATCTGGTGTCACTGAATGTGTTACATCTGGATGTTTATACGTTGTTATCGGTTTAATTACAACTCAAAAATGAAAGAAGGATGAAGTAGAACCTTTAACAAAAACACTGATTAAATTGAAATGTAGAAAACCGCTGAACGCGAGATGCTTAGTCTGATCGTGAGAGCTGCTCTGTTTACTTTTCAACTGTCATGGCAGACGACTTCTTTTATCCAAGGGTGATAACTCTTTCTTTTTAATCCAAAGGAAATAACTCGATTCTGTTTTGTTAGGTTGCCCTAACAGAATGTCAATAATTTAGACTTTACCCATTTTAAAATGAATTGTTGCAAAATCAAATATAATGTCATAAATAAGAATAATAAAAAATGATGGCCTTCGAAATAGGCTTAAAGTGTAGTATCTATTCTATTCTATCCTCAGTACAGTCCCATTGGCATTTCATACGAAATGAAGGCCACTCCACACCTCAGAAAGGAAGCGGTATACCAGATATTGCCTTTATTTACTTGCCTCCCCATTATGGAAAACTTAAACACAAGGACGGTTTTTGATATTAAGAAAATTCGGCTCCTCAAAAAGAAGCACCCTGGAAGCGAACATAAATACATATATAACTCATGAACCCGGTAGTCACTCCCTCACAAATGAGGGTGCCTCAGGCGACAGGTAATAAATTCACACCCATCTAATAAAATAAATAAGTAGAAAAAAAATTAGATCTATTTGGAATTAATTAGCCATGGAATTTCCATGGGTTAAATGAATTCAGAAATAATAGTAAATAAATAAATTTATAAAGACATTTTTAGAGTCTTTCTGATGGAACATTTTGGAGAATTTGATTTGTAAATTCAAATTGAGTCATCCTATGTCAGTAGGCATAGGTGAAACGTTGACAATTCCGACCTCCAGAGGTGGTCTTGTGACTTTGTCATGTTTTTGTTTTTTTTCTAATAGTTGTATATGTATACGGATCGCCACACCTGTATACGTATACAGCGCCTGGTATTCCCAATTGGTCACCCATCTGGTACTGACCAGACACAACATCACTTAATTTTGATAATCTAATGAGAACCGGTGTGTCAATGTGATTATACTGTATAAATTCATATTATATATTCTATCAGGTTTATTGAGATTATTGACTAAAACGTGAGATAAAAAAAAAATTGAGTTCAATAATTAAGAGTTTTAAAGATAAATCGGTTTAATTTATTTGATGTTTTTTTAAATATTATTTTGTGTATATTATTGCTTGATTTATACTTAAATGTTGTTAGACCATGAGAGTAAATTGCAATTTTATAAAATTACTGTAGCAGCCATCATGCAGGTCCACAGGGAAAACGAGTGAGGGTTGCGCCGTGTATTGTCCATCAGGGATTGAACCCAGAGTGTTCCGGTTACAAAATGGAAACTTTTAACTTTTGTCACGTGATGAGAGTTCACGTATGCAAATGAGGATTGGTTTGCATAGGCTAATTCTCGTTGTTATAAAAAAAGTAGACACTTTGCTCCAGCCACAGCCAAACGGTAGAGAAAGGTTGACGTGTGACTACGTCGAGTGCTGAGAAAAGGAAAGGGAATTTAATTTTTGACTAGACGTTTGGTCGTTCACATGCGTGTTGGACTGTTGGTGAAAAGAACAGAAAGAATAATTCGGCATCCCGTTTAAACTCAGTGGTAGAGCAATTTTTCAACCTTGAGTAGTGAACCAAATACATTTCATTTCAGTTTATTAACTCTTCCTTACAATTACATGGAATGTTTTGTTTTTTTTGTTTTTGTTTTTTTAAGTTTGTTTATAACTTATGAGTTGTCAAGATCAAAATCCACTCAAGGATAAGGGTTAATGAGATGGATAGATTTTCGGTTGAATGATGAATAATATTATGAAAGGATTGAAAATGATGATGGAATGAACGAAACAAATATTTGTTGGCATTGGATTTGAAGACACTCATGTTGTAGTCTGCTGGAAAGCAATCTTATGTTTCTTATGATTTTTTTGGTTTAGATATTCAAATATTGTAAACTATTTGCATCAAGATATTATGTCAGTTTATTTAGTTATATTAACTGAATTTCAACTTTCTTTTAGGGAGAACCAATAGATTTGAAAGATCCCCGTAGAAGAAGCAATCCAAGAACTAATCCACGCTATCGATTATGGTCAAGCAGGCAGGTTATGGACTTGGATGTTCCAAGATTCAAGGTCAGTATTTGCATTTTTTATCTTTATTTTACAATTGAGTTTTCTAATAAAAAGATATCAAATTATTTGCTTGTACACTTCAGCACAAAGGTATTAAAAAAAAGATCTGGCTTACAAAAATAAAATTGCTTTTAAGAAAAACAGACATTAGAGCAAGTAAGTAGCTTACAAAAAATGTATTCCTTTTTAAGTATTAAAACTTGAAAGAAACTTAGTATACAATGGTTGAATATTATACTTAATGTAATGTGCACACAAATTTTCAACCAAAAGTGACTATAAAAACAGTTACTTTAATAAATAAAGTATGAAATCTCTTTTACTTTCTGAAGAACGTGTTATATTGCCAAAAAATGTAAACGTTCAAAATAATAAAAACAAAATGTTATTAAAAAATATTGCTTTGTTTTAACCATCATTTCATAATTCAGCAATGCTTATTAACAAGAGACATCCAATTTTGTATATATATATTTAAAATATTAAAGTGTTTTATACCTACAGACGACGTCGTTTCGGGTTTTCCAACCTTATCAGTGTAGGAGTGGCGGTCACATGAGCTCGAACGCAGTTTGTAGATTCGGCTTGGAATCACGAGCCTAACACCCATGTACACACGTCTTCCATCTTCGAGAAATCGCTACAGACAGTAATTTAAATTAACATACACTTACTTCGGAGGCGACTGTCAAGTCAATAGTGTTCGACACTCGAGCGGAACTTGCTTATTATATATATATATATAATTTTTTTTAATAATAAATATATATTTATTAAAATATCCACATATATGCACATACATACAATATCCACATACATACAATATCCACATACATACAATATCCACATACATACAATATCCACATACATACAATATCCACATACATGTTTCATCTTTCCAGAATCATCAATGTGGAGATAACTGTTCCATTAGTTGCACGATTCGAACCCCGGACTTGAGTCACCTTTGAATCAAATCTGAACCTCTTGGTCATCACGGCCATCGTAACAAATCCACACACGCTGTTTCACAGCTCTTCAGTGATCAAACCTACAGCCATCTAATTGATAGTCGGCAGCTTTAACCACTCGGCTAAGGGGCGGGAACTGTTAGCAAGTGACATCTCGGTGCTTTATATAAACGCTGACAACTACTAGAGAGTGCTTCATTTGATTTTTCAAAGAGTTTTGCTTTGTCGCCAATAGTAGTTGGAGATAGCACTAACCAGTGCTTAACCCGAGCACACACACACACATACACACATATATATAGTTTGAAAAGTCACACATTGAAGCGTTGCTGAAATGGCAATAATAAGGAGAATATTTTTTAAAAATATTTTGAAAACCTGGACAGCGCAATTTATTTTTGTTTTTTAAAATAAATTATTTATTTACTTTAAAAACTTGAGTACTTTCGGTGATATACACCCTTGTCAGAAGTATAAGCATTTTTTTTTTCTCTCTTCTTTTTTCATTTAATCCTCCTTGATTGAGACATATTTATCACAGTCAAGTTGTATATCAAAAAAACAAATAAATTGCGTTGTCCAGGTTTTCAAAATATTTTTTTTAAATATTCTCCTTATTATTGCTATTTCAGCAACGCTTCCATGTGTGACTTTTCAATCTACCTTATTCACATAACCGCGTGCTACACACAGCGGCATATCAATATTAATCATCGATAACATCAAGACAAATTTCAATTTGACTGCGATAAATATGTCTCAATCAAGGAGGATTAAACAGAAAAAGAAGAGAAAAAAAATATGCTTATATTTCTGACAAGGGTGTATATCACCGAAAGTACTCAAGTTTTTAAAGTAAATAAATAATTTATTTTAAAAAACGTAAATAAATTGCGTTGTCCAGGTTTTCAAAATATTTTTTAAAAATATTCTCCTTATTATATATATATATATTTTTGTAGGAAAAGAATTTTAATAGGCAATCAAATAATATTGAGTGACTGCCATTATTATTGATGGTTCAGGTTATTTTTTTTTTATGTATAGATATATTATTTTAATTTATATTATAAACGAGGAACAGAGAATCACAAGAAGGGGAACAAAGAAGAATCACGTCATTTTTTTTTTTTTCTCAAAGAAATGTTTAAAAACTATTAGTAAGAGAAAAGGGGGCCAAAAAAATCGAAGTAGTGATTCTTTGTTCCCCTTTTCGTGATTCTCTGGTCCTCGTTTATATAAATTTTATGCTAAATTTCTTAAAAGATGCTTTAAAAGAATATGAACTACCCAATTTTTATCAATACGCACTGCACGGCATTGCCCATGTCAAAGACCTCTACTGCATGAAGATCTTCTTTGTGCAGTGCCCAGATCTCAGTCGTACAGCAGTATTGTGCATATCAGCACTTGGTGTATCTTTAATTTTGTTGAGTTTTACTTCTGTCGAGACCACAATCTACTTTGAAGACGGCAGGAACTGCACGATTGATACGGATTACAATCTCATCCTTACCCTCTCCTGTAGCTGTAACGGGTGAGCCAAAATACTTGAACTGCTCCACTTCCTCGATAATGACGCCGTAGAGAATGATAGGGACTCTTCTGGAAAGGGGGTAGTTGGCTGACAGAACCTTTGTTTTAGAGGCATTGATTATCATACCCACACGTTTGGCGGTGATATTGACATTATTCAATTTGATATCAGTGTACGTTTCGCCGATGATAGCAATATTGTTTGCATAGTCCAGGTCGGTAATGGGATAATCACGTCCAACTTGCACTATCATGCCTCGATCAAGGATGGTGTCAATAATGTAGTTGAACAAAATGAGGAAAGAACACAACCTTTGGCGGACACCAGTATGCACATTGAAGGATTCTGATTCCTCTCTGTAACAACAGACTTCTGTTCGTGTGTGAGTAATAACCCTAACCCTATCTCTTCAGCAGATTAAGCAGCTTGGGTGGAAATACGTCATGGCTCATTATCTACCAAAGACTCTTCCCTAATCAACAGTTGAATGCTGCAGTAATGTAACACACAACAGTTGCCTGCTGATAGGACAGGTGCTGTTTCAAAATCCGCCTAAGTGAAAAAAATCTGATCAATGCAGCCCTGACCTCATCTGAATCCGGATTGGTTTGATCGGGTTCAAAGGTTCCTTTGTGTTTGAAATGTCTTAGGAGGAAAATTTAATAGATTTTCGATGCAACATCAATCAGACTTATTCCACGATAGTTGCTGAATATACGGCGATCACCTTTTTTGTAGAAAGGGAGAATTGTGTCGTTTCTGAGCATCAACACACAGCAGAGTATTTGATGTAGCCACCTGGCCATGAGATCAAAACAGCACTTGTATATTTCTGCCAGAAAGCAATCCTCACAAACTGATTTGTTGTTGTTCAGCCTTTTTATTACCTCTTTAATCTCATCTTTGATTGGTGGATCACAGTTGGCATCGTAGATGGGGGCTGACAGTGTTGCTGTGGGAGAGGCGCTGGGATGGTGGTACATAGTTTAGCAGTTTTTCAAAGTGCTGCTTCCACCGTTTGGTGCGGTCTGCCAGCTGGGAAATAGGTGTTCCATTCGCATCCAGCAATGTTTCACTGAGGAAGCAGCTGCCTTTTATTGTTGACTTTAAAAGTTGGTAGAGTTTTCTCGAATCCCTTGCAGATGCTGCTTTTTCCATTTCTGCTGCAACTGCTTAGCAGTATTTATTTTGGTCTGCACATGCAGATCTAGTCGTTTGTCGCCATAAATTTGGGTTACCACAGTTGCGAGAGTCTTGGTTTTCTCAAAGCAAAAATGGTTTGGGGTGATATCCATTTTTTTAATTTTTAATTTTTTTATTTTTTCAGCTCGTTTACCATGAAGTTCTTTTTTAAGCAGTTTGTTGGACATTCGCTTTAAAAAGCAGTCATTGTTCTTCAGATTAGACTTCAGGTTCTAATAGGGGAAGACCTTTAAAGACGTTAGTTAAATCTATTCCCAGTCGTGCTGCTGTATCAGTACAGCAGTTTATCAATGGTGAGTCTTTTGATTGGCTGTGACTTGTCAAGGCTTTTAAGACAGTTTAGCACATACGAGCATATGATCAGAGCCATTGAGGTTTCCAATTTCGGCTTTTCTATAGACACGGCTGTCCAAAAACACAGCAAGACCACCTTGAACGGACCCTTATATAATCGATCTGGCTCGAAGTTCGTCCATCGTTGGAATACTATGTAAGAGAGTAATAGATGGGATGATCGAATCTTGTGTTTGTGACAACCAGCCTGTTGGTTGAAGCGAAGTTTACCATTCTGTCACCGTTGAAGCAATGATCACAAACTCCAAACCGACCAACCACATCATGTGAAAGGCAGTCTCTCATCCCAGCATGTGCGTTCTAGTCTCCGGCCACAACATATTACTGGACAAGATGCGTCAAACAATGTGCAAATCCTTATAAAAGTAATTTTTTATCGAGTCATCGGAATTATGAGTGGGTGCATATACTGCAACGACTGTATGTTAAAAATAGATCCTTTTAGTCGGATATGGGCAAGCTGTTCTGAGATTGGTTCCCGGTCCATCAAAGCTACATGTGCATTGGCACTCAGCATGATGGCCACACCATGACGACCGGAGTTATCGCTAACTTTGCTATGGTAGA
Source organism: Sepiola atlantica (assembly GCA_963556195.1). Lineage (NCBI taxonomy): Eukaryota > Metazoa > Mollusca > Cephalopoda > Sepiida > Sepiolidae > Sepiola > Sepiola atlantica. Next base: position 21,784,696 of record OY744550.1, read on the forward strand.
GATGATAAGATGTGTTGGAGTATTCCGCTGGGATCAGATTCTGACCTGTGTTTAACAGTCTTGTCTCCGATAGACAAGCGATCTCTATCCCGAACTAGTGTAACATGTCAATAGTAAGAGCTTGTGTTTCTTGTGATTTAAACGTTGTGCATTCCCGCGTGCAACATGGCAGGTTCGTTTTCGATGCAAATTATTTTCTACACATCCTCCTCATAATAGATAAGTATTGGCTTTTTGAGAGAAATAAGAAAAAATTAATCACAGAAAATTCCAACTTGATGCTTTTTCTATTTATTTTTCTATTTTTTAACTCCAACATTTTTGGGGGAAGGGATAATTGGAAGCACAAATAAATCTTTTTTTTTTTATTGTGAGTGATATATGTTATTAATGACCACTGAAGGACAATGGTTGTCCAAAATATATCACTAAAAAAAAAAATTGTGTTTCTAATTGTCCTAAAAAAATGCTGAACGGAGTTTAAACATTAAAAAAAGGCAATGTATTGCAGTTTTCTGTGATAAATTAATTTATCTTTATTCAACCAGGGGTTTTTACCCCGCCTAATAAACTGGTATTGTCTGGGCCTTTGGGTCTGGATTTACGCCGGTCTATTGGGGTTGTCTGGTCCTGTGCATTTCTAGGAGGTGCACCCTCCCAGGCTTTGCCTCCCCTCTTTGGGGAGGAGTAAGTTTATTGCTTACTGTCTGAGGCGCCCTACCGGGAATGCCGAAGGGGCTGCCCAGACAATTTTTAAATGGCCAGAGTGCTCACATCTCGAGCGCTGGCTTATCTAATCCCACTTTCCCGACCTTGTGTCACATCTTACCTTGTGGGAGGTAGATAAATAACATTAATTTATCTTTATTCTTATTCCGATCAAAGCCAATATGCATATATCATCATCATCATTATCATCAACCGGTTTATTTGTTGAATCAGACCACAATAAATCCTGTGATGAGAGTGGGGCCCGATTGTCTAGTCTCCGTCTAAGTTTTCTTTGGTGAGGCCTGACGGAATTCATGCCATGGTTTTCCTATCACGTTTGACCATGTCCTCCCAAGACAATTTGGGTCTGCCAGTGGTCGTCTTCTCTGCTGGCACATTCAACTGTCGGACTTTAGCAATCCAGCCATTGCTGCGCTGAACATGCCCCAACCAATGCAGTCTGCTCTTCTGCATGATGTTCGCAAGGCTTTTCAAGTTGATTTGTGCAAGCAGAGACCCAAAAGGTATGCTTTGTTCAGGCCTCAGCAAACAGATCCATCTGACCATTGCCTTGTCGTTACGGTGCAGTTTCTTTAGTGTGCCAGCAGAGACAGCACAAGTTTCGGAGCCATACATTAGCACACTTCTGACACATGAGGAGTATATACCACCTCGTAGCTGTTGGCAGGTGCTTGTTTGTTAAATGTATACATATATATATCTAAATGAATAAATGCAAAAGTTTTTTTCATTCATGGCAACTATATTCATATCAACACACCTTACCTGTACCAAATTCAATCATACTCTAAGATATTTTCACATACGGTATATAAACTCACAGGAAACCTTACTAAACACTCTGAAGGTTATAAATTATTTGCATATTTATTTTTTAAACATTGTCTAATAAATTCATATTCAGTAAGATTCACTTATAATTTGATTCTGCTATTTTATTATATATACAACAAACTTTTCCTGATATCAATATCTTAATTATACGCACTAGTAATATTATTTTAAGCGATTTAATGAATTACGTTTATAATTCAAAATCATAACTTCCATTTTTTTTTTTTTTTTTTTTTCCAGTTACGTTTTCGCACATGTATATTTACACATAGCAAACACTTGGATAACTCTGTGAATCTTTATTTTTTTAAAATAAAGTTTGCATTAAACCAAATAATTAACAAAGGTTTTCTGTTATTAATTAAATATATGCGTTTATTATTTTTTTAAATAAATTTGTTGTTGCTGTTCCTATTTACTTCCTTTCACGAGAGCAGAGTTAGGCACACTGCCAATATTTAACGTAAGGAATATCTGGTTCCCCCAAATCGGGCACTCTAGATTGGAACAAAAAATTCAGTTGCCTCAGTCTAGATAGATTTCTAATTCACTGACCGAGGACATAAAAACTAAGTGCAGATGCAGAACAGATACTACATTTTGCTCCGAGCCAAAAGGCTAAGGAGTCATGTTGACTCCTGGTAGTGATGATGATGATGATGATGATGATGACTTTAACATTTGTCACAGAAAAGAAGAAAAAAAAAGACTCCTAATCTTTGTAAATTACAAAAACAATAGATTCTTTTTCTTTAATATTTATTAAGTCTTTTTTCTGTCTTTTATAATAAAGGCGAAAAGTACAAAGTGCCCGTTTCGAATTACTCAGTAATATAAAATTGGTTTATTTGACCAATCGACCTTCCACCCTTATGTTATTCAATAACCAGATTTTAATGGAGAATTCAATTTCATTTTTATGATGAAACAAAATAAAATTTCTCGACTTTGAATATCTTAAAGACGATATCAATTAACCTTTTTGTTGTTTTTTTTTTTTTTTTTCCTAAAAAATAAAATTTGACTATGTTCATGCACAGTAAATTTCCTTCACATTGGAATATATCAAATACCTCTACGGCAATCATCATTTTGTTGTTTTCCTCCAAATTATTAAATTGTCAATTGAAAATTATTTGTTTGGTTTTTGTAAAGAAGACTACAGTCTCAGTAATTGCTGCCCTGGGGGGCAAGTAGTTTTTACTAGTATGTATATATATATATATATATATATATATATATATATATATATATATATATATATTTCACATTTTAATGTCTCTTTTTTTTGGGGGGGGGGAGAAGGGGTATTCTGTTAGTCATGTTACTTTGAAAGTAATTTGATGTTGTACTTGATTTATCTAGTTTTGTTATTGATTGTTATTCTTATTGCAGTATGACCAAAACTACATTGGAACGCCACCTCCTAATGAAGTCACATTTACAAACTTGAATGATAATATTGACAGCAAATTTCTTGGAAACATGTGCAGACATTTTGGAACTATTGAAGAAATAAAAATTTATCATCACCCCAAGACAAAGAAGCATATGGGAATTGGAAAAGTAGGTTTTTTTTTGTTTTTATTTTAATTTCTGTATCCAAGTAAATACCGACCCCCCCTCTTATGTATCTGAAGATTTAAGTAATCAAATTTAATCAAGGATGTGAGCTCTCAGCCTTTTTTTGTTTTCTGTTTTTCTCTCTTCCTTTCTTCTTGCCTCCCTTCCTTTCTTCTTGCCTCCCTTACCTTAAGACAGTTCTCTCTGAAAACTGAAAAATGTTCATTTTTCTGTACTTCAAACAATTCATGAAGCAGGTAGGGGAGGTGGAAGACTTATTTCAAAGAATGACTTCCTGTCTCCTTCCCCTCCCCACATGTGCACTTGGTGTCTTTCTCATAATTTTGGGTAGGGAAATTCATCTCGATTTCAGCTTTTTCTTGCCATTGGCCAGTCACCTCCCTATTTAATTTTCCCTCAAATTTGCTTTCCGTTTTCTCAGAACAGGGAAATTACTTGACAAATAATTGAAACTTACCAGAAACCAAACGGGCGTTAAAATTCTCGGTGCTTCTGTTGTTTCACAATGACATCAAAATATTTAAAGAAATGTATAAACTTTGTTATCTACTAACGTGTTAGCTGAAGATAAGATTGTACAGAAAGAATTACGCAAATTCATCCAGTATTAAATAATAAGAAAAAGAAGAAAAAACATAATCTTACATATCTGTAGACATTTCAGCTTATTAAGTAGGACAGGGGAATAACTCGATTTTTTTTTTGGGAAAAAGTCAAAATATCAAAAAAAAATGGTGACATATAGATAAAATCGTTTTTTATTTTTAATTGACTGTACCAACATGCAAAAATTTAAATGTAATGTGAACAAGCATCTCACTGCACAACTTCCCACTTAGGATGCCCCTAATTCACAGGAGCCCCTTACGTCTCAGTGGCATTGTGCCTTATTAGGGGTGAACTTAAGTAAAAAAAATAAAATTAAAAAAATTAAAAAAATTTTAAAGAAGAAAAAGTAAATTGCATTCTTAAATTATGTTCATTATGAAATACGTCTTGTATCGTATCATTATTTAGTTTTTAAAATATTTAATCGATTTAAAATCATACCTTGACTAAGGTTTTCGAACTGTGGATGTGCGTCTCCGCTTTGCTGTTACCCTCCTGACTTCGGATATTTTGTTACATGTGTCTCTCGACAACTGGTTGCTGAAGCAAACGGCCGCCCTGACGTACTTGTTTAAATTAATTATTCAATTAATAACGCAAACCACTTTTTAGAGAATGGAGGATGTATTTGAGGCACACGCCGATAATTAAGTTAAAATTAAACATCATTGTTGCTCATCACATCAGCTGCAATTATGATCGCTTTATAGCAGAAGTAAAAAAGAAACAGTCAACTATGGTAAACGCATTGCTTATATCGCACAGTCGATTCTCCAAGATTCGGCAAGATGCTTCACTCACAACTCTCTCTGTCATCATATCCACCTACTCGTATACAAGACTACTGCTCTCACAATACGGGAGTCTACAGCCAGGGTCAACCCCTTCATTTCTTCACTGTCTACGGCACTTTCCTAAGCATTAATATGTACTAGCTAAGACATCCACTACCTAACCTATCCACTCTACTATCAAACACCTGTTCAATTTTCGAATGATATGAAATTTTTAGAAAAACAATTTATTTTTAAAAGATTAATGTTTGTATATAAACCATTTAACATTTTTTTTTTTAGGTACTTTTTACTTTCTCAAAATGTGCCAAAGCTTGTGTTGATAAACTACATCAAACATCCAAAATGGGCAACATTATAAATGTGATTATTGATACAATGGGTAAGTTTTACTTGTTACATTTTCGGATGACATTTGCCTTAATAGCAAATCTTTAATTTTGCTTTTTGTGTGAGGAGTACATTAAATTTTTATATATATTTACGTATAAAATGACTAACAATTTGTTGAAATGCTTAACGTAAATACAATTTATCTTATGAGGCTAATTCTGGCATCCTGGAATGTAAATTGTAAACATTCTTCTGGAACTGCACCGGTTTATTTTTTTAATGTCTAACGACTTCACGTGTGTATTCTCAGCTGCTTTTTGAAATTCTCTTTTCTCCAGTTTTTGTTCATTTGTTTTTGTCACCTGAAGATGATTCTCCGAAGAATCGAAAGTGCTAATGATACTTATGAAACATTCATTTTTTTAAAATATTATTTGGACACAAAAATGATTAGAAAAAAAGGTATAATCAAGCAGAGAATTCTGTTATTTTTAAAAATGTTTTCTTAAATGAAAAGATGCTGCCTAAATGCAAAAGCTATATATATATATATATATATATATATATTATGCCAGTAAGCTACAGAGAAATGTTTCTGTGTAGCTTACTTAACATAAGTATATTTTCATACTACTACTAGGCTTTACTCACGTATTAAGCACTGTCAAAGTAAATACTAATATATATTAGTGATGGGATGATTCCAATATTTTTTCCGATACAATTACCGCTTACGATTCCAGTAAATAAATAAATATATACCAAAGTAAGTTAAAAAAATCAACTAACAATTTCTTTACATCCTTTTTTAGACAATTATGTGTAAATACCCTGAAAAACTTGGCAGAAAAAACCAAAACCAAAAAAACAATTATTTTAGGATCAGAGAAGGGGGGGGGGGGGGTATATATCCATACATTTTTATGTTAGCAAATTTTCGCTGTCTTTTATGTAGTCTCAAAGGCATGCACTTGTGTCTAGTCAATGGAAGGAAAATGTAACAGCTGAATTGCCAAACGGTTTAAATAATATTGATAACCAAGAATCATTTTATTATTTTATTGCCTCCAATCCACCTTTTATATCTTTAGACGTTTTGTTTTACAACCACACAGACATGAAAACTCAAAATCAAAGAAGAACTGATGTCAAAGTGTGTTCTAACAGAGAGCTGTGAAACTCTTTGAATTCACTAATGTGTCATATTTGAAACAAAAAGCATTTAAGGGTTAAATAATATTAATAACCAAGAATCATTTTATTATTTTATTGCCTTCTATCTCCACTCCAATCCACCTTTTATATCTTTAGACGTTTTGTTTTACAACCACACAGACATGAAAACTCAAAATCAAAGAAGAACTGATGTCAAAGTGTGTTCTAACAGAGAGCTGTGAAACTCTTTGAATTCACTAATGTGTCATATTTGAAACAAAAAGCATTTAAGGGTTAAATAATATTAATAACCAAGAATCATTTTATTATTTTATTGCCTTCTATCTCCACTCCAATCCACCTTTTATATCTTTAGACATTTTGTTTTACAACCACACAGACATGAAAACTCAAAATCAAAGAAGAACTGATGTCAAAATGTGTTCTAGCACAGAACTGTGAAACTCTTTGAACTCACTAATTCCTTTATATTGAATTCAATTCCACACCAAGCCTTTCATGTTCAAAGTTCAATTTTTATTTTTTACACTTTTTGGCAAAGTCTTGTAAGGTGTAAGGTCGTTTGCCAATGCTTAGGAACCGGACAAAAGGCCACCATTATATAAAAAAAAATTGAAAAACATTCTTTCTATTTTAATTTAATTATCAATGATGTTTGTCAGTATTTTTCTTGACAAAAATGTTTTATTTAATTTTGAAACATTTTTCAGAACCTTGTAAATCAACTGCATTCTTTGAAAGGTTACAAAGCGAATTCATGCAAAATTTCATTTTCTTTTGTTGTTTATTTTACACAAGTAAAATAAATTTACATCGTATTTTGATGCTATGTTATCTATAGATTTTAGCTTTATTGGTAGTTTAAAAACAATAAATATTTATCATTTTATCGTTAGTACCAGCAATGGAAAATTAAGTTTAAAAAAAAAATGAAAAGAATCGTTTTTGGAATCGGAAATTAGACTCAAATTTTTCCGATACCCGATTCCGATTAATCGTCCCAACACACACACACACACATAGACACACACACACACACACACACACACACATAATAGTGTATTCCTCGAAGAAGGAGCTTTTACATATAGATAAACTTTATGTAAATAAACAAATGGAGCACTATCTTGTGGAGGTCAATGTTTATATAAAAACATTAAAATATCATTTATCAACAGTGCCCGTCATGTAGTTAGAACTGTTGACTATCAACTAGATGGTTGTAGGTCTGATCGCCGGCTTGGGATGGGTGCTAGTCTAGCCGCACTGAAGAGTTGTAATATAGTCTGTCTGTGGATGACTAATATATATACATACCCACATATATATATACACACACAGAGAACTTATTTTCTCAAAAATAACATAGAAATATTTCATTTTTCAAACAAACTCATCCAGCATTGAATAAATAGGCAAACTTTTTAAATCACAATAAAATGTATTTCCCTCCTTAAATTTAATATATTAAAGAATTAATTTTTATTTAAAAATGCATCAATAGATTTTATCCTAATGGTTGTTTATTGCTACGTTGCATGAAGCAACTCCAAACAATTCTCACTTTTTATGCAATCCGTAATATTTTTCAGATATTTTATAATGAATTACCTCCCTTAGCATTGTGTGCTATTGATATAATCTTAATGATTGTTTTTATATTTAGTTTGACACATTTTTATTTTATCTTACAGGCAAAGAAAGGAGCCGTATCATTGAAGAGTTGCTTGCAGACAAACCAAAAAGTGCACGACGCCCAGTTCCTCCTCCTCCTCCTCCCCCTCCTCCCGAGCGCATTGATCCACGATCGCATGGTCGGTTGTATGCTGCAGCAAGTACTTCAAGCAGTCGTTCTGTTGCATCCTGTAATTTTCCCCCTACCAAAAGCAAGTATAATGACTATGGATTGGAAGCTTACGATCCGGGAGATACTGAATTTGACTTTGGCAATGCGGGTGGACATCGCCAACTGGTTAATCCACCCCTTGAAAATACTTCCTATTCTGACAGTGATTATAGTAGCATGCAGCATTGTGATAGTGGGTACTCTGTGCCCCAATCAGAAATGAGTTTCTCTGGCCATTCTGACGTTAGTTCTTCTAGTTACGATGGTTATAGCCAATATTCATCTCAACATACATCGGGAAATCGTGGCTGGCCTCATGCACCCCATGCAACATCTTACTCTTCGTATGGTGTCCAGCAACAGTATGCACAGCATAATTCAAGTCGTCATGTGAATACATCATATTCTCAGCACTATTCACAATCAAGTTACGATAGTGGTCACCAACCACCTTGCCCTCCACCTGAACCTACAACCCATTCGTCGCATGCAGAAAGCTCTTCTCGATCTCATTCGTACTCTGAAAGAAGAGACGAGTATAAAGACAGATCTACTCCGTCATTTTCTCAGCATCACTGGGAAAAAGAAAGAGAGCGAGAAATAAACAGTCGAGAAAAATCTCGAGAGAAAGAACACCGGATCCGACCAAAGACCCCGGAACCTGAAGAACCACGAAATGAGAGTCTCGAGTCTCGTCTTCAGAGTATCTTTGGTTTGGGTGGTCTTGGAAGCCCGACAGAATCGAACCGATCAAAAGATCATTCCAGTCCATCGACGACACCTCGATCAAGAGACGAAATATGTACACCATCACCTGGTATAGATTCACGCTACACTTCTCAACAATATCCTGTTTCTTCTCGGACTAGCAGTAGTGGCAGCTGCAGTAGTCATGTCTTGCAGATGCCACCATTGCCACCAGATAACGATGAAGAAACTAAGCTGCCTCCGACTCCTACAAACAAAAGTGATTCTTCCGATCGTTCGGATTATAACAGGGAACCCTCAAATAGGTCTAAGCGATTTGAATTTAAAAACAGTTTGGAGCATTCTGACACCGTTGCTCATTATGATCCGTTAAAAACAGATAAAGTGACATCTGCTATTGCTAGTAACAGTAGTGGTGTTAATACTACATCTCGATACAGGATGACGGAATCGAATGATAAGTGTTCAAATGGACTTCTAGCTGCAGCTTCGGCAGATTTTGCTAGTACAAATCAGCCGACCAAATGCTTTCCGTCTGGTGTTGTTCCTCCGTTACCGAAGCAGATGCCGCCAGTTGAGGAGAAAATTGAGGAGAAAGAAAATAATGTAGATATGGAAATTGACGATGACGACGATCGAATGAGCTTGTCATCTATCAGCAGCGGAGAAGAAAAACTTGAAGTGAATGTCCAGTTGCCAAGTAGCGATGGCAAATTCACGACAAACAATTTCCAATCATTGAGCAGCACGCAAGCACCAATCGCTGCTCCTCCAGTGCCTCTTATAACAGACTTCTCTCGACCTCCTCCAGGTATGCAACCTTGGAGTTTTTCTTCCGCGTATCCGTTTGGAAATTACCCCGCCGCTCCAACACGTATGGAGTTGACGACTGGAACATTTAATCAATCTTACTGTTCTCAAATTCCCGGTAGCCTGATGCCCATGAACTACGCTGGGCAATCTTTGACGGATTCCTCTTTGTCGCAGGCTGCCGCTGCAAGCAGTATCACGGGAAGAGTTGGTGAGAACCATCGTCAGCAGCAGCTGAAGGAGGAAAAAGATCCGAATGACAAAACCTTTCTCTTTGTGCTCGATCATTTTGTACGTGAACTGAAAGAAGTCATGCAAAAAGATCTCTGCAAAAAAATGGTGGAAAATTCTGCGTTCAAATCCTTTGAATTGTGGTGGGATACAGAGGAACAAAAGAGCAAGGTGTGTTGATTTCTCTTCCTTTTTTTCTTTATATGGCGCAACTTTTCTTCTTTTTTTTTTACGTTCATGAAATTATACAAAATGCATTAAAGTTACTACAACTAGCTGCATTTTTAAATTTATTTATTTGTGGCATTTATGTGCGAAGATTAAAGAAGAAAAGAAATTACTGATTTTTTTCTTTTTGTTTTACTCGGTTCTAAAGTATTGAAATATTTTGTCTTTAGTTTGGTTTTTGGTTTTAGTAAAAAAACAAAAATATTCGTTTTAAAAAGTCCTTAAAAGTTAGTAAGTGATTATCTTTTTGTTTTAATAAAAAGAAAACATTCGAAGACTTAGTAAGCGATTTTTTTTTTTGATTTTTTTTTTTAATTTAAAAAAAAATTTTTTTTATATAATTTTACTTTGAAGTCCCTTAAAAGTTTTTACTCGATTTTGTGTTAGTAATCAGTTTAACTTTTATTTTTAGTAACAAAAAAAAACATTTGTAAAAAGGTATTTTCTGGGGTTTTTACTGTAATAGTTTATTTTTATTTATTTGTGGCATTTCTCTGAAAAGATTTAAAGAAAAGAAGAAAAAAAAATTTTTTTTAATTTTGTTTTACTCGCTTCCAAAGTATGTAAAATATTGTGATAAGCCTTGTTGAATTATTACAGGTACATTTTTATCAAGACGCTTGTTATATAGCAAGAATGTGAGATCTCCGCTTTTTAGTGGAATTAGCTTTTTGGGAAATCGGAAAAACCGGAAATCTCCCTTTTCGTTCAATTCAGAAAATGTGGATTTTTTTTTGTTTAGTCTTCGTGTCTTAGTTTCCATGTTTTAGTCTCCGTATTTTAGTTTTTTTTTTGTTTTTTTTTACAAAGACTGATTTCTGCCGAAATTTGTTGTTTTCGTAATTTGGCTCAATTTTATTTCTCTTTTTCTTTTATCCTCTATCTCTCTCGCTTTATCTTTCTTTCGCTTTTCGCATTTTTTCTTTTTTACTTTTCCTATCAGCTTGATTTGTTTCACTTTGTCTCACGTCATACTTGAAATGATTTATGATGCCAGTAGGGAAAGGTTAAAGAATGACTGGCTCTTCAGGTTGGGAAATAGGTGCGAGTCACCCCCCCCCCCCCTCCCAGTTAAGAAATTCATTCAGGTTTCAGCTTTTTTTACTGTTGGCTACTCACATCCCTGATATAGCCATTAACAGGAAGCTACCTGATTGGTTTAATGGGTACTTGTTACAGATTATGAAATCGGCTTTGCCAATTTCAAGCCGACTTTCAAAGTCTTATCGGACTCATTGTTATTATTTATAGACTAATGCTAATAGGAAAGACATAATAAACCTGCAATTTATCGTTGTCTATTGTTAAAATGGCGGCTAGTGTTCAATGGATTGTATATAATGAATTACTTGCATTTGGTATTGTTTCGCCATTACATAACCTAGAAACGGTTGACATGTCACTTCATGAATCAGTTACATTACGTATTATTTTGGCATTAAACACAAAAAAAAGATAGTATATCACTAAACAAACCAAAAACTTAAAAATCTTAATTTTAATGTAGAAATAAAAGTAAAGTTGTCAACCATAGCTGAGGGCGACCCAAAGGCTCCCTTTTCATCAGTTACTACACTGAGGTGTAAGGGAGGGCACCATTCCTTTCCCAGGATTACTCTACTTAACCTTGATCCTTCACCTTGTTTCAATAAGAGTTAAATGTTTCACAGAATCTAAACACACCGTTGAAATTTTCCTTCGGTTCCATCTGGGGTTCACTACGGGCAATTATCAGTTAGGTCCATAAAATAACTGAAATATATTAGAACAGTTTTGAAAATAGATTTTCTTCATTTCATAAAACAAAAATAAAATTAAGCAAATATCTCTGAAGAATGTATTTAAATAAAATATTGTTTTATTGGTATTTTTTTAGATTTAAAATAATTAAAGAAAAAAGGAATTTGTTTTGATTCGTTAAAGCCATTTGCCATTTACAGAAATGTAATGAAATACAGCATCAAAAGGTGTTTTTTTTTTTTTTTTTTAGAACACCACCACGCTGACATTTTTTTTTTATCACTTGACCTTATATTGGAAATGTTATTTTAAACTTTCCTTTCAAAGCAAAAATTGTAAACATGACTATATTTGCAATTATTTTTCTTAAGAAACCTTACCAGCCATATATCTTCACACAGGCAACACCGGGTGAATAGTGCTAGTCTATTACGCAAAGGAAAGCTTGTGTTTGGGGGTGGGAGGATATTAATAGCTACAAAAATCACTAGGTGCAAATTTAATCTATTATATAAAGGCCAGTTGTGTGTGTGTGTTTACCAAAAGGTCATAAACTACACAAGACACATCCACAAAGCTGATATATTCTTTTTCAGCATTGCCTCAGACAGAATATGGACACATTTAATTTTTGTAATAATCATTCTTTTGAGGGTCAACAAGCCCAAACTTAGTGGAGAGGGGCGTCATTTAGAGCGATTTTAATTATTTTAATTTATTTTTTTCCATCTACCTTTGGTATGAAACTAACTGAAAGACTGGGTCAATTTTTATTTTTTGTCCCATCCAGAGTACCCTTTTTGGGGGAGTGCTGGATATTCCCTGCATAAAAAAAACGACCTTGTGTCTAACTTTGCCCTCGTAGGGAGGCAAGTAAATAGGAACCTTTGGTGTGAAATGGTACAGGAGAGAGAGAGAGATTTTACGCACACTTTTTAGTTCTATTATTTTGTTGTCCATGCTCCCGGGCAATGCTGAGTAGCCATACTAGTAACAGATAATTCCCTTGATTTTCACTGGTGAAGAAGAGGAAAATAAAGTCTTGATTTTTTAAATTATTATTCTTTCTTTTTCACCTTTCGTTGCCTTTGGCTGACTTTATGTATTTTAGCATCAACATTTTGTATCTGACTCTGTTAGTTAGTCCGTTATCATACAGAGATTGTGAATACAAACCTCAACTGGAGCATGATTATTTGTGCTTTGAGTTTGCCTAAAATTAATTTAGACATTTCAAGTTACAATATTCAGCAGATTGTTTAGTTTTACTTTTATTTTTTACTGTAGTTTTTACTGTAGTCTATGTAAGTTTTTACTGTAGTCTATGTAAGTTTTTACTGTAGTCTATGTAAGTTTTTACTGTAGTCTATGTAAGTTTTTACTGTAGTCTATGTAAGTTTTTACTGTAGTCTATGTAAGTTTTTACTGTAGTCTATGTAAGTTTTTACTGTAGTCTATGTAAGTTTTTACTGTAGTCTATGTAAGTAGTTTTTACTGTAGTCTATGTAAGTAGTTTTTACTGTAGTCTATGTAAGTAGTTTTTACTGTAGTCTATGTAAGTAGTTTTTACTGTAGTCTATGTAAGTAGTTTTTACTGTGGTCTATGTAAGTAGTTTTTACTGTGGTCTATGTAAGTAGTTTTTACTGTGGTCTATGTAAGTAGTTTTTACTGTGGTCTATGTAAGTAGTTTTTACTGTGGTCTATGTAAGTAGTTTTTACTGTGGTCTATGTAAGTAGTTTTTACTGTGGTCTATGTAAGTAGTTTTTACTGTGGTCTATGTAAGTAGTTTTTACTGTGGTCTATGTAAGTAGTTTTTACTGTGGTCTATGTAAGTAGTTTTTACTGTGGTCTATGTAAGTAGTTTTTACTGTGGTCTATGTAAGTAGTTTTTACTGTGGTCTATGTAAGTAGTTTTTACTGTGGTCTATGTAAGTAGTTTTTACTGTGGTCTATGTAAGTAGTTTTTACTGTGGTCTATGTAAGTAGTTTTTACTGTGGTCTATGTAAGTAGTTTTTACTGTGGTCTATGTAAGTAGTTTTTACTGTGGTCTATGTAAGTAGTTTTTACTGTGGTCTATGTAAGTAGTTTTTACTGTGGTCTATGTAAGTAGTTTTTACTGTGGCCTATGTAAGTTTTTACTGTGGCCTATGTAATTTGTGGAAATCAAGACTCTGGGCAACACCAGCTAACCCTGCTGGTGAATAATAATGCGATCATAATTGCTGATGCAGATTTTTCACATATCTACACTAGATTTTGTTTGCTTTTAACATCGATAATCTTAACGATTTTTGTACATTGCATTACTAAAACAATTCTTATAAATAAAATTGATGCTATTCAGTCAGAAAAAGCTAACAAAAGAAATACAGATCCTTGTTTGAGTTGTTATCAAATGAGGACACTGGGTTAATATGGATTAAAAAGAAACTATTGCCGAAAATATATTCAATTGTTTACTTAATTACAAGTTCCATCTTTGCTGACACAAATCTGAGGAGACATGGTTTATTTGGATTATTCAGACTATTGTTCTCATCTTGGATGTTATTCTCACAACGTTTCGGCCGATGAAACCTCCAACCTTCTCCAAGCGTCTTGTTGAACACTGGAATTTGTACGGAATTTCGAACAGAACCTTTATTTAATCTACAGGTGCACCTGAAGAAGGTTGGAGGTTACATCGACTGAAATGTTGTGAGAATAACATTAAAGATGAGAACAGTAGTCCGAATAATCCAAATTATCAATCTTCATCTCAAAAATTCTGAGACATGGCTTCATAATATAAATAAACAAAAACATATTGTCTACAAAGCAAGAGATTTAAGTATCAATACGCATGAAAAAATTTAAATTGCTTAAAATATCTCAATAATAGCATATATAGAAAGAGCTTGATGATCTAAGAAAGAATCTTTTTAAATTTTTTAAATCTGACTAAAAATAAGGAAGTTATGACTATTTTTGTGCCTCACACGATTAGATATTTTCCCCTCTTTAAGACCATATACATTTCGTCACATTTTTTACACTAATTTTTCAGTAAAAATGTTATATCTTTGTTAAAATACAAGATTAAGCAATGAAATTTACCATATAAGTGTATTTTTGTACAAGGAATCAGAATGTGCCACTGAAAATCTCCAGAAATTAATGGTTTCCAAGTAATCTGCACTAAGTGCACATAAATATGCTGCAATACCTTAAAAATACCATGTATCCATTAAAAGAAAGAAGTTAGAAAACTCAAAGTTGAATTGTAATACATTTTATGTACAAGAAACTAAAATCTAATACTAGGACTGTTTAAAAATGAATATATTGCAAGATTTCTTTGGCATTATTGTAGATTAACACCTTCCGCTAACTCACCTCCTTACCTCCCCAAAATATGAGATTCTACTTTTTTTTATTTAGGCAATTACATGTTAACACCCTGAAAAACTTGGCAGAAAGAAAGAAACAAAAACAATTATTTTAGAATTTAGAGTGGGGATCAGTTTCTCATAAAATAATCCCCCATTTCAAGGCCATTCTAGCGTTTTAGGACAGTTAATTATTTTTTCTATGGGAGATAAATCCTGTGCGTTTTTCTTGTTTTTTTTTTCTTTTTTTAGACGATTATGAGGGTCTTTGTGGGAGGAGGGGGGGGGGGGGGCTTACCACTTGAACTTCAGGTTAGTGGTAGGGCTAGGGGCAATTAAGTGTGAACACCCTGAAAACTTAGCAGAAAGAAAAAACTCCAATTCATTTAGAATTTCGAGTGGGGGATTAGTTTCACATATATTTAATGTAGAATAATTAACCATTTCCGGGCCATTCTAGCGTTTTAGGGCATTAATCAATTTTTTTCTATGGGAAATAAATCCTGTGCTTTTTTTTTATGGGCGTCTGCTTTATTTTTTTATTTTTTATTTTTAGACGATTATGTTTGGTTTTAATGGGCTTTTTTGTAGGATTAGGGCTTCCTACTCGGACTTAGGGTTAGTGATAAGGTTAAGGAAGGGGTTTTGTTTTGGATGGGGGTTGCCATTCGGACTTAGTGTTAGGGTTAAGGGAGTTTTTTAGGGGTGGCTTGCCACTCATATTTAAGGTTAATGGTACGATACGTTCAAGAAGGCATTTTTAGGAGGTGGCCTTGTTAGTCGTACCTAGAGTTAATGGTAGAGTAATTATTTATTTTATAAATTTCACTAAAAGGCAAGAATGGTCGGGAAATCGGAGATCATTTTACATTAAATTTATATGCGAAACTGATCCCCCACTCTAAATTCTAAATTTTTGTTTTCTTTTTTCTTTTTTTCGCCAAGACTTTAAGTGTGTTCACACGTAATCACCGAAAAAAGTAGAATCTTAATTTCTTTTTAAATTGGCGACTAGAAAGTCATTACTACTAGAAGTTCGAAAGTTGAGTGAAAACCAGTATTTCTTGAAGTATTTTTTATAAAAGAACCAAATAGGATTAACTTTTTTAAGAACAAGAATTTTTGTCTTATTTTTACAAAGCTTTACAAGACTAGGTTACAGTTAGCTGCTGCTGATTGATTGTTATATCAGCAATACTAGCAGCCATTGTTGACTTTCGCTCAAAAAAAGGACAATATTTTTTCGGATAAGGTAATTTAAAATTACTACTACGGAAAGACAAAACATACAATTATAATTTTAATGCATAAAAAAAGATAAAAGATTAATTTATTTACTAGTTGGCTACGAAAAATGTAACATTTTCTATATTCATATTTTCAAATTCGTTCTAGAATGAAAATAAACAAAAATTGCCTCGTGTTTATAGCTGCTATTACTGCTGCTACTACTATTACAATCAGTTTTTCAAACTATAAATAGAAAACGTTTTTTTTTTTTCGGATAGGGTAATGAAATATTATCACTACCAAAAGAGAACACATATATACAATTATAATTTTAATGCATAAAAAAGTAAAAAGATTGATTTACTTACTAATTGGGCAACGGAAATGTATTTTTCAAAAATGTTTAACCGACGCCGTGTTGAAGTCTTATTTTTAAAATTTCAAAAAAATGAATGAGCTGAATTACTTCGTACACCAACAAACATTAAAAGTTATGCTTTCCCTGATTAGTTTCCAAATTTCAGGACGAACTTCCACACACAGCAATGGTACGAGACTTTTAAACAAGGGGGGGGGGGTAAAAAAAAGTGACGTAAATTGCCGAAAATAGCGTTAACATTTTTTTGCCTTTATTTGCTCAAAACTCTTAAAAATATATAATGTATATTATTATTCATGAATGCACCTGCAATTATATTGATTTCCTAACAAAATGATGGTATTTTGAGCACTTAAAATGCTTTAGTTTTTAAGATATGACTATTTTAATAGAACTACCCTGAAATTTGTGATTATCCAAACAGTTTTCTGGTCGATGTGTATTGCTAATTTAAGTTTTCTGTACAAATTCTACTTTCAATTAAACATACGATCTTCTTCTTTCGTGTGAATCAGATGATTCTGGTGTTGGCATTAGTTTTCCCAATGTTTTTCTAGTTAGAAATCTTTCTGGAAAGACATCGAGTACTTACGGGAAGGACCACGAGAAGGTTGCCAACATCCCTAAGTGAAAGTGGTAATGTGGAACCGACTGGATTCGAACTTGGAACACCCAGATCTTCAGTCCGTGTCGTTATCCACTTAACCACCGTCACCTACCAACATACGATCTGATGAGTGAGTGGTTAAACCGACCCCAATTTAAGGTGGTCCCTCTTTGTAAGCACAGGTTTGAATGACCATAAAGGTATCAAGGATGACCTGGTTACCAGTATTCTCCAGCCCTCACGATTTTCTGCCTTCCTGAGCATGTTATTATTCAGTGGTGCCAACTCTGTTCACTCTTAGATATTGTTCTCCAACCTTTTTCTTTGTCTGCACCTGCTGCCTCCCTGTATAGTCCCTTGCAGGATTGTCTTTGAGAGATCTGATGATCGTATGACATTGCCGAACCACTTTTCCTCTTCTTCATAGTGGCCAGTAAATCTTCATTCAGCCAGAGTGCTTATCTGAGTTTGTTCTTCACTTCCTCGTCTGTAATGTTGTCTTTGTATGGAATGTTGCGCATCTTTTGAATCTTTCTCAGCCCTATAGATAATTATAAAACTGTTTCAGTTAATAATGTTATTACCTATGAAAAACACGTGTGTTCACCAAAAAGCAGCATTTTATTTTTATATATATATATATATATATATATATATATATATATATATATATATATATATATATATATATATATATATATATATATCGTACCCGCCCTCCGGGCAGCAATTAATCGAAGATGGGGGGAGGGGGCCTATAGTTTAAACATATAGTCATGTTTACATTTTTAAATATTAATTTGAAAGTTTTTTGTTTTTTTCCCCCCATTGTTAGAAAATACTGGATTTAAAACGGAAAGGGTATGTAATTTAGGGGTACAGAAATATAATGTTTGAAGCAATATTTAAAAACAAATGAAGAAATACATAATTTTGTAGTAAAAAAAAAAAAAAAAAAATTTGGGAAAAAAAATTAAATAAAAAAGTTTCCAATTCAATTCTATCCAGAAGGAAACAAATAAGCCAATCTCATTTCAAATACAGATTGCGTGTGCATGTTTTTAAAAAAATATTTTGTGAGGGAACAAAGTGATAAAAAAAAAAAAAACGGAGCTAAGAGATAGCAAAACATTTAAAATTAAATCAATTTAACTTCCTTTTGAAAACTGTATTGTGATAATTCAATAAGAATATAACTATTTAGAAGAAAGTGTAGTATCTGTTTTGATGTTACACTTTGTCTATTTTGTCCTTGGTCAGTGAAGGAGAAGTCCTTTTAGACTGAGGCAATTTAAATTTTTGTTCCTATCCAGAGTACTCCATTTGGATGAGCTGGATTACCCTACATAAAAATCGACCTTGTGTCTAACTTTGCCCTTGTGGGGAGGCAAGTAAATAGGAATATCTGTTATGGGGCGTTTTTTTTTTATTTTTTACATTTTCAGCGTCCAAAATGTTCTTTTCAAAAGGCCGACATTCTATGCGATTATTCGATTACATTGCAATTTAAGATGTATTAAAAAATATTAATAAAGATTTAATTTAATATCGATTCTCTTTTTGAGAGAACTTAGTATTTTGTTTTTCCAACTTTAATATTAGGGAAAAGAACACTTAAAATCACATGCAGGAAAGGAAGATAAAAATAGAATCGATACAAAATTAAATCTTTATGAATAGTTTTACTTTGTTAATATGGTTTAAATTGTAATGTAATTTTAAAACTACAAATCGAATAATCGTATACAATGACGTTTTTTTTTTTTTTAAGATAATTTAGGATGCCGAAAACGTACACAAATTTAAAAAATAAAAACAAAGGAATTTTAATTTGCAAATTAATCGCCAAATTTTTATTTTACAATTAGAACATAATTGAAATTTTTCAATTTGTAGACTTTATCAGAAAAATATTACTGTGCGCAATATTTTGGTTGTATTCATGCTGTCAACAAAGATAATTGCAAAAAACATTTGGCATTCCAATTATCTCCCTTGAAGATAATTCAAAATATTTTAAGAAACGTTTTGGTAATTTATCTTTTTTATTATTTAATCACTTCAATTAATTACTGTTAATACCGACAAAACTATTGCATATATATAGGGAAAATAGCGAACTAAAATTAGAAGTATATAACACCAAATAGTTATTATAAACAGTTTAAAATATAATTATGCAGATTAGACGTACAGAAACTTCTGTTTGGATCTTTAATCTCTAGTATATATACAATATTTCCACCTTTAATCTCTAGTATATATACAGTATTTCCACCTTTAATCTCTAGTATATATACAGTATTTCCACCTTTAATCTCTAGTATATATACAGTATTTCCATCTTTAATCTCTAGTATATATACAATATTTCCACCTTTAATCTCTAGTATATATACAGTATTTCCACCTTTAATCTCTAGTATATATACAGTATTTCCACCTTTAATCTCTAGTATATATACAGTATTTCCACCTTTAATCTCTAGTATATATACAGTATTTCCATCTTTAATCTCTAGTATATATACAATATTTCCACCTTTAATCTCTAGTATATATACAGTATTTCCACCTTTAATCTCTAGTATATATACAGTATTTCCACCTTTAATCTCTAGTATATATACAATATTTCCATCTTTAATCTCTAGTATATATACAGTATTTCCATCTTTAATCTCTAGTATATATACAATATTTCCACCTTTAATCTCTAGTATATATACAGTATTTCCACCTTTAATCTCTAGTATATATACAGTATTCCCACCTTTAATCTCTAGTATATATACAGTATTTCCACCTTTAATCTCTAGTATATATACAGTATTTCCATCTTTAATCTCTAGTATATATACAGTATTTCCATCTTTAATCTCTAGTATATATACAGTATTTCCATCTTTAATCTCTAGTATATATACAGTATTTCCACCTTTAATCTCTAGTATATATACAGTATTTCCATCTTTAATCTCTAGTATATATACAGTATTTCCATCTTTAATCTCTAGTATATATACAGTATTTCCATCTTTAATCTCTAGTATATATACAGTATTTCCATCTTTAATCTCTAGTATATATACAATATTTCCACATTTAATCTCTAGTATATATACAGTATTTCCACCTTTAATCTCTAGTATATATACAGTATTTCCACCTTTAATCTCTAGTATATATACAGTATTTCCACCTTTAATCTCTAGTATATATACAGTATTTCCATCTTTAATCTCTAGTATATATACAGTATTTCCATCTTTAATCTCTAGTATATATACAGTATTTCCATCTTTAATCTCTAGTATATATACAGTATTTCCACCTTTAATCTCTAGTATATATACAGTATTTCCACCTTTAATCTCTAGTATATATACAGTATTTCCACCTTTAATCTCTAGTATATATACAGTATTTCCACCTTTAATCTCTAGTATATATACAGTATTTCCATCTTTAATCTCTAGTATATATACAGTATTTCCATCTTTAATCTCTAGTATATATACAGTATTTCCACCTTTAATCTCTAGTATATATACAGTATTTCCACCTTTAATCTCTAGTATATATACAGTATTTCCACCTTTAATCTCTAGTATATATACAGTATTTCCATCTTTAATCTCTAGTATATATACAGTATTTCCATCTTTAATCTCTAGTATATATACAGTATTTCCATCTTTAATCTCTAGTATATATACAGTATTTCCACCTTTAATCTCTAGTATATATACAGTATTTCCATCTTTAATCTCTAGTATATATACAGTATTTCCACCTTTAATCTCTAGTATATATACAGTATTTCCACCTTTAATCTCTAGTATATATACAGTATTTCCACCTTTAATCTCTAGTATATATACAATATTTCCATCTTTAATCTCTAGTATATATACAGTATTTCCATCTTTAATCTCTAGTATATATACAGTATTTCCACCTTTAATCTCTAGTATATATACAGTATTTCCATCTTTAATCTCTAGTATATATACAGTATTTCCACCTTTAATCTCTAGTATATATACAGTATTTCCACCTTTAATCTCTAGTATATATACAGTATTTCCACCTTTAATCTCTAGTATATATACAGTATTTCCATCTTTAATCTCTAGTATATATACAGTATTTCCACCTTTAATCTCTAGTATATATACAGTATTTCCACCTTTAATCTCTAGTATATATACAGTATTTCCACCTTTAATCTCTAGTATATATACAGTATTTCCACCTTTAATCTCTAGTATATATACAGTATTTCCACCTTTAATCTCTAGTATATATACAGTATTTCCATCTTTAATCTCTAGTATATATACAGTATTTCCACCTTTAATCTCTAGTATATATACAGTATTTCCACCTTTAATCTCTAGTATATATACAGTATTTCCACCTTTAATCTCTAGTATATATACAGTATTTCCATCTTTAATCTCTAGTATATATACAGTATTTCCATCTTTAATCTCTAGTATATATACAGTATTTCCATCTTTAATCTCTAGTATATATACAGTATTTCCACCTTTAATCTCTAGTATATATACAGTATTTCCACCTTTAATCTCTAGTATATATACAGTATTTCCACCTTTAATCTCTAGTATATATACAGTATTTCCACCTTTAATCTCTAGTATATATACAGTATTTCCATCTTTAATCTCTAGTATATATACAGTATTTCCATCTTTAATCTCTAGTATATATACAGTATTTCCATCTTTAATCTCTAGTATATATACAGTATTTCCACCTTTAATCTCTAGTATATATACAGTATTTCCACCTTTAATCTCTAGTATATATACAGTATTTCCATCTTTAATCTCTAGTATATATACAGTATTTCCACCTTTAATCTCTAGTATATATACAGTATTTCCACCTTTAATCTCTAGTATATATACAGTATTTCCACCTTTAATCTCTAGTATATATACAGTATTTCCATCTTTAATCTCTAGTATATATACAGTATTTCCATCTTTAATCTCTAGTATATATACAGTATTTCCATCTTTAATCTCTAGTATATATACAGTATTTCCATCTTTAATCTCTAGTATATATACAGTATTTCCACCTTTAATCTCTAGTATATATACAGTATTTCCATCTTTAATCTCTAGTATATATACAGTATTTCCATCTTTAATCTCTAGTATATATACAGTATTTCCATCTTTAATCTCTAGTATATATACAGTATTTCCACCTTTAATCTCTAGTATATATACAGTATTTCCACCTTTAATCTCTAGTATATATACAGTATTTCCACCTTTAATCTCTAGTATATATACAGTATTTCCACCTTTAATCTCTAGTATATATACAGTATTTCCATCTTTAATCTCTAGTATATATACAGTATTTCCATCTTTAATCTCTAGTATATATACAGTATTTCCATCTTTAATCTCTAGTATATATACAGTATTTCCACCTTTAATCTCTAGTATATATACAGTATTTCCACCTTTAATCTCTAGTATATATACAGTATTTCCATCTTTAATCTCTAGTATATATACAGTATTTCCACCTTTAATCTCTAGTATATATACAGTATTTCCACCTTTAATCTCTAGTATATATACAGTATTTCCACCTTTAATCTCTAGTATATATACAGTATTTCCATCTTTAATCTGTAGTATATATACAGTATTTCCATCTTTAATCTCTAGTATATATACAGTATTTCCATCTTTAATCTCTAGTATATATACAGTATTTCCATCTTTAATCTCTAGTATATATACAGTATTTCCATCTTTAATCTCTAGTATATATACAGTATTTTCGAGTCAGATGTTGTATTATTTACTTAAATAACATAGAGCCCTTTTTGTATGTAATATAGGTATAATAAATTAAAATAACTTTCACATTTATTCATTTAGATATATATGTATATTTATATATTATATCTATTTATAATAGAAATTGAAACCAAGCAATGATGGAATTTAAAATGAATAAAAATCATTTTTTATAATTTCTTTTTTATATATAATATGCTGAGACTTTCGATATATTAAAATATCTTTATCAGAGCAACCCATTGAGATAGAAAATATATGTCACAGTATAAGTCAAGTCTGGGCGATGTGTTATGTATTTAATGGCACGTATTTGAATAAAGAAATGGTCACATCTTATGAAGCATCATGCATGTATGAATATTTATGATAGAAATTGAAAACAAACAATGATGCAATTTAAAATGAACAGTCATCCTTAGACAGAACACATTTCAGCATGTAAAACAGGTGTTAAATTAATGATGATAATGATTTACTTTATGGTTTAATTTTTAAAAGAAATTTGGAACTTTGTTGTTAAACTGAAATTATTTAGTTTTTTGTTTGTTTTTTTAATGTTGTTTTAATTTAATTTTTGTTTTTGTTTTGTTAGTTTCAAAAAGATCCTGGTCCAAATGATAAAGCAGCTGTGAATAAAGAGTCTCCAGTTAAAAGTGACAACAAATCGAACATTAACACACAGTCAGGTGGTCAATTAACACCTGGCAAAACTGATGTCAACCCTGCATTAGCCTCCTTGTTTGAAACCCAGCATCCATGGCGTCAAGAAGGAGGATTTGAAGCCCACTACGGTGGGGCTCATGGAGGAGGCTTTCTTGGCATTCGAGGAGTTATGCCAAGAATGCCTTCCTTTAAGGTCGGTTACATTTCAATCTTTTATCGAGACGACTTATGTGAAATTTGCATTTTTTTGTTGTTGATATCTAAAAATATGTATGCTGCATTTCATAATGTCGTAATTTTATATTGTTTCACTATTGTAAGTATGTGTGTCGTATCATTTTCAGACGTATCGAATAATATCAAGGTATTAACACTTTTGACAGTCCTGTTCTGTATGGAGAAAGGGAGAGAAATGGAATGTTGTTATTAAAAGTCAGATAGTCGTAGGACCGCTTTCTCAATCAGGATCTCTGGAATGGACTTCCAGGAGATGTAGTAAATGCACCAAAGACGCAGCAGTAATTTCAGGCAAAATTGGACAGGTGCTGGGCCACTGTAATCTCTTCTGTGTACATTTCTACCCACCCCCACTTTCCCTACATGGCAACTGAAGCATTGCTTGTTTTATTTTTGCCAAATTTATTGAATTGAATCGAATCTTTAGTAGTAGTTTTATTTTTTACTAATAGTAGTAGTGTAGTCTTTTAGTAGTAGGGACAGTAGTCCATTTCTGAGTCTGAAAAGAGACTCTTAGGTTTGGTACTTAAAAAAATTTGAAAAACACAAAAATCTCTTTACCCATCTCCCAAATATTCCTACCTCTATACATTTAAAAAAACCCTACAACCCAATTCTTTTGCAAATAACCTACACATAAGAATCTACGATAAATAACCTTTCATGGCATTAAATGACCTTACAGGATCGATATGCCATTAAAAACCAACCAACAGTCTCATAGCACTCGATGAAACGGATGGGCGGAACCATCCTCATGACAAGACACTAGTCTATCACCGGTTATACTTTCTAACAAGGCTGTTAACCATTTGTACACCTTGGCGGAGTGTTTTACATACAGTTCCTGTTATTCCCAAATGTGCAATACTATATATATATATATATATATATATATAATTAGTCTTGGAAGTTTCTCAACCATTAAAACTATATTTAAAAAAAACTAAAAACTAAAAAATTAAAAAACCTTAAGTCTGAAGTCGTTCAGTGGAAAATCACTCACGTAAGTCAATTTAATTTTTACAGTTATTATATTAGTTTGCTTCTAACATTATTTAAGGGATCATCAGTTGTTTACCATGAAAAACTGTTTCGGGAATTTAAAAACAAGACAGTATTTAATTTCATGGCTTCCCAGCAGAGTTGATCAGACCCCACTTCCCTTAAAAGACAAAAACATAAACGTTCCGTATACTAAACCTAAGTTTTGTTCCGTATAAATGTTTTGCTAACTTATATTAGTTATTAAAAAAAGAAAAAAGTCCTCCTTACCTGTGTTGTTCGTCTGACTAATGAAATTTATCCGTTACTTACAAAAATGTTGCTGCATTTTGCGTTGTCCAGGTTTTCAAAATATTTTTTCAAATATTCTCCTTATTATTGCCATTTCACCAACGCTTCCATGTGTGACTTTTCATTCTACCTTATTCATGTAACCGCGTGCTACACACAGCGGCATATCAACATTAATCGTCGATAACATCAAGACGAATTTCAACTTGACTGCGATAAATATGTCTCAATCAAGAGGGATTAAACGGAAAAAGAGAAGAAAAAATGCTTATACTTTTGACAAGGGTGTATATCACCGAAAGTACTCAAGTTTTTAAAGTAAATAAATAATTTATTTTAAAAAAACATAAATAAATTGCGTTGTCCAGGTTTTCAAAATATTTTTTCAAATATTCTCCTTATTATATATATATATATATATATATATATATATATATATATATATATATTAGTACTTATTGAAGGAAGTATTTAGTATTGGTATTTAATTTCAGTGGTTAAGTTAAAAATCTAGAGAAAATCTTGGATTAAAGAGGTGATATCAGTAGACCAAGCTTAGGCTCAAACTTCTAAACTCCATATAATTCGAATCTAACCTATTGATTTAAGCAGTGAGAGCTCAAGTTGAGCCATACTTTATTTACATGCCAAATTAGTTATAGAAGGATTCTAATTTATGGTTAATTATATTTAACTATTCAAAACAAATAGAAATCTGTTAAACCGTTAGCCTTTCCAAAGCCTATTAGAACTACCCGGTGTTGCCTAGGTTAGAGTGTGGGATAGCATCATATGTAACATCATGGTAGGGAGAGTTTACTTTAACAGCAACCTTGATGCTGTCAGCTAGATATCGTACTCACGGAGCTATTCAGATATATGTTAATACTCTTAAACTAATGATAATAAATAGATTAATTTCATTGTGTAGCATGTTTGAAAACTGTCATTAGCTTCTTTAAGGGGCAAAAAGACTTCCATTATGTTCACATGCAAATTGTGCATGTGAATACAATTATATTGAAAATACACTTCCTAGTATGTCTTCTTTTTTAGGGACAGACATGCACAGATAGGTGTTCTCCTTGATTATATATATATATATATATATATATATATATATATATATATATATATATCATTTGAATCTAAGGGAAAACAGTTTTCAGTGGTGGGGTGGGGGGCGTTGAAGTAATATATTTTTTATATAGCCTATGACCTTCACTGAGAGGTCAGTAGTCCACATGCCAATTTTCAAGCAATTCTGTCCAGCGGTTTGGGTGAACATAAGACACAAAGATCAGGCGGACACATACACACACAGAGTTACTATTTTATATATATAGATTATATGTGATGTTATAAATCGTTCAGCATGCATGCACGCATGCACACACACACACACCTATATATATATATTTGAAAAAATAATTATTATAGTTATAATTCTTATATCAAGGGTATCAGGAAAGGTGTTTCTCAAATACTGAAGAGA
This sequence comes from Sepiola atlantica, assembly GCA_963556195.1. NCBI lineage: Eukaryota > Metazoa > Mollusca > Cephalopoda > Sepiida > Sepiolidae > Sepiola > Sepiola atlantica. The sequence goes on from OY744550.1 coordinate 21,811,460, forward strand.
ATCTTAATATGATTGGGGATCTTTAATGTTACAAATAGAGCATAATTATTAAGAAATATATAAAACCAAACAAAAATATTATTCAAGTTTGAACATAGGTTTTTTTTTATTTTAGATTTTCAGTAGAAGAGTTTAACATCCTTATATCCAGATATTTCAAAGTAATAAATATATTTGTCTTCAAAGTGAAACAATTTGTATGTTACTGAAAAAGGTCTGTCAATATATAGTAAAAGAAGTTGCAATTATTATTTGAAAAATTGTATAAATCTATATACAGAAAGTGATAGAAAGGAATATCATTAAAAAGAACTTTTTTCTTCTTTTTTTTTTACATTGGGCGAGCATCAGTGGTTTCCTGATTTTTTTTTTTTTTTAGACTGTTGCATGATGCAGTAATTTTATTCCACTCGTAAAACAAGTGTTATTGTGCAACTTCCTTTTCTTTTCTTTTTTTACTATGTTTCTTAAAGTAAAACTTTGCACAATGACATTTGTTTTATGAGTGGAATGGAATTACTGCATCCTACATCAGCCTAAAAAAAATCAAGAAATAGCTGATGCTCGCCCAATGGGAAACAAAAGCGACCTACCACTTTCTGTATATATAGTTTTACACAATTTTTCAAATAATAATTGAAACTTCTTTTACTATATATTCACAAACTTTACGAGAAGTGTCCCTTTGAAGATGAGTATATTTATTACTTTGAAATTTTCGGATATAAGGACATTAAACTCTTCTAATGAACATCTAAAATAAACAAATCTATGTTCAAATTTGAATGATTATTTTGTTTGTTTTTTATATATTTCTTATATATATATATATATATATATATATATATATATATATATATATATATATATTGAAAATGACGGGTGGTGTTTGAAGCCTAAAACAATGTTGCTGTCATTGTTTTAATATTTTGTTATTATTCAATATTTCAAACACCCTGTGTTCTTCATTGGGAATTAAACTGAGAAAGGAAAGAAATGGAAACGAGGTCATCCATGTGCAGGGTCTTAATGTGTTAGTAATAAAACGGTCATATATTTTTTAGGGGGTGTTGTTTAAATATTTATAATGGCTGTTATAATTTTTTATATATAACAAATGCGGTTATTTAAGTATAATTATCAGGTAAGAGTTTTCTGGGGAATTGTAGCAGCACTTCTGCTGTTGTGATTGTGAGGCATCTCATGTTTTTCTGAGTTATGAATAAAAGCAATGACAGTGTTATTTGTGTTCTGTTAAGATAGAGTAATTTTTATTTGAATTAATATATTTAAAAGTCGGCTAAGTCTTGTTTAACTGTGTCTAGAGGCTGTTATTATTTTTTTTAAATATGTTATTTCATTATCAGGTAAGAGTTTTCTGGGGAATTGTAGCAGCACTTCTGCTGTTGTGATTGTGAGACATCTCATGTTTTTCTGAGTTATGAATAAAAGCAATGACAGTGTTATTTGTGTTCTGTTAAGATAGAGTAATTTTTATTTGAATTAATATATTTAAAAGTTGGCTAAGTGTTGTTTAACTGTGTCTAGAGGCTGTTATTATTTTTTTTAAATATGTTATTTCATTATTAACAGGCAACATTTCGGTATGTAGTTTACTGAAGAGCTCTGGCCCCGACTTCCGGTATCGCTAAGAGTCATATTGTGTTTACGTTTGTATTCTGAATAAAAGTAATGCCGAAATAATGGAACAAACTAGATTTGAGATAGGTTATTATTTTATGTATTTGCTTACATTGGTATATAGGATTGTTGGATTGATGTATGCACCCGAATATACGTACATCTTACGTATCAGTATGTAATGTTATCCAAAATTAACTAGTAATAAAGTTATTCTAATGTGTGTCATAGGATTAATTTGTTTATTTATTTATTTATTTGGAAATCTGTAGATACGTAATGGGCTATTAAATCTTGCATAGTGTTCATGTGTGTTAGATGATTATTCAGTGTATGGGTCTGTTGAAGTTGAATATTGGCTAGTAATTGAAGCTGCTTCTGACTTTTTTTATTTTTTATTTTTTGGGGTCTGTTAGCGTCCGCTTATTAATATTTACATTTTTGAAAAAAGTGCTGCAGAGATTATTTCTAGTTATTATGTTCTGTAAAACATCCTTTGATGCGAGTTGTGTTAGTGTCGTGTCACTCTGACCTGAAAGTAAATATAGAGAACGTTTAATGGTAATGGTTTGTATGTATAGGATATAATTATTTATTTAGGGTATAATGATAGTGATTTTGTGTTATTGTATGTCTGTGATATATTATTTAATTGATTTTTTAAGCAAACGGTAGTGGTTGTATGGGTTATAATTGTTGTCAGTAGTGAAAGTATTTATATTTTATACTTGTGGAAGTATTTTACTTTATTATATAGTATATTTTATTATTAAAATTATTTTTTCTTGTTGTCGGTTGTGAAAGTATTTAAAGGACACCTAGGTCTGTATTAAGTCCTTTGATGTGCGTGTTGAATTTGAAGATTGATTGGATCTCTTTCTGTTTGCGTGTTTTGGTTGAGGCGAATGCAAGACGTTTGAAATATTGATTGATAAAATTTTTTTTTTAAATATTTAAAAAAAAAAAAATCCTTTTAGGTTTCAAACACCCCATCATTTTCAAAATACATTTTTAAAAACATACATCGAATACCAAACTAATATATATATATATATATATATATATATATATATATATATATATATATGTATATATATGTATATGTATAATAATCCAGGTAAAACATCCACAGGGTAGTAATCCATATTTCCTGATTATTTTATTTTTTGCCTGACTATTACTTTTCATTAATTAGTATTATTATCGATTGCTATTATTGTTATTATTATTATTAGTAGTATTTTTATTATTATTTTTATTAATACTTATCAATAGTAACTTTTAGCACTTTTAAATTATAACCGTTATTATTATTACTATTATTATTATTTTTATTATTATTATTATTATTTTTATTACTACTTATTATGTAAACTTAATTAAATTGCTAGTGAATTTATTGGATTTATTAATTAATGATAATTTGATAGGTTTAAAAGAAATAAAACAGTGTAAATACAGAATTAATGGCACGATGTGTTAACAACTCCTAACCCCCCCCCCTCCCCCAACACACACACGTATTTGCTGCTACGGATTACAACTTGATTTGAGAATATGTGGTTCGCCCTGAGTGAAAAAAACTTTCGAAGGTTTTTCGACACATTATGTTGCATGTATGTTCCCTTTCCACTTTCTGTCTGAATCAACAGATGATTTCATTTGTTCTATCTATCTACATCTATCTTTCTATTTATCTATCTATCTTTTTTTCTACCCTTTTTATTATATCTCTTTCCACTTTATTTTATTTTATTTTATATTTTATATTTGGGTTTTGATTCTGATTTTAACATTTTGATTCTTAACGGTCTCAACCACGTGACTTCCCTTTGAAATTTGAAATTTCTTTTCTTCTTTTTAGCCCCATTTCATTCTTTCCAAATATGATCTAATGTTAAGATCAGATTCTAACTCTGCCTGATGAGATCTCAGTTTATAATAACTGTTGATCGATAACATCAACATGCCAGTGTCACAGATTTTGTACATGTCTGTGTAAATAAAAATAATCATATATATATATATATATATATATATATATATTTTTGTTGATGATTTTATTCCATTAATTGCGACAAAATATATTCTGTTTCATTAACACTCGCAAAGAGCGTCAACTTTTCAGGCTATAATGGAATCAAAACCATTTGATTCCATTATAGCCTGAAAAGTTGACGCTCTTTACGAGTGTTAATGAAACAGAATATATTTTGTCGCAATTAATGGAATAAAATCATCAACAAAAAAATATATTTTGCTCTGAATTTTCATTGAGCACTCTCATAAACCCGGTTTCAACTTCCCTCGGATTTATACCCCCTGGATATTTGTAACAAGTTAATTATATATATATATATATATATATATATATATATATATATAAATATACATTTTTTAAATTTATATATATATATATATATATATATAAATATACATTTTTTAAATTTATATATATATATATATATATATATAAATATACATTTTTTAAATTTATATATATATATATATATATAAATATACATTTTTTAAATTTATATATATATATATATATATATATATAAATATACATTTTTTAAATTTATATATATATATATATATATATATATATAAATATACATTTTTTAAATTTATATATATATATATATATATATATATATATATATATAAATATACATTTTTTAAATTTATATATATATATATATATATATATAAATATACATTTTTTAAATTTATATATATATATATATATATATATAAATATACATTTTTTAAATTTATATATATATATATATATATATATATATATATATATAAATATACATTTTTTAAATTTATATATATATATATATATATATATATATAAATATACATTTTTTAAATTTATATATATATATATATATATATATAAATATACATTTTTTAAATTTATATATATATATAAATATACATTTTTTAAATTTATATATATATATATATATATATATATAAATATACATTTTTTAAATTTATATATATATATATATATATATAAATATACATTTTTTAAATTTATATATATATATATATATATATAAATATACATTTTTTAAATTTATATATATATATATATATATAAATATACATTTTTTAAATTTATATATATATATATATATATAAATATACATTTTTTAAATTTATATATATATATATATATAAATATACATTTTTTAAATTTATATATATATATATATATATATAAATATACATTTTTTAAATTTATATATATATATATATATAAATATACATTTTTAAAATTTATATATATATATATATATATAAATATACATTTTTTAAATTTATATATATATATATAAATATACATTTTTTAAATTTATATATATATATATATATATATAAATATACATTTTTTAAATTTATATATATATATATATATATATATATATAAATATACATTTTTTAAATTTATATATATATATATAAATATACATTTTTTAAATTTATATATATATATATAAATATACATTTTTTAAATTTATATATATATATATAAATATACATTTTTTAAATTTATATATATATATATAAATATACATTTTTTAAATTTATATATATATATATATATATATAAATATACATTTTTTAAATTTATATATATATATATATATATATATATATATAAATGTTATACATGTTTTTAAACATTTATTTGCTGTTAATCAATAAATATCATAATTTTCACTATTATAATTTATTTAAATTTTTTGGATTATCCAGAAAAAAGTATTCCGGCCTCCATCTCCGCCACCTCCTGATGATGAAGATAGTAAAGCAGCAGAATCCTTTGCATCGAATGCCGAAGATGAATCTGGTAAGTTAACTTGCTTAGAACAATAATAAAAGATGACATAAGTATTGCAAAAGATGAATATAGCCACCACCTCAAACACACATACTGCCAACAAGTCATGCAGTATCTTCTCCCCAGGCAATAATTTTTTTTTTAAATTCTACTTAATAAAAACGTAATTCCACTACGAAATTAAAATCCACTAAAATGCATCTCTCTTCGGCCGTAAACAAGTCATCTATTTTATTCTTTTGTTAATAGTTGGAAAGGAAAATAAATTAATTTCTGTTAGCCACCACCCCCACCCTCTTCCCACAAATAATTTTTTTTATAAAACAACATTACTTTAACATAATTATTTATAGATTTATTTCAATTAGCAAAGATATCAATTTTATTCAGAAAATGCAGTTTTAATTGTTTCTTTTTTTCTGCTTGTGATTTTGCAGTAATATCGGTAGTTCTACATTCGTGTTAGGCATCTATAAACACGAAAGAAAAAGTTTTACTTTTTTTTGTTTATATACTTGAAATTGTTTACTTATAGCTGGTAAAAAATACAAAGAAAAAAAAATCTCTCAGTTACTATATACAATATAAGTAATCCGTTATAATCAGGAATGTGGGATCTTTGCTTTTTAGCGGAATTACACTTTTTTGTTTTTTAATTGTTAGAGCCTCTCGTGGTTCTTCATTTTTTGGTCGAAATCCACTTATTTTTTTAAATAAGGAAAAACTGATTTCTTCCAAATCACTAGAGCCTTATTTGGCTGGATTTTATTTCTCTTTCTTCCCCTCTTTTCCTGTTTTTCTCTCTTTCTCTCCATCATTGTCTTACCTTGCATCCTTTTTCCCTCTTATAACAGTTCTCTCTGAAAACTGAAATTGTTAATTTTGCCGTGAAGGCTAATATTTCAACCAATTCAGGATTGGGTAGATGACTTTTGTTTCATCAAAGAATGACTTCCTGTCTCTTTACCTCATACTTGATGTTATTCTCTTAAGTTGTTTCTAGTTGTTGCTTTTTTGCACGGCCCTCTCTCCACACATTTATACATGGGGCCGTGTCCTTCCAGGTTTGGAAATTCACTTCAATTTCAGTTAAGTTTGCTACTTGAAATACTAAAAATTAAAGATAATATAAACATTTCATTCATAATTTTGTTGTAAACACGAAAAAAAATTCTCATTCATTCATATAGATAGATAAACACTAACATTTTGATACTTTTTATACAAATTTATTTCACTTTTAAATATGACCATAAAAAAGGAGAAGAAAGAAGAAATCAATTTGCCGTTTCACTTACAAGTTAGAAATAGATCGCAACTTGTTGAAAATCAAGTCGGTCACTGAAAAGAAAAGAAACATTTGAGCACAAATGCTAAATATTTGTCCAGGAAATAAAACAATATTGTGAAACAGAACTATTTGTTATAGTAAAATCAGAACATTCATTGAATTAAAAAAACAATAACAAATAATAGTTAATTAATAAGATGTACTTTTTCAAAACCATATGCAAATTAGTTAACCTTTCGCCTAATATACATAAGCAGTATATAAAAAAAGGGTGGTGCATCTATTGTGTACAGTTGAATTAACTTAAAATAGGGCGTTTTGACTTTACCCTTAATGCGAGAAATGGGGCCAACTTCTGCATTTATTCATTTAGATAAAAGTATTTTGTTGCCCTTGCTTGCAATTTCTCTTGTTACCGTTAAAAACCTACTGTTTAAGTAATTTATTGTAATGTACTCTACGATACGTAAACTGGACAATAAAAATAAATTGCCTGTTGTGATACATAACAACGTCACCATCTACATGATAAAGATGTAATTTGTTGTATCAAATTTATGTACATGAGATTCAGACATAAACAAACAATCAATTATTATTATTATTTAATGTATATGAATTCATCTATTACACATTAGCTATTTGACTTGTAATAATATTGCAATATGACTAACACAAATGCAGGGCATTCATATTCTCTCTCTCTCTCTCTCTCTCTCTCTCTCTCTCTCTCTCTCTCTCTCTCTCTGTCTGTCTCCTTCTCTCTCTCTCTCTCTCTCTCTCTCTGTCTCCTTCTCTCTCTCTCTGTCTCCTTCTCTCTCTCTCTCTCTCTGTCTCCTTCTCTCTCTCTCTCTGTCTCCTTCTCTCTCTCTCTCTGTCTCCTTCTCTCTCTCTCTCTGTCTCCTTCTCTCTCTCTCTCTGTCTCCTTCTCTCTCTCTCTCTGTCTCCTTCTCCCTCTCTCTCTGTCTCCTTCTCTCTCTCTCTCTGTCTCCTTCTCTCTCTCTCTCTCTCTCTCTCTGTCTCCTTCTCTCTCTCTCTCTCTGTCTCCTTCTCTCTCTGTCTCCTCTCTCTCTCTGTCTCCTTCTCTCTCTCGCTCTGTCTCCTCTCTCTCTGTCTCCTTTTCTCTCTCACTCTCTCACTCTCTCTTTCTCTCTCTCTCTCACTCTGCTGCATAATAATTGTTTTATAGAAACTTTTTCAGTGTTTTTTTCTGTCTTTCTTTCTTAATAATTCTGTATTTTGTATTTCAGATGACGACGTTGTTGGAGCATCTCCATCTATCCGTAAGAAAAATGTTTATGCCAGTGATGAGGAGTCTGCTAGTGATGATGAAAAATCTGACGGTAGGTTTTTATTCGTAAAAAGATTTACCCTCACATATATATATATATATATATATATATATATATATATATATATATATATATATATATATATATAATCATCAGGGTCCTTTTTTTTATTTCACTCCTGGTGGTTTCTTTCCACTTTGTTTTATCCCTGGCTAGGCATAGCCAAGTCGGACCTAGTTGACTATCGAAGTTGTTTCTCCACCGGGTTTTTGGCCTTCCTCTAGGTCTTTTCCATTGCCTCAGGGTCCATTCTGTCGATCTATATGTCCACCTTGTGTCTGTATATCTCGAAAGGTGACCTGCCCATCTATGTTATGCCGTTCGTATGGTGATGATGTCATTTACTCCAGTTTACTGTCTGATCCAGGTGTTTCTTTTTCTATCATGTAAACTGATGCCATAGATTTTAATATCTTTCAAGTCTCCTTTCTTGTGGAGGATGATAAATGACGCATTCTTCCAGTTGATAGGCATTTTGCCTTTATTAAGGTATTTGTTGTATAGACTGGTGAGAATCTCTGCGATCGGTTCACCCTCATCTTGGAGAATGCCTGCCGTAATTCCATCTTCATCTGGAGATGTATCTCTCTTTAGTCATTTGATTGCAGACTGTACTTTGGACTTTAGTATTGTAGGGGGTAGCGTAGCATAAAATAATATATATATATATATATATATTTCTCAGAAAGCAAAAGGCCCCTTCCTGGAGCTAACACTTGATCTCTATATGAGATACATAGATATTCAAATATTTCATTAAAGTTCTCTGTCCCTGTCAAACATTGAGTTAGTAAAGAAGTTAAGAACATTAATTTTCCTCTCCTCAATTGACCAATAAACTCTGTTATAGTATATCTTTCTTGTGGTCTCTTGGTCTTACCGGATTCCAGGACAAGAATTCATCTGGTCTGGTGGAGTATGCCGCTAAGTGTCGTAACTTGAGGTAACATTACTTGGAGAAGGTGCACCATTCCTCGAATCAGCCAGTATATAAACCATGTTGAGGGGATCTTATTTGGGCTTCAAATACTATGTTATTTTGACTATTTGGTCAGGGTTTACTTGTAGGGTGAAGTATCCTCATGTCAGATTTTCTTGACAAACCTTTGTATAGAGAGACCGAAGACATCCGAGGATTGTGTTTAGTAGGTAATTAAAACTCCCCTATATATATATATAAATTTAAATTCCCGAAACAGTTTTTTCATGGTAAACAACTGATGATCCCTTAAAATAGTGTTAGAAACAAACTAATATAATAACTGTAAAAAATAAATTGACTTACATGAGTGATTTTCCACTGAAAGACTTGGGACTATAAGTTTTTTTTTTAATTTTTAAATTTTTTTTTTTAATATAGTTTTAATGGTTGAGAAACTTCCGAGACTATATATATATATATATATATAATATATATATAGTAGGCTGTGTGTGTATGTAATTCAGTATTATAGGACAAGTAACAAGAGTGCTCAATTACTTGTGCAAGAGCATATATATTTTTAATTAATGGACACTATACATTATTATGATCATTCGTAACAAGCTGGAAAAAAGATTGACAGTATAGAAGAAGGGCATGGAAGCAAAAGGTCTAATGGTCAACACTGGAAGGATAAGGGTGATGGTTAGTGGTCCAGAACTCCTGTCTTTGAAGGACTCTGGGCAATACCCATGCACGGTATGTAGAGATGGGGTGGGGGGTAGGAGCAATGCGATACAGTGTAACCACTGCACTTTATGGGTGCACAAAAAGTGCAGCTGGGTACATGGTAGGCTCACACCAGATCCAGACTTCAGCTGTCTAGGTCTTGCACGTTCAATTGAGGGCTGTCCTTACATAGAAGTTGAAATAGGCGAGGATACCCTGGAGGTGGTAGACTACTTAGGAGATATATTGAGTGCTGGAGGTGGCTGCGAACTAATTTCGACCATCAGTCAAGATAGCTTGGGGAAAGTTCAGAGAACTTCTCCCAATCCTAATGTCTCAAGCCATCCCAATTACTACCAGGCATAAGGTCTATGATAGCTGTGTAAGAAGCGTGATGTTGTATGGCTCGACCCCAGAGAAATGAGAGGGTAATGATTAGGTGGATGTGCAATGTAAAGTCGGACCAGATCCAGAACATTAGATCGGACACTCTACTTAAGAAATTGGCCATTCCAAAACTTGATGTGCTAATAAGGACAAATCGTCTTCGCTGGTTCGAGCATGTTGAAAGAAGCAACGGGTATATCAGCACTTGCAGAGACCTAAGACTGGACAGCAAAACGAAAGCCGGGTACCCTAAGAAGACATGGAAAGAAACCAGCAGGCAAGACCGTCAAGTGGCAAATGGACCCAGTTAATACCCACAACAGTGATCACTGAAGAGACTTAGCATAAGGACAGCCAGACAATGTCAAACCTCTTGTCAAAGGGAACATGGATGATAAACCTGAATAGTGAGTGAGTGTGAATGATTCATCAGTACTTTCGGTTTCACGGAAACACTGTAAACTCAACCCGCAGGGTTGAAGATACCAAATGTGACCGATATAATGATAATGAGTCACACTATCATTAAATCGGTCACATTTGATATCTTTAACCTCAGTGAATTTTTCACCTCCATTAAATTTAATTTAGGGGATAAAAAAATTCACTGAAGAAACCTTTTGTAGATATCTTGAATTTATTATCAAGAAAAAATGGTTTGAAAAATGGGCAGGAACAATTGTATGAAAATGCTTTTTTAAAACAAATTCAGGACATTTATTAAATTATATTTTGATCTCTAGTAATATATAAACTATTGAGCTATTAACTCAACCTTTGTGTCAATTTAAAGGGATTAAATAATACATATATAGATAGAGAGAAGGAAAAATACCTTAGAACTCATTAAAATTCATGGAGACAATGCAGTGAAATACAAAATTTAAAAAAACAAATTAAACAGGAAAGATAAAAATATATATATATATGATTAGCTCTTGGCTAAGATCAAAGTGTAGTATCTGTTCTGATGGATACTGCACCCCATACTGGTGTTGTCTTGGCCTTCGGGTCTTGATTTACGCCAGTCAATGGGTCTGTCCTGTGCAGTTCTGGGAGGTCCACCTTCCCAGGCTTTGCCTCCCCTCTTTGGGGAGGAGTAAGTTTATTGCTGTCTGAGGCCCCTCTACCGGGGAATGCCGACGGGCCTGCCCAGGCAATTTTTAAACCTCACTTTCCCGACCCGACCTTGGGTCTCATCTTACTTGTGGGAGTAAGATAAAAACTGGCCTTGTGCCTAACTCCTGGAGAGGAGTAAATCAATACTCGACGTTGCCCGGGAGTCTTTACTTTCACTTTTGTTTTGCTTATTACCCTGTTTTTCACGGAAATTTAATTGAGAGAACAATTAAATTTCCGTGAAAAATATGTGCATTTTTAAAGGAATCTTTAGTTATTTATTTTGTTTGTTTATAAAAAAACAACCATTATTTGTTTTTGTTTTTTAAGTATTTAAAATTATTTGTAGCGTTTTCTTTTCAACAAAATAATATAATATTAATTTTTTCTTTTCTTTTCAGCTACTGCATCCGAAGATGATGACGCTAGTGATGAAAGTAGTGAAGATGAAAGTGATGAAGAAGCATCAGATGAAACATCAGACACATCAGAGGAAGGCAGTGATGAGGAGGATGAGGAGGATGAAGAATCGGAAGCAAAAACGAAGAATGATAGGTAAATGCAAAATGTCTTCTTCTCCCCCCCCCCCTCCTTAAACAAAGCTTTAACAAAGGTTTTTGTGATTTCTATTCCTAGCCTATTTTACGATAGTGTTTAAAAATATATCTTTATTTAATCTATAAGTAAAACAAGAGTTTTCTCCCTCTGCAATCACTATTATTAGTCATGATTTTTTGTTGAGGGAAGGCAGAGCTAACTCGTGTACTTTTAAATATTTGAGAAAGTGCGATTTTTATCGGGATAGGGTTCAGTCCTCCCAATCATCATCATCATCATATTCGGTTTGACGTCTGTTTTACATCCTGGCATGTGGTGGACGGCTTTAAGAAATTCACTTCCAAACTAACCAATCTCTGGCCAGATTTTTATTCCTCTTTCTCACAGGTCTATTTTTATCGCTTCCCCCATGTTTTCCTTGGCCTTCCCCTGTGAACTGACCCTGCTACCTCAGCTGTTCTACATCTACTGACCAAAGAACTCTCATCCATTCTTTCAACATGGCCATACCAACGAAGTCTCCTGTTCTGCACACATCTCCCTATACTGTCCCTGCCTTGTCAGTGGATGCCATGAATTTGCTGACTGCAACCCCATGCAGAGGGGTAAAAAAAAAAAAAAACGAAAACGGGACATCATTATTTTTTTCCAATTAATTATTTTCAATTGTTAATTTCATCTGAGAAGTTTTTCGCATTATTTTCAATTGTTGATCTGGTCTGATTTTTTTTTTTTTTTTTTTTTTGAAATTTTTTTTCAAATTATTTTCAATCGTTAATTTGGTCTGAGAATTAAATTCTTTCAAACTAATTATTTTCAATTTTTAACTTCGTATGAGAATTCATTTTTTTTCCAATTGAGATGACTTCACATGCTAGAAGAGTCCGACGAGGCGACTTCACGTGCCAGATTATATTTTTCTCATATATAAAGAATTACTTTGACGTTTTCCCTTTTTATGTTTCAATCTAATTTTCTGATAACATTAGAATCACCATTGCATTAATAATTCTCCACTTTCTGTTTATTGTCCCCAATCTAAATTATCCTTTCTAAGAGTAATGTTCCCGCTCTCACTGTACAATTTCCTTCTAGGAGTAATGTTTTCTAAGAATATAAAATAATTATCCTACCTATAGAATTACATTTGACAACTTTATTTGCTATTAAATAACTCATAGATGGTTGATATGCCGTAAACCAAGCCAAACCCTATACTGTCCATATTTAAGCTTCTTCTTAGCTCATCAGAACTAAGCATGTCTTTAAGACTCACATTGCATATCCATCGTATCATTCTCATATCATTTCTGTCCATGCAACAAATGTCCTCAACCTTCACTAGCCATGTTTCACTTCCATACATCATCACACTGCGTACACATGCCTGATAGACTCTTCTCTTGATCGACAGGGGAAACTAAGTTTTCTTTCATATAAATAACCATTTTAGTAAATTTTCAGCGTAGGCTAATGAAAGAAACCTCAGATACTTGCAAAATAATTGTCATTTTTTAATAATTTGGAGGACATTTTAGCCCCCTGCACTAACAACCAGACTTTTCCCTGAAAAATGTTGCTCCGTTAGTTTACTGTGTTCATGGAGTAACAGAATAACTTTGACTCTGCAATATTGTAGAAAGCCATTAAAAAAAATATCCCTATCCAAATTTGATACTAAAAGTAGACTGACTATAATCCTCTGATCTATAATAAAGAACAGGGTGTTTTTGTTTTGTTTTTTTTTAAATGGAAATCGCTCCAGACAAGGCATGAAGCCACTTGATGTAAGGAGCTTTAAAAAATACTACTTTAAGGTTAAAAATTAGCCACGATAGGTGTTAGATGGATAGATTCCACCACAGAAAACAGCAATTCTTCCTCCTTTGTCAAAAACATCGCTCATAGAATGTGAGGACTAAAGGATAAAATAAGAAAACATAGTTTTCCCTTAGTTATCATTGTCGACCAAGTGAAGAGTCTATCGGGCATGTGTATGCAGTGTGATGATATACAAAATTATTTATATATCTATTTGGCTACAGACTGATCTGAGACACAGAACTCCATTGTCTCCCAAGACAGATGGATGCCAACCATAATAAGAAAAAATTCAAAGTAAAGGAAGTGATGTATATTTATACAAACAAGATTCGTAGAACAGTACTCCATCTTATTTCCCTGGAGGAAAAATCTGGCTTGGTCAGTTTTCGCATTCATGGTCACATATAACTTCATGCAAAATTGTGTGAAAACCGAATGAACCCATTTGGAGAAGATCAACGGACTAACAGATTGATGGAATTCCTTTTTAAATAATTGTTTTCTACAAGTAAATATTTTCTTTCTTTTTCAGTGAATCTGAAACCAAGAGATTTTTGATTTCTTCTGAGTCTGAAAAGATGGTCAGCACAAATGAAATCACAGACCAAACTTCCGTTAAAGAATCAGACTTGGAAACAGAAAGTAGAAAAATATCTGAAGATTTGCTTAAAGAAAGTTCAAGGTAATTTCTAGAAATTTTTAGTTTTTTTTTGGTTTTTTAATATGATGTGAAAAATATTGCCATGACAATTTTCAAAATGCCGCCTATAGATATGTTAGATTATACTGGAATCCAAATTGCAGACAAAATAAAGCACAAACATTGATGTTGAACAACAGATGAAAAACAATTTATTCACTTGCATTTACAAAATGTGTTTAGAATAATTCACATAGGTTTAATGAGTGTTTTTTTTTTGGTCAATGCATCTCTGTGGTCAAATCGTCATTCTGAAAAGTAATCCTGCTCATTTGTTAAAAACCAGTGGGAATTGTTTAGTTTTTTAATTTATTTGCTCTAAAGTAGCAATAACTAGTTTTTACCCAACATTTTTTTTGTAAAAAATTTATTCATAAGAAATCAACTAATTTTTTTAGTTTTAATTTTATTTTTGATACTTATATAAAAACATGAATTTTTCTTAAAAAAATTTTTCAAAGAAATATCATTTGAGTTTGTGAATTTACTAAACTATATTTAAATTTAGATCGTCTAAGCTTACACATGATAAAGATACATCCTTGAAGAAATTGGTTTTGTTTTATTGTATTTTTAAGATATGAAAAAGTTCTTCTTTATAAATGCTCTATTTGAAATTTTGTTAAATTAAAATTAAGTATTACCCACTAAAAATTTTGTTTAGTTAAAATAATAAAATAAAATATTTCCTGATTTACATACATTTAATTGTATTTTATTACTTTTAATTCACAGATATAGTCGGTAATAAAAAACATTTTAATTATAAAGTTTATTAATAATAGAAAAACATAATTTTAATTCATAATTTTTTTTTGTTTTATTTTTAATTAGTGAATTAATATTTTTAATTAATTCCTCAAAACATTTTCACGCTTTATCATTAAAAATTTAATATCCTTTTAATAAACAGGCACAAATAATTGGAGAACGTTTTAGAAGTCTCTTAAAAAATGTTTTATTTTTGTTTTAAAACATTTTCACGCTTTATCATTAAAAATTTAATATCCTTTTAATAAACATGCACAAATAATTGGAGAATGTTCTCAAAGTCTCTTAAAAATATTTTTAATATCTATTTTTTTCCTTATTATGGGAGATTAATATTCATCATGCTTTTATTTTTATCAACAATATAACTTTTCATATCACATGAAATCATAACGGAAATCTTTTTTCTTTTTTTTTTTTTTTTTTATTTACAAATTTTAGGTTAGGTTTAGCTTTGTCAAGATTAAAAGAAAACAATCTTTGAATTAATCAATTTGCATCATTTTTATGCTAATTTTTTATTTTTTATTATTGATTCAAAATATTATTTTGTGACTAATTTTTGTTGTTTAATGTTTAGCGCACAGAAAACCTTCATATATTCATGCAATATTTGTCCTGGTATAAAAATTAGTTTTGAACATTTATGATTTTTCTACAAGATCCTTTTTATATATATATATATATATATATATATATATATATATATATTTTGACATGATCAATTGTATAATTTTGATTATTCGGACTACTGTTCTCATCTTGAGTGTTATCATCACAACATTTCGGACACTGTAACCTCTGGCCTCCTTCAGGTGTATCTCTTCAGACTCTGGAATATTTCTGTCAAACTCTGGAATCTGGGCAGAATTTCGATTCCCGAGTTTGACAGAAATATTCCCGAGTTTGACAGGAATATTCCCTGAGTTTGAAAAGATACATCTGAAGAAAGTTGGAGGTTACATCGGCCGAAACCTTGTGATAACAACAATCAAGATGAGAACAGTAGTCCGAATAATCAAAATTATACAAATTATTAATCTACATCTCAAAAATTCAGAAACATGATCAATCGTGTTGACCCATTTTATTTTTCATCTACATAAATTTTTTTTGTCTTTATTTTTTAATGGAAGAAAATCACTGAGTAAACAAAACTATAACAAAGCAAAACAGATAATTTCATTGAGCACAAAAAATAATAAATTCATAAAGTTTGAATTACTTACTAGACGACATCCTCGAGTGTCTTCTGAAGTAATAGCACTTAGCTGGATACTCCACCAGACTAGATGAATTCTTGTCCTGGAATCCGGTAAGATCAAGAGACTACAAGAAAAATATATTATAACAGTTAACTGGTCAATTGGGGAGAGGAAAATTAGTGCTCTTCATTTCTTTACTAACTCAACGTTTTAGAGTTAAGGGAGAACCTTAGTTGAACACTCGAATATCTATGTATCTAATATAGAGATCAAATGTTAGCCCTAGAAAGGGGCCCCTTGATTTCTGAGACTTTACACTGAAGTAAAGTGAAAACAAAAGAATAAATACTTTTAAGAAAAACTTGAAGGGGGGGAGGGGACTTTTACTTCAAATGTTTTTAACATTTTGAAATTTGTTAATGGCTTTTTGTTGTTTTTTATCCACTTTTTTTTTCTTCTGTTTTTCAATTGGTTAAAACTTTTAAAGTAATTTGTTTGTCTTTGTTCACTATAGTTCCAGCAAGCCACACAAAAGATGTCTGAAAGATTCAAAATATTTTTTGCGCTTTTTGATATTTTTATTTTGAAAGTATATTTTATTTTCTATATAATTCAAAATAAGATATTTTAAGAAATTGCCAAAAAAAACAAAACTTCTCAACCCTCTATACTTTGAAGACAATATGGCCCCTATTCACTTGCCTCACCATGAAGGCAAAGTTAAACACAAGGTCGGTTTCTAATGTGAGGAAAGTCCATCTCCTCCTAAAAAAGGGGGTAGAAATAAGAAATTGCCTTTGTCTAAAAGGACAGAACAGATACTACACTCCCATCCTTTAATAAAATAAACATTTTGGCATGATCACAGTATTTCTACTTTTCTTATTGGCAAAAACATTTTTTAAAATTACAAATAGATTTAGGAATGTTACTTGAATGTTTAGTGAATAATCATTAATAACTGTCGGGACCTGTGAAAAGTCCACAGTCGCTTTCTTCATCTTTTTGTATAATTTATTGTTAATGATATTTCTCTTGAAATAATAAATATACATCAGGGTTAATAATATTAAGAAAATGTCTCTTTCTTCTTCCATAAAAATACTTCCCATTATCAGTTATAAATATTCTTTAAATAATTGAAACAAATATATTTCTTCTATATTCATTCATTTATTTATTTATTTATTGAAAGTAACAATTTAAATTTTTGTAAAATAATAAATATCCTTTTTATTCTTACTGAAAAAAATAATTGTCAGAAACGAATATAACTTTTTGGTGCTTGTACAGATTAGGCACAGCCTTCGTAATAACGGCAGCCGTGAATGAAGGCACATATGAAAAACGCAGTTACACAGGTGAAAATCGGAGTTCCAAATAAATTAACCAGAAAACTCTTTGATGTACTTTTGCATCAGGCAAAAATAGGTATCTACACCAAAAATTAGCAAAAAATTGAGTAGATTTTTAATCAAAAATAAAAATCAGTTTTATTGTATGTTACGGATCTGCCATTGATTAGAGCGATGTTAGGGTGATATAACTCAGTCTGTCATATGAACAAGTAATAAATCAATGGCGATGGGCAAAATACGATAAAACTGATTTTTATTTTTAATTAAAATTCTACTCAATAATTTTTCCTAATTTTTGGTGAGGATACTTATTTTTGCCTGATACTTAAGTATAAACAATAGGTGCCAAATTAATCTCCTCTAAAAAATAAACAAGCAGTAAAAATTGAATTTTTTATATAAGCTTGCCTGCCCTACTGCAAAAATACATGCCAATGTATAAGATTGTTACCTTTTTTTCGCCTTTCCTCTCTCTTTCTTTTCTCTTTTAACTTATTCTATTTTTCTCCTATGTTACCTTGTAAATTTGAAAATAACATAAAATTTTCCCCCATTTCCTCCTGTCTCTTTCCTCTTATTTTATTCCCCACCTCCCTTTATCTCTAATCTTTCATAAAACTTATAAAATAAATTTGTGCAAGTCTATAACTCTGCTGACATAAAAAAAAAAGGGCTTTACGATGTGCATACCCGAAACGGAAAGCATATATCATACACCAAAAATAACGTAAATTGATCAAGTATTTTTTTTTTACTACAGAAAATCAAATTTTATGGGTAAACGATGATCGTCAATCTATCGATGCCATGTTGGAAATTGTGGTTTTGGATTTATCTCCCTTGTCCGGCAACAACAATTTCCAACATGGCACCAATAGATTGATGTTCGTCACTTACCCATTAAATTTGATTTTATTTTGTGAAAAAGAAAAGATACTTGATCAATTTACGTGATTTTTGGTGTACGAGATACGCTTTCCGCCGTGGGTACGTACATTATAAAGCTTTTTCTTAAATTTTTTTTCCCGTGTCAACAGAGTTATGGACTTGAACCAATAAATTTATACTAATTCCTGAGGAAGTCTTTTGATAATAAAAGACAAAATATTAAAAATATCACCATATGTTTTTATTTTGTTGTTTTATCTGCTTTTTTTCCATATTAAAAATATCACCATATGTTTTTATTTTGTTGTTTTATCTGCTTTTTTTCCATTTATCTCTACAAAATAATAATTGTAGTTTAATGGAATTAATTTTTGTTACTTTTTTAATTTCAGTGAAACTGAATCAGAAGTTGAAGATTCTGAAAGAGATACAACCGAGAGTTCGTCAGACGCAGAACCCGACCAAACTATGTTGTTTAAACCACAACTATCTCCGATCAAAGAGGAAGAAGAGCATGACGACTTGAATAGGGATGAGAAAGTTTCTATCAATGAAAAATCGAGTGTTAGTAGTGATCAAGAGAGGACAGAATTACCTAGAGTTTCTGGAAGAAGTGATTCTGAAACGAGTTGTTCGGTAGAGAAATCGACGCTGGATACAAGCAGCTGGACTACTGATATTAGCATCAATGATCAAACTTGCAGCTCTAACGAGTCAAAGAAAATAAGTACCCGTTCTGCACTTGATGACATTAATGAAAACAGGGAAACTATCATTGCCACTACAACAGACGAAGAAGTACCGTCTGCAGATATCTCTTCTGAAGTAACGACAACATCAAATGAGGAAATTTCAAAAACCGATCACTCTAAAACCTATGCAAACCAATCAATCGCAGAACATGACTATGTGGCTATGCCACCTCCCTTACCTGTTGGTCCAGTGATAAAATCTTTAGAAGAATCTGACCATATTGACGAGCCAGAGGAGGGAGAGATAGTAGAGGAAGAGGAGGTTGATGATTATGATGATTCTGACCGAACAGAATCTTGTGATGAAGATAATACACCACTTGAAATTTTGATGGACCACAATTACTGTCTTCCGTCTGCCATTGGCGAGATTCAAGATGATCTTGAAATCTCTGCTGGTTGGCGGCCAGAAAAGAAGGTATTATCAGGAAATTCATTAAAAGACACTAAATTGTTGAGTAATTCTGCTGCAAATGCTGCTGTACAGGATGTGGTTCAAAAACTATCCGCAGATAGTCTGACGGCGGATCAACACGCTGCTGCGGCCACTGCCGCTGTAGTTGCAGCTGCTGCAGCTACGGTGTCAGCGAGTCAGGCAGCAGCGAATGATGAAAGCCTCAGAAAGCCCAAGAAAAAGAAAAAGCGTGTTAAAAACAGCACGCTCACGGATATTACGAATAAATCTATGTATGAACATGAAGCGGAAGCAATTAAACCCGTCGTAAAACCTAAAATTAAGTTTCAGCCTCGTGGCTATCAGGAAGAAAAACAATTGTTCTTTGACATTTACAACAAGGGAATTGATCAAGAAGATATCAATTACCTTAAAAGAACTTATGAGACTCTTTTGCAATCAGAAGATCCAATGTATGACTGGTTGAATGATATATTTTGGGTTGATCATACGCAAACAGATATCCCGGATCCAGTTCCTCCTAAAAAGAAAAGAAAAGTTGATGAGCAAATCACGCCGATACATAAAACTGGTAAGCATTTAATGGTATTTTTAAATGATCAAATCATACCAGTACATAAAACTGGTAAGCATTTAATGGTATTTTTAAATGATCAAATCATACCAGTACATAAAACTGGTAAGCATTTAATGGTATTTTTAAATGATCAAATCATACCAGTACATGGAACTGGTAAGCATTTGATGGTATTTTTAAATGATCAAATCATACCAGTACATAAAACTGGTAAGCATTTAATGGTATTTTTAAATGATCAAATCATACCAGTACATGGAACTGGTAAGCATTTGATGGTATTTTTAAATGATCAAATCATACCAGTACATGAAACTGGTAAGCATTTAATGGTATTTTTAAATGATCAAATCATACCAGTACATGAAACTGGTAAGCATTTAATGGTATTTTTAAATGATCAAATCATACCAGTACATGAAACTGGTAAGCATTTAATGGTATTTTTAAATGATCAAATCATACCAGTATATGAAACTGGTAAGCATTTAATGGTATTTTTAAATGATCAAATCATACCAGTACATGAAACTGGTAAGCATTTAATGGTATTTTTAAATGATCAAATCATACCAGTACATAAAACTGGTAAGCATTTAATGGTATTTTTAAATTGCATATTTTTATAGCTTTTTTATAGACTGTAAATTTATTTTATTAAAAATTATTTAAAAAAAAAAATAATATATATTTTTTTAACTTTATTGTTTAAAAAAATAACAATTATTAAAAGCTTTAATTGTAAAATTAAATTTGAATCATTTGTTTAGTTTATTATATTTAGGACACATTTTTAATATCGCTCATTTATATCTATAAACACTATATACAAATATACAGTTTTTTGACATCCTGGGTAGGACATTAAGCTGTATCCACTGAACTCTAAAATCTTCTATCAAAATTACTAGATTCAACATTAAATAACCTGAAATGGGTTGATATGCCATAAAACAAACTAACAAAACAAACCGTTTTGAAGTGATTTTCAGAGTATTCTAAAATTCGATAAAAAAAATTCTAATTTTCATTTATTTACATTTTTAGTTAGTGTAAATCTTCATTATATCTAAAACTAGCTGACCCGACCTGGTATTGCCCGGGATTATCTTATTGCAGTCAGTGAAAACCTGCCCGGGGGAGAATTTATTTTTGTAGTTATTTAAATGTTTGTGTTCCATTTGTACACTTGTAACCGTAAATAAGGATAATAATTCCGAAATTGTAATAAAAAATTTTTTTTTTTAAATTTAATAAATAATAAAAGCCATTTTAACCGAAACTAATGTGGAAAAAAAAATGAAATATAAAACCAAAATTAACGCAAACAGAATCTCTGGCCACGCTGGATCAATACAACACGATTGGATGATCTTAACTTGTTTATTTTAAAAACCAGTTTGTATATCCGGGTTATTGTTTATTTAAAAAGAATAAACACAAATTGTAATATCCGACATACAACTCCTGTTATTTGCAATCTTTTAGATAATGCCAGAGATAATGAAGTGTAGGATGAAAAAAAAAAAAGAAAAAAAAAAAGAATGCTCTTCATTAACCATAAGAGTATTTATTTACTCCTCTCCAGGAGTTAGGCACAAGGCCAGTTTTTATCCTACTCCCACAAGTAAGATGTGACCCAAGGTCGGGTCGGGAAAGTGGGGTTTGAAAAGCCAGCGCCCGAGAGGTGAGCACTCTGGCCATTTTAAAAATTGCCTGGGCAGCCCCGTCGACATTCTCCGGTAGGAGCGCCTAAGACAGTAAGCAATAAACTTACTCCTCCCCAAAGAGGGGAGGCAAAGCCTGGGAGAGTGCACCTCCTAGAACTGCACAGGACAGACCCATAGACCGGCATAAATCAAGCCCCGAAGACCAAGACAATACAAGTCTAGGGTGCAGTATCCATCGGAACAGATACTACACTTTGATCTTAGCCAAAAGGCCAAGAAATGCGTAAATCCTAAATCTGAGTGGCAATACAAAAAAACAGAAAAAATACATGGAAACTATTTTAGCACTGTTAAAAGTCACTTTTGCCTAAATAAATTTCTTTGTATTTGACAGTGTGAATGCTTCCCAAAACCAAATTAAACTGGCTCTTTTGTTTACTTAGTAACCACGTTGTTTGTTTGTTTTTGTCTTTAAATATGAGATTAAAATATTCCGTCAGCCATGACCGGATAGAAGTCTTTAAGTAATTCGTAATTGTATTCTTAGTATCGCCCATACTGAGGATTGAACGTTGAACGTTCAATCCTCAGTATGGGCGAAAACTGTCACTTCTTAGAACTGATTAAACTTAGCACTTTTATCCGTTGCGCTAATTATCGATCCTCATCTAAAAATAAAATATTAATGTTTAGCTGATGTAGTGTCTTTTGTAGTTAGATTTTTTTTAATCCAACTTATTAATAAAATGTTTAGGTTGAATTCTTTTGTATATAAAAGTGAGGAATTAACAGTACTTCAATGGGAAGGGGGACTCCTATCAGCCCGAATGCTCAGTCTGCCAAAAAAACGACACATGGAGAGTCTTCAGGAGCTGTCAGCAGTTTTACAAAATGCAGGGATCCCATTGTATGTAAGAGTAACAGCATACAATACACATGTCCGACTTGTACTCTCGTTATGGCTGTGAAACATGGTCAAGGACGAAACGTCAGCATGAAACGATCCTGGCTACAGCGAATCAGATGGACAAAATTTCCGGTCTCACTCTACCAGCCTCCCTTAGAACACATGTCGTACAACAACGTTTCAACTGGTTTGGCCAAGTTGCCCGCCATCAGTCATCCGATATGCTCCAAAGTGTGTCTCACATCAACGTTTATGGCCCAAAGCCATGTGGTAGGCTGCTTAAGATATGGAAGGGATCATATAGATATATATTTATATGAGAGCGACATTAAAACAGATGATGCTAGACGTTAAAACAGGTGATGCTAGACGTCAAAACAGATGATGCTAGACGTCAAAACAGATGATGCTAGACGTTAAAACAGATGATGCTACAACGTTAAAACAGGTGGTGCTAGACGTTAAAACAGATGATGCTACAACGTTAAAACAGGTGGTGCTAGACGTTAAAACAGGTGGTGCTAGACGTTAAAACAGATGATGCTACAACGTTAAAACAGGTGATGCTAGACGTTAAAACAGGTGATGCTAGACGTTAAAACAGATGATGCTACAACGTTAAAACAGGTGATGCTAGACGTTAAAACAGGTGGTGCTAGACGTTAAAACAGATGATGCTACAACGTTAAAACAGGTGATGCTAGACGTTAAAACAGGTGATGCTAGACGTTAAAACAGATGATGCTACAACGTTAAAACAGGTGATGCTAGACGTTAAAACAGGTGATGCTAGACGTTAAAACAGATGATGCTACAACGTTAAAACAGGTGATGCTAGACGTTAAAACAGATGATGCTACAACGTTAAAACAGGTGATGCTACAACGTTAAAACAGGTGGTGCTAGACGTTAAAACAGATGATGCTACAACGTTAAAACAGGTGATGCTAGACGTTAAAACAGGTGATGCTAGACGTTAAAACAGATGATGCTACAACGTTAAAACAGGTGGTGCTAGACGTTAAAACAGATGATGCTACAACGTTAAAACAGGTGGTGCTAGACGTTAAAACAGGTGATGCTAGACGTTAAAACAGATGATGCTACAACGTTAAAACAGGTGATGCTAGACGTTAAAACAGGTGATGCTAGACGTCAAAACAGGTGATGCTAGACGTTAAAACAGATGATGCTAGACGTTAAAACAGATGATGCTAGATGTTAAAACAGATGATGCTAGATGTTAAAACAGGTAATGCTAGACGTTAAAACAGGTGATGCTAGACGTTAAAACAGATGATGCTAGACGTCAAAACAGATGATGCTAGACGTCAAAACAGGTGATGCTAGACGTCAAAACAGATGATGCTAGACGTCAAAACAGATGATGCTAGACATTAAAACAGGTGATGCTAGACGTTAAAACAGATGATGCTAGACGTTAAAACAGATGATGCTAGACGTTAAAACAGGTGATGCTAGACGTTAAAACAGGTGATGCTAGACGTTAAAACAGGTGATGCTACAACGTTAAAACAGGTGGTGCTAGACGTTAAAACAGGTGGTGCTAGACGTTAAAACAGGTGATGCTAGACGTTAAAACAGGTGATGCTAGACGTTACAGCAGGTGATGCTAGACGTTAAAACAGGTGATGCTAGACGTAAAAAAAGAAGGATGATGCTAGACGTAAAAAAAAAGGATGATGCTAGACGTTTAAACATGAAAGACGTTTGCCAGAAATAAATAAAGAAGATATAAAAAAGGAAAGATAGCAGTTGAATGACATATAATTTTTTTAGTTAAATTTTATATGCAATCATTTTGTATTTTGGGAGGAGCGTTTCTACCCGGACTTCGAGGGAGTTTTTTGGGGATTTTGAGGGGCAATGTATCGGTTAGAAATTTGTAAATGAATAAAACGTTTCTGTAGGAATAAGATCAACGAAGTTTAATATACAACCCAGATTTGGGGGTTAGTGTTTTGTATTAATGAAGTGTCATTAACACAAAACAAAAAAATAGGGGGACCTATGTGTTGAGGCCTGTCCGTCCATCCGTCCATCCGGATTTTTCTTCGCAACCATCCATTGAATTTCTCTGAAATTTTGCATGATATTGTAACTTTGGTCAGGTTAGAAAGTGACATTCTCCGATTTTTGAAAAAACATCTGGTTAGCCCCCCAGGGGGTCAAAAGGCCCTGAAATGGCAAAAAATGACATTTTTTATCCCATAACTTTTCATCCATCCATTCAATTTCTCTGAAACTTGGCCAAAATGTGGAGGCAATTGTTCCTAATAGAAAATAAGTATTGCTGACCATGGAAAAATTCTGGTTCGCGCCCCCAGGGGGTCCAAACCCCCCAAAATGGCAAAAAATTACCCTTTTCTCTCATAACGTTTGATCCATCCATTCAATTTTTTTGAAAATTGGCCAAAATGTAGAGACAATTGTTTTGGATATAAAATGAGCATCCTTGACCTCAGAAAAATTCTGGTTCGCACCCCCAGGGGGTCAAAGGGGGGTCAAAAATGCCTCAAATTGCCCAAATTTATTGTTGCATTTTACACTTGCCACATCGAGTCACATACAGAGGGGGACCACGCACGCGCGGCTTGTTTCTATTACTTTATTCCAAAATAGGAATATGTGTATGATCGCAGTATGGAGGAATGAAGAAAGAGAAAAAAAATTAAATAAGTAGCTTATGTACCTTGCAGGACTCTGTAAAGAAAGTTTTTTGTTATAACATAAATCATCTGATTAGAAAAAATGAAAAGGAATTTTTTTTTAAATGGATAGTTAAAAGTATGAATATTGTAAGCGAATTTTGTTGTGTTGACACCGAAGACCGCTGTGTTTGTTGACAGCCATTCCAATATGTGTGTATTCCATTGATCTGGAATCTGGAAGAATTATTTGGAATAGAACACCCTGAAGAAAAAAAGAGTACTTGAAGGGAGCCCCCTGTTATTAGAATGAAAATGTAGTTTATAGACAATAGCAAGAATGAAAAAATGAAATATCCATGCTGATAAGTCTAAGTATGAACCTATTAAGAACAGTTCTCCATGAAAT
The DNA here is from genome assembly GCA_963556195.1 of Sepiola atlantica. Taxonomy (NCBI): domain Eukaryota; kingdom Metazoa; phylum Mollusca; class Cephalopoda; order Sepiida; family Sepiolidae; genus Sepiola; species Sepiola atlantica. Next base: position 21,837,466 of record OY744550.1, read on the forward strand.
GGATGGCAATGGGAGTAGATGCTAGCATGAGAGTGAAAATACCTCCGACCTCTTGTGTGGATGACTATGCTAAGAGTTGTTGAGCAAGAAAAAATTGAAAAAAAATAGGAAAAGAATTATACGTACACATATGTTTTAAAAATGTACATAAAGAATTGGCCTGCACATCAGGAATTGGCCTAAGTGGCTGGTGAAAGAGATTAACTTACGCAAGTTTTGGTTCGAAACCTATAATGATCAATGAAATGGGAGGAATTTCATTTTATTTTATTATAAAGATGAGTGTAATATTGTGTATTATACAATTCAATGATTTCGTTGTTACTAAATTAATTTTTTCTCCATTTTTAATCTTTCAGGTTCTGCTAGAACTGAAGGTTTCTACAAAATCAGCAACAGAGAAAAAGCTGGTTATCTTAATCACGCAAATAAAGCTGCTGAAGAAACAGCGCAACAGCAAAATGTGAGAATTTTTTTTTTGAAAAAATATTGTAGATATCTCCACAATATGTATTTATGCTGGAAGATTTGAAATTCATATTTATCAACTCAGCATTTTTAGTCTCTATATATATATATTTTTTTTTAAATATTGTAGATATCTCCTCAATATGTATTTATGCTGGAAGATTTGAAATTCATATTTATCAACTCAGCATTTTTAGTCGTTATTTTTTTTTTTTTAAATATTGTAGATATCTCCTCAATATGTATTTATGCTGGAAGATTTGAAATTCATATTTATCAACTCAGCATTTTTAGTCTCTATATATATATATTTTTTTTTAAATATTGTAGATATCTCCTCAATATGTATTTATGCTGGAAGATTTGAAATTCATATTTATCAACTCAACATTTTTAGTCTATATTTTTTTTTTTTGAAAAAATATTGTAGATATCTCCACAATATGTATTTATGCTGGAAGATTTGAAATTCATATTTATCAACTCATCATTTTTAGTCTATATTTTTTTTTGTATTTTAATTTTTATTTATGAAATGTAGTTGATTTTTCACCTTCCATTCTAGTGTATTAATAACAAATAATAGTTAACTAATAAAATGTCCTTTTTTAAAACCAATATTTAAGTATCAGGACATTTCATCGGATGTCCTGCTGGTTCGGCAATTTAAGATTTAAACTATGCATATTCATATTATGTAAGATTTATATTTTTAATCCATTAAAAATTTAACTTTTATTCAAGCCATTAAATAAAAATATAAGTTAAATCAAAAGTCTATATAATTTAATCCATTTTGGTTTTTCTTTTTTCTTTCCCTGCCATATTTGTTCTTTTACCTATCCGTCTTGTTAGAAAAAATACATTTAACTCACTTAGTAAAAAAAAAAAAAAAAAAAGAGTAAAGCAATCGACCATAGTCAGGAGCAACCCAAAGGCTCTTTTTTCATTAGCTACTACACTGTGATGTAGGGGAGGACGCCACTCTTTTCACAGGATTACTCCACTTACCTTCCTCACCTCATAATGCTGAGTGTTAAGCCAGGGGCATCAAGTACCTTTTTTTAATTCTTTGGTATGACTCTACCGAGGATTGAACTCCGGTCCATTTGTGACCACTGTGATCTTGATGTCAGAAGCTCAGTCCTTATAAGTTTCGAAGATATTTATATAAAGTGTGCAAACTAAATACAAAACTTAAAACAGATAAAAAAAAAAAATTTTTATTTGTTTTTATGAATAACATTTTGGGGTATTTTTTTACACAAATTGTAGGTACATATCTAGGGGCTAGTGCCACAATCAACGCACCAATTTTCAAAAGCTCATTGCTAAAAATGTAATTGCTAAAAAATTGGTACAAATGAGAAACATAGTTTTTTTATATCAATACTCACCATTAGCCAATGGCCAACTTTCGTCTGCATGGACATATTAGATATTGACACAAAAGCTGAAAACCGACCAACCCTAATATATAATGAACCCAATATACTTTATCATTAACTCTACATCATAAAATAGGGTCAGAATAAAACTGGTTAAATCTGTCTATTAGATGTAATGATGAATTATGAAACCGATGAGAAATTACTGCCGTAGAATTGGTAAGAAATCTCCTGGAAATAGGGGTGGAACGTAATGGGTGAAAATTTCAGATTCATGCGAGTAGTATTTTTTTGTGTTCATTTATACATAAATAACACTAAACAATCAAACATTTTGAAAATTTTGCAAAATTCAGAAGGTGCAGGCCAAAAATAGCCGTTAGGGCTCCACGGGACTCAAAATCCATCATTTTTCGGTGAAAAAGTGGTTTCATGTGACATTGCAGGTCCTAAAACATCCTCAAAAGCTATGAATGGGTATAGATGGTTAAATCTGATATAGTACTTTAATTTAGGACCATTTTCAGGCTGTGAAAGGGTTTTCATGAATGTAGAATAGCCAAAAACTATTGGCCTGCACCTTCTGAATTTTGCACAATTTTCAAAATGTTTGATTGTTTAGTGTTATTTATGTATAAATGAACACAAAAAATACTACTCGCATGAATCTGAAATTTTCACCCATTATGTCCCACCCCTACTGGAAACTGATTTCATAAAAAGAGTGGGAATCCTAGATAATAATCGTTATTATTATTACTCACTAAGGGTTCTCACACAGGTTATCATTAGTGATTACTCACTGATAATAACCGGTGATGTTCCCTGGAATCTGGGTGACAACAAGTCTATCCAGTACTCTACACCTCTTTTGATAACTATTGCAAATGACTTTGCGTTATTGCAACAGCCGCTTACCATTGATTTCTCCCTGGCAACGACCATTGGTCTTCTCTGTGACACTGCATTGTGTACTTAATTTAATGGATGTCTTTCTGTATTTATTAAGTTGGCAACAAAGTTTCTGCCGTTTTTTTTTGTTTTTTTTTTAAATTTAAACGGTTTAATAAAAACAATATCAACTAATTAATCGATACTGTATTCTCTCTTGTTGTTGTTTACAAGTTCTTCCCAACATTCAATAAGATTTTCAATACCTCGTTGGTAGAAATCAAAAAATAAATAAAAGCAAGCAGGAGGTGTCAAAAATGTTAATTTTTCTTAACTTAACATTCAATTTTAATGATCTTAAAATAAACAGAAATTAACTTTAAAAAAAAGGGATTAAAACAACGGGAACTTATTTGCCGACCCGATAATTAGTATCACGATACCCCTCCCCCCCCCCCTCGCGGGCATTTTCGTTACACATATACTTATTTTTAGTAAAATTTGACTCATGCCTAAAAAACTATATAATAATTTATTTGAAAGTTTTTGTTTTTCATGTACATTGCTGTTGGCTGATCAGTGTCGAATATAAGCTTTATAAATGATTAGACTGCCCGTGACCTGTTGAGCCATAGATGCTACACAGTTAGACCTGAACAATATATATCCTTTTCTTCTTTATTTATGTCATTTATTTATTTACATTATTCTTTTATTCGCCTCTTACACTGTTGCTGTCTCTATTCCCCTCCTCCACTGTTGTTGCCTCTATTCCCCTCCTCCCACCCCTTCTCTTTCTTTCTCTCTTTTCACCACTTCTCATCTAATCCCATCAGCTAAAACATTCATTCAATGTGGTAACAAAAAAGATATAGATATATTTTGGTATCATATAAATACATTTTAATATTGTATGGATATACATACATTTTAGTATCGTATGGATATACATACGTTTTAGTATCGTATGGATATACATACGTTTTAGTATCGTATGGATATACATACGTTTTAGTATCGTATGGATATACATACGTTTTAGTATCGTATGGATATACATACGTTTTAGTATCGTATGGATACACATATGTGTTAGTATCGTATGGATATACATAAGTGTTAATGTATTGAAATTTGACAGAAAGTTAAATTATTTTTAAACAGTTAAAAGAAAATAGAAAACATTTTTCAATAACTAATGTTTTCATGGAAATGGTTAAGTCAGTTAAATTTTTAACTGTTATTCAGCTAAAAATTGATTTGAAGCAGTGTTATCTCCCCTTACCCGTTCACCTTAAAGTAATTTTAAAATTTTATTTTTCTTTGAAATGTGTCTTGATTTTTATTTTTATTTTTTAAACAATTCTTTTTTTTTTTTTTTTTTTTTTTTTTTCTTTAGGAGAAAAAATTATCAATGACTTCACGGGAAGCCAGGCACAATATCAGACGGTTTCAGACTAATTTTGGTGATTTGGAACTTGGAGAACTCTTCAAATTTAATCAATTGAAGGTAAAATATACATCCCCAAACTATTTCTTAATATTTAGAGCATCTTCTTTTTTTCTTTCTTTTTTTTTTTTTTTTTTTTTTTTTGTCATTTTATCTTTTTTCATCTTTTACAAATTCTTGTGGCAATTTATTAAAACAAAAACTTCTTTTTGTCTCTTTTTTTTTTTTTTCAGTTTCGTAAAAAACAATTACGGTTCGCAAAAAGTTCAATTCACGATTGGGGTTTATTTGCGCTCGAGCCAATTGCTGCAGAAGAAATGGTTATTGAATATGTTGGTCAAGTGATTAGACATTTTGTGGCCGATGAAAGAGAGAAACAATATGGTGCACAAGGTATAGGCAGCAGTTACCTGTTTAGAGTTGATAATGAAACCATCATCGATGCAACAAAGGCAGGAAACCTGGCACGTTTTATTAATCACAGCTGCAATGTAAGTTTCAATATTAACTTTACAACAATTTTACTTAGTTTAAAAACTGTTCAAATGTTCTGTTTAAAACTAACCATACTTACTCGACAATATCCGGAAGTTTTTATTTTAATTTTTGTTTCAATTTTTCTTTTCAATTTTTAAATTGAATAAAAACTTGCAAGTTTTTTTGTTTTTTTTGCTGTATTTTTTTAACTCTTAAGTTCTAAAAAAATTTAGAATCATAGGTGCTGATTACATGACGAATACATGGATGGGGGTGGCGATTGGCCATGTATTTATTGTCGAGTAAAAGAATGGGAGAAAGGATTGAATACTAATTAAGCATCTTCTCTCTCTCTCTCTCTCTCTCTCTCTCTCTCTCTCTCTCTCTCTCTCTCTCTCTCCTGGTGCTACCAGATCAGGCTGTCTGAAGATATAGGCTTCTTGACTAAAAATGTACCTAACATTGAAGTTTTTTGTTTTTCTCCCTTTTCTTTGCAAAACTCAATCATGTTCTGCAAAGCAAAAAACAAAAACAATATTTACCTCCTGAGGCCATCAGTTTGCTGTGGATGGCAACCCGTGATGCTTAAGGGCAGGATCCTGGTGACTGAGCAATCCATAACCCGGGAATGTAGTGGATATGTACACTGCAACACTTCTACTCCGATGTCCTGGACATCTCAAGTTTGGAAGAGGAAAAAATATACAACCCTCCAAAAAACAGCTTTCCTACAAATTACCCAAGATTTTTAGTAAGTGAACTACTAGAAACAAAGAAAAATGGGCGAATTATCGCCATTTTTAATTGAAAAAGTACTCACGAGTAAGAGCAACCCAAAGGCTAATAAAAAAAACTTAGAAATGGAAATCTTCTTGTCGAAGTAAATAGCAATTAAAAAAACTTAGAAATGGAAATCTTCTTGTCAAAGTAAATAGCAATTAAAAAAAACTTAAAAATGGAAATCTTCTTGTCAAAGTAAATAGCAATTAAAAAAAACTTAGAAATGGAAATCTTCTTGTCAAAGTAAATAGCAATTAAAAAAACTTAGAAATGGAAATCTTCTTGTCAAAGTAAATAGCAATTAAAAAAACTTAGAAATGGAAATCTTCTTGTCAAAGTAAATAGCAATTAAAAAAAACTTAGAAATGGAAATCTTCTTGTCGAAGTAAATAGCAATTAAAAAAACTTAGAAATGGAAATCTTCTTGTCAAAGTAAATAGCAATTAAAAAAAACTTAGAAATGGAAATCTTCTTGTCAAAGTAAATAGCAATTAAAAAAACTTAGAAATGGAAATCTTCTTGTCAAAGTAAATAGCAATTAAAAAAAACTTAGAAATGGAAATCTTCTTGTCGAAGTAAATAGCAATTAAAAAAACTTAGAAATGGAAATCTTCTTGTCAAAGTAAATAGCAATTAAAAAAAACTTAGAAATGGAAATCTTCTTGTTGAAGTAAATAGCAATTAAAAAAACTTAGAAATGGAAATCTTCTTGTCAAAGTAAATAGCAATTAAAAAAAACTTAGAAATGGAAATCTTCTTGTCAAAGTAAATAGCAATTAAAAAAACTTAGAAATGGAAATCTTCTTGTCAAAGTAAATAGCAATTAAAAAAAACTTAGAAATGGAAATCTTCTTGTCGAAGTAAATAGCAATTAAAAAAACTTAGAAATGGAAATCTTCTTGTCAAAGTAAATAGCAATTAAAAAAACTTAAAAATGGAAATCTTCTTGTCAAAGTAAATAGCAATTAAAAAAAAACTTAGAAATGGAAATCTTCTTGTCAAAGTAAATAGCAATTAAAAAAACTTAGAAATGGAAATCTTCTTGTCAAAGTAAATAGCAATTAAAAAAACTTAGAAATGGAAATCTTCTTGTCAAAGTAAATAGCAATTAAAAAAAACTTAGAAATGGAAATCTTCTTGTCGAAGTAAATAGCAATTAAAAAAACTTAGAAATGGAAATCTTCTTGTCAAAGTAAATAGCAATTAAAAAAAACTTAGAAATGGAAATCTTCTTGTCAAAGTAAATAGCAATTAAAAAAAACTTAGAAATGGAAATCTTCTTGTCAAAGTAAATAGCAATTAAAAAAAAACTTAGAAATGGAAATCTTCTTGTCAAAGTAAATAGCAATTAAAAAAACTTAGAAATGGAAATCTTCTTGTCAAAGTAAATAGCAATTAAAAAAAACTTAAAAATGGAAATCTTCTTGTCAAAGTAAATAGCAATTAAAAAAAAACTTAGAAATGGAAATCTTCTTGTCAAAGTAAATAGCAATTAAAAAAACTTAGAAATGGAAATCTTCTTGTCGAAGTAAATAGCAATTAAAAAAACTTAGAAATGGAAATCTTCTTGTCAAAGTAAATAGCAATTAAAAAAAACTTAGAAATGGAAATCTTCTTGTCGAAGTAAATAGCAATTAAAAAAACTTAGAAATAGAAATCTTCTTGTCAAAGTAAATAGCAATTAAAAAAACTTAGAAATGGAAATCTTCTTGTCAAAGTAAATAGCAATTAAAAAAAACTTAGAAATGGAAATCTTCTTGCTGAAGTAAATAGCAATTAAAAAAACTTAGAAATGGAAATCTTCTTGTCAAAGTAAATAGCAATTAAAAAAAACTTAGAAATGGAAATCTTCTTGTCAAAGTAAATAGCAATTAAAAAAACTTAGAAATGGAAATCTTCTTGTCGAAGTAAATAGCAATTAAAAAAAACTTAGAAATGGAAATCTTCTTGCTGAAGTAAATAGCAATTAAAAAAAACTTAGAAATGGAAATCTTCTTGTCAAAGTAAATAGCAATTAAAAAAACTTAGAAATGGAAATCTTCTTGTCGAAGTAAATAGCAATTAAAAAAAACTTAGAAATGGAAATCTTCTTGCTGAAGTAAATAGCAATTAAAAAAACTTAGAAATGGAAATCTTCTTGTCAAAGTAAATAGCAATTAAAAAAAACTTAGAAATGGAAATCTTCTTGTCAAAGTAAATAGCAATTAAAAAAACTTAGAAATGGAAATCTTCTTGTCGAAGTAAATAGCAATTAAAAAAAACTTAGAAATGGAAATCTTCTTGCTGAAGTAAATAGCAATTAAAAAAAACTTAGAAATGGAAATCTTCTTGTCAAAGTAAATAGCAATTAAAAAAACTTAGAAATGGAAATCTTCTTGTCGAAGTAAATAGCAATTAAAAAAAACTTAGAAATGGAAATCTTCTTGTCAAAGTAAATAGCAATTAAAAAAAACTTAGAAATGGAAATCTTCTTGTCAAAGTAAATAGCAATTAAAAAAACTTAGAAATGGAAATCTTCTTGTCGAAGTAAATAGCAATTAAAAAAAACTTAGAAATGGAAATCTTCTTGCTGAAGTAAATAGCAATTAAAAAAAACTTAGAAATGGAAATCTTCTTGTCAAAGTAAATAGCAATTAAAAAAACTTAGAAATGGAAATCTTCTTGTCGAAGTAAATAGCAATTAAAAAAAACGTAGAAATGGAAATCTTCTTGTCAAAGTAAATAGCAATTAAAAAAAACTTAGAAATGGAAATCTTCTTGTCAAAGTAAATAGCAATTAAAAAAACTTAGAAATGGAAATCTTCTTGTCGAAGTAAATAGCAATTAAAAAAAACTTAGAAATGGAAATCTTCTTGCTGAAGTAAATAGCAATTAAAAAAAACTTAGAAATGGAAATCTTCTTGTCAAAGTAAATAGCAATTAAAAAAACTTAGAAATGGAAATCTTCTTGTCGAAGTAAATAGCAATTAAAAAAAACGTAGAAATGGAAATCTTCTTGTCAAAGTAAATAGCAATTAAAAAAAACTTAGAAATGGAAATCTTCTTGTCAAAGTAAATAGCAATTAAAAAAACTTAGAAATGGAAATCTTCTTGCTGAAGTAAAGAGCAATTAAAAAAAACTTAGAAATGGAAATCTTCTTGTCAAAGTAAATAGCAATTAAAAAAAACTTAGAAATGGAAATCTTCTTGCTGAAGTAAATAGCAATTAAAAAAAACTTAGAAATGGAAATCTTCTTGTCAAAGTAAATAGCAATTAAAAAAAACTTAGAAATGGAAATCTTCTTGTTGAAGTAAATAGCAATTAAAAAAACTTAGAAATGGAAATCTTCTTGTCGAAGTAAATAGCAATTAAAAAAAACTTAGAAATGGAAATCTTCTTGCTGAAGTAAATAGCAATTAAAAAAAACTTAGAAATGGAAATCTTCTTGTCAAAGTAAATAGCAATTAAAAAAAACTTAGAAATGGAAATCTTCTTGTTGAAGTAAATAGCAATTAAAAAAACTTAGAAATGGAAATCTTCTTGTCCAAGTAAATAGCAATTAAAAAAAACTTAGAAATGGAAATCTTCTTGCTGAAGTAAATAGCAATTAAAAAAAACTTAGAAATGGAAATCTTCTTGTCAAAGTAAATAGCAATTAAAAAAACTTAGAAATGGAAATCTTCTTGTCGAAGTAAATAGCAATTAAAAAAAACTTAGAAATGGAAATCTTCTTGTCAAAGTAAATAGCAATTAAAAAAAACTTAGAAATGGAAATCTTCTTGTCAAAGTAAATAGCAATTAAAAAAACTTAGAAATGGAAATCTTCTTGCTGAAGTAAAGAGCAATTAAAAAAAACTTAGAAATGGAAATCTTCTTGTCAAAGTAAATAGCAATTAAAAAAAACTTAGAAATGGAAATCTTCTTGCTGAAGTAAATAGCAATTAAAAAAAACTTAGAAATGGAAATCTTCTTGTCAAAGTAAATAGCAATTAAAAAAACTTAGAAATGGAAATCTTCTTGTCAAAGTAAATAGCAATTAAAAAAACTTAGAAATAGAAATCTTCTTGTCAAAGTAAATAGCAATTAAAAAAACTTAGAAATGGAAATCTTCTTGTCAAAGTAAATAGCAATTAAAAAAAACTTAGAAATGGAAATCTTCTTGTCAAAGTAAATAGCAATTAAAAAAACTTAGCAATGGAAATCTTCTTGTCAAAGTAAATAGCAATTAAAAAAACTTAGAAATAGAAATCTTCTTGTCAAAGTAAATAGCAATTAAAAAAAACTTAGAAATGGAAATCTTCTTGTCAAAGTAAATAGCAATTAAAAAAAACTTAGAAATGGAAATCTTCTTGTCAAAGTAAATAGCAATTAAAAAAAACTTAGAAATGGAAATCTTCTTGTCGAAGTAAATAGCAATTAAAAAAAACGTAGAAATGGAAATCTTCTTGTCAAAGTAAATAGCAATTAAAAAAAACTTAGAAATGGAAATCTTCTTGTCAAAGTAAATAGCAATTAAAAAAACTTAGAAATGGAAATCTTCTTGCTGAAGTAAAGAGCAATTAAAAAAAACTTAGAAATGGAAATCTTCTTGTCAAAGTAAATAGCAATTAAAAAAAACTTAGAAATGGAAATCTTCTTGCTGAAGTAAATAGCAATTAAAAAAAACTTAGAAATGGAAATCTTCTTGTCAAAGTAAATAGCAATTAAAAAAAACTTAGAAATGGAAATCTTCTTGTTGAAGTAAATAGCAATTAAAAAAACTTAGAAATGGAAATCTTCTTGTCGAAGTAAATAGCAATTAAAAAAAACTTAGAAATGGAAATCTTCTTGCTGAAGTAAATAGCAATTAAAAAAAACTTAGAAATGGAAATCTTCTTGTCAAAGTAAATAGCAATTAAAAAAAACTTAGAAATGGAAATCTTCTTGTTGAAGTAAATAGCAATTAAAAAAACTTAGAAATGGAAATCTTCTTGTCGAAGTAAATAGCAATTAAAAAAAACTTAGAAATGGAAATCTTCTTGCTGAAGTAAATAGCAATTAAAAAAAACTTAGAAATGGAAATCTTCTTGTCAAAGTAAATAGCAATTAAAAAAACTTAGAAATGGAAATCTTCTTGTCGAAGTAAATAGCAATTAAAAAAAACGTAGAAATGGAAATCTTCTTGTCAAAGTAAATAGCAATTAAAAAAAACTTAGAAATGGAAATCTTCTTGTCAAAGTAAATAGCAATTAAAAAAACTTAGAAATGGAAATCTTCTTGCTGAAGTAAAGAGCAATTAAAAAAAACTTAGAAATGGAAATCTTCTTGTCAAAGTAAATAGCAATTAAAAAAAACTTAGAAATGGAAATCTTCTTGCTGAAGTAAATAGCAATTAAAAAAAACTTAGAAATGGAAATCTTCTTGTCAAAGTAAATAGCAATTAAAAAAACTTAGAAATGGAAATCTTCTTGTCAATGTAAATAGCAATTAAAAAAACTTAGAAATAGAAATCTTCTTGTCAAAGTAAATAGCAATTAAAAAAACTTAGAAATGGAAATCTTCTTGTCAAAGTAAATAGCAATTAAAAAAACTTAGAAATAGAAATCTTCTTGTCAAAGTAAATAGCAATTAAAAAAAACTTAGAAATGGAAATCTTCTTGTCAAAGTAAATAGCAAGTCGTCCAAAAGCTGATGAACCGTTGCTCAAAACAACAAGATACTACGAGCAAGCTGATTTTGAGTCAATCAGAGACCATATCAGTGACGCCCCATGGCGGGAAACCTTCTTACTCCCTGCCAACCAGTGTGCAAACGAATTAACTGAATGGGTCAAAGCAGGCATTGAAGCCTATGTCCCCATGCGAAAATTCTTTAGCAAGCCCCACTCTCCTCAATGGTTCACTTCGGAATGTGCAGCTGCCATTTCTGAGAGGCAACAAGCATTCCGTAAATTCGGCCGCAATAAGTCAGCTACTAATAGGCATAAATTTATAGAGTCAAGAAACAATTGCAAGGCTGTGATAGGCGAAGCGAAGAGAAGGTATAATGAGTTAACAAAAAAACGCATCCAGTCACAGAAACTAGGTACTCGCGATTTCTGGAAAATCTACAATAGTGTAGTGAATAATGGTCAATCTACGATTCCCCCACTTTCAAACCACAATGATGTCGTTTGCACGGCCACTGATAAGGCTGAACTACTCGCACAGCGTTTCGCTTCTAACTCTACTTTAGACTCGGGTAACCACCCTCTCCCTGAATTACCATTGCGGACTGAAGCCACACTTGATAACCTGGTCATCACCCCATCCCAGGTCAGAGACATTATAAAAAGCCTTGACACCTCTAAAGCTTGTGGGCCTGATCTTATACCTGTAATAGCAATAAAGAAATGCTCTGCTGAACTGGCCCCTGTTCTCTCCAAACTCTACAACAAATGCCTAGCTGAATCTTGCTTCCCCGATAGCTGGAAAATTGCCTCTGTGGTACCAGTCTACAAGAATACTGGGAATAGAACCGACCCTCAGAACTACCGCCCAATCAGTCTACTGCCGATCTTTGCCAAAATCTTTGAGTCCTTAATCAATCTAGCGATAGTACGTCACTTAGTTAATGCTAAACTTCTATCCGACCGCCAGTATGGGTTTAGACAAGCACGATCTACTGCAGACATCCTAACGGTCATCTCTGAACGCATGTATCATACTCTCGACAAGGCAGGTGAAGCTAGGGCAGTAGCGCTTGATATATCCAAGGCCTTTGACAAGGTATGGCATAAAGGGCTTCTCCTGAAAATACGCTCATACGGTATTACTGGGCAACTACTTAATATAATTAGATCCTTCCTAAACAAAAGAAAAATCCAGGTTGTCCTCGATGGCCGTTCATCTAAACAACATGACATAAATGCTGGTGTGCCCCAGGGATCTATTCTTGGACCTTTGTTGTTCCTGATCTATATAAACGATCTCCCTGATGACATAGTGTCTGAGATCGGTTTATTTGCTGACGACACCACGCTTTACTCTCGCCATGTTGGCAAAACGGACGCGATCATATCTGAGGCAATGGCTGCATCCTTAGAAAATGACCTCCAGGCTGTAGTGGATTGGGGCCATAAATGGTTGGTGACTTTTAATGCCGCAAAGACAAAGCTCCTTTCCTTCAACAACTACAAGAAGCCTCTCCAACCACCGATTGCCATGGCAAATAACACCCTACCTGAGAGTTCATCATTCAAACTCCTTGGCCTAACCTTCACAGGTAACATGAATTGGAACACATACATTGAAGACATTGCCAAGGCTGCCGCAAAGAAGGTTGGCTCCCTCTACCGTGCTAGTGGACTCCTTACACCTGACATTATCCTGTATCTCTACAAAGCCACCATTCGCCCATGCATGGAGTATTGTTGCCACATCTGGGCTGGTGCATCATCTACTAGTCTCTCCCTCCTTGACAAAGTCCAAAAAAGAGTAGTCAACCTAATAGGTCCCTCACTGTCAGCTAAGCTCCAGCCCCTGTCCCATCGCCGCAATGTAGCATCCTTGTGTTTGTTTTACAAATACTTCAATGGATTATGCTCCGATGAGTGTGCTGCTCTGGTACCCCCTCGACGTAAATTCAATAGACTAACTCGACATTCTACTAAATCTCACTCATTCACTGTGGAGGTCCCCAGATGCCGGAGAGCATTCTACTCAAATAGCTTCTTTCCTCGTGCTGCTGGCCTCTGGAACTCCCTCCCTGCCCCCTGTTTCCCCGACAGTACTGACATGCAGAAATTTAAAACTAATGTAAACAGACACCTCGCTGCTCAGATCCCAATTTAAGCTGAACCACCAATCCTTCCCCCCCTTTTTCCTTTTTTCTCAGTAGCCCCTTACGTTTACAGTGGCGTCCTGCCTTGTTTGGGGTGAACCATGTAAAAAAAAAAAAAAAAAAAAAAAAAAAAACTTAGCAATGGAAATCTTCTTGTCAAAGTAAATAGCAATTAAAAAAACTTAGAAATAGAAATCTTCTTGTCAAAGTAAATAGCAATTAAAAAAAACTTAGAAATGGAAATCTTCTTGTCAAAATAAATAGCAATTAAAAAAAACTTAGAAATGGAAATCTTCTTGTCAAAGTAAATAGCAATTAAAAAAAACTTAGAAATGGAAATCTTCTTGTCAAAGTAAATAGCAATTAAAAAAAACTTAGAAATGGAAATCTTCTTGTCAAAGTAAATAGCAATTAAAAAAAACTTAGAAATGGAAATCTTCTTGCTGAAGTAAATAGCAATTAAAAAAAACTTAGAAATGGAAATCTTCTTGCTGAAGTAAATAGCAATTAAAAAAAACTTAGAAATGGAAATCTTCTTGCTGAAGTAAATAGCAATTAAAAAAAACTTAGAAATGGAAATCTTCTTGTCAAAGTAAATAGCAATTAAAAAAAACTTAGAAATGGAAATCTTCTTGCTGAAGTAAATAGCAATTAAAAAAAACTTAGAAATGGAAATCTTCTTGTCAAAGTAAATAGCAATTAAAAAAACTTAGAAATGGAAATCTTCTTGTCAAAGTAAATAGCAATTAAAAAAACTTAGAAATGGAAATCTTCTTGTCAAAGTAAATAGCAATTAAAAAAAACTTAGAAATGGAAATCTTCTTGTCAAAGTAAATAGCAATTAAAAAAAACTTAGAAATGGAAATCTTCTTGTCAAAGTAAATAGCAATTAAAAAAAAATTAGAAATGGAAATCTTCTTGTCAAAGTAAATAGCAATTAAAAAAAACTTAGAAATGGAAATCTTCTTGTCAAAGTAAATAGCAATTAAAAAAAACTTAGAAATGGAAATCTTCTTGCTGAAGTAAATAGCAATTAAAAAAAACTTAGAAATGGAAATCTTCTTGCTGAAGTAAATAGCAATTAAAAAAAACTTAGAAATGGAAATCTTCTTGTCAAAGTAAATAGCAATTAAAAAAACTTAGAAATGGAAATCTTCTTGTCAAAGTAAATAGCAATTAAAAAAACTTAGAAATGGAAATCTTCTTGTCAAAGTAAATAGCAATTAAAAAAACTTAGAAATGGAAATCTTCTTGTCAAAGTAAATAGCAATTAAAAAAACTTAGAAATGGAAATCTTCTTGTCAAAGTAAATAGCAATTAAAAAAAACTTAGAAATGGAAATCTTCTTGTCAAAGTAAATAGCAATTAAAAAAAACTTAGAAATGGAAATCTTCTTGTCAAAGTAAATAGCAATTAAAAAAAACTTAGAAATGGAAATCTTCTTGTCAAAGTAAATAGCAATTAAAAAAAACTTAGAAATGGAAATCTTCTTGTCAAAGTAAATAGCAATTAAAAAAAACTTAGAAATGGAAATCTTCTTGTCAAAGTAAATAGCAATTAAAAAAAACTTAGAAATGGAAATCTTCTTGCTGAAGTAAATAGCAATTAAAAAAAACTTAGAAATGGAAATCTTCTTGCTGAAGTAAATAGCAATTAAAAAAAACTTAGAAATGGAAATCTTCTTGCTGAAGTAAATAGCAATTAAAAAAAACTTAGAAATTGAAATCTTCTTGTCAAAGTAAATAGCAATTAAAAAAAACTTAGAAATGGAAATCTTCTTGTCAAAGTAAATAGCAATTAAAAAAAACTTAGAAATGGAAATCTTCTTGTCAAAGTAAATAGCAATTAAAAAAAAACTTAGAAATGGAAATCTTCTTGTCAAAGTAAATAGCAATTAAAAAAACTTAGAAATGGAAATCTTCTTGTCAAAGTAAATAGCAATTAAAAAAAACTTAAAAATGGAAATCTTCTTGTCAAAGTAAATAGCAATTAAAAAAAAACTTAGAAATGGAAATCTTCTTGTCAAAGTAAATAGCAATTAAAAAAACTTAGAAATGGAAATCTTCTTGTCGAAGTAAATAGCAATTAAAAAAACTTAGAAATGGAAATCTTCTTGTCAAAGTAAATAGCAATTAAAAAAAACTTAGAAATGGAAATCTTCTTGTCGAAGTAAATAGCAATTAAAAAAACTTAGAAATAGAAATCTTCTTGTCAAAGTAAATAGCAATTAAAAAAACTTAGAAATGGAAATCTTCTTGTCAAAGTAAATAGCAATTAAAAAAAACTTAGAAATGGAAATCTTCTTGCTGAAGTAAATAGCAATTAAAAAAACTTAGAAATGGAAATCTTCTTGTCAAAGTAAATAGCAATTAAAAAAAACTTAGAAATGGAAATCTTCTTGTCAAAGTAAATAGCAATTAAAAAAACTTAGAAATGGAAATCTTCTTGTCGAAGTAAATAGCAATTAAAAAAAACTTAGAAATGGAAATCTTCTTGCTGAAGTAAATAGCAATTAAAAAAAACTTAGAAATGGAAATCTTCTTGTCAAAGTAAATAGCAATTAAAAAAACTTAGAAATGGAAATCTTCTTGTCGAAGTAAATAGCAATTAAAAAAAACTTAGAAATGGAAATCTTCTTGTCAAAGTAAATAGCAATTAAAAAAAACTTAGAAATGGAAATCTTCTTGTCAAAGTAAATAGCAATTAAAAAAACTTAGAAATGGAAATCTTCTTGTCGAAGTAAATAGCAATTAAAAAAAACTTAGAAATGGAAATCTTCTTGCTGAAGTAAATAGCAATTAAAAAAAACTTAGAAATGGAAATCTTCTTGTCAAAGTAAATAGCAATTAAAAAAACTTAGAAATGGAAATCTTCTTGTCGAAGTAAATAGCAATTAAAAAAAACTTAGAAATGGAAATCTTCTTGCTGAAGTAAATAGCAATTAAAAAAAACTTAGAAATGGAAATCTTCTTGTCAAAGTAAATAGCAATTAAAAAAACTTAGAAATGGAAATCTTCTTGTCGAAGTAAATAGCAATTAAAAAAAACGTAGAAATGGAAATCTTCTTGTCAAAGTAAATAGCAATTAAAAAAAACTTAGAAATGGAAATCTTCTTGTCAAAGTAAATAGCAATTAAAAAAACTTAGAAATGGAAATCTTCTTGCTGAAGTAAAGAGCAATTAAAAAAAACTTAGAAATGGAAATCTTCTTGTCAAAGTAAATAGCAATTAAAAAAAACTTAGAAATGGAAATCTTCTTGCTGAAGTAAATAGCAATTAAAAAAAACTTAGAAATGGAAATCTTCTTGTCAAAGTAAATAGCAATTAAAAAAAACTTAGAAATGGAAATCTTCTTGTTGAAGTAAATAGCAATTAAAAAAACTTAGAAATGGAAATCTTCTTGTCGAAGTAAATAGCAATTAAAAAAAACTTAGAAATGGAAATCTTCTTGCTGAAGTAAATAGCAATTAAAAAAAACTTAGAAATGGAAATCTTCTTGTCAAAGTAAATAGCAATTAAAAAAAACTTAGAAATGGAAATCTTCTTGTTGAAGTAAATAGCAATTAAAAAAACTTAGAAATGGAAATCTTCTTGTCCAAGTAAATAGCAATTAAAAAAAACTTAGAAATGGAAATCTTCTTGCTGAAGTAAATAGCAATTAAAAAAAACTTAGAAATGGAAATCTTCTTGTCAAAGTAAATAGCAATTAAAAAAACTTAGAAATGGAAATCTTCTTGTCGAAGTAAATAGCAATTAAAAAAAACTTAGAAATGGAAATCTTCTTGTCAAAGTAAATAGCAATTAAAAAAAACTTAGAAATGGAAATCTTCTTGTCAAAGTAAATAGCAATTAAAAAAACTTAGAAATGGAAATCTTCTTGCTGAAGTAAAGAGCAATTAAAAAAAACTTAGAAATGGAAATCTTCTTGTCAAAGTAAATAGCAATTAAAAAAAACTTAGAAATGGAAATCTTCTTGCTGAAGTAAATAGCAATTAAAAAAAACTTAGAAATGGAAATCTTCTTGTCAAAGTAAATAGCAATTAAAAAAACTTAGAAATGGAAATCTTCTTGTCAAAGTAAATAGCAATTAAAAAAACTTAGAAATAGAAATCTTCTTGTCAAAGTAAATAGCAATTAAAAAAACTTAGAAATGGAAATCTTCTTGTCAAAGTAAATAGCAATTAAAAAAAACTTAGAAATGGAAATCTTCTTGTCAAAGTAAATAGCAATTAAAAAAACTTAGCAATGGAAATCTTCTTGTCAAAGTAAATAGCAATTAAAAAAACTTAGAAATAGAAATCTTCTTGTCAAAGTAAATAGCAATTAAAAAAAACTTAGAAATGGAAATCTTCTTGTCAAAGTAAATAGCAATTAAAAAAAACTTAGAGATGGAAATCTTCTTGTCAAAGTAAATAGCAATTAAAAAAAACTTAGAAATGGAAATCTTCTTGTCGAAGTAAATAGCAATTAAAAAAAACGTAGAAATGGAAATCTTCTTGTCAAAGTAAATAGCAATTAAAAAAAACTTAGAAATGGAAATCTTCTTGTCAAAGTAAATAGCAATTAAAAAAACTTAGAAATGGAAATCTTCTTGCTGAAGTAAAGAGCAATTAAAAAAAACTTAGAAATGGAAATCTTCTTGTCAAAGTAAATAGCAATTAAAAAAAACTTAGAAATGGAAATCTTCTTGTCAAAGTAAATAGCAATTAAAAAAAACTTAGAAATGGAAATCTTCTTGTTGAAGTAAATAGCAATTAAAAAAACTTAGAAATGGAAATCTTCTTGTCGAAGTAAATAGCAATTAAAAAAAACTTAGAAATGGAAATCTTCTTGCTGAAGTAAATAGCAATTAAAAAAAACTTAGAAATGGAAATCTTCTTGTCAAAGTAAATAGCAATTAAAAAAAACTTAGAAATGGAAATCTTCTTGTTGAAGTAAATAGCAATTAAAAAAACTTAGAAATGGAAATCTTCTTGTCGAAGTAAATAGCAATTAAAAAAAACTTAGAAATGGAAATCTTCTTGCTGAAGTAAATAGCAATTAAAAAAAACTTAGAAATGGAAATCTTCTTGTCAAAGTAAATAGCAATTAAAAAAACTTAGAAATGGAAATCTTCTTGTCGAAGTAAATAGCAATTAAAAAAAACGTAGAAATGGAAATCTTCTTGTCAAAGTAAATAGCAATTAAAAAAAACTTAGAAATGGAAATCTTCTTGTCAAAGTAAATAGCAATTAAAAAAACTTAGAAATGGAAATCTTCTTGCTGAAGTAAAGAGCAATTAAAAAAAACTTAGAAATGGAAATCTTCTTGTCAAAGTAAATAGCAATTAAAAAAAACTTAGAAATGGAAATCTTCTTGCTGAAGTAAATAGCAATTAAAAAAAACTTAGAAATGGAAATCTTCTTGTCAAAGTAAATAGCAATTAAAAAAACTTAGAAATGGAAATCTTCTTGTCAATGTAAATAGCAATTAAAAAAACTTAGAAATAGAAATCTTCTTGTCAAAGTAAATAGCAATTAAAAAAACTTAGAAATGGAAATCTTCTTGTCAAAGTAAATAGCAATTAAAAAAACTTAGAAATAGAAATCTTCTTGTCAAAGTAAATAGCAATTAAAAAAAACTTAGAAATGGAAATCTTCTTGTCAAAGTAAATAGCAATTAAAAAAACTTAGCAATGGAAATCTTCTTGTCAAAGTAAATAGCAATTAAAAAAACTTAGAAATAGAAATCTTCTTGTCAAAGTAAATAGCAATTAAAAAAAACTTAGAAATGGAAATCTTCTTGTCAAAGTAAATAGCAATTAAAAAAAACTTAGAAATGGAAATCTTCTTGTCAAAGTAAATAGCAATTAAAAAAAACTTAGAAATGGAAATCTTCTTGTCAAAGTAAATAGCAATTAAAAAAAACTTAGAAATGGAAATCTTCTTGTCAAAGTAAATAGCAATTAAAAAAAACTTAGAAATGGAAATCTTCTTGCTGAAGTAAATAGCAATTAAAAAAAACTTAGAAATGGAAATCTTCTTGCTGAAGTAAATAGCAATTAAAAAAAACTTAGAAATGGAAATCTTCTTGCTGAAGTAAATAGCAATTAAAAAAAACTTAGAAATGGAAATCTTCTTGTCAAAGTAAATAGCAATTAAAAAAAACTTAGAAATGGAAATCTTCTTGCTGAAGTAAATAGCAATTAAAAAAAACTTAGAAATGGAAATCTTCTTGTCAAAGTAAATAGCAATTAAAAAAACTTAGAAATGGAAATCTTCTTGTCAAAGTAAATAGCAATTAAAAAAACTTAGAAATGGAAATCTTCTTGTCAAAGTAAATAGCAATTAAAAAAAACTTAGAAATGGAAATCTTCTTGTCAAAGTAAATAGCAATTAAAAAAAACTTAGAAATGGAAATCTTCTTGTCAAAGTAAATAGCAATTAAAAAAAAATTAGAAATGGAAATCTTCTTGTCAAAGTAAATAGCAATTAAAAAAAACTTAGAAATGGAAATCTTCTTGTCAAAGTAAATAGCAATTAAAAAAAACTTAGAAATGGAAATCTTCTTGCTGAAGTAAATAGCAATTAAAAAAAACTTAGAAATGGAAATCTTCTTGCTGAAGTAAATAGCAATTAAAAAAAACTTAGAAATGGAAATCTTCTTGTCAAAGTAAATAGCAATTAAAAAAACTTAGAAATGGAAATCTTCTTGTCAAAGTAAATAGCAATTAAAAAAACTTAGAAATGGAAATCTTCTTGTCAAAGTAAATAGCAATTAAAAAAACTTAGAAATGGAAATCTTCTTGTCAAAGTAAATAGCAATTAAAAAAACTTAGAAATGGAAATCTTCTTGTCAAAGTAAATAGCAATTAAAAAAACTTAGAAATGGAAATCTTCTTGTCAAAGTAAATAGCAATTAAAAAAAACTTAGAAATGGAAATCTTCTTGTCAAAGTAAATAGCAATTAAAAAAAACTTAGAAATGGAAATCTTCTTGTCAAAGTAAATAGCAATTAAAAAAAACTTAGAAATGGAAATCTTCTTGTCAAAGTAAATAGCAATTAAAAAAAACTTAGAAATGGAAATCTTCTTGTCAAAGTAAATAGCAATTAAAAAAAACTTAGAAATGGAAATCTTCTTGTCAAAGTAAATAGCAATTAAAAAAAACTTAGAAATGGAAATCTTCTTGCTGAAGTAAATAGCAATTAAAAAAAACTTAGAAATGGAAATCTTCTTGCTGAAGTAAATAGCAATTAAAAAAAACTTAGAAATGGAAATCTTCTTGCTGAAGTAAATAGCAATTAAAAAAAACTTAGAAATTGAAATCTTCTTGTCAAAGTAAATAGCAATTAAAAAAAACTTAGAAATGGAAATCTTCTTGTCAAAGTAAATAGCAATTAAAAAAAACTTAGAAATGGAAATCTTCTTGTCAAAGTAAATAGCAATTAAAAAAAAACTTAGAAATGGAAATCTTCTTGTCAAAGTAAATAGCAATTAAAAAAACTTAGAAATGGAAATCTTCTTGTCAAAGTAAATAGCAATTAAAAAAAACTTAAAAATGGAAATCTTCTTGTCAAAGTAAATAGCAATTAAAAAAAAACTTAGAAATGGAAATCTTCTTGTCAAAGTAAATAGCAATTAAAAAAACTTAGAAATGGAAATCTTCTTGTCGAAGTAAATAGCAATTAAAAAAACTTAGAAATGGAAATCTTCTTGTCAAAGTAAATAGCAATTAAAAAAAACTTAGAAATGGAAATCTTCTTGTCGAAGTAAATAGCAATTAAAAAAACTTAGAAATAGAAATCTTCTTGTCAAAGTAAATAGCAATTAAAAAAACTTAGAAATGGAAATCTTCTTGTCAAAGTAAATAGCAATTAAAAAAAACTTAGAAATGGAAATCTTCTTGCTGAAGTAAATAGCAATTAAAAAAACTTAGAAATGGAAATCTTCTTGTCAAAGTAAATAGCAATTAAAAAAAACTTAGAAATGGAAATCTTCTTGTCAAAGTAAATAGCAATTAAAAAAACTTAGAAATGGAAATCTTCTTGTCGAAGTAAATAGCAATTAAAAAAAACTTAGAAATGGAAATCTTCTTGCTGAAGTAAATAGCAATTAAAAAAAACTTAGAAATGGAAATCTTCTTGTCAAAGTAAATAGCAATTAAAAAAACTTAGAAATGGAAATCTTCTTGTCGAAGTAAATAGCAATTAAAAAAAACTTAGAAATGGAAATCTTCTTGTCAAAGTAAATAGCAATTAAAAAAAACTTAGAAATGGAAATCTTCTTGTCAAAGTAAATAGCAATTAAAAAAACTTAGAAATGGAAATCTTCTTGTCGAAGTAAATAGCAATTAAAAAAAACTTAGAAATGGAAATCTTCTTGCTGAAGTAAATAGCAATTAAAAAAAACTTAGAAATGGAAATCTTCTTGTCAAAGTAAATAGCAATTAAAAAAACTTAGAAATGGAAATCTTCTTGTCGAAGTAAATAGCAATTAAAAAAAACGTAGAAATGGAAATCTTCTTGTCAAAGTAAATAGCAATTAAAAAAAACTTAGAAATGGAAATCTTCTTGTCAAAGTAAATAGCAATTAAAAAAACTTAGAAATGGAAATCTTGTCGAAGTAAATAGCAATTAAAAAAAACTTAGAAATGGAAATCTTCTTGCTGAAGTAAATAGCAATTAAAAAAAACTTAGAAATGGAAATCTTCTTGTCAAAGTAAATAGCAATTAAAAAAACTTAGAAATGGAAATCTTCTTGTCGAAGTAAATAGCAATTAAAAAAAACGTAGAAATGGAAATCTTCTTGTCAAAGTAAATAGCAATTAAAAAAAACTTAGAAATGGAAATCTTCTTGTCAAAGTAAATAGCAATTAAAAAAACTTAGAAATGGAAATCTTCTTGCTGAAGTAAAGAGCAATTAAAAAAAACTTAGAAATGGAAATCTTCTTGTCAAAGTAAATAGCAATTAAAAAAAACTTAGAAATGGAAATCTTCTTGCTGAAGTAAATAGCAATTAAAAAAAACTTAGAAATGGAAATCTTCTTGTCAAAGTAAATAGCAATTAAAAAAAACTTAGAAATGGAAATCTTCTTGTTGAAGTAAATAGCAATTAAAAAAACTTAGAAATGGAAATCTTCTTGTCGAAGTAAATAGCAATTAAAAAAAACTTAGAAATGGAAATCTTCTTGCTGAAGTAAATAGCAATTAAAAAAAACTTAGAAATGGAAATCTTCTTGTCAAAGTAAATAGCAATTAAAAAAAACTTAGAAATGGAAATCTTCTTGTTGAAGTAAATAGCAATTAAAAAAACTTAGAAATGGAAATCTTCTTGTCCAAGTAAATAGCAATTAAAAAAAACTTAGAAATGGAAATCTTCTTGCTGAAGTAAATAGCAATTAAAAAAAACTTAGAAATGGAAATCTTCTTGTCAAAGTAAATAGCAATTAAAAAAACTTAGAAATGGAAATCTTCTTGTCGAAGTAAATAGCAATTAAAAAAAACTTAGAAATGGAAATCTTCTTGTCAAAGTAAATAGCAATTAAAAAAAACTTAGAAATGGAAATCTTCTTGTCAAAGTAAATAGCAATTAAAAAAACTTAGAAATGGAAATCTTCTTGCTGAAGTAAAGAGCAATTAAAAAAAACTTAGAAATGGAAATCTTCTTGTCAAAGTAAATAGCAATTAAAAAAAACTTAGAAATGGAAATCTTCTTGCTGAAGTAAATAGCAATTAAAAAAAACTTAGAAATGGAAATCTTCTTGTCAAAGTAAATAGCAATTAAAAAAACTTAGAAATGGAAATCTTCTTGTCAAAGTAAATAGCAATTAAAAAAACTTAGAAATAGAAATCTTCTTGTCAAAGTAAATAGCAATTAAAAAAACTTAGAAATGGAAATCTTCTTGTCAAAGTAAATAGCAATTAAAAAAAACTTAGAAATGGAAATCTTCTTGTCAAAGTAAATAGCAATTAAAAAAACTTAGCAATGGAAATCTTCTTGTCAAAGTAAATAGCAATTAAAAAAACTTAGAAATAGAAATCTTCTTGTCAAAGTAAATAGCAATTAAAAAAAACTTAGAAATGGAAATCTTCTTGTCAAAGTAAATAGCAATTAAAAAAAACTTAGAAATGGAAATCTTCTTGTCAAAGTAAATAGCAATTAAAAAAAACTTAGAAATGGAAATCTTCTTGTCGAAGTAAATAGCAATTAAAAAAAACGTAGAAATGGAAATCTTCTTGTCAAAGTAAATAGCAATTAAAAAAAACTTAGAAATGGAAATCTTCTTGTCAAAGTAAATAGCAATTAAAAAAACTTAGAAATGGAAATCTTCTTGCTGAAGTAAAGAGCAATTAAAAAAAACTTAGAAATGGAAATCTTCTTGTCAAAGTAAATAGCAATTAAAAAAAACTTAGAAATGGAAATCTTCTTGCTGAAGTAAATAGCAATTAAAAAAAACTTAGAAATGGAAATCTTCTTGTCAAAGTAAATAGCAATTAAAAAAAACTTAGAAATTGAAATCTTCTTGTTGAAGTAAATAGCAATTAAAAAAACTTAGAAATGGAAATCTTCTTGTCGAAGTAAATAGCAATTAAAAAAAACTTAGAAATGGAAATCTTCTTGCTGAAGTAAATAGCAATTAAAAAAAACTTAGAAATGGAAATCTTCTTGTCAAAGTAAATAGCAATTAAAAAAACTTAGAAATGGAAATCTTCTTGTTGAAGTAAATAGCAATTAAAAAAAACGTAGAAATGGAAATCTTCTTGTCAAAGTAAATAGCAATTAAAAAAAACTTAGAAATGGAAATCTTCTTGTCAAAGTAAATAGCAATTAAAAAAACTTAGAAATGGAAATCTTCTTGCTGAAGTAAAGAGCAATTAAAAAAAACTTAGAAATGGAAATCTTCTTGTCAAAGTAAATAGCAATTAAAAAAAACTTAGAAATGGAAATCTTCTTGCTGAAGTAAATAGCAATTAAAAAAAACTTAGAAATGGAAATCTTCTTGTCAAAGTAAATAGCAATTAAAAAAACTTAGAAATGGAAATCTTCTTGTCAAAGTAAATAGCAATTAAAAAAACTTAGAAATAGAAATCTTCTTGTCAAAGTAAATAGCAATTAAAAAAACTTAGAAATGGAAATCTTCTTGTCAAAGTAAATAGCAATTAAAAAAACTTAGAAATAGAAATCTTCTTGTCAAAGTAAATAGCAATTAAAAAAAACTTAGAAATGGAAATCTTCTTGTCAAAGTAAATAGCAATTAAAAAAACTTAGCAATGGAAATCTTCTTGTCAAAGTAAATAGCAATTAAAAAAACTTAGAAATAGAAATCTTCTTGTCAAAGTAAATAGCAATTAAAAAAAACTTAGAAATGGAAATCTTCTTGTCAAAGTAAATAGCAATTAAAAAAAACTTAGAAATGGAAATCTTCTTGTCAAAGTAAATAGCAATTAAAAAAAACTTAGAAATGGAAATCTTCTTGTCAAAGTAAATAGCAATTAAAAAAAACTTAGAAATGGAAATCTTCTTGTCAAAGTAAATAGCAATTAAAAAAAACTTAGAAATGGAAATCTTCTTGCTGAAGTAAATAGCAATTAAAAAAAACTTAGAAATGGAAATCTTCTTGCTGAAGTAAATAGCAATTAAAAAAAACTTAGAAATGGAAATCTTCTTGTCAAAGTAAATAGCAATTAAAAAAAACTTAGAAATGGAAATCTTCTTGCTGAAGTAAATAGCAATTAAAAAAAACTTAGAAATGGAAATCTTCTTGTCAAAGTAAATAGCAATTAAAAAAACTTAGAAATGGAAATCTTCTTGTCAAAGTAAATAGCAATTAAAAAAACTTAGAAATGGAAATCTTCTTGTCAAAGTAAATAGCAATTAAAAAAAACTTAGAAATGGAAATCTTCTTGTCAAAGTAAATAGCAATTAAAAAAAACTTAGAAATGGAAATCTTCTTGTCAAAGTAAATAGCAATTAAAAAAAACTTAGAAATGGAAATCTTCTTGTCAAAGTAAATAGCAATTAAAAAAAACTTAGAAATGGAAATCTTCTTGTCAAAGTAAATAGCAATTAAAAAAAACTTAGAAATGGAAATCTTCTTGCTGAAGTAAATAGCAATTAAAAAAAACTTAGAAATGGAAATCTTCTTGCTGAAGTAAATAGCAATTAAAAAAAACTTAGAAATGGAAATCTTCTTGTCAAAGTAAATAGCAATTAAAAAAACTTAGAAATGGAAATCTTCTTGTCAAAGTAAATAGCAATTAAAAAAACTTAGAAATGGAAATCTTCTTGTCAAAGTAAATAGCAATTAAAAAAACTTAGAAATGGAAATCTTCTTGTCAAAGTAAATAGCAATTAAAAAAACTTAGAAATGGAAATCTTCTTGTCAAAGTAAATAGCAATTAAAAAAACTTAGAAATGGAAATCTTCTTGTCAAAGTAAATAGCAATTAAAAAAAACTTAGAAATGGAAATCTTCTTGTCAAAGTAAATAGCAATTAAAAAAAACTTAGAAATGGAAATCTTCTTGTCAAAGTAAATAGCAATTAAAAAAAACTTAGAAATGGAAATCTTCTTGTCAAAGTAAATAGCAATTAAAAAAAACTTAGAAATGGAAATCTTCTTGTCAAAGTAAATAGCAATTAAAAAAAACTTAGAAATGGAAATCTTCTTGTCAAAGTAAATAGCAATTAAAAAAAACTTAGAAATGGAAATCTTCTTGCTGAAGTAAATAGCAATTAAAAAAAACTTAGAAATGGAAATCTTCTTGCTGAAGTAAATAGCAATTAAAAAAAACTTAGAAATGGAAATCTTCTTGCTGAAGTAAATAGCAATTAAAAAAAACTTAGAAATTGAAATCTTCTTGTCAAAGTAAATAGCAATTAAAAAAAACTTAGAAATGGAAATCTTCTTGCTGAAGTAAATAGCAATTAAAAAAACTTAGAAATGGAAATCTTCTTGCTGAAGTAAATAGCAATTAAAAAAAACTTAGAAATGGAAATCTTCTTGTCAAAGTAAATAGCAATTAAAAAAAACTTAGAAATGGAAATCTTCTTGCTGAAGTAAATAGCAATTAAAAAAAACTTAGAAATGGAAATCTTCTTGTCAAAGTAAATAGCAATTAAAAAAACTTAGAAATGGAAATCTTCTTGTCAAAGTAAATAGCAATTAAAAAAACTTAGAAATGGAAATCTTCTTGTCGAAGTAAATAGCAATTAAAAAAAACGTAGAAATGGAAATCTTCTTGTCAAAGTAAATAGCAATTAAAAAAAACTTAGAAATGGAAATCTTCTTGTCAAAGTAAATAGCAATTAAAAAAAACTTAGAAATGGAAATCTTCTTGTCGAAGTAAATAGCAATTAAAAAAACTTAGAAATGGAAATCTTCTTGCTGAAGTAAATAGCAATTAAAAAAACTTAGAAATGGAAATCTTCTTGTCGAAGTAAATAGCAATTAAAAAAAACTTAGAAATGGAAATCTTCTTGTCAAAGTAAATAGCAATTAAAAAAAACTTAGAAATGGAAATCTTCTTGCTGAAGTAAATAGCAATTAAAAAAACTTAGAAATGGAAATCTTCTTGTCGAAGTAAATAGCAATTAAAAAAAACTTAGAAATGGAAATCTTCTTGTCAAAGTAAATAGCAATTAAAAAAAACTTAGAAATGGAAATCTTCTTGTCGAAGTAAATAGCAATTAAAAAAACTTAGAAATGGAAATCTTCTTGCTGAAGTAAATAGCAATTAAAAAAACTTAGAAATGGAAATACTCTTGTCGAAGTAAATAGCAATTAAAAAAAACTTAGAAATGGAAATCTTCTTGTCAAAGTAAATAGCAATTAAAAAAACTTAGAAATGGAAATCTTCTTGCTGAAGTAAATAGCAATTAAAAAAACTTAGAAATGGAAATCTTCTTGTCGAAGTAAATAGCAATTAAAAAAAACTTAGAAATGGAAATCTTCTTGTCAAAGTAAATAGCAATTAAAAAAAACTTAGAAATGGAAATCTTCTTGTCGAAGTAAATAGCAATTAAAAAAAACTTAGAAATGGAAATCTTCTTGCTGAAGTAAATAGCAATTAAAAAAAACTTAGAAATGGAAATCTTCTTGTCGAAGTAAATAGCAATTAAAAAAAACTTAGAAATGGAAATCTTCTTGCTGAAGTAAATAGCAATTAAAAAAAACTTAGAAATGGAAATCTTCTTGTCAAAGTAAATAGCAATTAAAAAAAACTTAGAAATGGAAATCTTCTTGTCGAAGTAAATAGCAATAAAGATGCACAAATCTTATTGAAAATGTATAATTTCTACAATTATAAATGCAAAGTTTTCCCACATGGAAAACTAAACATCTCTAAAGGAGTTATAAGAAACCAAGAATTATCCTTGGCAACGACAGATGAAATAAGAACGGCTTTAATAAAACAAGGTGTAATTGACCACAAATGCATAACCATAAAAAGAAATGGTCAAACCATACAAACTAATACCTATATATTGACTTTTGACACCCCTACAATTCCAAATGAACTAAAAATTGGCTACCTCATTGAAAAAGTAGAGCAATACATCCCAACACCTCTAAGATGCCACAAATTCCATAAATATGGACACCATCTCTCTCTCTCTATCTCTATCTCTATCTCTCTCTCTCTCTCTCTCTGATCAAGCTTCCTGACCTAAAATGCACCAAACATTGATGTTATTGTTTTTATCCTTTCCCTCTGCAAAACAACCAAACCAAACACGATGACTCCATATTTAAAGCATAAAAACTTTTACCAAAATTACTGGATTCGGCTTCAAATAACTCGAAAACGGTTGATATACCATAAAACAACCAACCTCTTTCTAACCTTCCCCCTCTATTTATCCTTCCTCTCTTTAATTCCATCTCTCTCTCTCTCTCTCTCTCTCTACCCCTCCTTCTCTCTCTACTCCTCCAAGAATGCCAACAACAGAATCAAACTGGTCCACAAAGTTGTACCATGTTGATTCATACTAATTTACTTTCTGCTTGCAATTTGGTTGATTAAAAAAAAAAATTTCAGTTTCGTATAAACTTTGCGAAAATTTGGAATACCAATGCTTTTGTATGAGCCGCATTTAATACAATGAATAATTAGCATTAATAATTGCGCTATTTTGTCATATTAGTCTTAGTTGGACTTAAATGACTATCCTATTTGTAAGTTCTACCGAATTTGTGAAGAAAATGTTAAGTCAATGCTTATGCTAAAAATCCGCAAATTTGTGAAACCGCGAATGGTTAGCCCACGAATAGCGGGGGTCCACTTTACTTCTAACTCTGAGAATGTTGTTTTATTTCTTGCTTTTCACAGTGCACACTTCATCTGTGCATGAATGTTTTCGATGTTGAGAGCAAGGATGAATAATATAAGTAAAGGTTAAAAAATTTTTTTTGTTTTTTATGGAAATCGCTCCAGACAAGGCATGAAGCCATTTGATGTAAGGAACTAACAAGAACAAATATGATTATCGCAAAGACAGGAGATGCCTATTGGCCTTAGTCTTGAAAAGACCAAGGCTAAGGTAGGAGGAAAACAGTCATCAGGAAGAGAATTCCACAAGCCTACAGTTCTTGGAAAGAAGCTACTGTAATAGAAAGCTGTATTACAATGATGTATCAAAACAGTGAATTGATGAAGACCACTAGACCAACGAGTCAAACGAGCTGTAACAAAAGAAGCGGGGACTAGATCACATAATTCTGAAGATCACATGCCATTATAGTATTTATAGAAAAGATTGAGACTAGCAACATCATGTCTGTGTGAGAGAGGGTGCAGAGAAGAAAAAAGAGTGTGGCCAATCAAATTACAGACATCTTTCTGCACCTTATCAAGAATCCTCAAATGGGACAAAGAAGTGGTGAGAGGAATGGAATGATGTAAATATTTGAAAGAGAAAGAAAGAGGAGTAAAGCAGAAGAGAGGGGAAGGGGCTATTATAACATAACAATATATTATAAAGTTCTTTGAATCTGTACAGATGTTTTAGATGGTGGGAGGAATGACATAAATAAAAGCCAAATGATGTGAAGCATTGTGAGAGAAATTATTTCAATAGAGAGAGGGCAAGGAAGATAGACAGGGGAGTTTTATGACATCACAATGTATTCTGAAATCCTTTGACCGTGTGAAAACTTGTCTAACCTTTTACATTAATCATTACTATTAGTGACATAAATTATTTTAAAGGAAATACCATTGGTAAATTAGTCAAAAATAATTTATTTTGCTTTACTTACTCATTTGTGACCTATTTTTGTGTTAAAAAATAAAGTTCAATATTTCGAAGAAGTTTTAAGCAATTTAATTTGTCGTAAATAGTGACAGCCATTTTGATTATTTGATTATTTTACTCGCAGTCACTATTTACAGTAAAGTAAGTTGCTTAAAACTTCTTTTAAATATATTTTTTTTTAAATGCAAATAGGTCACAAATGAGTAGGTAAAGCAAAATAAATTGTTTTTTGACTAATTTTCCAACGGTATTTCCTTTTAAATAATTTATGTTGCTAATACCCTTTATAATTTCCTTTTTTTTTATCTATTTATTTAATGTACAATGTTGGCTCAACGTTGGGTCATGGGTAATCTAGTAATTAAAACAATTCTATATAAAGGTTATTTATATAAGGCAATACAATGCAGAGGTGTAACGGATAAACACGAACTGAAGCAAATTAAGACATATAACAGTGGAATGAGTTTTGAAGTTTCCACATTTTATTAATACAAATATACATATATATATATATATATATATATATATATATATATATATATATATATATATATAATAAAGGCATTAAGAAGGCTGAATGCAATGCAGAGAGCCAGATTGATGAGAAGCTAGAAAGAATAAAAATAAACAAATAAACAATCAAAGGAGAGGTCTTACAACTATCTATTCATTTTTCTTTTCAATTTTTCATAATATACAGACAGCATGGTGTTAGCTGTGTGTAATGTCTGGATGATTGGAAATCATTTGATATTTCGGGAGACGCCTCCCTTCACCTAAAATATCTAAAAAGAAAATGCCACAAAGCCATGCAATTAATCAAAGTTCTGGCACACACCAACTGGGGTGCTGACAAAACTACACTCCTAAAACTCTACCGATCCTTAGTTAGATCCAAGCTCAACTATGGATGCTATATATATGGAGCAGCCAGAAAGTTTTATATAAAAGAACTAAATGCAGTACACCACCAAGGATTAAGATTGGCTTTAGGAGCCTTCAAAACCTCCCCAGTGGAAAGCCTGTATACAAAGGCTAACAGAGCCACCATTGACATTAAGACAAAAAACATTAGCACTACAATACTACTTAAAGCTCTTATCATGCCCATCAAATCCTGCATACCAATGTGTTTTCCATCCACAATACGCAAAATTATTTAACGAAAGAGAAAATACTATCAAACCATACAGCCTTAGCATTAAAAAAACCCTCACAGAAGCCCAAATAGACACAACAAAAATCCATGAATCCATCAAATCAAAATCTCCACCTTGGTTAAATAACCATCCATAATATTAAAACTAAGTAAGCACTCTAAAACCAAAACCCATCCTTCAACTATCCATGAAGAACTGCTCAACATTCAAAATACATACAAAGAACACCTACAAATATATACTGATGGATCAAAAGATGGAGATAGAGTAGGATGCGCGGCCATCCATAAGAAAATGAAAGAAAAGACTCCCGGATGGGGCTTCCATGTATAACGCAGAAGTATCTGCCATCGACTTGGCACTAAATATCATAGCATCCCAAGAACACAAAAAATACCTGATACTTACAGACTCTTTATCAGTGCTCATATCAATAAAGGAAAAAAAATGACAAACCCCTTGATTACAAAGTTGCTGAATAGAATAAATGCTCTAACAGTAAATAAAGAAATAATCTTCTGCTGGATTCCAAGCCATATCGGTATCCACATGAATGAAAAAGCTGATAAAGCTGCAAAAGAGTCATTACAATTAAACCCCACAACAGAAAAAATCCCTTATACGAACTTAAAACCAAAAACAAATACATATATTCTCAAAAAGTGGCAGGAATCATGGAACTCCTGTATAGAAAATAAATTATACCAAGTGACACAGACCATCGGAATAAGTGACACCAATACAAGGATGTCGAGAAGAGAGGAGGTGACAATAACTAGACTCAGAATAGGACACACCTATGCCACCCACTCGTACTTGCTGAAGGGAGAAGAAGCACACATTTGCATATCATGCCAAGAACCCTACACAGTGCATCATATACTGGTAAGCTGTATAGACTGTAAACAGATCCGACTGAGACACTACGAAGAAAATAACCTGAAGAAAATCTTCAACAAAGTTGACCCGAATAAAATTTTTAAATTTCTAAGAGCAACGAAACTATATAACAAAATATAGTCGAAATGTTCCTCTGAAACGTTTGTAACATTCAACTCCCATACTACAACTAATGTTTCGGCATTAAATGCCCCACAAGAGGTTGATATGCTGTGAAACAAATCAATCAATCAATCCCCTTGTTAAAAATGGACACAAAAGCAAAGTCTGACTGCGTGAAATTCAGCAAGATGGATGCTAGAAAGTAGAAATGAAAATATATATATATATATTTTATTAAAAAAAATTTTTTATATTATATTACATTCTTACTTGCATCAGTGTGGTTTGATAGAAGTTCCGTGTAATATGATATTTTTAGAAGAAAATTTACCTTCTTCAGATGTGTGTTCAACCTTAATTCAAACGTGCATAAGAAAACCGTTTATTGTATTAACAAAAAAGGTGGAAACTTCAAAACTCATTCCACCTGTATATGTCTTACTTTGCTTCAGTTTGTGTTTATCCGTTACAGCTGGTGCTACCAGACTGTCTGAAGATACCGGCTTCCTGGCCCAAAATGCACCAAATATTGATGTTTTATTGGGGTTTTTTTTTTCTCTTTGCAAAACTCAATAATCTTCTGCAAAACAAAAAAACAATTTTCCTCCCTCCGCTCTCCCTCCACTTCACTCAACCAAATACCACGAATAAATACTTGAACATATAAGGAATTTGAAGCATAAAAACTTTTATTAAAATGACCAGATTCGGCATTAAATAACCCGAGGATGGTTGACATGCCGTAAAACAAAACAACCAAACCTTATCCGTTACACCTCTGCATTGTATTGCCTTCAATAAATTACCTTTATATACACACTAAGCAATGCTTCAAGCAAACTACATTGGCCTCTTAAATAATTTCTGTTTTGCATCTTTTTTTTTTTTCTTTTCCAGCCAAATTGTTATGCCAAGATTATCACAGTTGAAGCACACAAGAAGATTGTGATCTACTCAAAACGAGACATCGATGTGAACGAAGAAATTACATACGACTACAAATTCCCTCTGGAAGAAGAGAAAATCAGCTGTCTGTGCGGAGCTCAGGGTTGCAAGGGTACCTTGAACTGAGCCCGCTCTCTCCTATGGCAGAGAAACAAGACCTAAAAAGAAGAAAGAAAAGGAAAAATATTGAATTTTGGGTTAGCCCGACATAATGTCATTACCATTTGTTTGGATTGCCATCAGAATTATCACTTGCACACTTCAAAAATCCATTCTTCTCTTGTACAAAAACATTCTATGAAAACAGCAATACTTACTGCTACCTATGTCCTGTTATACTTAACACGTTGGCAGGAGAACACTGGCCTTCTCTCAGAAGAAACTGTTGCTGGTTCGGTTCAAGTGAGCATTTATTATATTGAAAACAGTGCATTTAGATATGAAAACTAATTTAAAGTAAACACTTGCGGCTTTTTTACAGATTTGAAAATCAGACGAATAATATTTTTAGGATGTGGCTAAAAATAGATGACTTAATGACTGTAACATGCCGCCTGTTGAGAAAATGTTCCATCGTAAAGGATCTGATAGACCTTATGCGTGCTGTGGATGCGCATGCAACAAATATGGCTGTTTGCCAACAAAACAAATAATTCAAAAAATCGATGCAAAGACAGAATGCTATAAGATAGAATTTGATTCTGATGAAAAATGAGTGTAAATTATTGTGATTTACAAACTGACATTTTTTAATTTTTTTTTTTTTTTTTTTTTTTATAAATACTGTTTGACGTCTTTGATAGACAGATTCTTTCTGAAACTGACTGCTTAGCAGCTTAAATAACTCTTGTACCATTGTTCATTGGACAGAAAATGAAAAAAGACACATATTACCCGAAAAGAAATAAATAAATAAAAATGAAAATAATAATTAAAAAAAAAAACTGCTGCTGATTATGATATACATATTTATCCCCCGCCCGCACAAACAAAGACTGAAAAATGAAAACCATGTGCTTCAGATCTGTTGGGGTGAAAAAAGAAAAAAAAATTTCTTTCCTTCCAAAATGGTGTGAGAGAGAGAGAGAATGAGAATGAAAGTTTATAATATATATGTGTGTACGTACGTGTGTGTGTGTGTGTATATATATATATATAAATGTGTGTATATATATATAAATGTGTGTATATATGCATGTGTATAAGATTCATATAAAGATAAAATCCAACAGAATGTATAAAAAAATAAATGGAAAGGAGGAACCACCACAAAATATAAAAGAAAGATTCAAATTAAAAAAAATAATAATTTGTTTGACTAATATTTTGTTTCTTTTATTACAAGAAACTTTATCAAAGTGAACAGAATTTATATATTTTTTTATCAATTTAGTAGAATAGATGGATATAAGGAATAAAAAAAGAGGTGAGTCATGGGGGGATAGAGGAAGAGGGTTGTGTAGAATGTCGGAAGAGGAAACAGACATGTTGGCGATTGATCGTTTATACATCAGCAGTACTCTGAACATGTCGGTGCAAAGATGTAAAGTATGTGAAATTGAGGGGGTGAGGAATATAACTCATATCAAGTATATTTACATCTCTCTCTCTCTCTCTCTCTATATATATATATATATATATATATATATATATATATATATATATATGGTGGCTGTTTATTTGATTCTGAGTATGACCACTTTTTGCGTATCGAAGTGGCATTAGAATAAAACCTCCCAGTGAGCAGCGCGGATATGCTAGACTTTTATAGGCCATACCACAGAAGTGGCAGGTGTTGGGATGATCTGAAGGGATGCCATAATTGAAGCCACCTCTTCTTGTCCGTGCTTGATTTTGAAGCACATGCACTCTGTTGGTGATTCTGCAAACTGGCACACGACATAGTTACCCAATTGCATGTTCGCTGTTCCATATATATATTATATATATATATATGGATATATATCCAAATATATATCCAATATATATATATATCCAATATATATATATATATATACAATATGTATATATATATATATGTATATATATATATATATATATATATATATACAATATGTATATATATATATATATATATATATATATATATATATATATATATATATATATATATACAATATGTATAAAAATGATAAAAAAATATCAATTTTAATCACTTTGATAAAGTTTCTGTCAAAAGAAACAGTATTAGTCAAACAAATATGCTTTTGATTTGAATATGTCTTCTATATTTCGTGGTGATTCCACATTTCCATTTATTTTTCTGTACATATGTATATGCATATTACACTGGTAATTGCTGATACTAGGTTGCTCACTTGTTTGCACCTTCTATGTAAAGTTTTTTTTTTTCTTTTTTTTTTTCTTACTTCTCAGAGTATTATATACCAAAAAGTAAAATGTAGCAATCATTTTGAAACAATTGTTGAAGTGCTATAAAATATCCACACTGTTTGGTGGATCGGGTGGCAGCAGGCAAAGACTTAAACAGCGAGGAAGTTCAACCGCAAACAGCAAGGAAATAAAAAAATAAAAAACTTTTAAAAAAAAGAAAAAAAAAAGGAAAATGTTATTTAAAACTGAGGCAGTTAGGTTTTGTTTTCTTTTCCTCCTCTTTTACATTATTTCGAACACACACATGCGCGTGTGCGCACACCCACACACCCACTCTCTGTTAAATACTGAAGCCTTGTCCTTTTCAACAGCATAGTGTTGATTATATGCTTGTAAAATACATCATCCTCCATATCATTTGATCAGTAAATTAATCTTTTGTGTGACCTCCATGTGAATTGTATGAATGCACATTTTAAAACCACTTATCAGGCTGCATGGGTATTAAAAGTTAATTTCTTTTGCTCTCATTCCTCTCATAGTAAAACAAGGCTTTTGTTAAGTCAACTAGATAAGTTTATATTCAATATATATATATATATATATATATATATATTAGTAATCCAGGTAAGGTTTGTGTCCACAGGTTAAAATCCAGAGAATATTTGTGTTTATAGATATTTATATAATGTTTTTTTTTTACACAAACATGTAGCTACACGTCATGACACGTTTCTAATACCGCAGTTCTTGTAAACCTGGCATCATCAGGCACATGAGAAAAATGAGAAATTTTTTTCTTATTTGCCTGATGATGCCAGGTTGTCAAGAGCTGCAGTTGAAACTTGTCATGACGTGTAGCCAGATGTTTGTATAAATAAAACCATTATATAAATAATAAATTTTTATGATTACAAAATAATAAATACAGAATAAAGATATATTTAAGATTGGATTTTGATTCTTATGTTTGGTTTGTTGGTGCTCTAGTTTATTAGCGATAATTTATTTGATTATTATTAATTGTATATTAACAAATTCAGTTTTCAAAAATAAATCCAAGTGTTTTGCATTTTTTGTGATTTCTTATTTTGTATAAGTCTTAATATTTATTTACTTAGTTTGTAAAGTACTGATCGACTGTTTTAAATCATTTTAATATTTTTTTTTTTATATTTTAACATTTTTTTTGTTTATTAATTTAGTTGTTATATAAAGATATTTTTTTTTAAACTGTTATTAATCAAGAAATGTTGGAAAAATCATTTATGAATTATCTAAACAATTCTGATTTTTCTAAAAAAAATTTCTACAACCATTTCGGCCTAACAATTTGCCTTGTGCATGCAGAGGTTAAGAACGAGAAAGAAAAGAGTTGCGTCCCCTTTTTCTCTTTTTGTTTCATCTTATGTCAAGTATGTCTTTTCAAGTGTTTGTATTACTTTCTTGTGTTATAGCAATGGAAATTTTGAGAGTGATTTATATTTTCTTTTTTTTTCTTTGTTAAAAAATTCTTAAACTGGTGACTATTTTAATGCTAAACGTTTTTTTAGTACGTATTTTTATGCAAGTGGGGATAATGTAGAGTCATTTTATTTTTTTTTTTTTATTAGATTTTAAATTTTTATATAAAACTCTGTAAACTTCAGGTGAAAGTCAACATAGTTATTTTACTGCACTATTACAACTGTATAACTGAAGGATGGGTTCTAAAATTCTCTCTAAACGAGAAAAGGCTACTGAAGATATGCTCAAGTCTTTAACTTTTTTCTCCGTATGATGCAAACATATCTCACTGCCACTTGCTATTCACTACAGTAGCAAGACACGTTCTTAACTCTTTTGTTCAGAAATTTCTGATTGCTTGATGTGTCATATGTATTATCTGGGTAATTACAGACATAAATTATTTCAAAGGAAATACAGTTGGGAAATTAGTCAAAAACAATTTATTTTGCTTTAACTACTCATTTGTGACCTGTTAGCATTTTAAAAAAATAAATAAATATTTAATAGAAGTTATAAATATTTAACGTTCACGTAAATACCGATTCTGAGCAAAGTAGTCATCTCGTTTAACGTAATCAGGATGGCTATTTTGTTCAGAATCGGTACTTATGCCAACTTAAAAAGCTTATAACTTCCAATAAATACTAAATTTATGTACTACAATTATTTATATTTATATTTTTTGTGGAGGTGTGGGAGAGTCACCAACAAAAATTTATTTGTATAAATTAATAATTCCCTTCCCACAATGGTATTTTTAACTTCTGTACTATAATTTAGAGAATAATTTTTATTCATGAACTCTCAACTTCCATTTGTATCATTACTCATGTTTCTAATATTAAGGGATGTGTCATCAGTATATCTGTAAAACAAAATTTTAAAAATAAATAAATTTAAAAAAAAAATTTAAAAATTAAAAAATTAAAAAAGAAAAAAAATATGAAATATATTTTTCAACCAATCTTCCCAAATAAACAATGAAGACCATTGAAGGAATGTAAAGACAAAAAAGAAAGTTATTAACATGAATAAAAAGGACAGAATTCACAAATACTATAAACACAACTTTTGTTGACTATTTGGTGTTTTACTAAATATTTCTGCACATAACATTTTTTTGGTAATTGTTAAAACAGGATATTATTGTGTGATATTTGACGATTAAATTATCAGCTTTTCAAAATAGATACATTTTTTTTTTTTTTTTAAACAATCCTGCTTCCTTATTAATTAGTTTTTTTTTTTGTTTGTTTTTTTAGTTTTTTTGATTTTCAGTTTTCTATATCAGTTTGAATCAGCAGACCTGCTATTTTTTCAGTCCGTCCATGGAATCAAATAATATATAGACAACTCTTATCTTTTTTTTTTTTTTAATCTCATACCAACATATTGTTGGTCATTTAATAAAAGAATTAACTATGATAGATTCTGAAATGCATTAGCGTAATACTTTAAATAACATTAATATAACCAGGAATTATGAGGTGACTATGATTTTGAAAATCTAAAAATTATGAGGTGACTATGATTTTGAAAATCTAAAAATTATGAGGTGACTATGATTTTGAAAATCTAAAAATTATGAGGTGACTATGATTTCTAAATACTTGCTTCTTAAATTCCTTTTATATGTGAAGGATAAGTAATCCTTACTATTACCGACATAAATTATTTTAAAGGAAATACTGTTTGTAAATTAGTCAAAACAATTTATTTTGCCTTACCTACTCATTTGTGACCTATTTGCGTTAAAAAGAAAATATTTGAAATTTGCATAAATACCGATTTTCGGCAAAGCAGCCATTTTGTTTACGTTACTGACGAAACAAAAGTGGCTGCTTTGTTCAGAATCTGTATTTACACAAACTTTTAAAGGTATATATAACTTTTCTTTTATCGCAAATACGTCACAAATGAGTAGGTAAAGCAAAATAAATTGTTTTTGACTAATTTTCCAGCTGTATTTTCTTTAAAAAAAAAAAAAACTTATGTCAGTAATAGTAATGATTACTGAAAGAAATTATAAAATTTGGCAGTATGTGGTAAATTTGATCGTAGTATGTTGAATCCAAACGTCCTTAATACTATAAGCATATAGCAGTAATAATATTACTGTCATATGACTTATACCAATATGCCGTGGTTTTTATTCCAATGGCCTCTTCAAAGCCAACACTTTGACAATATTACAATATTATTATTCATTTTCTTCTGTGTTTATCCTATCCAACGGGGTCCACTGGACTTCTCCCTCCATCATACATGATCAAAAACTTGGTTAGGATGAAGTCCGATCGTCTTTAGATCTTGATGTAGACTATCTAATCAACTTTGTTTAAGTCGCCTCTTGATCTTTTCGCAGGAGCCTCCATCTTGAATCCTGTTGTCATGATGGTGTTATTATTTGCAAGAATATAAGTATTACAATAATATATATATATATATAAATATGTGTATAAGGTATAATCCTTATCAGTGGTGTTTGTTTTTGTTTGTTTTTTTACTAATGTGTCACCACTTATCAAGGCCAGGGGGCCACTTGAGGATAAGGCTTAAAGAGATTTTCAGTTGGACGATGAATGGCACCACAAGAAGATTGGAATCAGTGGTTTTCCTCTATCAAGAGATTTGCTTAGAAATACGTTTTTTTTTTAAACTTATTGCTTATAATTTGAAGCAATTATACTTTCTTTTTTTTTTCTTTTTTTAAATAAAATTTTAATATTTAATAATTCTGCTGTTTTTTTTTAATTATTTATTAATGATAAATTAAAAATAATGTGATTATCTAGAATTATCAACTCCCATAATGACTGGAAAGCTGAATTAGAAAAAATATGCCTTTTTTTTTTTTCTTTTTTTTTTCTTAAAAAAAAGTTTTAAATAAATTATCAAATTTACTTTAAATAATCTTTTGAAGTTTATATATTTTTTTTAGATTAGGAATATTTTAATAAGTTAATTACTTTTGTATAACATTTTTATTTCCTACTTATTTAGCAATTACTATTCAAATGTTGTCTATGCTTGACAAAGACATTTTACAGTGACACATTTTGCACTGCAATATTGGATTTACATTTAAGCATATTTTTCATTTTTGTAACATATTGAAATATTTTAAATAAATACAAGGAATTTACATCATTGCCTATCAGTGTATGACTTGCCTGTGTGTGTGTTTCTCTCTCTCTCTCTCTCTCCCTCTCTCTCTCTCTATATATATATATATATATATATATTCATGCAAACATTATTAAAAATAACAGAACTCGTCTGTCTAGTTATACCTTTTTCAATCTTTCTAATGATTTTTTTTTGTGTTAAAATAAAAAAGAATTAAAAAAATGATAAAAGTTCCGTATGTGTCACTAACGCTTTCGATTCCTCTTCAGGTTTTTAAAATACATCGGAGAGACGCGCATGTAAGATGTTCTTTTACATGCACGTCTCTCCGATATATTTTAAAAACTCTCCTTTAACAAGCTTTTTAGTCCATTTTGCCATCAATACCTGAAGATGACTCGAAGAGAAATCGAAAACGTTACTGACACATACAGAACTTTTATCAATTTGTTTTTGATTTTAACACAAAATTATTAGAAAGATTGAAAAGATTAAATAAGGTATAACTAGACAGATGAATTCTGTTATTTTTAATAATGTTTGCATGTGTGAAAAAATGCTGCCTAAATACACACACAATATATATATATATATATATATATATATATATATATATATAGATCTTGGGTTAACTTTTTTACATGATCATTTATTTGCGCTCCAGTATAAATATATATATATAAATACATATATATATATATATATATATATATAAATATAATATATATATATATATATAAATATAATATAATATATATATATATATAAATATTATATATATATATATATATATATAAATATAATATATATAAATATAATATATATATATAAATATAATATATATAAATATAATTATATATATATATATATATATATATATATATATAAATATAAAGATAAATACATACATATATATATATATATATATATATATATATATATATATATTATTTCTCTATCTCTTTCATTATCCCCCATGTAATTATTCCCTATTCATTTTAACAACTCTGTAGTTTGGTTTCATCATATATTTTTTTTTTTTTTTTACTATTTACTTTGATCACTTCAGAGCCCGAATGCCTACTTGTCCTGACAATGTAAAGTTTTTAAGTTTTAGAAAAATAAAGTTTTTTGTCAATTTTCAATGTGTCCTACACTTAAACTAACTTGATGATTTTATAAACCGGTTTTATTCGTCTTTGCTTTGATCTTTTTACACTCATGCAATTTTAACAATTTAGTATGAAGAGAAAAAAAAAAAGAAAGGAAGGTACAGTAGGGTTAGGGGGGATCATCTTTAGCCGTGTTTGTCGACCTTATTTAATCAGAGTTCATTATGGTCCATGCATGTAAACATCTAGGAAAGCACTTTGTCATAAAAACATTAACTTCAGTTGTAAATCAAAAAAATATTATTTAGATGAATATTTTATTTTAATCTTCTATTTAACGTCACGTTTGTCTTGTTTAAAGGTCAGATGTTTTCTGATATTACGCAAGCTCACTCTCCACTTCTCACGGTTGAGTGGGTCAACTGTCTTCAAATTCAACTCTGTATGGTCTTATCTGATCACTTGCTTCCAAGTTTTCCTTGGCCGGTCAAGCTTCCTGCGATTCAAGACATTCATGCTTCTGCAATGGTTTATCCAGGAGGATAAACGTTCCACATGACCGTACCAGCGTAACCGATTCGTCCTTACGATAACCTCTATGCTGGGCAAGTGTAGTGCTTCCAGCAAATCCTCTGACCTAAGGTGTTGGGTTTGGTCAGCTTTCACATTGCAGATCCATCTGATCATGAATCTGTCATTGTGCTGCAGACGGGCAAGAGACGACTATGAGCTCGGGATTCACTGCAATATAAAATGATGCTCCTGACTCAGATGTTAGTCAACTTATCCCGAATTTACTTATTTACAAAAAAAAATAATTGTACAATCAAATACAGAAATCGGTTGAAAGTTTGACAAAGAGAGGATATTTTTAAATTTTTGATAATTGGATTATTTTTGTAAATGTAAGAAAATGAGGAAATATAACCAATGAAAGATGTATTAGCAAATAGATGAATTAACTGAGACATTTGCAGAAAATTAATTTGAAAAAAGGAAAGAAAAAGGGGGCATTTTTAACAAGAGCCAACAAAACAAAAAAAAAAGGGGTGAAAAAACAAAAAAAAATATACAACAAATAAATCTTACCAAAAGCAAGATAAGTTACTCTTCTACCTACCTGGATAGGTTTAATTGTGTTTTAACTTATTTTAAATAGGGGTGGGACGTAATGGGTGAAAATTTCAGATTCATGCGAGTAGTATTTTTTTGTGTTCATTTACACATAAATAACACTAAACAATCAAACATTTTGCAAAATTTAGAAGGTGCAGACCAAAAATAGCCGTTAGGGCTCCACGGGACTCAAAATCCATCATTTTTCGGTAAAAAAGTGGTTTCATGTGACATTGCAGGTTCTAAAACATCCTCAAAAGCTATGAATGGATAAGGATGGTTAAATCTGATATAGTACTTTAATTTAGGACAATTTTCAGACTGTGAAAGGGTTTTCATGAATATAAAATAGCCAAAAACTATTGGCCTGCACCTTCTGAATTGTGCAAAATTTTCAAAATGTTTGATTGTTTAGTGTTATTTATGTATAAATGAACACAAAAAAATACTACTCGCATGAATCTGAAATTTTCCCCCATTACGTCCCACCCCTTCTGAATTTTGCACAATTTTCAAAATGTTTGATTGTTTAGTGTTATTTATGTATAAATGAACACAAAAAAATACTACTCGCATGAATCTG
The DNA here is from genome assembly GCA_963556195.1 of Sepiola atlantica. Lineage (NCBI taxonomy): Eukaryota > Metazoa > Mollusca > Cephalopoda > Sepiida > Sepiolidae > Sepiola > Sepiola atlantica. Next base: position 21,879,848 of record OY744550.1, read on the forward strand.
AAATTTTCACCCATTACGTCCCACCCCTACTTTTAAAACGTTTTTTAGTTAAATACAGAATTAGTTACAACTCTGTTAAGTTAGAACAAAAAAAAAAATGTCTGACATTACAGTCACATGGAGTCTCGATAATCACTCAAAAATCCCAAACTAAACAAAATACTGGGAGAACATTACATTTTTACACGATTAGTGACTTTTTGTGGATGTTTTTCTACCAGTATTTTGTTTAATTTTCGATTTTTGAGCGATTATCAAGGGTCCTTGTACAGTCCTCATGCCCAGCCATTTTGTTTTTATTTTAACTGAACAGGTGGACACCAGTTTTGTTTTGAACAAAAGGAAAACACTTTAAAATAAAATAAAACAAAAAACTTACACAGGTAGGTAAAAGAGTAACTTATCTTGCCTTTGGTAACATTTATTTGTTATTTACACCTCTTTTCTTTTTTTTTTTGTTGGCTCTTGTTAAAAATGCCTGAAAAAAATTTAAAAGACAAATATACCTTAATTCAAAGAATCACTAACAATACAATTACGTCGAATAATTGTTGATTACTGAAATTTCCTTTTCTAAAACCAATATTTAAATATCAGTTTCATCAAATGTTTTGCTGGCTTGGCAGGCCGAGAGCAGGCTCAAGGCGTTTCCTCGAATAGTGGTGATGGAGAGGTGCTCACAAAGCCAAGTAAATTCACAAATAACTTAAATTAGCAGCCTCGTAACTCTCACTTCCCTTATTTTGTCCTTTAGTCCTCAAATTCCATGAGCAAGGTTTCTGACAAAGGGGGAAGAATTGCTGTTTTCTGGGTCAGAATCTATCCATCTAACACTAATCTTTAGCTAGTTTTTGACCTTGAAGTATTATATATTTTTTTTTTAGCTCATTACATCAAGTGGCTTCATGCCTTGTCTGGAGCGATTTCCATAAAAAAGAAATTAAAGAAGAAGTTTAAAATTTCAGGAAATTCAAAACCAAATGCAGTCAGTTTCCCTAGATCAGACAAAATGATTAAAATTACCAAATGGGCAAGCATATAGATCGACGTCCCCCAACATAATGTATAATAAACCTAAATTGGGAGCTGCGCAGCGAGATGTCTGTTTACATTAGTTTTAAATTTCTGCATGTCAGTACCGTCGGGGAAACAGGGGGCAGGGAGGGAGTTCCAGAGGCCAGCAGCACGAGGAACGAAGCTATTGGAGTAGAAAGCTCTCAGGCATCTGGGGACCTCCACAGTAAATGGATGGGATTTAGCTTTAGTAGGCGGTTTACCCATGTGTTTCTACTAGTGTTGGGACGATTAAACAGAATCGGGGGGGGGGGGGGGGGACTTTTGGGGTATCAGAATTGGAAAAAATTGTGCCTATTTTCCGATGTCAGAAACGATTCTTTCAATTGTTTTTTTGTTTTTTTAATTTAAAAAAAAAAATTTTTTTAAACTTAATTTATCATTGTTAGTACTAATCATAAATATTTATTGATTTTAAGCTACCAGTAAAACTAAAATCTATAGATTCCCTCCCCCCTCTCACACACACACAAGTGTAGGTATTTTTACGCTTGCAAAATATATGCACATATTACGTGGGTGTTTTACGGAAATCAAGAAAATTAAAAGAAAGAAAAATTATTTAGTTTTTAAAAAAATCGGAATCGGGAATTCACAACAGAATCGGTAATTGTATCGGAATCAGGAATTCAGAACAGAATCGGTAATTGCATCGGAATTGGGGAAAAATATTGGGATCGTCCCATCACTAGTTTCTACATTAGTAGGTGGTTTACCTGCACGCATATAGGGCAGTTAACTTGTACAAAAAAACGAAATGTTGCATTATTAATAATCTTTATTAATTTTTACGGTAGGAATCAAAGATTCAACTAAAATCATATAAGAACAGAATTTTTAATTAAATAAAAAAGCATTTTTGTTTTAAATCACTGAATCTTAAGTCAGTCTTGATAAACACGTCTTTTATCTTAAAAGAAAGACAAAATAAGTAATCAGCAGACAACACTAATGTTTCCGATTGCAATTTATGGAACAGACCGGAAATGGCCGAAGCAGTTCACAATAGGAAAAAAGCAGACGACACTAAGCATGCGAAGGCAAACCAAAATGAATTTAACCGCGGTTTCGGTTTTAAAAAAATATATATATATGGTTGAAAAACTTCCTCAGAAAAAAAATTTTTTTTTTTAATAAACTTTATTTATAAAGTTGATTCATTTACTGATTTGAAGAAAATTATTAAACCCATTCAATTTACCCCAACCGTAATTCCAGCGACAGCTCGGTCATTTCCGTTCTGTTCCATAAATCACGATCAGAAACGTTTGTGTCAATATGGGTCCTATTCTGTTGAAGTACTACTTATTTTTTGCCAAGTCAAGAGCTAATTTCAGCAAGTTTGGAGCAATTTTTTTATTTTTTTTATTCATCCCAAATAAGGCATATTGCCACTGATACACAAGGGGATACTGGGATTAGGGGCTAGATTTGTACAGGGCATCCTAATTAGGGAGTTGTGCAGCAAGATGTTTGTTCACATTACATTTAAATTTCTGCATGTTTGTTTGGGGAGCAGGGAGAGAATTCCAAAGGCAAGCGGGCTGTTGGAGTAAAAAATAAAAAATCCTGAGCCGGTTATTGTGATCTACACTAACCAGATACTGGCCGGTGATAACAGAACGATTTCAGATTAAGTATTGTTTATTTTATAATGTTCATCGACGTTTCGTTTTTATGAAATTTATTCCACTAAACAATCGATCAATAGTAAAAATTAAAACAGATAATAATCTATATATCATGCAGAAATGAAAAATACACATGAGAAGTCTTAGCCGGAATGATGTCATAATAGACATGGCGTTGCCTCGGATGATAACTAGGGGGATGCGCTGGAACATCCAAGTGGACTGCTCTCTCGAGCTTGTTCTCTATTTATAATGTTATTTATTGAAAATATCTAAAAATGTTTTTTTTTTTTATTACGTCTTATTTTTAGAAGCTCTTTGAGAATGATCCCTAATTGTAATCCCCAAACCGTAAATATGCATACGTTTAAAGATTAAGAGAGTGTCCATATCAAATATCTGTATATAATAACTAGTAAAAGGCTTACCCTAATCTGACTGACAACTACCCCGAACTTAAGGTTAGTGGTACCATAATCCTTTTTTCCTATCTTTTAAGCCTGAAATTAGCGACACCCCCCCCCCCCCCAAAAAAAAAATCGATCGCCATCTTTGATTGATTTGTGTTTGGTTAAGGGAAAGTAACAAAACAAATTTTGAAGTAAAAAAAACTTAGTTCCAGAACTTAAAAATTATACAGATCGGTAGAAAACTAAATTTTAATGTGTTTGGTACAAGTTGTATATTTTGCATATTTTCGATTACTAGGTTGTTAACTATACTGCATGAATGCCGAATTTGGTTCGATTAATGACTAAATTAATTAATGACTAACAATATCGATTAAATTCAACTTTCAAAATTTGTTTTTTTTTAAGGAGGGGGTGGGGTGAAAGTCTATATAAAATTTGTCAGACAAGTTCTCGCCTGTCTCTGGCAATTCATGTTCAAACTTAACCTTTTACATATTAGGTCGTTACAAAAATAATGGCTGATTTCAGACATACATTTATTGATGAAGAGGTACTCTTTAGGCTGAAGCGCCAGATTTCCGTGACTTTGCCTCGGCAACGATCAGGCAGGTTGCAGAAGCGCCCAAGAACTGACGAGACGAAAACGAGGCTGAAACTGCCAAGCGCTGATGGAAGACTTTCAAAGAAAAAATACATAGATAAAAAGAAAAAAAACAGAACAAACCGTACCTGAAGAACTATAAATAAATATATTTTTATTTTTTGGTGAGCCAAATGAACCATTGTCAATCAAATGTGTAGTGTAAATGTTTTGATTTGTTTGTGAAAATAATGTTGTTGTTTTTTTTTTTGGGGGGGGGGGGGTAAAAATCTTTTTTTACATAAAACAAAGAAAGAAATGAAAATGTTATGCTTTTAAATTAGTCCTTCCGGAGATTGGACGACCTGACACAGCTGATAATATTCATTGTTGTTGCAATAGAATGCGATTATTGTTTTCTTCCAAATATTGTCAGCTGCTTGCTATAGCCTGCTTGGCGAATGAATGCTGCAACCTGATTGGTTAATACTTCGTAAGCTCTTGGGCGTTTGTGAGACCTGCCCGATCGTTGCCGACGCAAAGTCACGGAAATCTGGTGCATCAGCTATAAGAGTACCAAAATTTTTCACTTTTCTAATACTCTGTAAATGACATGAAACTGTTGCAGTGCTGACAGCAAGTGTTTGAGACATTTCTTTGACACTTTGACGTGGATTTTGCTCAACATGTGTTTGCAATTGTTCATTGTCAAGATTACACGGCTGTCCTCTACCTTCTTCATCTTCAAGGCTTTCATCTCCACTACGGAATTTCTGGAACCATCTTCGTACTGTCCGATCGTTTGTGGATCCATCTCACCATGCTTTATTGATATTGGCGGAAGTTTCGGAGGCATTGTGCCCAAATTTGAACTCATGCAACATAAGAAGGTGAAGGTTGTTTTGGCATGTTCATCATTAAGGGTCTTCTATGCTTCAAAAATGCATTCTATCTGAAAAAAAGTTACAAATTATTATTGAGAACACATTAATTATTATATATGTTAAAATTTACCAGAAATAAACTACAAATTCTGTGTTAAAATGACTTTTTAAAACACAGCGCTTCAGGCGGCCATTATTTTTTGTAACGACCTAATATTTTAAAAGTATGTTATAATTCTAAACAATTTTATTCAATTAATGCAATGATCAATCATTACCTTAAGTCAGTGGTTCTCAACCTTTTTTACCCATGGCCCCCTTTTCCCTTCTTTTATTTTCTTGGTGCACTCCTTCATAACTATTGGTCATAAGAAGCCGTGAACATAAAGTTTGAGGTTTTAATAATCAAAGAAAAAGTATATAATTAAGCTTTATTTTTAAATGAAAACTAATTTCATTTAAATAAGGTATTCGTCAACAATTATAATAATGATAAATAGTAATAATAATAATAATAATAATCAAAATGATAAATAGTAATAATAATAATCAAAATGATAATTAGTAATAATAATAATCAAAATGATAATTAGTAATAATAATAATCAAAATGATAATTAGTAATAATAATAATAATAATAATAATAATCAAAATGATAAATAGTAATAATAATAATCAAAATGATAATTAGTAATAATAATAATAATAATCAAAATGATAAATAGTAATAATAATAATCAAAATGATAATTAGTAATAATAATAGTAATAATAATCAAAATGATAAATAGTAATAATAATAATCAAAATGATAAATAGTAATAATAATAATCAAAATGATAATTAGTAATAATAATAATCAAAATGATAATTAGTAATAATAATAATAATAATAATCAAAATGATAAATAGTAATAATAATAATCAAAATGATAATTAGTAATAATAATAATCAAAATTAGTGTGAAAATAATTTTTTACCAATATCTTGTATTCTTTTTTTTCTTCTCTTCATTTAACGTCACCCTAACCTTGTTCAGAGGTCAGACGTTTTCTGATATTACGCAAGCTCACTCTCCACCTCTTACTGTTCAATGGGCAGCAGTCTTCAAATTTCACTCTGTGCAGTCTTGTCCAATCACTTGCTTCCAAGCTTTCCTTGGCTGGCCAACCCTCCTGCGATTTATGACATTCACGTTTCTGCAACAGTTTATCCAGGAGGATGAACGTTCCACATGACCATACCAGTGCAATCTATCCATCCTTAGGATTACCTCCCGGCTGGGCAAGTGTAGTGCTTTCAGTAAATCGTCTGACCTGATGTGTTGGATTTGGTCAGATTTCACATTGCAAATCCATCTGATCATGGATCTGTCATTGCGCTGCAGACGAGCGAGAGAAGACTGGGCGAAGGCCCAGCATTCACTGCCATATACCGTGACGCTCCTGACACAGCTGCTATACAACTTACCCCGGATGTAGAGAGGGACAGCATGTGATGTTATCAGAGGCAACAACTCACAAAATTTTGCCCAAGCTGCTCTCACTCTTGTGGCTGTACTTAGTTCAGATACACCACCTGAACTTTCAACATATCTCCTAGATAGCAGAAAGAGTCTACTATCTTGAGGGTATTGTTATCTAGTACTATCTCTTTGAAGGGAACACTGTAAATAGGATGCACCTGTCCCATGCATCTCCTACACTTGGAGTTGGGGTTCGGGACTAACTTAACCTTCAGGTCACTATACTTTTTGTAAACTCAGAGTAGGCAGAGGTTACACTGTATTGCATTGCTTCTAACACCCTTCCGGCACACAGAACAAGGATACTGACCAGAGTCCTTTAGAGATTGTAGATCAGAGCCACACACCATCACTTTGGTTTTAGGCAAGTTTACCCTCAAACCCTTGACCTCCAGATCGTTTTTCCATATTTCCAGTTTGTTCTTTAGCTGTTCCAAGGACTTGGCACTGATAACAAAGTCATCAGCAAGGCTTTCTCGGGGTCCACAAATGCCATGTAGCCTACATTGTAGAGTCTCCTGTCTGCACAAACATACCTCTCCTGTAGTTGTCGAACGATGAATATGGCATCAATTGTGCCAATGCCAGGTACAAAGCCAAACTGCATCTGATCTATGTCAACCTGCTGACTGATTATGTAGTCCGCTACATGTTCAATCACTTTCATTCCTGTTTCTAGGAGCTTCAAGCCTCTATAATTACCTTGTGATTGTGCGCCTCCTTTCCCTTTATAGCAACTGACAATGTAACTCTCACTCTAGCATTCTGGCACACACTGTTCTCTTATGATAGCATTCGCTATGTCTGTTAGGATTAGGATGCCGCCCCTACCAGATGCTTTCAGCATTTCAGGGACTATACCAGAAGGTCCTGCAGCTTTGCATTCTTCATTTTGCCTAAAGCATATGCTATCATGCCTGAGCTGATCTGTGGTGCTGGGCCTTGCACTGGTTGCTCTAACATTAGATGGTCCAGGTTCCAGGGAAATGCAATATTAAGCAAGGTTTCATAGTGCTGTTGCCAGACTCTATGCTTGGCCTCGTTATTTATGCACAGCTGCCCATCATCATTCATTGTACACTTCACATTATAACATCCTGGTTCTTCCTATGCATCTGCTTCGACACCTTGTAGATGAAGTTACTTTTGGGGTCGATGTCACTGAACCTTGTTGAGGCATCATCATGCTTGGCAGTGTACACAACCTTTTTTGCGAGGCTTCTTGCAATTGTGTAGTCTTCTCTACTGCCTCCTTTCTTCCAAGCCTTGTAACAGCTCCTCTTCCATTGTATCGCAACGTTAACTCCATCATTCAACCACCAAGTTACTTTCCTCCATAAGCACTTCTTTGTGTAACCACAAACGCTAGCAGCACTGCTCAAGAGACCTTCCTTCAGTTGTTGCCAGCATCCCTCCACATTCATAATCTGGTGGTAATTCCTCATGCATTCAATGAAAGCATCTTTAAATTTGCGACGTACCTCTTATTCTTTGAGCTTCCAGGATCTGATTTTAGTATGGAATTTATGGTGAGTAACAGGATGTGACATTACCTTGAAATCACACACAAGAAGCCTATGTTGGGTTGAACATTTCTTCACCAGGGATGATTTTGATGTTCTATATGCCTTTAAGATCCATCCTTCTCAGCAAGATATAGGCAACCTGCATTTTCACTCCTCCAGAGTTGTATAAGATCAGGTAATTGTTACTCTTCCTGAACCAAGGGTTAGCAATTACCAAAGTATTAGAATATAATAATGTTTCTTGCATGGTCAAGCCCATGGAGATCAGAGCTCTTCAGGCAATTGAATTCACTGCAGCATTTATTTATATACATTAGTTAAAAGTTTTGATAAACCAGTTTGATAAGAAAAAAAAAAAACAGGTTGGCATATTTATTCAATGAGATCCCTGTGGTTGATGCTGCTTGACAAGTTTCTTTATATCTTGTTCCATCAATGTTAAGTCGAAGATCACCTCTTTTCACTATGTCAACAATATATTTCGGAGAAACACTACAACCGCGAATTCCATCACAGAGCGGATAAATACGTCAGACCAACAAGACGTTTCTTCGATAAACAAAACTATAAGTTTGTTTATTTAAAAAAAATATATATATCTTTGAAAATGGAGTGTTTCTCCGAAATATATAAGATAACGGTAAAAAAAAAAAATCTATCTTGCATTGTAAGGGCTTTCTATTGACACTTATTATATATAGATATATATATATATATATATATATATATATATATATATATATATATACAGCTGGTAATACAATTATTGCCTTTCATAATATCTAACTATATATATTGCTATTCATTTGTAGAAACTTTTCGACGAATAAAACACATATTTGGAAACAGAGTGCATGGTAAATGTTTGAGGTAAAACTAATAAATATAAATGCTATAGTTAAAATAACTTCACTGATTAAAAAAACTATACAAGTCATTCATTACTATCATCAGGATCACTGCCACCATCTATTTGTATCTCATAATTTGATTTTTACCTAAGCGGACGCAGGTTTTGAGCCGGCAGCCGCCGCCGCCTACCCATTTCAAACATTTTGTACTTGTGTGTTGTCTTCTTCAGACAATCATCCTGAGGAAGTCTTGAAATAAAGACGAAACGTTGATGAATACATAAATAATATTTTTTGGTTTTCCCTTTTCAATTTCCATTACGTTGGCACACTTTTTCCTTTCTTTATCATATATATATATATATATATATATATATATACTAGCAAAAATATGGCCCCTCCGGTTGCATAATTTGATCTTGAACGAAGTACATACACTGACTCCGAAAGGAGGAGATAATTCCTGGTAGGATGGTATCATAACAACATAACATATAATACAATATTTCCTCCAAAATAGAGGAGGTAAAACCTGGGAGTATCTTCCCCATAAAAAGAGAAGGAACAACAGAAAAGATACTACCCCCCCCCCCAAAAGAAAAGGAGAAGGTAGTACCTGGGAAAATTGTCTCATAAAAACAGAACCGAATATAATGATAGATTAAATCATTTTTTTTTTCATTCATTTAAAAATGCATAGTCATAAAACATTTTTATAGTTCCTTGGCTAAGATCAAAGTGTAGTATCTGTTCTCAGCATAACAGTAAAATCAGGCGCGAATTTAAAAATAATACGACGTCGTTAACGAAAGAGAGGGAGGGGAATACCTACCGATGGGGAAAAGCTTCAGGAGAAAACCTTGAGGAAATATCCAGAGTGGAGCGTCGAAGGCAGTTTTACGTTGTCTACAATTTCATTCTACCAGCTCCTGCAATGCAGTTGGTGCCAAACTGTAACAGCCTTACTGTTCCTTTGGATCCCTCAACAATGTGGAGAGGAAGGACGTTCTACGTGGGCAACAGCTTTTCCTCCATATCACACTGGCCAAGCTAGCATCCAACAACAAACTAGCCAGTTAGGTAACGTCCCTCCACACCCTGCTTTCGGCATTGGGTGCATGGAAATTGGTAGACATCCGACATGCAGACTGTAAACGTGGCACCAGGCAACAAAATAAAACAGCATAGGAAATCAGCTCTGAAACTGGGATGCTGGAACGTTCGGAAAATGATGACCGGCTTTTCTGAAAATCTTCAAGACACTAGCGACCCTAGGAAGACAGCTGTCATAAACGACGAGCTCAACAACCTGAATATGAACATTGTCACTTTTCAGGAAACGCGCATCACAAAATCTGGCAAACTGAAGGAGAAGGACTACACTTTCTATTGGCATGGAAAGGTTCTGATGAGTCAAAGGAGCATGGAGTTGGCTTCACAATGAAGAACAACCTGCTGCGTATGATAGAACCAGGCAGCAATGGTACAGAATGACTCCGCACTCTTCGCCTAAACACCACCAAAGGCCCAGTCACCCTTGTCAGTGTGTATGCCCCAACACTATCCTCCACAACAGTCGCAAAGAAAAAATTCTACGAGAACCTCACATCTACCATCAGCAGAATCCCCAGCAACGAACAACTGGTTCTCCTGGGTGACTTCAATGCCAGAGTGGGCGCAGATCATGGTTCGTGGCCCTCCTGCCTTGGACAGTTTGGAGTGGACAGAATAAATGAGAACAGTCAATGACTACTGCATACCACAAACTGTGCATCGCCAACTCCTACTTCAGGACTAAGCCTCAACCCTAAGGTCTCTTGGCAACACCCACACTCAAAGCACTGGCATCAGCTGGACCTCACATGCTCCTACCACAGCACAGACTGTGACACAGATCACTCCTTGGTCTGCTGCAAGATCAGGCTACAACCAAAGAGGTTCCACCGGTCCAAGAAACAGGGGAACCTCCGAATAGATGTCAGCAAGATGCCTTAACTAGAACTTGCGCAAAAGTTTGCAGAAAACTTTGAGAGTGAGCTGCGTTCCTTGCAGCCTGGAGATTCTGCCACAGAGAAATGGGAAACGCTGCAGAGTACCATGTACCGTACTGCTCTGGACACCTTTGGGAAGAAGACCTCCAAGACTCGTGACTGGTTTGAGGCCAAGTCCACCGATAACCCCCGTCATAGCAGTCAAGTGTGCCACACTAGCTGAATACAAGTGGTCACCCAGCGAGAGAAACTTGCAGATTCTCAGGACTGCCAGGAACAAGGCTCATCAGACTGTCAGATTCTGCACTAACGAATACTGGACAGAGCTCAGTGAAGACATACAAACAGCCACCAATACAGGCAACATCAGAGGGATGTATGATGGCATCAGGAAAATACTTGGTCCAGTCCATAGCAAGACAGCTCCCCTCAAATCCTCCACTAGGGAAGTGATCATAGACATGGCTCAGCAGATGGAGAGATGGGTGGAACATTACTCCAACCTCTACTCCAGACAGAACACTGTGTTTCCCTCAATTCTTGACGCCATTGAGCATTTACCAACCCTGGAGGAGCTAGATGCAGAGCCTACCATAGAGGAGCTAAGCATGGCCATTGACAGCTTGGCCTCGGGCAAGACCCTAGGTAGTAATGGGATTCCCTCAGACTTCATCAAGCACTGCAAGACTACTTTCCTGCTTCTTTCACTGCACAAAGTCAATGTTGGCAAGTGGGAGTCGTAACACAGGATATGAGGGACGCCAAGATCATTACCGTCTACAAGAACGAGGGTGAGAGAAGCGACTGTAACAACTACAGTGGCATCTCCCTCCTCAGCATTTTCGGCAGATGCCCCTGTAGGTCGCCTTCATAGATCTCACCAAGGCGTTGACCTTGTCAGCAAATACGGCCTGTTCAAGATCTTGCTAAAGATTGGCTAGGGGATAATCCAATTCTGCAGGAGCTTCTATAACCCCTTCAATATCTGCAGCGGAATCAAACAAGGGTGTGTTCTTGCTCCAACACTCTTCGGGATCTTCTTTGCCATCCTCCTGAAACATGCCTTTGGCTCTGCAACCGATGGAATGAGGGACGCCAAGATCATTACCCGCTACAAGAACAAGGGTGAGAGAAGCGACTGTAACAAAGTCTTTGCTCAGATCATCCTGATCCCTCTGCAGAAGCGGGCAGAACGTGTCTACCCTGAATCACAGTGCGGGTTCTGAGCGGAAAGATCAGCGGTAGACATGGTCTTTTCCCTCTGCCAACTCCAGGAGAAGTGCAGGAAACAGCAGATGCCCCTTATGTTGCCTTCATTGATTTCACCAAGGCGTTTAACCATGTCAGCAGAGACGGCCTGTTCAAGATCCTCCAGAAGATTGGCTGCCCACTGAAGCTGCAGTGCATAATAGAGTCCTTTTACACCAACATGAAGGGGACAGTCCAATTCTGCAGGAGCTCCTCCAACCCCTTCAATATCTGCAGTGGAGTCAAACAATGCTGTGTTCTTGCTCCAACACTCTTCAGGATCTTCTTCGTCATCCTCCTGAAGCACGCCTTTAGCTCTGCAACTGAGAGAATCTATTTGCAATACCAGATCAGAAGGCAGGCTAGTCAAACTTTGTCCGCTTCAGAGCCAAAACAAAATTACATGAAGTTCTCATCAGAGACATGCTGCTTGCTGATGATGCAGCAGTTGCGACCCCCCCCCCCTCCCCCAGAAGGAACTGCAGGCACTGTTGAACAGCTTCTCACAGACCTGCAAGGATTTGGGGCTTACTATCAGCCTGAATAAGTCAAAGGTCCTAGGGCAAGACACCGAGGTACCACCTACTGTCACTATTCATGATTATGAACTCGATGTCATTCAACAGTTCACATACCTTGGCTCCACCATAACCGACAACCTCTCTTATGACACCGAAATTGACAAGAAGATTGGGAAAGCATTTACAACACTTGCTCGCCTCACATCCAGAGCGTGGAAAAACCCCAAGCGTACAGTGAAGACTAAGATGGTAATGTACAACGCCAGCGTCACAAGTGCACTGCTGTACAGCAGCAAGTCGGGGATCATCTACGCCAGACAGGAGCGGCAAGTCAACACCTTCTACCTGCGAAATCTCCACCGCATCCATGACATATCTTGGAAAGATGAGGTGTCCAATACAGAGGTCCTATCCCACACATGAGCCTTGCCAGCATGTTCACCCTCCTCAGCAACACAGACCACGTCCACCCTCCTCAGGCAATGCAGACTCATAGAGGATGAGCGCATTCCAAAGGACATCCTGCATGGAGAGCTGGCATCTGAGAGGAGGTCCACTGGTCGCCCTTTACTCCAATACAAAAATGTGAGGCGAGACATGAAGGTGATTGACATTGGGTCTTGTGAGAGTATTGCAGATGGCCGCTCAAGATGGAAAGGAACCCTGAACCAACATCTGAAAGCAGGGGAGGGAGAAGCTGAGAAACGTTGCTGCAGTAAAGCACGCACGCAGAAAGGGGAGCATCAATGCTAACCGTTCAGGGACAACACATGTTTGTGACCTTCGCGACAGAGACTGCAACTCCTGCATTGGTCTCTTCAGCCACAAGCAGTTCTGTTCCAGCCGAGCAGACAACCGGGACAGCTAGGCTAAGGATGCATCACCCATGATCGACTCTGACCTACTACTAACTTGCTCTCCACAAGAGGAGATTTAGACGCAAGGTCGGTTTTTAATGTGGGGAAAATCCAGCTCTCCAAAACGGGAACTTTGGATTGGGACAAAAATTATAATAGCCTCGATCTAGAAAGATTTCTCCTCCCCTGACCGAGGCCAGAAAAGATGAAGTGTAGTATCAGAACAGATACTGCACTTTGAATTATTTATTATCCAAAAATATAAAAGTTACATTTTGAATAAGCACAAAGCTATCAAAAGTGTGAGGAAAATGGGGTCGTTAGTCATCCTTTGTCTGCTATAACATATTTGTTTATCCTACTCTTTCAGGCGCCACAATACCACATTTACACTAAAGGCCATACTACTTAAAATAGTAATTTTATTCATAAATTTATGTACATACAAATTCATTGGAAATGGGGGAGTGAGACAGATACTGCACTTTGCCGGACATGAGGAGTAGGACAGATACTACACTTTATTGCTTGCCAAAATAAAAGGTCAAGGAATACGGTTTTTTATTAGTGATTTGGACTTATTTTTATATGTACTTGAGTGAACGAACTTTCAACCACGGAATTTATATCATAATTGTAATTATTAGATCATATCTCACCAGGTGAGGGTAATTTTTTTCAAGACACTTATCCATAAAACTGCCAAACTCATACTTGAGAGAAAAGTACTTGTCTTTAATAAAAAAAAATTTAAAAAACAGGTCATTATGTGTCATAAACATTTTTATGGCTAAAATAGTGAAAGATTTTAAAAAGAAAGTTAAGGAAACAAGTCCACCTCCATCCATTGTTCAACAGATTTCTCTCTCTCTCTCTCTCTCTCTCTCTATATATATATATATATATATATATATAAAAGGAAATTGTAGTTTGCTTGAAGCATTGCTGGTAAATATAAGTGTAAGTTTGTAATCCGAGGCAGGAGCAATGTGATATAGGTACCGGAAGGTGGAACAGATGAACAAAAATAAATGAGAAGAGAAAATAAGAATGAAATCTCAAATCAGACAAAAAAAAAAAAAATGTACCCCCCCCCCCCCTCTGAAAAGAGAAACGGGGGGAAAAAAGAATTGTTAATTAATATTAGGTGTCCATAGCCTATGATAAATCTTAGAACGCGATAAATAAACAAAAAAAAACTTCAATTTTATATATATATATATATATATATATATATATATATATATATCATGGACGGCGGCACCGGGGGGGGGGGGGCCTCAAGCCCCCCCCACTTTACGGTCATCAATAATGAAGTTATATATGCATGTGTTTAACCATACCCCCCCCCACACACTTTTTAGGAGAGCCCCCCTCACTTTTATAACTGTCCCGCCGGTCCTGTATATATAGTCTCGGAAGTTTCTCAACTATTAAAACTATATAAAAAAAAACAAAAAAAACAAAAAACAAAAAAACTTATAGTCTCAAGTCTTCCAGTGGAAAATCACTCATGTAAGTCAATTTATTTTTTACAGTTATTATATTAGTTAGTTTCTAACACTATTTTAAGGGATCATCAGTTGTTTACCATGAAAAACTGTTTCGGGAATTTAAAAACAAGACAGTATTTAATTTCATGGCTTCCCAGCAGAGTTGATCAGACCCCACTTCCCTTAAAAGACAAAAACATAAACGTTCCTTATACTAAATCTACGTTTTGTTCCATATAAATGTTTTGCTAACTTATATTAGTTATTTAAGACATCAAAAAATAAATAAATAAATAAATAAAATAAAAAATAAATTTTTTTACCTGCGCTGTTCGTCTGTCTAATAAAATTTATCCGTTACTCACAAAAATGTTGTTGCATTTTAAAGTGTTTGGACGAATCCATGACACTATTATTTAAGTGATTAATGTATTATTTTTAGTTTTATATTATAAATATAAAAATAACAACACGGAATGCTTCTGCTTAATGAGTCTTTATTTTTATTTTGCTGATAGTTCATCGAGTATTTTCGTCAAATTATCGTATGTAGTATACGCGAGTACTTTCGATTGATTCATTGAATTGGCTTCAGACCTGGTATTAGTCTGGTTTCTTTATATCGGCTGAGTTTGTCGATCGGTATGGCAATGTATGGCTATTTAAATGTATGCATGCGTGATGAGATGTGATTACGTGGAGAGCGCGTGACTAATTAAAAATTGCAAAAATTAAAAAGGTTAAAAGTAAATTTTTTTTTCTTTACTTTTACAATCACTTGCTTCCGAGTTTTTCTTGGCCGGTCAAGCTTCCTGCTATTCAAGACATCCATGCTTCTGCAACGGTTTATTGAGGAAGAGGGTGAACGTTCCACATGACCGTACCAATGTAACTGATTCGTACTAAAGATAACCTTTATGCTGTGCAAATGTAGTGCGTTCAGCAAATTCACCGCTCTAATGTGTTGGGTTTAGTCAGATTTCATATTGCAGATCCATCTGATCATGGATCTATCATTGATCTATCATTACGCTTCAGTACGGCAAGAGAGGACTGGATGAGGGCCCAGCATTCACTGCCATATAACATGATGCTTCTGACACAGCTGTTATACTAAATATAATAGAGAGCATAGACTTCCACTATGTCTCTGCAATACATTTGGTTATGATCTGCTTTTTGCCACACAAAATCGGATGTTGTTGAACACATGGGTGGTATTTATTCTGTTGAACGGAAGTTGGACTTTCATCTTCGATTTCTTTATAAACATATAATTAAAAATATCAAACCAATACGCAGTGAAGAAAGAGATTAGCCCCTAGCGACATATATTATAACACTGCAGCATACTGAATATGTCAGATTACATTATCGTGGACTAAGAATCAATTACTACAACGTTTTATTTTGTGCTGGTCCATCTTCACTAACCTGTCTGATTTCAGATATAATCAGTGATCAGATCTAAGGAAAAATCAACTGTTCCCAGCAGTAAGATCTTCTGCGTCCATCTGTTGACTTCCCGCTTGTCCAGTTATCGACTCAACAACAGCAGCAGTGATCAACGTGCCGTCTTTCCAAACATTAGTATTTCTATCCATCTGTCCTAGGACAAATCTACTATTTTCAGGGCAGTTCACCTACTACATTGCTTATGCAAAAAAAAAAAATGCTCTTTTCAGAGCAACTTACTTTTTACTTTTCTATGCGATTCAACCTGCCCTTTTCAGGGAACTAATTTTCTACTATTTTTGTGCGATTCAAGTTGCCTTTTTCAGAGCAACTTAATTTTCAGTCAGTCAAGCAGTCATCCAACCTTGATGTGGAATCCACAACTGATCAGCATCGATCAACTAGATCTACTAAACTGTTTCTCTGATCTCCATGATGTTCATGTTCAGTAACCAATGTTGGAGAAATGACCTAACCTCATCAGCTAATGCCAGCAGCTGACACAGTGCTCTTACATTATCTATAGCTATACAGTTAAAAAAAACAGTTAATTTGTTATTTAAAATTTAACCTCTGTGTTTTTCTTTCTTTCCCATTGCCGTATTTGTCTTGCGTCAGGGAAAGCATTCATTTTGTGGTATATGCCACCATTCTCCAACATGTCTCCCCATGTTTTTTCGTTACTGACAGTAATTGGGCTATCGGATATGTAAGTGTTGTGTATGTTCCTTTGCGTGTTTTGCACTGTGCACAGGTACAGTTCTTGCTGACCATCGCTGTTTCTGTCTATACTTTGCATATTGTCTTCGGATTTGCTGCGCCCATGTGAGACTTGCGCCTCAGCTAATCCAACTTAAGCATGCTGTCATATACAGATTCAAATCACAATAAACGAACGAAGTTATAAATGTTACAACAAATACAACAACAAGTTATAAATGTTACAACAAATACAACAAGTTATAAATGTTACAACAAATACAACAAGTTATAAATGTTACAACAAATACAACAAGTTATAAATGTTACAACAAATACAACAAGTTATAAATGTTACAACAAATACAACAAGTTATAAATGTTACAACAAATACAACAAGTTATAAATGTTACAACAAATACAACAAGTTATAAATGTTACAACAAATACAACAAGTTATAAATGTTACAACAAATACAACAAGAAGTTACAAATGTTACAACAAATACAACAAGAAGTTACAAATGTTACAACAAATACAACAACAAGTTATAAATGTTACAACAAATACAACAACAAGTTATAAATGTTACAACAAATACAACAAGTTATAAATGTTACAACAAATACAACAAGTTATAAATGTTACAGCAAATACAACAACAAGTTATAAATGTTACAACAAATACAACAAGTTATAAATGTTACAACAAATACAACAACAAGTTATAAATGTTACAACAAATACAACAACAAGTTATAAATGTTACAGCAAATACAACAACAAGTTATAAATATTTAAAAAATTATTGGCAGTTATTTGCCTATGGCAGTTGATTTATCTTTTTAGTTTTACACCATAAATGTTCTGGTATTCATCATATTTGTAAATTCTGTTGACAGCGAGTATAGGTTGCATAGACTCAGGCTATTTTTGATCTGATACTGTTGTATAATACTGATACATCTGATGTAATTCTAATCGATATCCGTAACAAATATTTCAATAAATTATTCTAGTTTAACCAGAGTAGATAATTCAATTTGTGAAACTGATTGCATGACAAGATTAGATTTTTTTGAATTAGTTCCCTTTTGACATAGATATCATGTTTAGGTTGTTGTGGTTATCAAGTTGTCACCATCAAATACCATCACCTACATCAAAAATTGTCACCTCTATGTATTACGGTATGATCTCTTTCATATGTACATGCCTATTTAGAAATATTATTGGAGTTGTTTCTGATCTATAGGCCTATTTAAGAATTTGCTTCAATTGTTCAATGTATTGATTTAAGTCATTATTTGTATAAATATTGTTTTTAATGTATATATATATATATATAAAGGCGTCACAGATACTCTTAGGGCACTTAAAGCTCTAAGGACACTTTGGGTCTATTTTTATGCAGTTTTTTTTAAAAGATAGGTATATAATTTGATGTGTGCAATCTATATAATAAAGTATAGTCGGTTTTTCACCTGTTTTCTTTGGTTACTATACGTTTAGAACCAACAGCTTCATATACTAATCTGTTTTATCAGCCACCTAGGCCAAGTTTTCATGCTTGTTTACAGAAAATATGCGTACATTTCATTCCTTTCCAAATGTTTCTCTTAACTAAATATTTCACAAAGGAGGTAGCAGATATTTTCATTCTGATATTTATATCTACTCCTACGTCCCCCACATTCACCGGAGAATTTTCTTAATAGAGAAAATTTTAGTTAAATCACCGAAATTATTTCAATTTTTCCTTCTTACTATTGTCTACATGCTCACTAGAGTGTAACGCTAAATAACAAACGCTCCCTTGAATAAAGAAATATCGGACTTTATTCTTTTGGTCTTTCTGACTTGCTGTTGCTTTTAATTCTGGTACTATTTTAGGTTAGCGGAATAACAATTCATGAACATATGACCGTTTGCATGGACCGAATCTCAAATGACAACATCTGCTTGATGCCTCCACGTAAGTAAATTTCTGACGTACATAAAATAATACATTTTTTCACTGGTGTTTTGAATTTGCTTCATGTCTATTGATAACTTCTTCGGTTTTTACATTCATCGAATACTATCCTACCGATATAAGGTCAGGTTAAACATGTCGTCTCCCGACCAAGATGAAGTGTAGTATCAGAATAGATACTAGACTTCACTCTTAGCCCAAAATATATGGTCTCTATTCACTTACCTCTCCACGAGGATAGAGTTAGACACAAGGTCGGTTTTTAATGCAGGGTAAAATCCATCTACCCAAAAAGGAGCACTCTGGATCCGTCTAGAAAAATTGACTTTACTTACTTATATCGATTAATATATGGAGAAAATAGGACGTAGGAGTTGATATAAATATCAGAGTGAAAATATCTGCTACCTCCTTTGTGAAATATTTAGTTAAGAGAAACATTTGGAAAGGAATGAAATGTACGCATATTTTCTGTAAACAAGCATGAAAACTTGGCCTAGGTGGCTGATAAAACAGATTAGTATATGAAGCTGTTGGTTCTAAACGTATAGTAACCAAAGAAAACAGGTGAAAAACCGACTATACTTTATTATATAGATTGCACACATCAAATTATATACCTATCTTTTAAAAAAAACTGCATAAAAATAGACCCAAAGTGTCCTTAGAGCTTTAAGTGCCCTAAGAGTATCTGTGACGCCTTTATATATATATATATATACATTAAAAACAATATTTATACAAATAATGACTTAAATCAATACATTGAACAATTGAAGCAAATTCTTAAATAGGCCTATAGATCAGAAACAACTCCAATAATATTTCTAAATAGGCATGTACATATGAAAGAGATCATACCGTAATACATAGAGGTGACAATTTTTGATGTAGGTGATGGTATTTGATGGTGACAACTTGATAACCACAACAACCTAAACATGATATCTATGTCAAAAGGGAACTAATTCAAAAAAATCTAATCTTGTCATGCAATCAGTTTCACAAATTGAATTATCTACTCTGGTTAAACTAGAATAATTTATTGAAATATTTGTTACGGATATCGATTAGAATTACATCAGATGTATCAGTATTATACAACAGTATCAGATCAAAAATAGCCTGAGTCTATGCAACCTATACTCGCTGTCAACAGAATTTACAAATATGATGAATACCAGAACATTTATGGTGTAAAACTAAAAAGATAAATCAACTGCCATAGGCAAATAACTGCCAATAATTTTTTAAATATTTATAACTTGTTGTTGTATTTGTTGTAACATTTATAACTTGTTGTTGTATTTGTTGTAACATTTATAACTTGTTGTTGTATTTGTTGTAACATTTATAACTTGTTGTATTTGTTGTAACATTTATAACTTGTTGTTGTATTTGCTGTAACATTTATAACTTGTTGTATTTGTTGTAACATTTATAACTTGTTGTATTTGTTGTAACATTTATAACTTGTTGTTGTATTTGTTGTAACATTTATAACTTGTTGTTGTATTTGTTGTAACATTTATAACTTGTTGTATTTGTTGTAACATTTATAACTTGTTGTTGTATTTGCTGTAACATTTATAACTTGTTGTATTTGTTGTAACATTTATAACTTGTTGTATTTGTTGTAACATTTATAACTTGTTGTTGTATTTGTTGTAACATTTATAACTTGTTGTATTTGTTGTAACATTTATAACTTGTTGTTGTATTTGCTGTAACATTTATAACTTGTTGTATTTGTTGTAACATTTATAACTTGTTGTATTTGTTGTAACATTTATAACTTGTTGTTGTATTTGTTGTAACATTTATAACTTGTTGTATTTGTTGTAACATTTATAACTTGTCGTATTTGTTGTAACATTTATAACTTGTTGTTGTATTTGCTGTAACATTTATAACTTGTTGTTGTATTTGTTGTAACATTTATAACTTGTTGTTGTATTTGTTGTAACATTTATAACTTGTTGTATTTGTTGTAACATTTATAACTTGTCGTATTTGTTGTAACATTTATAACTTGTTGTTGTATTTGCTGTAACATTTATAACTTGTTGTTGTATTTGTTGTAACATTTATAACTTGTTGTTGTATTTGTTGTAACATTTATAACTTGTTGTATTTGTTGTAACATTTATAACTTGTTGTATTTGTTGTAACATTTATAACTTGTCGTATTTGTTGTAACATTTATAACTTGTTGTTGTATTTGTTGTAACATTTATAACTTGTTGTTGTATTTGTTGTAACATTTATAACTTGTTGTATTTGTTGTAACATTTATAACTTGTTGTATTTGTTGTAACATTTATAACTTGTCGTATTTGTTGTAACATTTATAACTTATTGTTGTATTTGCTGTAACATTTATAACTTTGTTCGTTTATTGTGATTTGAATCTGTATATGATCGCATGCTCAAGTTGGATTAGCTGAGGCGCAGCAAATCCGAAGACAATATGCAAAGAATAGCCAGAAACAGCTATGGTCAGCAAGAACTGCACCTGTGTACAGTGCAAGACG
Organism: Sepiola atlantica; assembly: GCA_963556195.1. Classification (NCBI taxonomy): domain Eukaryota; kingdom Metazoa; phylum Mollusca; class Cephalopoda; order Sepiida; family Sepiolidae; genus Sepiola; species Sepiola atlantica. Next base: position 21,901,108 of record OY744550.1, read on the forward strand.
CACAAAGGAACATACACAACACTTACATATCCGATAGCCCTGTCAGTAACGAAAAACACGGGGAGACATGTTGGAGAATGGTAGGTCCTCGGTGGCATATACCGCAAAATGAATGCTTTCCGTATCTTGTTGAAAACAGAACGGCAGCACTTTTTTAGTCAATAATTCAAAGTTTCATTTTACCTGAAACAACTGTGTAAGTCAATCGATAACATGAATTATGGACGAGATGTTTTACTTCGTCTCACCGGATAATAGAAATTGAATGTTCAATGGTAAACATCTAATTAGATTTCAGTTTGTGAAATGTCATATCAACGAGGGTGATGCCTAGTTAATATGTTATTTTAAATTATGCGTGCGCTTTAGAGACGTGGTCATAACTCGAGGGAACTTTGCTGCTTCTGATATTTGACGCCCGTGCCTCCCCCCCCTGTCCGCTACTGTTCATGACAAAGTCACTTCATTTCTCACATTTAAGCAAGCAACCTGTTTTGTTTTTCAACTACGCTCTGCTACCAAATGTTAGTGTTTCAACACAGCCTCCAGAGTCCACCTATTTCACTGTGAGCAGTAAGCATGCCTGCCTTAAATAGTCTCCACTTCCTACATAATTATTCAAGGGAAGTAACTCATCTGTCATTAACAGAGCTCATCCATCACAGCCTTCTTAGGCCTGGGTAAAAATTAAGATTATATTTTGTCATATGAATGGTGGCTGTTCAGAAGAGCACTTGTGTTTGAGTATAATAAATTGGGAGTCCCATTAGGTTATGACAGACTCAAGTTTGCTGATCAAGTGTAGTGGGTATGTTGCAGGGGCCGATGATGGTGATCGGTTTTACAACTTGTTAGGGATGCAAGACAAATACAGCAATGGGAAAGAAAGAAAAACACAGAGGTTAAATTTTAAATAACAAATAAACTGTTTTTTTTAACTGTATAGCTATAGATAATGTAAGAGCACTGCGTCAGCTGCTGGCATTAGCTGATGAGGTTAGGTCATTTCTCCAACGTTGGTTACTGAACATGAACATCACGGAGATCAGAGAAACAGTTTAGTAGATCTAGTTGATCGATACTGGTCAGTTGTGGATGCCACATCAAGATTGGATGACTGCTTGACAGACTAAAAATTAAGTTGCTCTGAAAAAAGCAACTTGAATCGCACAAAAGAGTAGAAAATTAGTTGCCCTGAAAAGAGCAGGTTGAATATTTGGAGTGCTGTCTAGTTCTGGAAACTTAATCCCAAAATTTCTAATCACAAAAACTTGTCTGACCACCAAATAGTGTTCAATGATTGGACGTTGTTGGAAATAACCCTCAATAAAGGTAAAATCCTCACCAATAAATTTCAAGAACAAATTAAGAGAGAAAAACAAAATTTTGATACATGCATTTACAAAGGATGAATCATCAAGTTCAACTCTCTTGAAAGTGCTTGAGGAAGTATGTTTATTTTAAACTCTGTTTGAGCTATTAAAAAAAGCTGTGGAGAATGTGCTGCTTAATTGATAAGAGGAGGAGATTGTTAATGTTAGATGACGAGATGAGTTACTCCCCTTGAATGATTATACAGTAAGTGGAGACTATTTAAGGCAGAAATGCTTATTGCTCATATTTGAAGTAAGTAGGCCAGTGAACGTCACTGGAGACCGTGGAGAAACATTAACACCCTCTACCCTACAAAAGCTAAAGAGTAATGCTTTATACTTCATACAGTACAGAAGTCCCAGCCACAAATCGTCAAGGGCTTGAGACTCCAACATGAAAACGAACCGGTAATACCTGGTATGGTATTAGCCCTGGGTGGGCTATGCTGGTTTCCTCAGAAAGAGGAAGTTAACAGGGAAGATCAAATTCACGAGCGGTCCCCAGCCGCATGCATATCCTGGTCATGAGAAGATGACATACAACACCTAGCATTCCCAAATGGTCGCCCATCTGGTACTGGCCATACTCCATGTCGCTTAACTTCCAAGAACCGGTGTGTCAATGTGCTTATGCCATACAACATTAGTCACAATGATATACTAAAAATTGAAAGGTCATTTAAAGTTTGAATTTTTTAAGTACTGTTTATGCTGAGGTCTTTTAAAACAAAAATCTTTGGTGATTGTATTTTTCTTAATGATGATAATAAACTGGAATTATCGTGGTTAGGGTGAGGAAGAAAGGGAAGAAACAGTTGGGTTTACATACATACATGTCCATTCTCACGTAAGCAGTTTGCTGAAGACAAACGTAAAACGGGGATACAAAATATGTAAAGTGGTATAATATATGATACACAAAGGAGTCGAGTCACAGGCATAATTACTAAAGAGAGAATACATTAGAGTCCCAATACAATCAATAAAGAACACATGTTGCCAAGGTCTGAGATAAAGATAATATGCATAAACAACGTATGAGTAAATATGACTTTTTTTTTTGTCAATTTACTTCAGTGTAAAGTCTCAGAAACCAATGGTCCCCTTCCTTGGGCTAACACTTGATCTCTATCTCTATATGAGATACATTTTACTTCAGTCGAAGTTCTCAGAAATCCAGGGGCCTCTTCCTCTATCTCTATATGAGATACATAGATATCCGAGTGTTCAACTAAAGTTCTCCTTTACCTCCCAAACGTTGAGTTAGTAAAGAATTGAAGAACATTAATTTTCCTCTCCCCAGTTAACAAGTTGATTATGTTATAGTATATATTTTTTGTTATCTCTTGGTCTTACTGGATTCCAGGACAAGAATTCATCTGGTTTGGTGAAGTGCTGTTACTTGAGATAACATTTCTTCTGTATGAGCCAGTGTATAGCCGTGTTGGGGGGGGGGGGGATCTTATTTGGGCTTGGAATACTATGTTATCATATTTCGAATATTTGGTCAGGGTTTACTTGTAAAGTGAAGTATCCTCTTGTACAGAGAGACCAAAGACACTCGAGAATAGTGTCTAGTAGGTAATTCAAACTCTCACAATTATTCATAAACTTATATTTGTGTTGGTTGTTGTGTTCTGGGAATCAAAGCGACTGCTACCAGAAAAGACGCCTGACAGACATAGTGTCAGGGTTTGTAAAACCCATGCAAAGCTGGCAGTCAGTCAAACCACATTCGGCAGCCTTGAAGGACCAGCCAGAAAAGAGATAGAGAGGCTCATTCTAACTTCTGCACATGTGTAGAGCAGGGTTTCTTAACGTCCAGTCAGAAGAGCACATTTCCCTAACGTTGACCAGAATAATTCAAGAGAGATAACGTGGATATCGGTCCAAGGGAGATAATTCAGATAATTCTGTATGAGTTAAAATTCTGTATGATTTTTCTATATTGTTTTTTCCATCCTGAGGAAGTCTTTCAATAAAGACGAAACGTTGATGAATACATAAATAACATAGTTTTTGGCTTTCCTCTTTCATTTTCCATATATATATATATATATATATATATATATATATATATATATATATATATATATATATATATATATATGTACGAGGATGGACTGAATAGTTTCACCATCCTGTATTTATTGACACAAGACACTCATAAATTAATCATAGCATCCTCTTTTCAAATCACGTCGACACTGAGCGAGCCTGGTCAATACCAGATGGGTGACCATTTGGCGATACCAGGCGCTGTATGTGGGAGGACGTCGACTCCCTGCAACAACTGCAAAACCTAACGTTGTCATCTCCCTTGACCAGGATATACATGCGACTTGTGAATTTGATATTCCATAGAATGAATATCGCTTTGTTTTGTTTTCTTCTCATGCCAATGAGGTGTAGGCACAATTTTGACAAATCGGTCCGAGAAAGCATTGTCTTCATTCATGGACAGGCTTTTGTGTTTTCTTTTTTTTCATTTTACATGAGTAACATAAAGTCTCAGAAATCAAGGGGCCCCTTTCTTGGGGCTAACTCTTGATCTCTGTATAAGATACAAAGCATCTGAGTGTTCAACTAGAGTTCTCCTTTACCTCTCAAACGTTGAATTTGTAAAGAAGTTAAGAACATTAATTTTTGTTCTCCCCAATTGATCAGTTTATTACGTTATAATATATCTTTCTTGTGGTCTCTTGGTTTTACCAGATTCCAGGATTGCATTTTATCCAATTTTTATTCTCATTTATCTACTATATTAAATATTAAAGTGTTTTTTCACCTATAAACGACGTCGTTTCGGGCTCTCTTACTGTGTAGGAGTGGTGGTTGCAGGCGGTCGCATGGGATCGAATGCAGTTCGTAGATTCAGGCTAGAATCACGAGGCAAACGCTCAGAACCATACGGCCACAAAAAATCAACACAGACAGTAATTTAAATTAATACACACTTGGGCTCCAACGTAGTTTGTAGATTCACGCATATATATATATATATATATATATATATATATATATATATATATATATATATATATATATATATATATATATATATATAAAGTCAGTTCATATTATATTCCAATAACCATGGTTTTATTTTATTATTTTTATTTTTTCACATTTCAAAAAAACATTATATTTCTGTGAGATATATTTTTTACGGTCCGTTTCATTTGTCTTGTGCCAAACAACATTTTTATGTCAATATCGTCTCTGCAACACTACAAAATCATCAGAAAAAATTCACAAAGAATAAAAAGTTCTTGGATTAAAGTGTCTTGAAAAAACCTACACTATACAGTAGTATATATATATATATATATATATATATATATATATATATATATATATATATATATATATATATATATATATACATATATATATATGTATATATATATATATATATATATTTCATTAATTAATTAAGTTCATAAATTAACTTAGAACCAATATATTTTCAAACGTGCTCAATACAAAGTAGAGCTTTATAAAAATAAACTTATCTAAACATTAGAACAGCTTACGCAAGTTAATCAACGTTTCAATGTCAACACATCTCGTCAAGGCTGCAAGATCGACTTCAAATTAAATTTTTATCAAAAGTAGATCTAAAAACTTACTTGAAACAATTTGAATTTGAATTATATTTAACTCAAGCCTATTCAATAGAAAATACATTTAGTGTTAATTAAACTCATTGATTTCCTACTAAAAACAATAAATAAATAAATATTTTCATAATTATAATTCTGTAAAAATATATATCATTTGCATGCATCAAAAAACATATCACACATACACGAATATCCAGACTAAATAAGCCGTACAATGTGAAAAAAGCTAATTAATTCCTCCTTACTAGTGCATTAAAATAGTATAAGCCAGACCGGTATTATTAGATATCATATTCATTAATAGCAATTTAATTATTAGCTCAATTACTAACTGTTATCTAGTTCGATTTACTGAATTCTACATTCCACACGGCTGTTCACTACAGTTTATAAATTTAAATTCCTAATTAATTAGTTTGCTAAATCTAATTACGATTCTTAAAGAATTTAAAGTAATATCAGTTGTATACTTAACCGGGAATATTGTAATTGTTATGCCATACCATAAAGTATACTAAAGTTTTCTTATGGAAAGTTATAATTAAAATTAAAATTGCTTGAAGTAAGTGTGCAATTAAAGATAGATTTTTCCTTAAACTTGGATATAATTTTATTCATTCAGAGGAATATTTGAATATGTAATTGAGTAAATGTGTGCGTGCACGATTGCAAATTGTTTTCCTATAATCTGTGTATGTAAACAGCTTATATAAGATGAGATGTATGTGTGAGAGGTTGGATGTCTATCCGCGTTGGGAAAATGGGTGAATGAACAGCTTGCCTTGAATTTGTAATGTCTAAAAAAGCAATGGTGGGGGAAGGGTAGTTAAGTTTATGCTTAGTGTGTATGTATTTTCTGCATGTGTTTGAACTGACACTATGGCACTTCCAATGTGTATGGGTGAAGGGTAGTGGTTGGTGCCAGTTTCTCGAGAAATTGACACGATTTCACTTTGTCTATCTACTTTTGAAAACAATTTAATTTTCAGATCTTGCAGTCTCAACCATATGTGTTGACATTGAAACGCTGGTTAACTCGCGTACGCTGTTCTAATGTTTATATAAGTTTTTTTTTCATTATTTCAATATTTCCTATATATTTTATATATATTTTATATATATATATATATATATATATATATATATATATATATATATATATATATATATATATTTAAAAATTCCCGAAACAGTTTTTCATGGTAAACAACTGATGATCCCTTAAATAATGTTAGAAGCAAACTAATATAATAACTGTAAAAGTTAAATTGACTTACATGAGTGATTTTCCACTGACTTGGGACTTAAGGGTTTTTTTTTTGGTTTTTAAAAATTTTTTTATTTTTTTTATATAGTTTTAATGGTTGAGAAACTTCCAAGACTATATATATATATATATATATATATATATATATATATATATATATATATATATATATATATAAGTCAACTTCAAAGACTTATGATCACACATTAAACCCCCCTTAAAGATATAAGGGTGGTTAGGTCAAGCTTATAGTAACATATACTCCAAAATACTGCAGGTATCCACTCACCTCCATGTTTGAAACTTTACGCCAATCAGAGCTATCATATTGATTGAAACATTTAGTAAATTAAACAAAATTATTACATATTATTTATATCAGTTTCAGGAATTTAGCATCGACAATATTTTTGGTGTGCAATCGTTTCTAAAATGAAAGCCTTTTTTATTTATTTATTTGGTTCTTCGTCAGCACTGATGAATTAATATCACAATTTCAAGTTGAACAAAAACACCAACATTATTATCCTCAAGTACGTAGTTATTATAAAAACAACATACGTAAAATATACATAGATGAAAACAATGAAAGCCAGTTTTACATAAACGTAAACAGAGAAAGAAAAACAACAGAACAATTCCTCTCATATAATTGACAATCGACCCATTTCGTTAACCGTCATCCCTGAGTAGTTTTTAGGCATTGATAAGTAAGAAAAAAAACTTATAGTCTGTGCAGCATTAATTGTGTCATATTATTGTTGTCTCAACAAAGACGAAACTCGTTTCAGAAAGAAAGATAAAAGGGAAATATCTGTTAACAATAAAATTTGTGTTTATTTATAGTTTGTCCAGACATGAAAAACATGTTACAGACATTAAAAGAATGTTGCATACATGAAAAGCATGTTACAGACATTAAAAGCATGTTACAGACATGTCCATACGTTACATACATTAAAAGCATGTTACAGACATAAAAAGCATGTTACAGACATGAATATCATGTCACAGACATTAAAGGCATGTTACAGACATGAATATCATGTCACAGACATTAAAAGCATGTTAACGACATGAATATCATATCACAGACATTAAAAGCATGTTAACGACATGAATATCATGTTACAGACATTAAAAGCATGTTACAGACATGAAAAGCATGTTACAGACAAGAAAAGCATGTTACAGACATGAAAAGCATGTTAACGACATGAATATCATGTTACAGACATTAAAAGCATGTTACAGACATGAAAAGCATGTTACAGACATGAAAAGCATGTTACAGACAAGAAAAGCATGTTACAGACATGAAAAGCATGTTACAGACAAGAAAAGCATGTTACAGACATGAAAAGCATGTTAACGACATGAATATCATGTTACAGACATTAAAAGCATGTTACAGACATGAAAAGCATGTTACAGACAAGAAAAGCATGTTACAGACATGAAAAGCATGTTACAGACATGAAAAGCATGTTACAGACATTAAAAGCATGTTAACGACATGTATATCATGTTACAGACATGAAAAGCATGTTACAGACAAGAAAAGCATGTTACAGACAAGAAAAGCATGTTACAGACATGTCTATATGTTACATAACGAGGGCCGTGTTTGAATGAAAAAGTTTGAGTGACACCTTAAGGGTCAGAGGTGACCCCCAGAATGGAAGCGAATGAAACCATGTAACTTCTTATCGGAGATTTCGATCTCTTTCGTTGGCAAGACTTCAAGCAGAAAAGACGTGTCTGGGTGCTGTCCCCAATGGAGGGAGTGTACCCAGTGCAGCTGGATGTAGCGAGACAAGCTATCCGTCTTTCTAGCTGTCTGTCTTTCTCTCTCTCATGTATACACAAGTGAACTGGTGCTCCAATGTTTTCTATGAATGTCCTCTTTTTAAATAAACTTTTTTTATAAACATCGGCATCCAAGTGGGGTCATTAGCAGACGAAAAGAACCCGGGTTCACGATGATGATGACGACATAGGCATGTAATGGGTTATACACCTATCAATGAAAATATAACAACTACATAAAGTGTGAATCATAGAAATCACACGAAAACATGAATTCTAACCAAGAGCTACAAAGTCCTGTGATAATATCGAATGCACGTGTTCTTCAATTTAAAGAGTACAAAATGAAAACGTGTTGCACAGTGTAAAAACTTACATGTCCCCGTGTAGGTGTCTTTTACACAGAGGATGAACGAAAAATCATGCTCTGTCTGGTCAAAGCCGGGTGCTAGAAAGAGGTTGAAATTTCGTTTTGGTTCTTAGCTATGTACGAGGGGTAGAGACATCTTGCATTAGAACCAATTATCTTCCAAGTAGAAAAGGATTGGAAACAAAGGGTACAATAGGAAGAAGATTACTTAAGAGAACTTAATTATCCAAGAGGAAGTATTTGTTTACGTTACACTTGAAGATGAGCATGTTGTAGTCGGCTGGGTAGCAGCCTCGTGGTATATTGGGTGCTTGTATAATAAAAAGCCGAAAAAAAGTTTTTTTTTTGTCTTTTAGAGGTAAATAAGGGGCAGGTAACTCTTCACAACAGCTCTAGCTTTCGAACAATATTTTTCTAACCGTAACCCGAACCCGTTTATGTCTAATCGACGTTCTCCTTGCACAGTAGCCACATGTGCAACACCAATTAAAGCCATCAGTTTTGATTACTGGAAAATCGTGTTTAAAATTCGTTGTAAGAGTTACCTGCCCCTTATTTACCTCTCCAACACTAAAAGACAAAAAACCTTTTTTTTCGGCTTTTTATTATACAAGCACCGTATATTGTTCCATAGACGAGATATTCTAGGAAATAAGCTCTATTCATGGAAACTCCATTTGGTTTTTGGTAAAGCAAGAGAAAAGAAAGTTCTTTGTTATTGTTGAAGTTAAGCGGGTTCTTGCTGTGAATGTTTTACAGATGGGGGGGGGGAGGGCAGAGATTGAAGCTCAGTCGAGCACCTACCATAAACATAGCAATACAGTACAGAGAGGCTAGCAACATATCTTCTGTGTGAAAGGGGTTGCAGGATAGAGAAGAGATCACTCCCCACTGTTCTTGGCCTTTTGGCCAAGATCAAAGTGTAGTATCTGTTCCGATGGATACTGCACCCCATAGACCGGTGTCATCTTATCCTTCGGGGCTTGATTCCGCCGGTCTGTGGATTTGTCCTGTGCAGTTCTAGGAGGTCCACCCTCCCAGGCTTTGCCTCCCCTCTTTGGGGAGGAGTAAGTTTATTGCTTACTGTCTGAGGCGCCCTACCGGGAATGCCGACGGGGCTGCCCAGGCAATTTTTAAATGGCCAGAGTGCTCACCTATCGAGCGCTGGCTTATCTAATCCCTTTTCCCGACCTTGTGTCACATCTTACCTTGTGGGAGTAAGATAAATATAAACTGTTCTTGGCCTTTTGGTTAAGATCAAAGTGTAGTATCTGTTCCGATGGATACTGCACCCCATAGACTGGTATTGTCTTGGCCTTTGGGGCTTGATTTACGCCGGTCTATGGGTCTGTCCTGTGCAGTTCCAGGAGGTCCACCCTCTCAGGCTTCGCCTCCCCTCTTTGGGGAGGAGTAAGTTTATTGCTTACTGCCTGAGGCGCCCCTACCGGGGAATGCCGACGGGGCTGCCCAGGCAATTTTTAATGGCCAGAGTGCTCACCTCTCGGGCGCTGGCTTTTCAAACCCCACTTTCTCGACCCGACCTTGGGTCACATCTTACTTGTGGGAGTAAGATAAAACTGGCCATGTGCCTAACTCCTGGAGAGGAGTAAATAAATACTCTGTCAAGTCAAGAGAGAGAGAGAGAGAGAATGTTCTGAGCAGTGTCTCCCCACATATGACAGCAGTACTCCATCTTAGGACGTATTAACAAGCCTTTCTGGGTTGTAATGGGATTGGTTGAGCTTATAAGAAATTAGCAAAAGCAATTCTACAGCCTATAAGTAAAATGGGTCTGCAATAAGCAGCAATCGAATAGCTTGCCATCTAAGAGAAACTATGTTTTAGAATTTTTTAGATGAGTATATAATTTTCATTATTCGTATTATTCGGACTACTATTCTCATCTAATAAAATATACAGTTCGGTTGAACATAAGCTTTCCGCCCGATTGGTGACAGTTATTAGCTGTATGTTTGCTTAATTTCCGAATTTTGGACGATTCCCGATAACCCACTTCCCCTTCTTGAAAAAAGAAAACAAAAGTTCAATCCGTCTATTGGAAAGAAAACATCCAAGATGGCTGCAACTCTGAAAAGACGACAACAGAACTGTAGTCGGAGGGGGGGGGGGAGTTTAAATGAATAAATAAATAAATAAATAAATAAAGAGTGCGGTACAAGCCGCAGCTATTTGCTTGAATTTATGTGAAGACAGCAATTTAGGACCAACCCCTTCGTCTCCATAATATTGCAAATGGCAGAGTTGTACTCTTTCGGGGAACTTCCATTCACTTCCTCTACACCTTCTTCTTCATCTGCACTAACTCCTTCTTCGTCTGCATAAAGGAAAAAATGTACAGAGGACGACTGTTTGTTTTTTAACCCTAACCATAACCTAACCCTAATGTACTAATTGACTGTTTGCCGAGTACCGATACCTTAAAAAAAAAATACAAGCATTTTTTTAAATGCTTACAAAAATTAATGTTTTTGTTTTACTAAAACATGACTTAAATAAAAAAATATGTTGTTTGGGAATAATTGATTAATTAAGTTACCGGGGCCAGGACTTGTAAAGATATTGGTCCAATATTATTGAATGCGATTTTTAAATAAAGTGAAGCAAAAATATAAAACACGCCTGGAATTTTCAAAGTTTATTTCTGGAACTAACGAAAAACAATATATTTATTTACTCCTCTGCAGGAGTTAGGCACAAGGCCAGTTTTATCTTACTCCCACAAGTAAGATGTGACCACAGCTTGGGTCGAGTAAGTGGGGTTAAAAGCCAGCGCCCGAGAGGTGAGCACTCTGGCCATTTAAAAATTGCCTGGGCAGCCCCGTCGGCATTCCCCGGTAGGGGCGCCTCAAGCAGTAAGCAATAAACTTACTCCTCCCCAAAGAGGGGAGGCGAAGCCTGGGAGGGTGGACCTCCTAGAACTGCACAGGACAAACCCACAGACAGGTGGAATCAAGTCCCGAAGGACAAGACGACATCCGTCTATAGGGGTGCAGTATCCATCGGAACAGATACTACACTTACTTCCTAGCGTGTGCCAGGTAAGCGAAAAACAATATATTCCTGCTTAAATGTGGTAACAACAACAACAGCAGAAGCAGCGGCAAATTCTTTGGCCTTGGTCTTTTGGTTAGGAGCAAAGTGTAGTATCTGTTCTGATACTACACTTCAACTATTTTGTCCTCGATCAGTGAGGAAGAAATTCTTCTAGACTGAGATAATTTAAATTTTTGTTCTAATCCAGAGTGCACCTTCTTAGGGAGCTAGATTTTCCCCACATTAAAAACCGACCTTGTGTCTAACTCTGCTGTCGTGGGGAGGCAAGTAAAAAAAACACAAAAAAAACAACAGCAGCAGCAATTTAGTGCACCCCTCGTATTTCGCCCCCTAAAAAAAAAAGTTTCTACTTCAGGGTTGCCAGACAATAATAAATGTTTAAGGCCAAATTTTTCGGGAAAAAAGGCCAAAAAAGGCCAAATTGAAAACTGAAGCTACACTTTTAGGAGAAAAAAGGCCCAAAAAAGGCCAAATTGAAAATGATATATATTATAAAGAAAAAATGACCATATTGAAGTTGTTAACTTCCAAATGTTTGCATGTTTTTGTCTCTTAGTTTCGTATTGTTTTCTTAGTTGTGATGAAGCAAAGAGGTAATTGAAACCAAGAAATATGCCGGGGGGGGGGGGGAATAATATTTAGATGAATAAACTCAATACATACTACAGTTTATATATCTTTAAAAATCGTACCAGAGGACCGTATGCTCCGATGAATTGGCTACTCTGGTGCCCCCTCGACGGAAATTCACTAGACTAACCCGACAATCAACTAAATCTCATTCATTCACTGTGGAGATCCCCAGATGTCGGAGAGCCTTCTACTCAAATAGCTTCTTTCCTCGTACTGCTGGCCTCTGGAACTCCCTCCCTGCCCCCTGTTTCCCCAACAGTACAGACATGCAGAAGTTTAAAACTAATGTGAACAGACACCTCGCTGCGCTGATCCCAATCTAGATTGACCACCCCCTACTTTCTCCCCTTTTCTTTTTCTCAGTAGCCCCTTACGTCTACAGTGGCGGCCTGCCTTGTTTGGGGTGAACTATGTTAAAAAAAAAAATTTTTTTAAATTTAAGGTAAAGTTGGTAAATTTGTAGATTCTAATGTTTTTAGGCGATTACGTGTGAATACATTGAAAAACTTTGGGAAAACAATTTATTTAAAAATTAGGATGGGAGTCAGTTTCGCATATAAATTTAATGTAAAATGATCACCCATTTCCGAGCCATTGTCTAATTAGATAGCATTTTAAGGGCATATAACCAGACTTTTTTTCCAAAAGAGATAAATTGTGAGTTTTTTACAAGATTATTAACTTAAATTATTTAAATATAACACTTTAAAATATTATTCTTTTTTTTAATACCCTCCAGTATGATTTAAAAATAGTATGTAAATTGTAGATTATTATTTATGTTTCTTAGCAAGAACTTATTTATCTAAATATATTTTTTTAATTCCTAAAACAAAAAGGATATCAAAAAGCCTACGGTTTCAATTTCATAGGGAAAGACTTTGAATCCTCACCGCTAAGAAAACAAGACGAAACCAATAGAGAAAACGTGCAAACATGTAGGAGTTAACATCTTCAATATAGCTAAACAATGTGTTCAAAATATTTTCCATTGATTACTGTTAAAGATTGGAGTTATCCACAAACACACAAAATATAAGAGAACGAAGTTGAGGTTTTACATGAATCAAATTTAATTTATTCAGTTTATTTTTGGAAGATATGTATATATATACATATGTATGTGTATATATATGTGTGTATATATATGTGTGTATATATATGTGTATATATACATATATGTGTGTATATATACATATGTGTGTATATATATGTGTATATATACATATGTGTGTATATATATGTGTATATATACATATGTGTGTATATATATGTGTATATATACATATGTGTGTATATATATGTGTATATATACATATGTGTGTATATATATGTGTATATATACATATGTGTGTATATATATGTGTATATATACATATATGTGTATATATATGTGTATATATACATATATGTGTATATATATGTGTATATATACATATATGTGTATATATATGTGTATATATACATATATGTGTATATATACATATATGTGTATATATATACATATATGTGTATATATATGTGTATATATATACATATATGTGTATATATATGTGTATATATATACATATGTGTATATATATACATGTATATATATACATATATGTGTATATGTGTGTGTATATATATACATATATGTGTATATATATATATGTGTGTATATATACATATGTGTATATATATGTGTATATATATACATATATGTGTATATATATACATATATGTGTATATATATGTGTATATATATGCGTGTACATATATGTGTATATATATATGTGTGTACAATATATGTGTATATATATATCCGTGTACATATATGTGTATATATATATATATGTGTGTACATATATATGTATATATACGCGTGTACATATATATATGTATGCGTGTATATATATACATATATGTATATATATATATATATATATGTGTGTATATATACGCATATATGTATATATATATATATATATATATACGCATATATATATATATATATATATTTCATAGGTAAACAATTTTTTTACATATTCATTTCCGTATTTTACAAGAATACAAGAATTAAACTTAAATAAAGGTTTCGTGTACAATAGTGTAACAATTTCCATGGAATATTACAGTTTCGATTATTTATTTGTCAAAAAATGTAAAATTATTTTTGACAAATTAGGCACTAGGCCATTAAGTGTTGGGATCGTTTGTTATGTCTTGGTCTACTTTTTTTGTCTAGAACTTTCTTAGAGAAGAATCGTTTCGTTGCAGTCACCACAATACCAGAGTTACTCTAGGGACCATCTACTTTAAATCTCCTTAAAATGTTGATAAATTTTAATTTATTCTTAACCCTAAATCTATTCTTGAGGGCCAAGAACAATCTGTGTCATTATTAAGATACGTGTGTCTATTAATCGGAGATATTTGGAAAATCTTTAAAAGATCTCAGATATAATTATCGAATTTTATTGAAACTTTAGCAACTCATCCAAGAAAGTTAGGTAAATTTATAGAAGTGCACCTCTCGTATTTCGACCCCTAAAAAAAGGCTTGTACTTTTTTGGGCAAATTACATCTAAACAGCCTCATCAACCAAAAAAGTAGAAACTTTTTTTTTAAGGGGCGAAATACGAGAAGTGAAATTCCGTGGCCAAGAAATGCGTGCTCACTTTACGTATAACTTATATAGGAAAGTGATACCCCACCCATAACATCTAAAATAATAAAAATTTTCATTTTTTTTTTCATAGCGGATGTTTGTTGAGGCTGTTTACATGTAATTTGCCCCCAAAAGTAGAAACTTTTCTTTTAGGGGTCGAAATATGAGAGGTGCACTTCTATAAATTTACCGAAAATTAATATAATTATTTTGATTTTTAAATATATCTTTCCAAATACAACTGTTTCTGCTTGAGATATAGTTTAGCAGTCATAAGATTTTAAGTTTTCCATAAATTAAAAATTGATACAATTAATTTCAAAGCACTAAGTTTAAAGAATTTCAAACATTAATTATTTCAGAGAAAATATACTTAGTGACCGGGTTACCTGATTGGATAGGGCCAAGTTGTCACTGGATCATAAAGTCTCTAAGAGGTGCAATATATAACCACTTAACAAATAGATGTCAAAAAGGTCTGATAAGTGAACTCTAGAATATTTACATTTTTTTAAATCATAGTTTACCAAAAGAAAAAGCCAATCTGGGAATGGGATCCCTTCAGAGTGACCCTTCCTTAGAAGAAGATAAATATTTGCTTTTTTCTCCTTAAATGACAAATGTTAGCAGATATTTATGTCAATTCTGGGTACTGGAGCTATTTTTTCATGCAGATCCATGATTTGAAAAAAAAAGGCCAAAGTTTAAAAATACAAACTGCTTTTAAGTTACTTAATTTTAACGTTTTCTTTAATAATTACCATCAAGTAAATATTTATATGAAATAATCGGAAAAAGGCCAAAATTAAGGCCAAATCTGAAAAAAGGCCAAACAGAATTTTCTAAGGCCAAACTACTTTTAAAAAGGCCAAATTCGTGAAATTTGGCCTTAAAAAGGCCAAACTGGCAACCCTGTTCTACTTTTTTGGGCAAATTACATGTAAACAGCCTCAAAAAATATCTGCTATGAAAATTTTTATTATTTCCTATATACGTTATACGTAAAGTGAGTACGCATTTCTTGGCCACTTAGAATCGCACCCTAACGAACACGTGTTGAAAGAAATATTCAGAAAAAAGGTTATTTTAGATTTTATGGGGGGGGGGCAAATAAAATCTAAAATAACCTTTTTTCTGAATATTTCTTTCAACGCGTGTTCGCTAGGGTGCGATTCTAAGTGGCCACGAAATGCGTACTCACTTTACGTATAACGTATATAGGAAATAATAAAAATTTTCATAGCAGATATTTTTTGAGGCTGTTTACATGTAATTTGCCCAAAAAAGTAGAAACTTTTTTTTTAGGGGGCGAAATACGAGGGGTGCACTTCTATAAATTTACCATTTATTTTAACGCCAATACGTTCAGCACTTGATAATCTAAAATAAAAAAAATACAATTTTTGAGGTACTGCATATCGTCTTACGGATAAAACATGGATTGAAAAACTACTTGATTACGTCATCAACGTTATGGTGCGTTTCACCGTACACGTGAAACGCCGAAATGAAAACTCGTCTGGAAAAATATAGTCGCCATTTTTATAAACAAGTCCAAGTTCATAATTTTCTAGTTAAGTACAGGGAACGTGTTTTTTTGTTTTGTTTGACACTTGTGCATTTTAACATTTTTTGTTTTCATTTTAGGGGAGTTCCGTGCGCGTCAAAGGAAGAGTTAACATTAACAAAGCCCCCCCCCCTCCACATGTTAAGAATGGCTTTCTAAATTTGCACGAGAATTTTTTTTTTTTTTTCAGGGTAAAAAAGTTATTTTACTTTTTTTTTTTAGTTGGAAATGGTTTCAACCAAAAAGAAAATTAGGCACTTCTGTAGTATATATGAAGCAGCTGCCGATTAAGAAATTGAAGAGTTCCGTTTTTTTTCTCCAAGTACCATTCATTCAGAATTCACCGGAAGTTGAATTTAGTATTTAGAAAATGGAGTTAAATGAGATTAATCTTCGAGACATTGGTAATTTAATGAACCAGCCGCAAAAAACAATAGATTTTTTACAGGCACACCGCCTGATTTCTTAGGGTTAGGGTTTAGGGTTAGAGTTAGGGTCTATGGTTAGGGTTAGGGTTTTTTATTTAAATTTTTTTTACTTCATATAATAAAAAAAAGAAATTGTTAATTGTTACCCAAAAACAAATCAGTCTTGCACTTTTTTTTATGTTGTAAAAAAATCACTTCCGGTTGAATTACCTCCCTTTATTTTCAGTAGAAGGACAGAAAATCTGTTGCTTCATATATACTACAGAAGTGCCGAAAAGGGCACTAAAATAATGTTTTTCTTTGCTTTTACCTGTTTTTCCTCCCTTCTTTTTAGCCGCAATCTGAACACTGAATTCCTTGCTCAAAATTGAGCGATTAATATTTTCTTTCGTTATATATACATATAATATGAATATTTGGTGCTACAAGGTTAGGGGCGTTGGTTGTATACATTCGCAAAATTTTTTCATTAGATATTTAAGATATCTGATATGTGTATACTCTTTTAATTGTTGCTAAAAAATAAAGGCTCTCCAGAAGGGTTCGCGACCGCGCTGACTTCCGGGTTATCTTGCACTAAATTTCAAGTACGGACGATCATAAATGATAAAATAATATTTTTATTTTTAACGAAAAATTTAGAATTGTATTTTTAGTATAATAAAATAAATTGTTAGCAAAACAAATTAATCAAATATATGTTTGTTTATATTTTTATGAAAATATAACACGTTTAAATTTCATGCCGAAACGTCATTGGGCGCTATGCCTGGCAGACGCATAAAAACAGACGGATGGCGACCATATAATGGCCTGTAACGCCGCAACGCATAATTGGTTTAATGAAGGCACGTGGTTAATGTCGTCGCCAGAAGAAAACGGGCGAATCCGACCCCCCCCCCCCCTCCTAAATAAAAATAAACATTTGCAAACAAAACCCTCAAAAACATTTATTATTTTTATATTGATTCTTTTTTATTTTTTGTGAACACTTTTTATTTTATTTATTTTCTTAAACTTTTATTTATTTCTACAACGTGCCCCTCCCTTATCCTCTCTCTCTATCTATCTATCTATCTATCTATCTCTATCTCTCTCTCTATCTATCTACATTATCACATTTTTTCAAAACCCGGTTAAAGCATTCTCATTTGGATAACACCGGGGAATAAAAAGAAAAAAGAAGAGGTGGAATAAGAAGAAAGAAGTAGAATTCAAACACACACTGAAATTTTATGCAAACACACGGAGAAACAACTACCAACGACATGTAAAAGGAAAAAATCAAAACAATATTCATGTTTTCACACGGAAGACATTCTCCTCGTCGTGCATGGCAACACTGACATTTTTTTTTATTTATTATTATTATTTTGTCTAAGTTTGACTTAATTAATTTTCTATGAAAACCCCCTGGGAGATTTTAAACTATCCCACCTCTCATCAAATGACGTATAATTATTACACCATGAATTTACTTTATGTCCATCTAAAACCATTTTAAGACCTTGTCACGTCGTGAAGACTCGCTAATAACTGTTATGAACATGTCACATAAAACAAATGTTTAAATATTTGTTTTTACTTGAATGACCTGTAGATTTAAAATGAACTTTGTGTCGAGAAAATACTTTTAAAATACTAAGTCCTTAAAAAAAACAAAAAACACACTGTACTGTGTGTGTACATATTCAGATAATAATTAATAATAATGAAACGCATTTATTTATTAATTTTCAAATACAAAAATATGTTTGCGGGAGCC
This sequence comes from Sepiola atlantica, assembly GCA_963556195.1. Classification (NCBI taxonomy): domain Eukaryota; kingdom Metazoa; phylum Mollusca; class Cephalopoda; order Sepiida; family Sepiolidae; genus Sepiola; species Sepiola atlantica. The sequence goes on from OY744550.1 coordinate 21,919,671, forward strand.
GGGACTTATCTATGAAGTACTCTTCCGCTCAACTCCATAAAATATTTGCTTCACTTAATTCAAAACTATTACACGCATGTTGTGGTCGTAATTTTTTTTGATATACAATAGAAACATTTCAGTATTTTATGTTATGTCGTTTGGCTTATATTAAGATTTGAAAAAGAAAGAAAAGTGAGTTAGTTGAAATCCTCGCTCCTCGTAAATAACATTGATTATTTTACTGTATGCATAAGTGTTTACCTTAATTGAATTTATAATTTCAAGCTTGTATTTTTTTTTCTTTTAGTAATTTATTTCTCTAAACTGCGACTTTATTTAGAAATTAAGTTTAAATTATGAAACCATTTTTAATTAATTGATATCTATTTTTTTTTTTTTTCGGTTTCTAATTCAATACTTTTAAATTTATGTTCATATTCACGCCATTGTTAACATATAAAGTTTCACTTTCATTTAAACGTCGGAGACCCGGAAGAAAAGAAAGAGGGGGAAATATCGATCTGACACCGTAAAAAAAAAAAAAGAGAATATTCCCGACTTAAACAAATGAGCTTCAAAGCGACGATGCTGAACCGTTTAAAGCGACATTTCATACTTTTAGTTTTGTTATGTTCTGTTGTTTTGTTACTCAGTTTATGGCTGATAGTACATTCTCACAAAAACACTTGGACGAAAATGATATCGAATGTCGCAGTGAAATCTGTCGTCAAAGACATCGCAAAACAACCGAATCTGACGATACCAAAACCGAGGCAGAAAGATGTCCCTAATAATTTCTGGATGTCTGTGAATGATTCCGTCATCATTGCGAAAAGTATAATGAGCAAAAGACGACCAGTACTTGTCACATTAATCAACAACGCATACCTACCATTTGTTTATAGCTGGTTGTGTAATACTATCTATATGAATATACATGAACAGGTCTTATTTATTACGACAGACGAAACCTCCAAGAATAGATTAATCCAAGATTGGCCACGTGTGAATGTTGTCTCTCTTCCCGTGGATAATTCTTTGAACGGGAACCAAGCCTACAGCAAAGTCGGATACGTGAAACTGATGGTAAAACGGACAGAGATTCTAAACTCACTTTTAATGAATAACATTGAGATCCTCTTGTTCGAGGTGGATTGTCTGTGGATATCAAACCCGATAAGTGACTGCAAAAAACACGCCATCTCAAACGATCTAATTGTCACATGTATTGATCGAAGACCGAGCGCCATTGCTGGCGGATTCATATACATGAAACCAACTCCAGCAATGAAGAAACTCTGGGAGAAACTTACTCAGAAAATGAGAGCCCTTGGGAAGGAAATTCAAAGGAAACAGTTTAATAAACCCGTTTCCGAATCTAAGAACGATCAGATATTCTTCATGCAATTGATGCAAAGTCGGTTTGCGGGGATAAAATATAAGGTCCTTCCTTGGGACTATTATCCTGACGGGAAATGGTACTCCATGAAAAAAAGCAAAAGAGACAAAATAAAACCGGTTATCATAAACAATAATTGGGTTATTGGGAACACTAAGAAATTGCAGAGGGCAAAGAAATGGGGACATTGGTTTGTTGATAATAATTTAAAATGCACCATGAAAGTTGTTGATAAAGTAGTAAATAAGGGTATATATAACATAATATAAACTGAAACTCATGACCCAAAGTAAATATGGAAAGATATAAACATTAAAAAAAAAATTGGTTAAAGCTTGGTTTAGAGTCCTGAAGATAATGCGATAAAAATTGCGTATATGTGATAAATATTGTTTCTTGTTGTTAAATGTTAGTAAATGAGGAACAATTTCGAGTTAAAATCTAATTAGTTTATGCATGTAATGTTTAGAAAAACACGCTTGAAAAGTAAATAATCGCTAAAAGAAAAAAAAATGGAGTCTTTAAACTATTACTTATGTTACTATGAAGACTCCATTTTCCCCTCTAGTGATTATTTACACATTGCAAGCGTGTTTTTCTTAAGATTACATGCGTAAAACTAATTAGATTTTAACTCGAAATGGTTCCTCATTTACTAATATTTAACAATGTATAACAAAAACAATTTTTATCGCATTATGTTCAGGACTCTAAACTACGCTTTAACCAAAGAAAATTACCCCCACCCCTCCCTAAATATATATATATATATATATATATATATATATATATATATTCACATGTGGTTATTAAATTTAACAAATTGGAAGAACTAAAAAGCCATTTATAAACATTTCATAAAAAATCAACTGCTGTATTTAATTTTGGGTGAAAACAAAAAAAGAACCTGCTGCATTTATTCTGTTTAAACTTGGGTTAACATTTTTTTAAATTTTCATTTTTGTTGACAAATTTATTTAATTTTTGTTATTTTTCAACATGGTTTGAATTATGTTTCAGGATTTTTTAGATAAGGATTGAAAATGTCGGGTATCTTTTACAATAATCCGCAGAGTCGCGAACTGGGTCCAAAAAACGAACGAAAACGGGTTTAAAAAAATAAATATACAACAAGTGAATGTGACCTACGTCGAAAATAGATATTTTTCTACTTACATATGAAATTTGTTGGTATTTTACGTAGTATAAATGGGTTTTTATTAGATGTAAAAAAAAAATTCTTGTTTTTTTGGGGGGCACGTATTTTTACTAAAACAAAATGGCGCCGACAAGTCTATTTTCAAGCATCGCTTACGACCCCCCCCATGTTCGTGTGACAAAAATACTGATTTCTAATAAATAGCAGTTTAAACGGCTTAAAAGTACAAACAAATGTCACAGATAAGTTGGAAAATAACTTTTATCGGCTACAGTTACTTTTATTTGTTGTATATTTGTTTTTTGAGCGTTTTCACTCTACGGATTATTGTAAAAGATACCCAAAATGTCTATTGTGTGTACCTTTCGTACGGCTATTCTAACCATGTTATATTCACAACGTTTCGGCCGATGTAATCTTCGACATTGGTAAATGATGAGTTCGAAGAGGTAAACATAATGCGATAAAACATTGTGTATAGGCGATAAAAATGGTTTTATGTTGTTTTTTTAAAAAAAATAATATTTAATGAGGAACCATTTCGACTTAAAATCTAAAATTTAGTATTACGCATGTAATCTGAAGAAAAACATGTTTGAAATGTGTAAATATGCTACCAGAAGCATGCTTTTCAGAAAATGGAGTCTTACGAGATGCAGCCATGTTTTTTGTTTTTTTTTGTATTAAGACCTCTTTTTTTCTCCTCATTACTATGTAATACTAAATTGATTTTAACTAAACTCAAAAACGTTCTTAATGTCATAATCTTTAATATATATAAAAAGAAAATATATATATATATATCTCGCCGATATCCTAATTTTACTCGAATTTATGAAAACACTGCTTAACTCGTTGAACTCATCATTTACCCCTATGTTCGTCTATAGATTATCGCTGTCGAACTTCAGGACCTGGATGCAATTTCGGGTAAAAGCCTAGTATAGTATCCATATTTTATGAGCTCGGCGCATGCGTCAGTTCATTCATAAACAGTCGTAGCGAGTGATTAAAACTAGCGCATGCGTATTGAGCGTAGGTAAGTAGCGCACATCGGCCGAAACGTTGTGGATAGGACAACCAACATGAGAATAGTTGTCAGAATAATGCAAGTATATATTTTTTTGCATTACTTTATAACAATATATCACATTTCATGTTTATTTGTTTTTTATTCTTTGGAATTCTTACTCCAAAAAAGAAAAGTTCAAACATTTTATTTTGTTTCAAAATTATATTTAGATAAGGATTTTTCGAACTACTGTTCTCATCTGGGTTGTTATATTCACAAGGTTCAGTTGATGCAATCTCCGACCTTCTTCAGGTGCATCATTTCGAACTTGTTTGACAGAAGTTCCCGAGTTCGACTATTAGTAATAGTCTATTACCTCTCAAGTTCGAAAATGTGCATCTGAAGAAGGTCGGAGGTTACATCGGTCGAAATGTTTTGAATAGAATAACCAAGATGAGAATAGTAGTTCGAATAAAACGAAAACTTCATTATAACAATAGAAGGCGGGTGGCGGTGGTCAAGTGGATAACGACACGGACTGTACCAAGCTCGAATGCAGTCAGTTCCATAATATCACTTTCACTTAGGGATGTTGGCAACCTTCACGTGGTCCCTCCTGCAAGAATGCCAACACAAGAATCAAGTCGGTTAACAAAGTTTTGCCATGTTCATTTACACGAATTTACTTTATAACAGTAGAAGGTGCTTCTTCAGATTAGGACTCGAGCCAACTTTGTACCCCGTCGTTATGGTTAGGGTCAGAATCAAAGTTAGCCCGGGTCCTAATCAGAAGAAGTACCCAATAGAATATAAATAATATAAGTGTATTTTCGGTGATATTGAATAAAATGTTCCCTAGTTTACAGAAAACAAATCGACACCATCTTAGGTTAGAAAGTTCGATGTCACCGGATTTTCTCCCCTCCCCCCCCTTACACATATATACAAATGAAACATCAAAGATAAATATTATATCTTTATAATAGATAGAGCAATAATATAAGAAAATGAATGATAAAAATTGGATAAAATGCAATATTTATTAAGGAATATAGTAAAATAAATGTTGGTGCTTATCCAGCAGTACGGAGACATTCGAAAAAAAACCAAAAAACAAACTGAGAAATATCTGTTTGATGAACGTATCTGTCACGGAATGAATATATCGTATACCAAAAGTCACGTAAATTAATCACGTAGTTTTTATTTTATAAAAGAAAATTAAATTTTACAGATAAACATGTAATGTTGATATCTCAGCGGCATTTTTGGTTATATTCAAGGTAGCTAAGGGAAATAACATCCAACATTCAAGACTTTATTTCTCTATTTCGTAAAAGTTAGTATTATCTCCCTTGAATATGGTCAACATGGCGGCGATATTTCACCCTTATTCGTTTATCGATTAAATTAGTTTTTCTTTTATAAAAGAAAAACTAATTTATTAATTTATGTAATTTTTTGGTATAGGATATTTTCATTCTGTGACAGGAACGTACATCAAACATATTCCTCAGTTTGTTTTTGTTTTGTTTTTACGAATGTCTCCGTATTTCTGGATAAGCGCCAAACTTTTTTTATTTTCCTTAATCCATGGATTTTCAAAAATAAGCTCTTTTCATCAGAGGAAAAAAATAGCAAAAATTGTTTTATGCAATTTTTGCTCTTTTTTTTCTGATGAAAAGAGGTTATTTTTAGAAAATCCATGGATTAAAGAAAAGAGTTGTTTTTTTTATATTCCTTGTTTGAATACTTGATGAATTAATAAATATTGTATTTTATCCAGTTTTTATTTTCATCATTCATTTTCTTATATATAATCAATGCATAATAAAAGGCACCTACACACACATAACAATAATAAATAATTAAAAGACCTTAGTTTAACACTAATAATTAAATGAAAATTGGTTATATTGAAGATTTCAGCTTTAAGATGGCTGTCATTGAAACATTAGTGTAGTTTTATAATAATTTGGTCATTGGCAATGTGCCTTGTTTTAAAGTTTTAAAGAATCCAACAGAACAAAAAAAAGGGGTGTAAAAACAAATAGGCAATAATGTTTCAATTGCAGCCATCTTAAAGCTGAAATCTTCAATATAACCTAAAAAATAATGTTTGGGCATTTATTACAAGAGCGAACAAGAAACGTGGGTAAAAAAACAACAAATGTGCAACAAATAAATATTACCAAAGGCAATATAAGTTACCTTTCTACCTACCTGGATAAGTTTATTTGTGTTTTAACTTATTTTAAAGTGTTTTTTAGTAAAAACAAACATAGTGTTCAGTTAGAACGAAATAGATGGCGTCGATAAGCAATGCACGTGGACCCCGGATAATCACTCAAAAATCGAAAATTAAGCAAAATATTATTAGAACATTACATTTTCGCACGTTTGGTGACATTTATTGGATGTGTTTCTAGCAGTATTCTGTTTAATTTTCGATTTTTGATCGATTATCAAGGGTCCACGTGCATTGCTTATCGACACCATCTTCTTTTTCGTTCTAACTGAACACTGTTCTTACAAAAATAGAACGCTTTAAAATAAGTTAAAGCACAAATAAACTTATCCAAGTAGGTAGAAGAATAACTTATCTTGCCTTTGGTAACATTTATTTGTTGCACATTTGTTTTTATTCACCCTTTTTTTTGTTTTGTTCGTCTTGTAATAAATTCCCAAATTTTCTAATTGTTTAATTATTTATTACTTACGATTATTCGGAAGAGTAACCCACCCCTGATTTATACGTTTAGCTTTTTTAAGTATGGATGGTCGGTAAAAATTTAAAATAATAAAAAAAAAAAAAGAAATTTATTTATATTAAAAAATTAAATAAAATTAACGACATGGAATTTTTTCTTGAAATTTTTTTTTTATTCATTAATACTAAATGTAATTAAGTTTAAAGAAATAAAATATTTGTAAACAGAAAAAATACATCAATTTTAGACAAAAACAAATTATTTAAAAAACCCATTACATTAATTTTATTAACTTTTTTTAGTATTAATAAATTCATATTTTTGGACACATACAAATTTTCTTCAAAAAATATGTCTGTAATGAAAAAATTCCATGACATTAATTTATTTTATTTTTTTAATATAAATAAATAAAAAATGTATGCCAGAAAAAAGAATTCCAAGACTTTCTTTATTTTTTATTCCATTATGTTAACTATAAAAAAAAAAATTGACCTAGATTTTAGATTTTTACCGAGATTATTGTCATTCCAACCATCCATACTTACAAAAGCTAAACGTTTAAATCAGGGTGGGTTACTCTTCCGAATAACCTTACTTACTCTTATAAAGCTCTACCTTAAAAGGATATTAAGCTCTTTGTATGTGCAAGACCTGTCTTGGATCTGATCTGTTTAGATTTTGAGAAGTTGCCTTTTCGTGTTATTCATGCACAAACACACACATCAGTAATTTTATAGAATCACTCCCGTCTCCAATCGTGTGGTTTCCTCTGGTTATATGAGTTTTTCATTAACCCTAAGTCCGAGTGACCCCACCCCTAGAAGATGCTCTCCCTTAACGGCCTCAGATACGTAGAAAAAAAACGGCACAGAGCCTGGAGTGATTCTATATTAAAACAAAATACCCGCAAATCATTATCTGTTATGTATTATTTAGGTACGTGCAAAAATGGCCGCCTCTTGTACGAACTATGCTTATTAAAAAGCGCTTATCATTAATTATTTAATTAGTTTCCATGTAAACTTTGATTGTGTTTGAAAGATAAAAGCCTAAACTTAATCTCTAAAAGGAAAAAAACTGTATATTTACATGTGAAAAAGAAATTATAAGGAAATATGCTATCACGACGGCTGAAAAACAAAAAAAAATAGTGAATTTTTAACTTTGAAGAAATTACTTGTAAAAATCTCTTGAAAGATAAATATAAGTTTTTGGGAACTATTTAAAAGATAATTATTAAATTAAAGTTATAAGATACTAATTAAAAAAAAATATTCTTACGTTTTACTAAAAATTAGCAAAATTATCCCCCCAAAGTCATAGTTTAGTAAAATCCGGCATTCAGTCAAACGACTTTTTTACCGATTGACTATCGCTATGATAATATATGGAAGACAAAAATGTCATAATATTTCTGTTTATAAGTTTTAACTTTATATATAAAAATGATTTTGCAATAGTTTATAGAAATTGAAAAATTATTATTCATTAATTTCTTTATTCCTTTCAAGGTTATAAAGAAATTTAATTAATTTAAGTACCTTTATTTTGTTGTAATAAAAAAGGAAATGCTTATTTAATTAAAATATTTGTGAATGTACGCAATTAAGATTTTATTTTATTTTTAACTAAAAAGATTCATATTTAACTTGGTATTAGTTTTTAATTTAGTAATACTCTGAAATTATTGATGATGTCTGTTTACCAATGTTTTTCCATAGAATTTGAAATAAAACTTTTTTTAAATGTTGTTAAAAATTATTTTTACGTTACGAATTGCATCAATTTTATCATTTTTTTACATAATTAAAAACTTTATTATTCAATTTATTCTTGATGTGTCGTAACAATAAATTACATTAATTCTTTTTAAAATAAAGTATTTTTTTATTTTAAGTGTGAAAAAGTAAATTAAAGTCAATGACTACACTGACAATTTATTCATTGAAAAAAAAAGTTAAAACAATTATTTATTAATAAATAAATAGAATTCAATTTTGAAAGAAAATGTCATTTTGAATTCTCTTTATTTATTAATAAATAATTGTTTTTAAATATTTATTAATTAAAAAATGACAAAACAAATACAAACTTTCCAAATAATTGACGATGAATTGTGAAATTAACAAAATTGTTGAATCTCTAAAAATAAAATTTTGAGGGCGGTGTAAAAGTGAGTGGTGGTTGGAAGGCTAATCCTACCTGTTTATTACAGAGCAGGGCCACCATACCAATCCAAGTTAATCGTTAGTAGAAATTATCCAATTTTTAACATTTATTTTTTTTCGTAATGATCCTGATCCTCATTTTTTTTCAATTTTTTGTTTATTTTCAAGATTATAAAAAGAATTTCTTACGCTGATGATGACACGTCTACGTGCAAAAGAGAAATATAATTATATCTCATTTTTAATTTTCCCAGAAACTCTAATGATTAAAATCACATGAAATATTTTTTTTGCAATTATATTATTTTTTTTGGTGAAAATATTGATTAAACAATGCTTAATTCAATGATGACATCGCTAATTCAAGAAATAAATTTTTCTTTGAGTTATAGTGATTTTATTAACATGGAATTTAGGAGCCCTTTTCGTAATATATATGAAATATTTTTTTTTAAATGTTTAATTTTTAATATCTATAGTGCTTTATTTTAATTAAAAATATTTTTTAAATTCATGCATTTAAAAAAAATTTTTTATTAATACCTAAAAATATAAATGTGATACTTAGAAGGCAATACAATGCAGAGGTGTGACGGATAGACACAAGTTGGAGCAAATAAGACATATAATGGTGGAACAAATGAAATAGTTTCACCCTTAATACAATGTATACATACACATATATATTTATTTATTATTATTATTTTTTTTTTTAACAAACACATATATATCTGTCTATCTACACAATGTTATGTAATACCTGTATCAAGATGGTCTGGTGGAAATTCCGTATGATATAATATTTTTTTAAATATTTCGGGGACACTTCTTCAGAACCGTGCTCAACTCAAGTTCAAACATGCATATGCACGCTTGAACTTGCATTATATGTTTTATTTGCTCCAACTTGTGTCTATCCGTCACACCTCTGCATTGTATTGCCTTCTAAGTATCACATTTCTATATACTAATAAACAATGCTTCAAGCAAACTACATAAACCTCTTATGACTAAAAATATAACTTTAGTAAAGGTGTATTTTGTTTTTAAAAAAATAGTACATTATCACGAAGATTTTAAGAAAAATAATGATTTCATTATATTCCGTTATCGTTGATTAATAAATACTGAAAATTTCATTAAAATTGGTTGATTTCCTGAATTTTGGTGAATTTTTAAGTGAAGAGGGGGGGGGGTCAAAATGTGTTTACATTTTGGGAATCGGCCATTGATTTTGCACGTACCTAGTATTATTATATTACATCTTTGTCGTTTGAAATAAGATTTTTGTTATTCTACATGTTCTTTTAGAGCTCTGGAAGTAGCAATTTGGGACACTAAAATCTACATAATCGAAAAATGGTCTCAAATTTATTGTCTTGTTTCTTTCTTCATGTACATCAATTATAATTAAGTTTCATGTATTTCAAATCAACTAAAGTTGAAATCAATTGTTTTTAGTTAACACTAAAAGACTTTGGTTAAAGGTGCTTTCATACAATGAAATGATATTAATTACTATTACAATGAACAGATCTTAAAAAAAACGAAATCAGATTGGTCTAGTTGAATTTAAATGTCATTTTAATTAATTTAATGATCTCAAATCCACGGTCAACCTTTTTTTTTGTTGTAATAATATAATCACCTTTTAACTTAAGTCTAATGTTAAGGAGTTAAACAATAACTAAAAAAGTTAATTATAATTAATGTACGTGAATAAAGAAAAGCTACACCGTGGATTTGAGACCATTTTTTTTTTCGATTCTATAGGTTTTAGCGTTCCAAATTCACCTTTGAACTTGGTACCGCTCTGCTACCAGAGCTCCGTTTTTGTTTTTTGTTTTTTTTTTGTAATGACAGTTTGTTAACATATTTGTTATTTTAACATTGTTGAATTGTTTTTGTTAGTATTTTAACATTTTGATGTATTTTTTTTATTTCGTTTTTTTTTTTTTTTTAATACTTCATTCATAAAAATTTACTCCCGATTTGAATTTTAAGTATTACAATAAAAAAGGGGTCAATTGTCCAGAATAGGATCCTAATTTTTTTATGTAAAGGGAGATGTGTGTTTTTTGTCTATACGTAAATTGGCGATATTGAATTTTCTTGCTCACATGCCGCTATTCCGGATTCGTGGCCGTCGGTCGCTATCAGTAGACTGTTTCCCTTGTACCAAACCGTCATAAACAACGTTTTAAGTGTAAGTTAGACGGTTTAAAACCGATATAAATGACTGCACACTGCAAGTAATTGAATAATTAAAAAAAACGATTTTTGTAAAATTCGGATTATACTGAACCAAGTAAAAATTCTATTTTTACTTGATATTTAATTTTCATTAAAAAAATTATTCCAGCAAATTTTAATTATAAAATTTTACCTTAAAAAAGATTTTGACTTAAAAAAAAAACACATCATCACCGTTTGGTGCAGGAGAGGCAGTCTATTAATGGCGGCTTGCTGTTGTGAATTTGGAATAGTGCCGTGTGAGCAAGAACATTCAATATCACCCATAAATTTTGTGTAGTCCTGTAGTTTCCCGTCCCATGTAAGTTTATCGGAAAGACTATGTGCAGTAGCTAAGAAATCGTTTTTTAAATCTTAAAAAATTTTTTTTTAATGATTATGACATACTGAATGTATTGGCGTTTACATCAATTTACTATTACATATGAAATAGGAATAAAAGAAAACACTTTAAATTAGTAAATTATCCGACATACTGGCATATATCCAAGATGGACGTCTGTAAGCTGGTCGATGGAAAAAAAAGAACAGGTAAGACGAAAATAAGTAAAAGTCTTTTAGTGAGTTATATCAAAATAATTTATTTAAAACAAAATATTTATGAAAATATTTTGTTTCACAACATAATTCTTTTCTTTTCACAAACTTATCAAAATAAAAATTTTATAAAAAATAGTTTTTAATTTTTTTCTAAGACTCTTACCCAGCAATGTTTCCGTCGGGTGAACCTAGCTAGTTTATTAATTATTAAGCTAATCCGGCACTTGTGCAGTTTAGTAAACAGGGGCAGATAATCCACAGAAAGTAACAACCAATAGATTAAAACATTTTAATAAATTTATTTAATAAAATATAGTTTCTGAAATAAAAACATTGTAATAAAATAAAGTTTATTTTCAATAAAGTAACATTTTGGCCAAAACATTGTAATAAAATATAGTTTTCTGAAATTGACAGTGATATTTTTATAATTTAAAATGTTATAAAACGAACATAATAATAAAATTATATTTTATTACAATATTTTGGCCAAAATGTTACTTTATTTAAAATAATCTTTATTTTATTACAATGTTTTTTTTTCAGAAACTATATTTTATTAAATAAATAAATTTATTAAATGTTTTAATCTATTGGTTGTTACTTCCTGTGGATTATCTGCCCCTGTTTACTAAACTGCACAAGTTCTGCTAATCCTTTATTATCCATTATTTGTATATGTATTTGTGAACCGTTATGCATTTTCTGTTCTAAGAAGTAAAATTGAAAATTTACAGATATTTCAGGCATTTTTTAACAAGAGCCAATAAAACAATAAAGGGATGAGAAAATATATATATACAATAAATAAATGTTACCAAAGGCAAGATAAGTTACTCTTCTACCTACCTGGATAAGTTTTTTTTGTGTTTTAATTTATTTTAAAGTGTTTTAGTTGAATACAAAACTAGTGTTAAAAACGAGAAAAAAATGGCTGACATTAGATTGTCACATGGAGTCTCAATAATCGCTGGAAAATTACACAAAAATACTGGTCATAAAAATATACAGTTCAGTTGAACATTACATTTTAGCATGCTTGATGACAGTTATTAGCTGTGACTGCGTAAATTTCGATTTTTGAGCAATTATCGAGACTTCACGTAACTATGTAATGTCAGCCTTTTTTTTCGTTCTAACTTAACAGAATTGACACTAGATTAGCATTGAACAAATAAACGCTCTAAAGTAGGTTAAAACACAAAAAAACTATACAAGTAGGTAGAAGAGTAACTTATCTCGCCTTTGGTAATATTTATTTGTTGTATATTTGTGGGTTTTTTTCTTATTAAAAATGACTGATATCTCCCTTAAAAAAATAAATTGGAACCCTATTCTAGACAATTGCTAAGAAAAAGCATTGACCGATTTATGAGATAATATTAAACCTCCATAAATTCCTATTTAAGTCACAGAAATTATTTAGAGTGACATTGGTTTTGGCATTACTCTCAAATGACATTTTTACTAAAACTGTTTTAGTAAAAAAATAAACAAGTAAAATACAAACACTATAGCAAATTCCAGCATACAAGTGAAACACCGAAATAAAAACTTGCCAGGAAAATTTTTATAAACATGTCTATAATGAGGCTAGCTAAGGAAATTATTTATTTAAAGGACAGTTATAAACTTTTTATCATTCTTCCTTAGCTAGCCTCGTTCTTGATTTGTTTATGAAGAGGGCGACTATTTCGGGGTGAGGGTGTCATTTCGGGGGTTTCACATGTACAATATAACTGAGTGTTTTTATCCAACTAAATATAAGTTGTTCTCATCCATTCAAGTTAAAAATAAGACCCGTAATATTTAATAAACACAATGAAATAACTAAATTTTAACTATTGAAATGTCTTCACAAATACATTTTTTTGTGTGTGTATGTAATTGATTTTTTTTTTTGTGTGTGTATGTAATTGATTTTTTTTTGTGTGTGTGGGGGGTATGTGATTTTTTCTTTGTCTTTCTTCTAATTTATCTATTCCTTATTAGTTTATGTTTAACAGTACACGGGCCAGAAAACTGCATCGGCTATGTAAATTATTAAAAGCCTATTTACAAAAAAAAAAAAAAAATATCTGAAATATGTGAGAAAATATCTCTATTTCTGTCGACAAGTAAATCCTTTTAAATTTTATTTAAAAATAAAAGTAAAAAACGATCCAAAAATTTTTTTGCTGTGTAAGAATTTTTTTAGTGTGAATTTAAAAGCAAGAATTTTTCAATCATAAAAGACAAATTTGCTTTCATTGTGATTTCCTTTATAATGAATCAATGAAGAATTGCAATTTAATACTTGAAATTCTTCTTATTTACTTGCCTCCCTACGAGGGCAAAGTTAGACACAAAGTCGGTTTTAATGTGGGGAAAATCCAACTCCCCAAAAAGGACACTCTGGATTGGAACAAAAATAACAATTCCCTTGATCTGGGATTTCTCCTTCACTGACCGAGGACAGAATATACTAAGTGTAGCATCAGAACGCTTTGTTTCTAGCCTATGAACTGGAAATGGGTTGTTGTCTCAACAAAATGAATTATCTTCATTTACATTGAGAGAATGTCTTTTGACTAGGAGCAGAGTGTAGTATCTGTTCTGATACTACACTTCATCTTTTCTGTCCTCGGTCAGTGAAAGAGAAATCCTTTTAGATTGAAGCAATTTTTATATTTGCATCATTCTAAAGTGCCTTTTTGGAGGAGCTGGATTTTCCCCACATTAAAAACCGGCCTTGTGTCTAACTCTGTCCTCATGGGGAGGCAAATAAATAGGGACATATATTTCTTTGTTTAATTATCTTTAAAAAAAATGAAAATATTTTCTTATAAGAAATTGAAAGCAAAAAAAAGGGGGGGGGGGTGTCAATGACCAAAATTAAAATGAAAGTCAAAACCCCCAGCTAGATACAGCGAGTTGTATATAAAATTATGTAAATTTACTTACTGTTTCAATTATTTAAATTATTTTCATACAGTGGTTTAAATACCATTAATATCACTATAAAGATCACACTATTCCCGACTTACATATATACTAATCCAATAAAAAGAAATTATTTTTAATTTATGCATCTTTATGTTCACAAACTCTTTCAAGTGTTTTGGAGATAGACCTGCATGTTGTATTTGTGCTCTGCTTAAAAGAATGGCGACACCACTGATGTATAAAAATATAAGGATATATCTTTATTGTCGTTTATGATGAATTAGTGAGGAAGGAGGACGCATGCACAGGAATTTGACAGGATAGTTTTCTCGGACACAATCGACTGACAATCTCAATTTTGGGTTGATATTATATAACAATTTGTGACACTCATGCATCCACTTGCAAGCGCCCATTTTGGGGTTTCACCTTCGCTGTCAATGTAGCCATGTCCCTAGGATATTTATTAAGTAATCAATTTCTGCAGCCAACCTTTTTGTAGGTAGTTTCAATCAACAATTATTTTATTTTTGACAATCCACTGTTTGTTTCTTCCAGTTCAATCAACAATTATTTTATTTTCGGCAATCAATCATGTTGTTTCTGCCGAGTGTGTGTCTGTGTCAAGTATGTTTATTCCTGCCAGATAACCTTTTCTGTACACCCGGCCTAAAGTACATTACCCAGGGTACTTGGATAAGTATATTTAATTTTATCCTCGGCAGTCGACTGACAATCTCAATTTTGGGTTTATATTATATAACAATTTGTGACACCCACACATCCATTTGCAAATGCCTATTTTGGGATTTCACCTTTGCTGTCAATGTAGCCATGCCTTTAGGGCGTTTATTTAGCGACGAAATATTCCCTTCT
The DNA here is from genome assembly GCA_963556195.1 of Sepiola atlantica. Taxonomy (NCBI): domain Eukaryota; kingdom Metazoa; phylum Mollusca; class Cephalopoda; order Sepiida; family Sepiolidae; genus Sepiola; species Sepiola atlantica. The sequence continues at coordinate 21,934,699 of OY744550.1, forward strand.
GCAACCAACCATTCGTAGGTAGTTTCAATCAACAATTATTTTATTTTCGGCAATCAATCATGTTTCTGCCGAGTGTGTGTCAAGTACGTTTATTCCTGCCAGATGACCTTTTCTGTACACCTGGTCTAGAGTACATTACGCAGGTTACTCGTATATTTAATTTTTATCATAGGAGGTACAATAATATTTCATTTATCTATAAAAAGGAAATACAACTTTTTATTTTATTCGAGTTATAACTTAAAAATTATAGGAATTAAAAAATAAAACAGTAGAAATGTTAAAAGCTTGGAACAAGAGGGCACAGAGATGCTTATGGATTTCAAGGAAACACCGGGTGTGCCTTGAGAGAGTTAAAGACTATAAATTTACCAAAAAATTATTTCAATGTCACTATTTACAACCCTTCCCACACAATCAATGCGGGGTATATTCTTGAACCCCACCCCCAAAATCAAATAGTAAAAAATTAAAAAAAAAGATTATATGGTTTTATAGGCTGGATGCAAAAAGACATGATTTCTCATTCAATCCCGGGCAACACTGGATCTTCCTGTTAGTATATGTATATATTACTAGCTGTGTCGACCCAGCGTTGCCTGGGATCCATTATATACAGATTTGCTTTGTGAATACTTTTCTATAACGATACTTTTTGTTATGTTCAATATCTAAGCTAAAAAAACAAAAAACAAGTAAGGACGCCAACTCTTACTATAAAAAATATGAGTTATTCCCTTTAGCTGATTTTTTTTTCTCTTTAGGTGCTTATTTAAGAATGTCTACATTAAACTGCCAAACCAGATTAAGTTTTATTTTGTTTCTGTTTTTCTAATCATAGCGAAGTAAGTTAGTTTATTGACAATAACATGGTACAACAGTAACAAATGAAAATTTGCTAATCAGTATCAAAGTTTGATTTATCATCTGAAGTGCTATTTAGGTCCAACTTTGAAAATCTTACCGACATAATTTTACAAATTAGAATTAAGTGTTATTTTGTATATTAGAATTAGATGTTTTATCCAGATTACATATTATAATACAACATGGCTAAATAAAGGTTTTACATGAATTCATCCGGATGATATTTGTCGTGTTGACATGAAAGGTACAACCTGAAAATGCTCTGTATGGTTCTTCTCTTTTTACATGAATTAAACAAAAATAATAAAATTTCTTTTATTTAATATCAGTGATGAAAGTGTTCTGAGTTTTCCCGGGATTTTTTAAAATTTTTAATTTTTTTTTACGGAAATTGCTCCAGACATGACATGACATGCAGCCACTTGATGTAAAGAGCTAACAAGAACAAAATATGATTATCGCAAAGACAGGAGATGCCTATTGGCCTTAGTCTTGAAAAGACCAAGGAGGAGGAAAACAGTCAGCAGGAAGACAGGTTTACAAGCCTGCAGTTCTTGAAAAGAAACTACTGGAATAGGAAGCTGTATTACAATGAGGTATCAAAACAGTGAATTGATGGAAACAACTAGACCAACGAGCTGGAACAAAAGAAGTAGGGAATCAATCACAATTTCAGATTTTACCATATGGGAGATATAACCAAAGGTTCCAAATTGAAAGAGAAAAGAAGCTGAAGAAATCAGAAGACTTGAAGATCAAAGAGACCTCTACAAATGTAACTAGAATAACAATTCACCAACTGACAAAAAATAAAAAAAGAAAATGATGAAGCAGCAAAAAGTAAAACTATCAAAAGTAGACCAGCCGAAGAAGTTTTTAAAAGTCAAACACGTGTAATGTGAACTTAAGTTGCATTTTTTCCAAAAATGTAATTTAATAAACAGTTTTTGAAAATATTTTATTTTTAATCTTTTTGAAGTTATTTCATAGTTTCAATATAGATCATCATATTACAAATGATCTTCATTTTTTTAGTTTATATATGTACTGGTTTCACACAAAAAAATATAGTTTTGTTACTAAAAACATTTGTTTTTCCAATTAAAATTTATGTAAACTTTGAAGCTCATGTGACAATATTAAGCGGATGCGACAATATTAAGCGGTCCTGTGAAGAGTAGGGCCTAGAATACAGCGCTAGTGTGAATTAGCCACAAGCTTATTCAAAGTCAAGTATCATCTTATGTTTCTAGTATAAACAAAGTAAGAAAAAGGTTGGAAACCTAGTTCGTCGTCCTAGTAAATGAACTCCCCATCTCAAATTCAATATCGATTCGAAATAATATTTTGTTTTTAATTGTTTTCGTGTTAACCTTTCTGCCCTCGAGTGTCAATTGCAATCTAGGTCATATCGTTCAAGTTGACCGAGAAACTTGTTGTTCTCGTAGCATGATCTTATTAGATGCTGACAAGAATTAGCCCCCCCCCCTTCCCGTGGGGGTCGGCACATTCTCAATAAAAGAGTATTGATTTACTCCTCTCCAGGAGTTAGGCACAAGGCCAGTTTTTATCTTACTCCCACAAGTAAGATGTGACCCAAGGTCGGGTCGGGAAAGTGGGGTTTGAAAAGCCAGCGCCCGAGAGGTGAGCACTCTGGCCATTAAAAATTGCCTGGGCAGCCCCGTCGGCATTCCCCAGTAGGGGCGCCTGTTATACATGATGATGATGATGATGTTAAGCGGATGCGACAATATTAAGCGGCCCTGCGAAGGGTAGGGCCTAGAATACAGCGCTAGTGTGAATTAGCCACGAGCTTATTCAAAGTCAAGTATCATCTTATGTTTCTAGTATAAACAAAGTAAGAACAATATTGGAAAACATAGTTCGATCGCTCCAGTAAATGAACTCCCCATCTCAATTTCAATATCGATTCGAAATCATATTTTGTTTTTAATTGTTTTCGTGTTAACCTTTCTGCCCTCGAGTGTCAATTGCACTCTAGATCATATCGTTCAAGTTGACCGGGAAACTTGTTGTTCTCGTGGCATGATCTTATTAGATGCTGACAAGAATTCGCCCCCCCCCCCCTCCTCGTGGGGGTCGGTGCATTCTCAATAAAAGAGTAGAGAGAGTCGGGAGGAGGGAGTGACCAACAAAGTGAACAGATAGATGGAGCCGAGACGAAGAAGACGCGGCCGAGAGAAGAGGTCGGCGCGTGTACGTCCCCCGAACTCCTTACAACACTTAGAATAAGGGACGCCCGACTATAAACACCATCATCCAACTAACACACAAAATTAACTTGATAATATCGAACGGCCTGTTTTTGTAAACAAAACAATGTATATTATTTTTCCTCGTTTCTTCTAATATAATTATTCTTCCAAGAAAAAACAGCAAACCAATTTGTTATGGCTTATCATTCCTTTCTTCAACTGTTTATGTGAAATGACCCTCTCTTCACAGTGAGACAAGATTGATAGCCCCAGTTGATTGCTCACTGATCTAAACAAACACAGCGTGGAAGTTTACAGTCACTGGACCGGGCGTTTCAACATCGGCAACCTTCATCAGAACGACAACTTTTCCCGAACAGTGCCGGGTGACCAACCGAACCCGGAACGGCCGAACTGGTGACGTCACGGCTGGAGGAGTGGTGCGCATGTTCATACTCAGATATCACCAGAATCCACCACAGCCTTCTATTTTATGTAAATTTTTTTAGGGGGCATGCCCCCCCCCCTTCCCCCTAATAGATTTTCACATACTCATCACGGTAATATCAAAACAAAATATTTTCAGTTTTTTTTTGTTTTTGTTTTTCCAATTTATGTAAAACTAGCAAAAATATGCTCCTTCCAGTCGTATGTTTTTGTGAGCCTGGGAGGATAGTATGACGATCGAACATATACTACACTGACCTCCAAAGAAGGTGGTAATGACTGAGAGGATGGTATCATGATGAACGAACACTACCACCCACCCCCATCACCAAAAAGCAGGAGTTAATGCCTAATGATTTGACAACAAAACAGATGCAACACTACTGACCCCCAAAAAAGGAGAAAGTAATCCTGGGAAATAACATATACTATACTGCCTCCCCCCCCCCCCCCAAGGTGGTAATGCCTGTGAGGACAGTCTTATAATAACAGAACTGATATTACACTACCCTATCCCCATTAAAAGATAATACAATAATAGATTATATTGAGGCTGTTTTTTTTTTCATTCATTTAAAAATGCCTAGTCATAAAAACATTTTTTATTGTTCCTTGGCTTTTGGTTAGAATCAAAGTCTAGTACCTGTTCTCAGTATCCAACCGACATCAGACATTTTACTATTGATGAAATTATCCTGTATATATACGAAAGTATGACAATGTACATTGCAGAATATTAATTTATTAGAAACTGTTTAAAAAATAAATATTCAAATTAGGAATACCTAAAGCTGTTTGTGAGTGTTTGCATATTACTATATATACAGTATTACAAAATATAATATATCACAGAATGAAATAAGCATTTGATGTTAATATAGTTAGGATAGATGAAAAAAAAACTTTCCCATTTATTCATTTAGATTTGACGTTTAGATATCACCAAAACCCACCACAGCCTTCTATTTTATGTACAGTTTCATATAGTCACCATTTTAATATCAACACAAAATATTTTCAGTTTTTTTTTTAATTGTCACTTTTATCTAAGATGTATACAGTTTATTGTTTTTTAATTACTGTATTTCAGAGAGCTTTGCCACATTCTTGAGAGCAAAATTCTGACACTTATCACAATCTTGGGCCAGTTATTCAGCCGCCAGGAGCAACATGCCAGCCTCAACCCTGAGTGGCCCATTTCTTTGGTGGTCATACTCTAGATCATTCTTCAATGAAATCTTGATATTGTTTCTTAACATAGCTGAGAAACATGTCCAAAGCACGTGAATTTCTATTTTCTAATATGTAGAAATTCTTAACTAGTCACCTTAAAAGAAAAATCAGCTAAGAACATTAATTCTTATTCTTTTTGTAAGAGTTATCGTTCTTTACTTGTTTGTTTTTTTAAATTCAAGATTTACTAATCATTCTTTTCTTTATAAACAAAAGCAAATGTTTATTTATGATTAAGACACTGATGGATTATTTTTTTAAATTACTAGGTTTCAGAATTTTTGAGATGGGGATTTATAATTTGGATTATTCCAACTACTGTTCTCATCTTGGATGTTATTCTCACAACGTTTCGGCTGATGTAACCTCCGGATAGAGTGCTAGGTAATAATCAGTTCTAAGTTACAGTCTTCTGGAGGTTGAAGGTTCAATCCTCAGTGCGGGCAATACTAAGAATACAATTACGAATTACTTAAGCCTTCTACCCGGTCATGGCTGACGGAACGAGAGCAAGCTACTCCTATAATCTAATGAAAGAGATAAGACACCAAGTCCACCAGTGCTAAGTTATAATTAGTTCTAAGTAACAGTCTTCTGGAGGTTGAAGGTTCAATCCTCAGTGCGGGCAATACTAAGAATACAATTACGAATTACTTAAGCCTTCTACCCGGTCATGGCTGACGGAACGAGAGCAAGCTACTCCTATAATCTAATGAAAGAGATAAGACACCAAGTCCACCAGTGCTAAGTTATAATTAGTTCTAAGTAACAGTCTTCTGGAGGTTGAAGGTTCAATCCTCAGTGCGGGCAATACTAAGAATACAATTACGAATTACTTAAGCCTTCTACCCGGTCATGGCTGACGGAACGAGAGCAAGCTACTCCTATAATCTAATGAAAGAGATAAGACACCAAGTCCACCAGTGCTAAGTTATAATTAGTTCTAAGTAACAGTCTTCTGGAGGTTGAAGGTTCAATCCTCAGTGCAGGCAATACTAAGAATACAATTACGAATTACTTAAGCCTTCTACCCGGTCATGGCTGACGGAACGAGAGCAAGCTACTCCTATAATCTAATGAAAGAGATAAGACACCAAGTCCACCAGTGCTAAGTTATAATTAGTTCTAAGTAACAGTCTTCTGGAGGTTGAAGGTTCAATCCTCAGTGCGGGCAATACTAAGAATACAATTACGAATTACTTAAGCCTTCTACCCGGTCATGGCTGACGGAACGAGAGCAAGCTACTCCTATAATCTAATGAAAGAGATAAGACACCAAGTCCACCAGTGCTAAGTTATAATTAGTTCTAAGTAACAGTCTTCTGGAGGTTGAAGGTTCAATCCTCAGTGCGGGCAATACTAAGAATACAATTACGAATTACTTAAGCCTTCTACCCGGTCATGGCTGACGGAACGAGAACAAGCTACTCCTATAATCTAATGAAGACATAAGACACCAAGTAAACCAGTGCTAAGTAATAATTAGTTCTAAGTAACAGTCTTCTGGAGGTTGAAGGTTCAATCCTCAGTGCAGGCAATACTAAGAATACAATTACGAATTACTTAAGCCTTCTACCCGGTCATGGCTGACAGAACGAGAAAAAGCTACTCCTATAATCTAATGAAGAGATAAGACACCAAGTCAACCAGTGCTAAGTAATAATTAGTTCTAAGTAACAGTCTTCTGGAGGTTGAAGGTTCAATCCTCAGTGCGGGCAATACTCAGAATACAATTACGAATTACTTAAGATTTTTTCCTGGTCATGACAGATGGAACGAGAACAAGCTACTCCTATAATCTAATGAAGGACATGAGACACCAAGTCCACCAGTGCTAAGTAATAAATAGTTGTTAGTGACAGTCTTCTGGGGGGTGTAAGGTTCAATCCTCAATATGGGTGATACTAAGAATACAATTACGAATTACTTAAGCCTTCTATCAGGTCATGGCTGATGGAACGAGAGCAATCTACTCCTATAATCTAATGAAGGACATAAGACACCAAGTCGACCAGTGCTAAGTAATAATTAGTTCTAAGTAATAGTCTTTTGGAGGTTGAAGGTTCAATTCTCAGTACGGGCGATACTAAGAATACAATTACGAATTACTTAAGCCTTCTATCAGGTCATGGCTGATGGAACGAGAGCAATCTACTCCTATAATCTAATGAAGGACATGAGACACCAAGTCCACCAGTGCTAAGTAATAATTAGTTCTAAGTAATAGTCTTTTGGAGGTTGAAGGTTCAATTCTCAGTACGGGCAATACTAAGATAACAATTACGAATTACTTAAGCCTTCTATCAGGTCATGGCTGATGGAACGAGAGCAATCTACTCCTATAATCTAATGAAGGACATGAGACACCAAGTCCACCAGTGCTAAGTAATAATTAGTTCTAAGTAATAGTCTTTTGGAGGTTGAAGGTTCAATTCTCAGTACGGGCGATACTAAGAATACAATTACGAATTACTTAAGCCTTCTATCAGGTCATGGCTGATGGAACGAGAGCAATCTACTCCTATAATCTAATGAAGGACATAAGACACCAAGTCGACCAGTGCTAAGTAATAATTAGTTCTAAGTAATAGTCTTTTGGAGGTTGAAGGTTCAATTCTCAGTACGGGCGATACTAAGAATACAATTACGAATTACTTAAGCCTTCTATCAGGTCATGGCTGATGGAACAAAAGCAATCTACTCCTATAATCTAATGAAGGACATGAGACACCAAGTCCACCAGTGCTAAGTAATAATTAGTTCTAAGTAATAGTCTTTTGGAGGTTGAAGGTTCAATTCTCAGTACGGGCGATACTAAGAATACAATTACGAATTACTTAAGCCTTCTATCAGGTCATGGCTGATGGAACGAGAGCAATCTACTCCTATAATCTAATGAAGGACATGAGACACCAAGTCCACCAGTGCTAAGTAATAATTAGTTCTAAGTAATAGTCTTTTGGAGGTTGAAGGTTCAATCCTCAGTACGGGCGATACTAAGAATACAATTACGAATTACTTAAGCCTTCTAGCAGGTCATGGCTGATGGAACGAGAGCAAGCTACTCCTATAATCTAATGAAGGACATGAGACACCAAGTCCACCAGTGCTAAGTAATAATTAGTTCTAAGTAATAGTCTTTTGGAGGTTGAAGGTTCAATTCTCAGTGCGGACAATACTAAGAATACAATTACGAATTACTTAAGCCTTCTATCAGGTCATGGCTGATGGAACGAGAGCAATCTACTCCTATAATCTAATGAAGGACATGAGACACCAAGTCCACCAGTGCTAAGTAATAATTAGTTCTAAGTAATAGTCTTTTGGAGGTTGAAGGTTCAATTCTCAGTACGGGCGATACTAAGAATACAATTACGAATTACTTAAGCCTTCTATCAGGTCATGGCTGATGGAACGAGAGCAATCTACTCCTATAATCTAATGAAGGACATGAGACACCAAGTCCACCAGTGCTAAGTAATAATTAGTTCTAAGTAATAGTCTTTTGGAGGTTGAAGGTTCAATTCTCAGTACGGGCGATACTAAGAATACAATTACGAATTACTTAAGCCTTCTATCAGGTCATGGCTGATGGAACGAGAGCAATCTACTCCTATAATCTAATGAAGGACATGAGACACCAAGTCCACCAGTGCTAAGTAATAATTAGTTCTAAGTAATAGTCTTTTGGAGGTTGAAGGTTCAATTCTCAGTACGGGCGATACTAAGAATACAATTACGAATTACTTAAGCCTTCTATCAGGTCATGGCTGATGGAACGAGAGCAATCTACTCCTATAATCTAATGAAGGACATAAGACACCAAGTCCACCAGTGCTAAGTAATAATTAGTTCTAAGTAATAGTCTTTTGGAGGTTGAAGGTTCAATTCTCAGTGCGGGCAATACTAAGAATACAATTACGAATTACTTAAGCCTTCTATCAGGTCATGGCTGATGGAACGAGAGCAATCTACTCCTATAATCTAATGAAGGACATAAGACACCAAGTCTACCAGTGCTAAGTAATAATTAGTTCTAAGTAATAGTCATTTGGAGGTTGAAGGTTCAATTCTCAGTACGGGCGATACTAAGAATACAATTACGAATTACTTAAGCCTTCTATCAGGTCATGGCTGATGGAACGAGAGCAATCTACTCCTATAATCTAATGAAGGACATGAGACACCAAGTCCACCAGTGCTAAGTAATAAATAGTTCTAAGTAATAGTCATTTGGAGGTTGAAGGTTCAATTCTCAGTACGGGCGATACTAAGAATACAATTACGAATTACTTAAGCCTTCTATCAGGTCATGGCTGATGGAACGAGAGCAAGCTACTCCTATAATCTAATGAAGGACATGAGACACCAAGTCCACCAGTGCTAAGTAATAATTAGTTCTAAGTAATAGTCTTTTGGAGGTTGAAGGTTCAATCCTCAGTACGGGCGATACTAAGAATACAATTACGAATTACTTAAGCCTTCTATCAGGTCATGGCTGATGGAACGAGAGCAAGCTACTCCTATAATCTAATGAAGGACATGAGACACCAAGTCCACCAGTGCTAAGTAATAATTAGTTCTAAGTAATAGTCTTTTGGAGGTTGAAGGTTCAATTCTCAGTACGGGCGATACTAAGAATACAATTACGAATTACTTAAGCCTTCTATCAGGTCATGGCTGATGGAACGAGAGCAATCTACTCCTATAATCTAATGAAGGACATGAGACACCAAGTCCACCAGTGCTAAGTAATAATTAGTTCTAAGTAATAGTCTTTTGGAGGTTGAAAGTTCAATCCTCAGTACGGGCGATACTAAGAATACAATTACGAATTACTTAAGCCTTCTATCAGGTCATGGCTGATGGAACGAGAGCAATCTACTCCTATAATCTAATGAAGGACATGAGACACCAAGTCCACCAGTGCTAAGTAATAATTAGTTCTAAGTAATAGTCTTTTGGAGGTTGAAGGTTCAATCCTCAGTACGGGCGATACTAAGAATACAATTACAAATTACTTAAGCCTTCTAGCAGGTCATGGCTGATGGAACGAGAGCAATCTACTTCTATAATCTAATGAAGGACATGAGACACCAAGTCCACCAGTGCTAAGTAATAATTAGTTCTAAGTAATAGTCTTTTGGAGGTTGAAGGTTCAATTCTCAGTGCGGGCAATACTAAGAATACAATTACGAATTACTTAAGCCTTCTATCAGGTCATGGCTGATGGAACGAGAGCAATCTACTCCTATAATCTAATGAAAGACATGAGACACCAAGTCCACCAGTGCTAAGTAATAAATAGTTCTAAGTAATAGTCTTTTGGAGGTTGAAGGTTCAATTCTCAGTGCGGGCAATACTAAGAATACAATTACGAATTACTTAAGCCTTCTATCAGGTCATGGCTGATGGAACGAGAGCAATCTACTCCTATAATCTAATGAAGGACATGAGACACCAAGTCCACCAGTGCTAAGTAATAATTAGTTCTAAGTAATAGTCTTTTGGAGGTTGAAGGTTCAATTCTCAGTACGGGCGATACTAAGAATACAATTACGAATTACTTAAGCCTTCTATCAGGTCATGGCTGATGGAACAAAAGCAATCTACTCCTATAATCTAATGAAGGACATGAGACACCAAGTCCACCAGTGCTAAGTAATAATTAGTTCTAAGTAACAGTCTTCTGGAGGTTGAAGGTTTAATCCTCAGTACGGGCGATACTAAGAATACAATTACGAATTACTTAAGCCTTCTATCAGGTCATGGCTGATGGAACGAGAGCAATCTACTCCTATAATCTAATGAAAGACATGAGACACCAAGTCCACCAGTGCTACGTAATAAATAGTTCTAAGTAATAGTCTTTTGGAGGTTGAAGGTTCAATTCTCAGTGCGGGCAATACTAAGAATACAATTACGAATTACTTAAGCCTTCTATCAGGTCATGGCTGATGGAACGAGAGCAATCTACTCCTATAATCTAATGAAGGACATGAGACACCAAGTCCACCAGTGCTAAGTAATAATTAGTTCTAAGTAATAGTCTTTTGGAGGTTGAAGGTTCAATCCTCAGTACGGGCGATACTAAGAATACAATTACGAATTACTTAAGCCTTCTATCAGGTCATGGCTGATGGAACGAGAGCAATCTACTCCTATAATCTAATGAAGGACATGAGACACCAAGTCCACCAGTGCTAAGTAATAATTAGTTCTAAGTAATAGTCTTTTGGAGGTTGAAGGTTCAATTCTCAGTGCGGGCAATACTAAGAATACAATTACGAATTACTTAAGCCTTCTATCAGGTCATGGCTGATGGAACGAGAGCAATCTACTCCTATAATCTAATGAAGGACATGAGACACCAAGTCCACCAGTGCTAAGTAATAATTAGTTCTAAGTAATAGTCTTTTGGAGGTTGAAGGTTCAATTCTCAGTGCGGGCAATACTAAGAATACAATTACGAATTACTTAAGCCTTCTATCAGGTCATAGCTGATGGAACGAGAGCAATCTACTCCTATAATCTAATGAAGGACATTAGACACCAAGTCCACCAGTGCTAAGTAATAAATAGTTCTAAGTAATAGTCTTTTGGAGGTTGAAGGTTCAATTCTCATTGTGGGCAATACTAAGAATACAATTACGAATTACTTAAGCCTTCTATCAGGCTATGGCTGATGGAACGAGAGCAATCTACTCCTATAATCTAATGAAGGACATGAGACACCAAGTCCACCAGTGCTAAGTAATAATTAGTTCTAAGTAATAGTCTTTTGGAGGTTGAAGGTTCAATCCTCAGTACGGGCGATACTAAGAATACAATTACGAATTACTTAAGCCTTCTATCAGGTCATGGCTGATGGAACGAGAGCAATCTACTCTTATAATCTAATGAAGGACATGAGACATCAAGTCCACCAGTGCTAAGTAATAATTAGTTCTAAGTAATAGTCTTTTGGAGGTTGAAGGTTCAATTCTCAGTGCGGGCAATACTAAGAATACAATTACGAATTACTTAAGCCTTCTATCAGGTCATGGCTGATGGAACGAGAGCAATCTACTCCTATAATCTAATGAAGGACATGAGACACCAAGTCCACCAGTGCTAAGTAATAATTAGTTCTAAGTAACAGTCTTCTGGAGGTTGAAGGTTCAATCCTCAGTACGGGCGATACTAAGAATACAATTACGAATTACTTAAGCCTTCTATCAGGTCATGGCTGATGGAACGAGAGCAATCTACTCCTATAATCTAATGAAGGACATGAGACACCAAGTCCACCAGTGCTAAGTAATAATTAGTTCTAAGTAATAGTCTTTTGGAGGTTGAAGGTTCAATTCTCAGTGCGGGCAATACTAAGAATACAATTACGAATTACTTAAGCCTTCTATCAGGTCATGGCTGATGGAACGAGAGCAATCTACTCCTATAATCTAATGAAGGACATGAGACACCAAGTCCACCAGTGCTAAGTAATAATTAGTTCTAAGTAATAGTCTTTTGGAGGTTGAAGGTTCAATCCTCAGTACGGGCGATACTAAGAATACAATTACGAATTACTTAAGCCTTCTATCAGGTCATGGCTGATGGAACGAGAGCAATCTACTCCTATAATCTAATGAAGGACATGAGACACCAAGTCCACCAGTGCTAAGTAATAATTAGTTCTAAGTAACAGTCTTTTGGAGGTTGAAGGTTCAATTCTCAGTGCGGGCAATACTAAGAATACAATTACGAATTACTTAAGCCTTCTATCAGGTCATGGCTGATGGAACGAGAGCAATCTACTCCTATAATCTAATGAAGGACATGAGACACCAAGTCCACCAGTGCTAAGTAATAATTAGTTCTAAGTAATAGTCTTTTGGAGGTTGAAGGTTCAATTCTCAGTGCGGGCAATACTAAGAATACAATTACGAATTACTTAAGCCTTCTATCAGGTCATAGCTGATGGAACGAGAGCAATCTACTCCTATAATCTAATGAAGGACATGAGACACCAAGTCCACCAGTGCTAAGTAATAAATAGTTCTAAGTAATAGTCTTTTGGAGGTTGAAGGTTCAATTCTCATTGTGGGCAATACTAAGAATACAATTACGAATTACTTAAGCCTTCTATCAGGTAATGGCTGATGGAACGAGAGCAATCTACTCCTATAATCTAATGAAGGACATGAGACACCAAGTCCACCAGTGCTAAGTAATAATTAGTTCTAAGTAATAGTCTTTTGGAGGTTGAAGGTTCAATTCTCAGTGCGGGCAATACTAAGAATACAATTACGAATTACTTAAGCCTTCTATCAGGTCATGGCTGATGGAACGAGAGCAAGCTACTCCTATAATCTAATGAAGGACATAAGACACCAAGTCCACCAGTGCTAAGTAATAATTAGTTCTAAGTAATAGTCTTTTGGAGGTTGAAGGTTCAATCCTCAGTACGGGCGATACTAAGAATACAATTACGAATTACTTAAGCCTTCTATCAGGTCATGGCTGATGGAACGAGAGCAATCTACTCCTATAATCTAATGAAGGACATGAGACACCAAGTCCACCAGTGCTAAGTAATAATTAGTTCTAAGTAATAGTCTTTTGGAGGTTGAAGGTTCAATTCTCAGTGCGGGCAATACTAAGAATACAATTACGAATTACTTAAGCCTTCTATCAGGTCATAGCTGATGGAACGAGAGCAATCTACTCCTATAATCTAATGAAGGACATGAGACACCAAGTCCACCAGTGCTAAGTAATAAATAGTTCTAAGTAATAGTCTTTTGGAGGTTGAAGGTTCAATTCTCATTGTGGGCAATACTAAGAATACAATTACGAATTACTTAAGCCTTCTATCAGGTAATGGCTGATGGAACGAGAGCAATCTACTCCTATAATCTAATGAAGGACATGAGACACCAAGTCCACCAGTGCTAAGTAATAATTAGTTCTAAGTAATAGTCTTTTGGAGGTTGAAGGTTCAATTCTCAGTGCGGGCAATACTAAGAATACAATTACGAATTACTTAAGCCTTCTATCAGGTCATGGCTGATGGAACGAGAGCAATCTACTCCTATAATCTAATGAAGGACATGAGACACCAAGTCCACCAGTGCTAAGTAATAATTAGTTCTAAGTAACAGTCTTCTGGAGGTTGAAGGTTCAATCCTCAGTACGGGCGATACTAAGAATACAATTACGAATTACTTAAGCCTTCTATCAGGCTATGGCTGATGGAACGAGAGCAATCTACTCCTATAATCTAATGAAGGACATGAGACACCAAGTCCACCAGTGCTAAGTAATAATTAGTTCTAAGTAATAGTCTTTTGGCGGTTGAAGGTTCAATTCTCAGTGCGGGCAATACTAAGAATACAATTACGAATTACTTAAGCCTTCTATCAGGTCATGGCTGATGGAACGAGAGCAATCTACTCCTATAATCTAATGAAGGACATGAGACACCAAGTCCACCAGTGCTAAGTAATAATTAGTTCTAAGTAATAGTCTTTTGGAGGTTGAAGGTTCAATTCTCAGTGCGGGCAATACTAAGAATACAATTACGAATTACTTAAGCCTTCTATCAGGTCATGGCTGATGGAACGAGAGCAATCTACTCCTATAATCTAATGAAGGACATGAGACACCAAGTCCACCAGTGCTAAGTAATAATTAGTTCTAAGTAATAGTCTTTTGGAGGTTGAAGGTTCAATCCTCAGTACGGGCGATACTAAGAATACAATTACGAATTACTTAAGCCTTCTATCAGGTCATGGCTGATGGAACGAGAGCAATCTACTCCTATAATCTAATGAAGGACATGAGACACCAAGTCCACCAGTGCTAAGTAATAAATAGTTCTAAGTAATAGTCTTTTGGAGGTTGAAGGTTCAATTCTCAGTGCGGGCAATACTAAGAATACAATTACGAATTACTTAAGCCTTCTATCAGGTCATGGCTGATGGAACGAGAGCAATCTACTCCTATAATCTAATGAAGGACATGAGACACCAAGTCCACCAGTGCTAAGTAATAATTAGTTCTAAGTAATAGTCTTTTGGAGGTTGAAGGTTCAATCCTCAGTACGGGCGATACTAAGAATACAATTACGAATTACTTAAGCCTTCTATCAGGTCATGGCTGATGGAACGAGAGCAATCTACTCCTATAATCTAATGAAGGACATGAGACACCAAGTCCACCAGTGCTAAGTAATAATTAGTTCTAAGTAACAGTCTTTTGGAGGTTGAAGGTTCAATTCTCAGTGCGGGCAATACTAAGAATACAATTACGAATTACTTAAGCCTTCTATCAGGTCATGGCTGATGGAACGAGAGCAATCTACTCCTATAATCTAATGAAGGACATGAGACACCAAGTCCACCAGTGCTAAGTAATAATTAGTTCTAAGTAATAGTCTTTTGGAGGTTGAAGGTTCAATTCTCAGTGCGGGCAATACTAAGAATACAATTACGAATTACTTAAGCCTTCTATCAGGTCATAGCTGATGGAACGAGAGCAATCTACTCCTATAATCTAATGAAGGACATGAGACACCAAGTCCACCAGTGCTAAGTAATAAATAGTTCTAAGTAATAGTCTTTTGGAGGTTGAAGGTTCAATTCTCATTGCGGGCAATACTAAGAATACAATTACGAATTACTTAAGCCTTCTATCAGGTAATGGCTGATGGAACGAGAGCAATCTACTCCTATAATCTAATGAAGGACATGAGACACCAAGTCCACCAGTGCTAAGTAATAATTAGTTCTAAGTAATAGTCTTTTGGAGGTTGAAGGTTCAATTCTCAGTGCGGGCAATACTAAGAATACAATTACGAATTACTTAAGCCTTCTATCAGGTCATGGCTGATGGAACGAGAGCAAGCTACTCCTATAATCTAATGAAGGACATAAGACACCAAGTCCACCAGTGCTAAGTAATAATTAGTTCTAAGTAATAGTCTTTTGGAGGTTGAAGGTTCAATCCTCAGTACGGGCGATACTAAGAATACAATTACGAATTACTTAAGCCTTCTATCAGGTCATGGCTGATGGAACGAGAGCAATCTACTCTTATAATCTAATGAAGGACATGAGACATCAAGTCCACCAGTGCTAAGTAATAATTAGTTCTAAGTAATAGTCTTTTGGAGGTTGAAGGTTCAATTCTCAGTGCGGGCAATACTAAGAATACAATTACGAATTACTTAAGCCTTCTATCAGGTCATGGCTGATGGAACGAGAGCAATCTACTCCTATAATCTAATGAAGGACATGAGACACCAAGTCCACCAGTGCTAAGTAATAATTAGTTCTAAGTAACAGTCTTCTGGAGGTTGAAGGTTCAATTCTCAGTGCGGGCAATACTAAGAATACAATTACGAATTACTTAAGCCTTCTATCAGGTCATGGCTGATGGAACGAGAGCAATCTACTCCTATAATCTAATGAAGGACATGAGACACCAAGTCCACCAGTGCTAAGTAATAATTAGTTCTAAGTAATAGTCTTTTGGAGGTTGAAGGTTCAATTCTCAGTGCGGGCAATACTAAGAATACAATTACGAATTACTTAAGCCTTCTATCAGGTCATGGCTGATGGAACGAGAGCAATCTACTCCTATAATCTAATGAAGGACATGAGACACCAAGTCCACCAGTGCTAAGTAATAATTAGTTCTAAGTAATAGTCTTTTGGAGGTTGAAGGTTCAATTCTCAGTGCGGGCAATACTAAGAATACAATTACGAATTACTTAAGCCTTCTATCAGGTCATGGTTGATGGAACGAGAGCAATCTACTCCTATAATCTAATGAAGGACATGAGACACCAAGTCCACCAGTGCTAAGTAATAATTAGTTCTAAGTAATAGTCTTTTGGAGGTTGAAGGTTCAATTCTCAGTACGAGCGATACTAAGAATACAATTACGAATTACTTAAGCCTTCTATCAGGTCATGGCTGATGGAACGAGAGCAATCTACTCCTATAATCTAATGAAGGACATGAGACACCAAGTCCACCAGTGCTAAGTAATAATTAGTTCTAAGTAACAGTCTTTTGGAGGTTGAAGGTTCAATTCTCAGTGCGGGCAATACTAAGAATACAATTACGAATTACTTAAGCCTTCTACCAGGTCATGGCTGATGGAACGAGAGCAATCTACTCCTATAATCTAATGAAGGACATGAGACACCAAGTCCACCAGTGCTAAGTAATAAATAGTTCTAAGTAATAGTCTTTTGGAGGTTGAAGGTTCAATTCTCAGTGCGGGCAATACTAAGAATACAATTACGAATTACTTAAGCCTTCTATCAGGTCATGGCTGATGGAACGAGAGCAATCTACTCCTATAATCTAATGAAGGACATGAGACACCAAGTCCACCAGTGCTAAGTAATAATTAGTTCTAAGTAATAGTCTTTTGGAGGTTGAAGGTTCAATCCTCAGTACGGGCGATACTAAGAATACAATTACGAATTACTTAAGCCTTCTATCAGGTCATGGCTGATGGAACGAGAGCAATCTACTCCTATAATCTAATGAAGGACATGAGACACCAAGTCCACCAGTGCTAAGTAATAATTAGTTCTAAGTAACAGTCTTCTGGAGGTTGAAGGTTCAATCCTCAATGCGGGCAATACTAAGAATACAATTACGAATTAATTAAGCCTTCTACCCGGTCATAGCTGATGGAACGAGAGAAACCTACCCGGTCAATTAAATAAAGGGTTCCATTCGAAAATCTCTACAGATTTCTGAGTTTGACAGAAAGATAAACCTGAAGAAGGTCGGAGGTTACATCGGCCGAAACATTGTGAGAATAATGTCTAAGATGAGGACAGTAGTTTTAATAATACAAATCACTACTTGTTACTTCCTAGCACAATATTTTAGCTGCTGCATGAGCTCAGCTCTCATTTTAAAGGATATATATTTATTATGCCTCCTTGAACATCTGTTGCTTTGAATCGGTAATCTCATGTCCACGTCTATGGGAAAATAAATCACTTTACAATATAACACTCGAGTACTCATGACACATTGGGTCACAATCCACTACTACTGTTTATTCCGCTCATATTTGTTAACGCATTCTTCATGTATACAAATAAGTCTCTTGATACTAGCATGCATAAGAAAATAGAATGGTTACAAAAGTGTAACATATATGGCTTTCTCTCTCTCTCTCTCTCTCTCTTTCTGTCTCCCTCTCTCTCTTTCTGTCTCCCTCTCTCTCTGTATATATATATATATATAATTTTCTTTCTCTCTCTCTCTCTCTCTCTCTCTCTCTCTCTCATTAATTTTTGCAGCTGTGCTTCAGTAAAATAGAAAGAAATAAAGCATAATTTCCCATCTGTAGGAACACATTACCACGGGGCTGATTCCCTGCAAGTTACAACATGACCGGCTTCAAATCCAATGTCATAAGTAAAAAAAAAAAATTAAAAAAAGTGGTCGACCATAATTTGAGGGTGATCCGAAGGCTCCCTTTTCATTAACTACTACATTGAGATGTAGGGGAGGGCGCAGCTCTTTTCCCAGATCCTCACCTTATAATGTTGAATGTTTAGCAAGGGGGCATCAAGTACCATTATTTTGAGGTTTTGGTAAGACTCAACCGAAGATTTAACCCTGCTGTCCTGGTCCATTAACAAACACTCTTATCATTATGCCAAGTGGGCCACTAATCAAATGCCACTTATCAAATGCCACTTATCAAATGCCACTAATCAAATGCCACTTATCAAATTAATCATTTTCAATCTATCGTAGTATTATAATATTTATGAATAAATATTAAATTATTTATAATCAACAGACACTAGTATTTCAAGCTTATTGCTCTCATCAGTACAGGAAAGTAACAATTTCAGACGGTCGTGAGGCGCAAGCCCAGTTCACAGAGTCAGCCTAGAATCTGCAAGCAGTCGCCCTATCCTCACAGCTACCAGAAACTGTCACGTGAATAAGGGAAATTAAGATCTATATGTACCTAGAAGCGGGCATAGACAGAAAACTAATCAGAAGGGTCGACGAATGTATTAGGAAATTTGTTTTAAAACTGATTGACAGTCTATTTTTAACATCCCCGAGAGTGCTCGACTTTAATTTCTTAAAGGGGCTTATAATAATGTTTATAAATAAATATTAATTTATTTATAACTTAAAGGCGCATTTCCAACTTTGGTTAGGGCGTTCAGATTTGGTGTTAAAGGTGACTCTTGTTCCGGGGTTCAAATCGTGTGACTGGTTTGAATGCTTATCTCTACACTGATGATTCTGCAAGGATGAAACGTATACGTATGTAGATATTAATTAAATATTTATTATTAAATAATTATTTGTAGCCCTCTTTCAGTCGGGCACTCTAATGGGAAGTAATACTGGCCGTCAAATTTAACCTATAAATGTAAGTTCCTTTCTGTTGAACACTGTTATGATGGTTGATTATGGTTGCCTGCTTGCTCGCATAATAGGATTTATTTCTCATCACTTTGTGTAGCTATGCGACTGGTTTGAATAGTTATCTCTACACTGATGATTGTACAAAGATAAAACGTATACGTCTGTAGGTAATATTTAAATATTTATTATTAAATAATTATATATATATATATTTATATAATTATAAATATTTGTTTTATCTACATAAGTATACGTTTCATCCGTTAAGGAATCGTCAGTGTAGAGAAGAGTATTCATACTGGTCGCCGGACTCAAACCGCGGAACACGAGTCATGTTTCAAACTCAAATTCCGACGTCTTATCCCATACGGCTGTTGTCAATAACCCGGTAAATCAGCGAGAGATTAATCCTACTGAAAGGAACATGCATTGAAGCCACGATAACGGCTGTGTTAATATTACTCATTACAGAGCCCATATATATATATATATATATATATATATATATATATATATGGTCACCCCTGAAGAAGGAATTTTATTCCGTAATCGATAGGATTAATGTAAGAAAAAAAAAAAATAAATAAATTAATCTTGTATTGCTAATTTGGCTTTTATTTCAATTTTATTAACTTTCCATGCAATACTTTAAAACTTGAACGAAAAACACACATTATATAAATATATTTTTTCATTATGTTAAGATATGTGTTGTTTTGTTGTAAATCGGAGTTAAGCAACACATATCCCGGCCATTACTAAATGGGTGACCATTTTGGTTCTTTGATATGACCGAGGCGCCTCCAATAACATATTTAAACATGAGTATGAAAACGGGTTCTTTGATAAAGTGTGGGGTCTGCGTTCGCGCTTGACATCCAAAACATTTGCTTTTGATACCTGAGGATGATTCGACGAAGAATCGAAAACGCTCGTGAAACATGTGAAACCTATGAAACATTTATTAATTTTTTTGATTTTAATACAAAAATGACTATCAGAAAAATTGAGAAAATAAAAAAAGATATAATTAAACAGACGAATTCTGTTATTTTTAACAATGTTTGCATAAATATATATATATATATATATATATATATATATATATATATATATATATATATATATATACATATGCATATATGTATATATATATATATCCAAATACAGTTTGTTGATCACTTTAACTGCTCGTGTAAAATTAGCCGCCGACTCGCTATTTACAAAGTTAAATTCCTCCTTAATTATTAGCTGATTCCCTATGGCCGAGGGGTTAACACTCTTGACTGCAAATCAGTGGCGATTTGTGATCGGAGTTTGCGCTTGCCGACCGTTGAGAATTACCTTCCTGCACTGAAGATTACGTTAGCATGAAACATCGATGTCTGTAGGTAATAAATAATTAATATTTATTTATAAATATTATTATAAGCCCCCTTCACTAAAGGCCGGGCACTCTGAGTGAGTTTAATAACAAGCAGTACAAATAGCTTCATGCAAGATCCAAGTACAGTTTGTTGGTCACTTTAACTGCTCGTGTAAATTAGCCGCCGACTCGCTATTTACAAAGTTAAATTCCTCTTTAATTATTAGCTAATTCCCTATGGCCGAGGGGTTAATACTCTTGACAAAAAAGACTATAAGAAAAATTGAAAAAATAAAAAAAGGTATAATTAAACAGACGAATTCTGTTATTTTTAACAATGTTTGCATATATATATAAATATTTATTTAATTTTTCAACTTTACTTTTGGGCTGGTCTTATTTATTAATACTTTCAACCGACTGGGAATCCCTTTTAAAATCTGCAGTACTTTTAAATCTTTTAAATATATAACACTATATCTCTGCCCGGCTTAGTACTTTTTCAAAATTTAAACTACTGATTCCCATTCTTTGAAAACACATTTTTTCCCCATCGGACACTCCTTTTTCTTTTAATTTCGAAATTATTATTGTCTCTCGCCCTAAACCCGTCTTTAATCATGTCTTCCCCCCCCTTTTCTTCTTTTTCAAATAATAAATACACTCAATTGACCTAAATCGACCTAAATTCTCAACCACGGCCAATCTCTACTGGCATCGGACTTAGCATATGCCAAAAATAACTTTATCACTAGAACCCCCCTTCACTCCCCCTAATCCCCCTACTCCCTTTCCCATCAGCAGTCATGGCTTTTTCTTCTAACCCTCTTACCATTTGCCCCACCTTCCTCTTTCCTTCCCACCTAATTTGACCTTGATTTTAACTTAGGGCTTCTTTTCTCAGAACTACTTCAATTTTCCATTCCCATTGCTAATGTCATTCGCTTATGACTCATTTCTTGGCCGAGGAAGCATTGTTTTTAAATGGCCAGATTTCTTCATTTTAATTCCGTTTAAGTGCGCTCCATCTACGACTTGAACTCAATTTTCACCATTGGATTTACTTCATTTTGAACGCCTTTCTGTAATGCCTCCACGAAACTTTTTCTTCTCCATCGAAACTTTCTTCCATTGGACACCTTATCGGCGGACAATTACGACATGGACAAACCCAATATCTTTTTACACAAACTTTTTTCAACTATCATTTTTAAAAATATATTTCAAATGTTGAATTTTGACTTTTCTATTGCCAAATTATCTATCTGTATAATTCCTCTGATGATAAGATCTCGATCTTTGAAAAGCCTTGGCTTAAGGAAAGAATAATAAACATAATTTTATTACAGAATATACCTTGCATTGAACAATCTAAGTTTGATATAAATTTTGGACATTCGTGTATGTTTATCACTCTTCATCCATCTATCTTTATATATATATATATATATATATATATATATATATATATATATATATATATATATATATATATATATATATATATGTGTGTGTGTGTGTGTGTGTGTGTGTATATATAACGATTGTACGCCATATAATCGTTGATATATATAAGCTTTATTTTTTAAATAATTCAAATCACTCTCTCTCTCTCTCTCTCTCTCTCTCTCTCTATATATATATATATATATATATATATATATATATATATATATATATATAGTCAACTTATCAATCATAATTTTTCCTCTGATGATAAGATTTTAATCTTTGAAAAGCCTGGTTTAAGGAAAGAAAGAGATGAAAAATAAATGTTTCTATTAACTAAACTACTCCTTGTTTTGAACAACTGAAAATACCGATTTGCTTCCATTTGCAGGTCTTACTAATTTTCATTGACGTACCATATATATATATATATATATATATATATATATATATATAGAGAGAGAGAGAGAGAGAGAGAGAGAGAGAGAGAGAGAGAGTGATATATATATATATATATATATATATATATAGAGAGAGAGAGAGAGAGAGAGAGAGAGTGATATATATATATATATATATATAGAGAGAGAGAGAGAGAGAGTGATATATATATATATATATAGAGAGAGAGAGAGAGAGAGAGAGAGAGTGATATATATATATATATATATATATATATATATTTCTACAATGTTTTCAATATGATAAAAGATATCAGTTTTTTCTTTGTGTTTCTTTTATCACATGCAGCATAAGGCTTATAGTATCGCATGCTGAGTTATGCAATGTTGAAACACAATGCATATCATAAATGTTAAACGTTAAACAGTTATTTGACCTATATCTTTTTGGGGTGAGAGTTACACCTTTCCTTAGAGTATTATATTTGAATAGAAACAACTCGATTTAAACTCTGTTTTCACAATGTCTATGATCGTATTAATTACAACACTTTTGGTAGTAGTTAATAGATACTAAACAAAATAAAATGTCAATATTACAACAGCTTGTTTACCGAAGCCACAGGCAATAAAAGAGAGATAGTATCTCTGAGATACAGTCGGAGTGAGAGATGTGTCAAAAAAGTAACGTCATACAGGAAGTTTCAAACGAAAGATGTTACACCTACTTTTAAAAAAGATTTATTTACATAATTTTAATTCTGTTTTTTTTTCTTTTATATATTTTCATTTTGAAATGGATTTTTGTTCAAACATAACTCAATCCTAAAGCTGAGAAATATTTTAGCATGTATTTTGGGTGATTAAAATATATGGGAAAAAAGCCTAGTGAAACAAACATAGTTCAGAGATCTACCATTGACATCTGTTGTATGCGAGTTTTGTTCACGTTAAAGGTGATTAATCGAAATTAGTTTTTGCTTCTTTGTGTGTGCCTAATCATAGGTTGAAGTTAAGTCATTGAGCTTGTTTTTCTTGGTGTGAGATCGCTACTTGTTTAGGGCTTGGGCACGTGAAAAAATGCTTGGTCATCCGATGTGCATTTTAGAAGCGAGTTGTGAAAACCATTCCATCGATCTGTTTTGAATGTTTGAATTCTGACTTTTATGTAAAATATCATGGAAGGTTTTATGTTATGGAAAAAAAGGTATTATGTTATATTACTAATGAGCATATCGTGACAAGAAGACAAAACCAGACAAACACAGGACGAGCATTTAACTGCTTGCAATATTCAGTCATTTATTTTTCTGATAATAATGAAAGAAAATAATCGTCTGTTCAATGACAGATGGATGTTGTTAATAAAAGTTGTGTTTTGACTCACAACTTTTTGCTGATAGCAGAAGCAATAGTAGTGGGGCTTCGCTATTCATCATCATTCGTTTCTTTGATAATATTGGAAGAAAATTACCGTCTGCTCGATGGCAGAGAGATTGTGTTAATGGCTCATCTTTTTAATGAAAGCAGTAGCTATAATAGTGGGGATTCGACGCTCGTAGACATTCGTTTTCCTGATAATATTTTGTGGGCCCGTCACAATTTGGTGACAGCTAATTCTCTTCGGTCGAGTGGTGATGAAATATTTCATATATGTCTTGATGGATTGGGTTAATGGTTGGGTTACAGGGATAACTGTTTATAGCAATAGTTAGGTACGTGCAAAAATGGTCGTCTCTTGTACGGACTATGCTTATTAAAAAGCGCTTATCATTAATTATTTAATTAGTTTCCGTGTAAACTTTGATTGTGTTTGAAAAGTAAAAGCCTAAACTTAATCTCTAAAAGGAAAAAAACTGTATATTTACGCGTGAAAAAGAAATTATAATGAAAAATGTTATCACAACGGCTAAAACCCCCAAAAATTCAGTGTATCAGTATGTAATAGCTGATTTGTTTACCTTTTAAACTTCCGGTAATTATCTGTCCTTAGCTTGTCCCCACTTCCTGTCCGCACTTGTAATGGCGTCCTATGTAAATAAAGTTTGTGTTCATTTACTCTCCGTCTCTTTTCTTAATCCAAGCCATCCTTGACCGGCGACAACACAACATGGAGCCAGAAGTGGGATCCAAGGGCACAAGAATGTTTTTCAGTGAAAATCACACTTTATAGGTATATTTGTCAGGTTTAGGTGACATTACACTCGTCCCCGGAAAATATGCACGTGCGCACAGCTATACGCCGAGGTAAGAGGAATTTGACTCTACTGTTTTGTTAATTTCTCATCATGGAACTCCCCCCCCCATACATTAGCACCAAGGATAGACTGGTCCAGTCCCAACTTGGGAAAAGAAATGGACATTTTTTTACGTCAGGCCACATTATATTTTGGTGGACCACTTCGTGATGTGGACGACGACGTGAAAGTAAATTACCTCCTTTTGTGGACTGGTGTCGAAGGGCAGGAGATTAGCGACCACTTCATTTTTCAGATGGATGAAAGTAAAAATGTGGACAACTACATGAGACGTTTCAAGAAATATGTCAGTCCTCAGTCAAATTTCCGGGTGTCTCGACACCAACTTTTACAGAGTCACCAAGAGGAGACTGAGCCAGCTCACTCATTTCTAAAGAGGCTGAGGCAAATAATAAAAAATTGCAAATATGACCCCATAGTCGAAGAGACAAACTTGG
Organism: Sepiola atlantica; assembly: GCA_963556195.1. Classification (NCBI taxonomy): domain Eukaryota; kingdom Metazoa; phylum Mollusca; class Cephalopoda; order Sepiida; family Sepiolidae; genus Sepiola; species Sepiola atlantica. Next base: position 21,959,784 of record OY744550.1, read on the forward strand.
TGGACTTATTTATATTTGGACTAAACCTCAAGTCAACCCAAAAGTCACTGTTAAAAGAAGGTAGGAGTTTATCAATAACGACAGCTTTACGTATAGCAGAAACTGAAGAGGCAACAATCAAACAGGTGGAAGCAATCCGGACTCCACTTGAGAAGCTCAGTGCACATGTGGTCCAATCAAATCGTGCTCCTGAGTACATACACACATGCGTTTTTTGTGGTAGAGGTCACCATAAAGGAGAATGTCCAGCCAAGGGTAAGACCTGCCTGAAATGCAGGAAGACAGGTCACTTTGCCATAGTTTGTCGCTTGGCAGAGAGAAGCAGAGGCAAAGAACAGGGTATCAGGATGGGAAGACCTCAAAGATACTCCAATAATACAAGTCGAGACAGTAAAATCCACACACCCACCCAAAACGACAGTGAAGATGAGCCTGAAAATGGAGGACTTTATTTTCATTCTATAGAATGCGAAGTTCCCTTGGGTGCAACAGAAGCCTATGCAAACTTAAGAATAGGCAACAAACTAGCCCAGATAGAGATCAAAGCAAAAATTGACACAGGAGCTATGAGCAACCTGCTACCCCTGAGTGTGTTCCAGCAATTAGTTAAGGTACCACTGCACAAAACACCAGTGAGACTATTTACATTTGGAGGCTCTGCGATAGAGCAAGCAGGATCATGCATTCTGGGAGTGAAATACCAGGACAGATTCACTAGTGCGACATTCCATGTGGTTAAAACCAAGGGGCCGATTCTGCTTGGACTACAAACCTCCAGAAAGTTGGGCCTGGTGACTTTCAATTTGGCAATTAACATGGACAATCCACTTAGAACCAAAGGGAATGCCAGTCTGAAATGAGCACGAAAGGAAATCCTGTCCCAAGAGGGAACCCCAAAGTACGGGAACAGATTCTCCACAAATTTTTAGATGTATTTGACGGCATTGGATGCCTGCCAGGAGAATATGCGATAAATGTAGACCCAACAATAGCCCCAGTTGTACACCCACCCCGGCGAGTCCCTGTGGCCTTAAGGGACAAATTTAAAATTGAACTTGATTCACTGGTAAATCAGGGTATCATAACTCCAGTGACCAAACCAACCTCATGGGTCAACTCAGTTGTCTGTGTCACAAAGGCCAATGGATCAGTCAGGCTATGTCTAGACCCCAAAGACCTGAACAAGGCCATACAGTGACCACATTTTGTGACCCCCACATTCGAAGACGTTGTCTCAAGGCTACACAGTGCAAAATGGTTCACCACGATAGATGTCAAATCTGGTTACTGGCAAATAAAACTGAATGAGAAATCAAAGGAATTGACAACATTTATCACCCCATTTGGTAGATACATGTTCAATAGATTTCCAATGGGAGTGAAGAGCGCCCAGGATGAATTCCAGCGAGTCATGTTTGAGAACTTTGGAGACATTAAGAATGTTCTCTCTATCTCCGATGACACAATCGTGTATGGCTTTGAAGATGGTTGCGACCATGACCAAGCACTCAATCAGCTCCTTCAAAAAGCTAAGGAAAGGAACTGCAAATTCAACCCAGACACATTGGTGGTACGCAGATCAGAAATACCATTCTTTGGCCACATCATATCCAGAGATGGTATAAAACCAGACCCCAAAAGTTGGAGGCGATTGCCCAGATGTACAGAATTTTCCAACTTTGCAGAGAAATTCAACTTTAAGCACACAACATCATCACCACATTACCCTCAATCCAATGGGTTTGCAGAAAGAATGGTTGGCGTATGCAAGAAGCTACTTCTGAAGGCCCGAGAGACTGGCAATGATTGCCATTTGATGATGATGTCATATAGAGCTGCACCGCTTTCAACCAACCTTAAATCTACAGCCGAACTCCTCAACGGAAGGCCCATCCGAACACCACTAGTCTCTAAGCAACAGCTTGGAGATGAGCAAACCAGAGACATAATGCAATGGAACAAAGACAAGACAAAGAACCGGTATGACCAATGGAATAGCCACCGCCATCCACCATTGCAGGCAGGTCAGCAAGTCCACATCCAAGATGAGAAAACCAAGTTGTGGAAACCTGGAACAGTCACACAAACCACTGCAGAGCCAAGTTCATACCTTGTAGAGTCCGCAGATGGCTATATAACAATAGACACAACCACCCACTAACAGTTGATACCAATGCATCACCCATTAGTGATGGGATGCGTGTATACCCGAGCGATCGTGGTGTGATCTCTCCATCTAGCCAACACTGTACGAGCAGCCAATCAGAACCTACATACCCTACACCAGTAGATAATGCACAAACTCTGCTCACAACTGCAAGGCCATATGCCGAGCCATATTTGGAGCCACGTCGCTCTGGACGTCCCCAAAGGATACCACAAAGAGTGGACTTGTAATGCTTAAAAAAATAAATAAATAAAATAAATAAATTTAAAAAAATCAAATAAAAAAAAAATCACACCCTCTTTGTTTTATAAAAAGGTACCCCACTCTGATCCTGCGTCATGGCATCAGATATAACATACGACCCCACACGTCTCTATGACCCAGTGGGTATCTTGTCGGCCCCTCACGCACAGGTGTTTGATATCCTGGTCGCGGTGCCAAGTATAACAGATACCCCACTCTGTAACATGTCACGGAACCACTTATAACATGGTACTCCACTCGTGTCTCTATCTCTGTGCTCCCGTCTTTAGTTCTCTACACAGAGATCTTGCCAGACCGTGAACACTCTCTGGTCGATCGTCGTAGTGGCAATAAAAAAAATATCTTGGTCGAATTTCCTCCAGGTCGGGATGATGATGATGATAGTGATGGCTTTGCCGATCTCGTCTCTGTGAAGGCAAGGTTATTCAAGCAGAACAAATCAATAATAGAAATAATGCAACAACATCAGCGAGCTCTTTTTGTATGAAAATAATTATTAACAAAGATAAAAGAAAAGGGTTGATTTAACGTTGAATTAATGTCTATCGTATGATGATGTCTTTTACATTCCTATTACGTTGTCTCTCTGTGCATGTGAGCGTATCCATTATGATCATATTTAGTCACAGTTGAACTAACTTCTCTAAGTAAAACGATGGGTCTTACCACGCACACCTGAGAATCGGCGGCATGCCCCAGACACGACTGGACTGTTCTGAGTCCGAGCTCTGACTGACTAACTGACTTTTCTCTTACTGAGAATTTTCATCGCTATGCTCTCTCCCTCTTCCATCCCTTTCTCTGGGTCCCTTCCTCTCTCAGGAGTTGGGAGGGGCGCACCTAACCAAACAGAAAATGGGATTTCTCTTTTAGATTTCATCGCCATTATAAAAAAACATTACTCGCTTTCTTTGTCTCCATTAAAAGGGCTCGCGATCTCCCAAGTGTTGACATGTTATCAGCCTATTGGTGATTAAGATTTTGCCAAAATTCCAATCTTCCATCTGGTTTATAACCGGCTTTGTGTGTGGTTAATCGCAATGGACACCCAACGCCACTTTTGCCAGACAGTTCGACGCCATGTCGGATCGTGCTTGGATAGTAGATTCGTGTTGAGTATATGTACTAGTCTTACATCTCCACTTCGTTCTACGTAGGGTCTAACATCATCACTAAGATGCATACTAGTGCGCCACTAGGGTACCCGATCCCCGTCAGTGCTGATCACTCTGTCACAGTTTAACTGAAAGAAGGGAGATGTATTAGTATGTCATAGCTGATGTGTTTACCTTTTAAACTTCCGGTAATTATCTGCCCTTAGCCTGTCCCCACTTCCTGTCCGAACTTGTAATGGCGTCCTATGTAAATAAGTTTGTGTTCATTTACTCTCCATCTCTGTTTATTCTTAATCCAAGCCATCCTCAACCGGCGACAACACAACATTCAGTGAATTTTGAACTTTGAAGAAACTACTTGTAAAAATCCCTTGAAAGATAAATAGAAGTTTTTGGGAACTATTTAAAAGATAATTATTAAATTAAAGTCATAAGATACTGAATTTAAAAAAATATTCCTACGTTTTACTAAAAATTAGCAAAATTATCCCCCCAAAAGTCATAGTTTAGTCAAATCCGGCATTAAGTCAATCGGTAAATGACTTTGTTTACCGATTGACTATCGCTATGTAGAATATATTGAAGACAAAAATGTCATAATATTTGTGTTTATAAGTTTTAACTTTATATACAAAAATGATTTTGTAATAGTTTATAGAAGTTGAAAAATTATTATCCATTAATTTCTTTATTCTTTTTAAGGTTATAAAGAAATTTAACTAATTTAAGTACCCTTATTTTGTTGTAATAAAAAAGGAAATACTTATTTAATTAAAATATTTGTGAATGTACGCAATTAAGATTTTATTTATTTTTAACTATATTTAACTTATTATTAGTTTTTAATTCAATAATACTCTGAAATTATTGATGACGTCTGTTTACCAATGTTTTCCTTAGAATTTGAAATAAAACTCTTTTTCAAATGTTAAAAATTATTTTTACGTCACGAACTGCGTCAATTTTATCAATTTTTTTTACATGATGATTAAAAACTTTATTTATTCGATTTATTCTTAATGTGTCGTAACGATAAATTACATTAATTCTTTTAAAAATATACTGTATTTTTTTTAAATTTTAAGTGTGAAAAAGTAAATTAAAGTCAATGACTACACTGACAATTTATTCATTGAAAAAAAAGTTAAAACAATTATTTATTAATAAATAAATAGAATTCAATTTTGAAAGAAAATGTCATGTTTGAATTCTCTTTATTTATTAATAAATAATTGTTTTTAACTTTTTAAATATTTATTAATGAAAAAATGACAAAAGAAATACAAACTTTCCAAATAATTGACGATGAATTGTGAAATTAACGAAATTGTTGAATCTCTAAAAATAAAGTTTTGAGGGCGGTGTAAAAGTGAGCAGTGGTTGGAAGGCTGATCCCACCAGTTTATTACAGAATAAGGCCACCATAATAATCCAAATTAATCGTTAGTAGAAATTGTTATAAATGAGACATTCGGGCGTCAATGTCACGAATGAGAATATTCAGACATCGATGTCACGAATGCGAAATGTTGAGATCCCCCCCCCCTTACCCCTTTCGCCTAACGTGCCTCAATATCCTTTGTTCCTTTTTTTTTGGGGGGGGGGGCGATTAAGTCACATGTTAAGACTACTCTTCGTGAGACGTCTTTTTCTCTTTTTTTGTTGGTTTTAATAGACTGACAAAAGGGAGACAACAAAACTTTATAATCTCAATTTATAAACATAAATAACAAAACGCCTGCAAAGAACAACAAAAAGGCGATATTCAACTTAACAAGGGTTTTATTAATTGTTAAAATTCAAAAGATCAGTTCCTCTCCTCTCTCGGAGATTTCTTAATAAAGGGGCTGGAATTGCGAAAACCGGGATGGCTGATGTTTCCGAGACAAGAATAATGGGCAATTGCAAGTTCAGAGTTTTGACGAACAAACAAATGAAACTCCATTGACCGACACGTACCTTTAAAGTTTTTTTAATTGGCTGAGAGAGCTTCTGTCAATCCCTGGAGTTGTGTCGGAAATCGTTAGTTGTCGGCTGGGGAATAGATATTTTAAAAATGTCGATCTGGACGGATGCGGTATCACTCTTCCCATCCGATTAGATAACAGCGGTAATTCCGTCGCTGTAACCTTTCAGGTTGATAATTTAGAATCCCTTTTTTGAGGAAGAGGATAACAATTATTTTTGATTTTGGCCGCTGGGTGAGCGGCCAAAATTTCTTTCTTTTTTTTCACGTCCCGTTCGCTCGCTGTCCTCATCAGGTCTCCTCGTGTTCCTTCATTTTCCTCTTTTCTCTACCATGATTACTTGCTGTTCTCCCTTTTATCGTTTTAATGCAAAGTCGTTTTACTACTGCAAGTCTTAACATGTGACGCATGGGCCCGATTAAAACAAAGGATCACGTTTATAACGTATTCATATAAAATAACGTCTCGGTCGGTGAAGTTAAAAAAAGACATAAGAAAGAAAACGCCTAAAACGGTAAAAATATCTTCCACTCAGTGTGTCAACACACACAAAAAAGGCTATAAAAAGGTATGTGCCCTATAAAAAAAAAGAAAAAAAGAAAAAGAAAACAAATTACTTAATTTTTAACTTTTATTATTTGAAAATTTCTATAACTCTGATCTAAACCAGCCCCATATCAAAAACTCCCCAGAGCAGAGCAGAACTTTTATTTTGTCTTTTTTTAAAATTTAATAAACACTTGTTATAACATAACATAACATATATTTGGGAAAAAGGCTTTTGCCTGTAACTCCCGTTCCTTTCCTTCTTGTCCACTACACCAGTTCGTGCACAGGTCTGACTGAATATTGTCTGTGAAGCCAATGTTTGTCCAACTTGCACTTAAAGTCGTTTATGTCTGTTGCGTCGATGACCCAGTCTGGCAGAGAATTCCAATTGTTCACAACCCGTATCCCAAATGAATACTTTCTGATGTTTAGCCTACTATGCTTCTTTTCCAGTTTCAGGTTGTGACCTCTTGTTCCGATGATCTTGCTGAGGGGTAGCAGTCTCTCCTGGTCCATGTTGTCTTTGCCTGTGAGGATCTTGAATGTCTGGATCATATCTCCACGTTCCCTTCTATAGTACATGGACGGGAGTTTCATGTGTCTCAACCTATCTTCGTATGGCAGGTCCACAAGTGTAGGGCACAATTTGGTGGCTCGACGCTGGACTTTTTCAACCTTGTCAATATCACCGACAAACTGATGGACTCGTGGTGCATTTCCATACTCAAGGATGGGTCTAACCATTGAGGTGTAGAGCTTCTTGATCACGGTCTTGTCTCTGCTAACAAACGTTCGTTTTATTGTCCCAAGTGTACGGTTTGCATTCTTTACCGTTTCATTAACATGGTGATGAAATGACAGTTTGTTGTCTACGTATACACCCAGGTCTTTTTCAATATCTTAAGCGCCAATTTCTTTGTCATTTCCTTCATTGTCCTTCATGAGATATATATTCCTTTGGTTGTTATGTCCAAAGTGTATAACTCTGCATTTCGAGGTATTAAATTTTAGCTGCCAATCTGCTGACCATTTAGAGAGCCTTTCTATGTCATTCTGCAGTGCGGCTCTGTCCTCTTCCGTTGTAACCTTGCTATAGATCTTTGTGTCATCGGCAAATATACATGACACATTCTTGATTTCATCTGGTAAATCGTTAATGAAGATGACAGACAACAACGGTCCAAGGACACTGCCCTGTGGTATGCCACTTGTGACATCAGCCCACCTGATGACATGCCCGTTCACTGACACTCGTTGGACACGGTTCTGTAGGAAGGCTTCGATCCAATCCCTTGCTTGCCCTTTGATGCCATAGCTTTTCGGTTTATTAAGTAGCCTTTGATGGGGAACGGTATCAAAAGCTTTTTGAAAGTCTAGGTAGATGGCATAAACCGGGTTACCACTGTCCAGCACATCCATCCAATCGTCGAGACATGTTATGAGTTGTGTCATGCATGATCTGCCTGAAATAAATCCATGTTGCTCTCCACAGAATAGTCTGTTGTCTACCATGTGTTTCATAATCTGTTCTCTAATGATGGCTTCCAGTACTTTGCACAAGATGGATGTTAAGCTGATTGGGCGATAATTTCCCGGTAGGCTCCGATCTCCTTTCTTGAAGATAGGTGCCACTTGTCCCTGTTTCCATTGAATGGGTAGCATGCAAGACTCTATCGATTTGGTGTAGATGAGCTTAAGAGGCTTGATGATGCAAGCTGAGATCTCTTTCAAGACTCTTGAATGATGTCCATCAGGTCCTGGGGATTTGTTAATCTTAATTTTCTTCAGCTGTTTCTCAAATAGCATCCTCTGTAATGCTGATATTTGACAGTTCTACATGTGCACATCTATGATCCAGCTTAGGTATGTTGTCAACATTTTCACGAGTAAAGACACTACAAAAAAGTCGTTGAGAATTTCAGCTTTTGCGTCACTTTCTGAATGCAATACACCATCACTATCTCTAAGACCACTGACTCAACTCTTCACAGTTGTCTTAGATTTGGTGTATTTCCAAAATGTTTTAGGGTTCACTTTCACATCATATGCAAGAGATTCTTCAAACGTCTTCCTCAATTTTCTCATATAACTCCTTAAGCCGTTCCTAACTTCGCAATACTGGTCATAGTCACGTAAGTCCTGAGACTCTGTATACCTCTTCCAAGCTCTCTGTTTCGCTTTGACTTGCTTCATTGCTGGTCTGTCCATATAAATCTGGCGTTTCTTACTTCTAGATCGTCCAACGTTGTGAGTTGGAATATGTTTTTGCATTGCTTCACTCAGAATGTCATTGAATCTATCCCATGCATCGTGAATGTCTTTTTCACTTAGTTCTTGATCCCAGTCAACATTTGAGATTGAATCTCGCATTTCACTGTAATTTCCCAAATTGTCAACTTTGAATTTTTTGATCTTGCTGTAGTTTAGTTCTGGTTTGTATATATAGTTAAACACAAAAGTAGAGTGGTCACTATTTCCTAATGGTCACTATTTCCTAATGGTGCTAAATAATCAATGTCACGGATTACATTATCTTCATTGGTCAACACTAGATCCACAATCGATGGTCTCTGTGTGCCACGATATCTGGTAGGCTTGTCTACATTTTGCACTAAGAAGCAGTCCAGAAACTGATCACACTCTGAGCCCACTTTGTCCGTCGCTGTGCATATGTCCCAATTTGTACTCGGATAGTTAAAGTCACCAACTATCACTAGGTTCTTTATATTCTTGTCAGATACTGCTCTAAGTAATGTCTCAAATGTTCGATTGTTTATACTGTCACTTGTCGGGCTTCAGTAAACACATCCAAACACAATCTTATTGTTTTTTCCCAGTTTCACGATTATCCATATCGATTCTTTGAAATCATTAAATGCCTCAATGTCAACGTTAAAATCCTCCACGTCGTACAACTGTGAAACGTATATACATATACCCCTTCCATCTTTTTCCAGGTTGTTCATAGGTGGATAATAACCCTCGAGCACAACTTCTGTTTCACTTAGTTGAAATTTGTAATTCTTTGGCTTAACTTCAGTAAGCGCTATAATGTCAGTTTTCACATCTCCGATACACTGTTCCAAGTCTGTTATCTTTGTCGTAATTACATCAATGTTTGTTGAAAGAATCTTGAGATCACCGTTATTCAAACTATGTACATGGGGAATATTCTGATGCTTTCTATTTCGTGAGTGGGCGTGCAGTCCCTCCTTTGAAATGCACCGCCTTGTCTCGCGCATGAACGATTTTCCCTCTGCTAATAAAAATATCTTTTTCCCCATTCGTTTTTCTTTCATTCAATTTTTTTCTCAGCAAGTACTGTTCCTCTCTTTGCATTCTAGTCAGAGCTGGTCCAATGAACACGTTTTCGAACAATCCAATGTCTTTCAGTTTCTTGCTACTCTTCAGGATTTTTTTCTTCGTTTCAATACTGTTCACACTCAGTTTGAGAATACGAGGCCCTTTTTGTCTTTATTTCTATTTGTTATTCTTACACAGCGTGTAATTACTTCTTCCTCTACAATTTCAATCGCAGCCATTACTTTCTCAACTGATGCCTTGTCATCTTCTATCTTGTCTTTTATATCTTTCTTTTTGGATTCACGCAGATTCAGTATGACAGTATTCTTCAATCTGTACTCACGCTCTTGTTGTTCTGCTATTGTTTCCCTAACAACACCACTCTGAGTTTCACTCCCTTTTGGCTTTGCAGCTCCTTTATCTTCCAATCACTTTAGGCGAGTGTCCAGTTCTTTAAGAGAACTGTTGTCTGCCTTACCCCTCAGCTGTTCCTCAATATTGACTATTTTGTCTGTGATTGAGCTCATGTAAGCAGCACATTTTTCTTCGATCTCTTTGTCACATTTTACTGCCGTGATCGCTGCTTTCTCGCACGCTGAACAAAACCAATGCACATCTTTTCTATTTACCATTATTTCGTACACTTCTGCACTCATTTTCAGGCACTTTGTGCAGAACCAATTATCACATCTCTCACACTCCATCAGTTTATCATCAGGGGATGCAAAAACTTCCGTGCAAATCTGGCATGTTAACTCATCCTCATTGTCACCATTTACTGACCTGCTGCCTGTTATCTTTTTACTCATATTCTATTATATTTCTAAATGGTCTTGTAAATTAAACGATACAAATATATACTTGTTTTCCTATTTATAGTTTTGTTCTGGGTTGTTTTTTTTCAAACTAAGAGGTCTTTAGTCAAATCATAAATATCTTGCCGCTGCACGAATTTCAATAGTTAGTGATCCACCGTAAAGAAACGCTGTAAGAAAGAAATATATACTTTTCCTATTTATAGTTTTGTTCTGTTTTTTTTTTTTTTTTTTCAAACGAAGAGGTCTCCATTCAAATCATAAATATCTAGTTTATTATTGCATAATCTCGCCTTTTGTTAATTCTTACAAGTGTCTTATTTCTAATTTTATGTTTATGAACTGTGATTCAAATGTGTCCCGTTCTTTCTCTACCATGATTACTTGTTGTTCTCCCTTTTATCGTTTTAATGAAAAGTCGTTTTATTACCGCGGGTCACATGTTAAGACCCGCGAGCCCGATTGAAACATAAAAGAATTAGGAGACGCATGATGAGGGGAGCAGGGATTTCCAGCCTTACACATGATTAGCTTTCGACGCTAATTTTCACGTTTGTAAAATTGGTGCCATAGGATCACGTTTATAACAAAGGTGACTCATCGAAGTCGATATTTGTAGATATCTAATAATGTGTGCAAGTTGGTCGTCGTTTAAATTTTTTCTTGATGTGAGGCTGGTACATGAAAAATGTTTGGTAATTTGATGTGGATTTTAGAGACCAGTTGTGCAAAACATTCTGTCAAATTGTCTTGAAATGTTTAAATTCTAACTTTTATGAGAAAAATCGTGAAACATTGTAGAAGTTTTGAGGCAAAACAATATGATTGGCTGAAGTGTGCGTAGATGTTCTGCTTTGAGCATGCGCATTGTTATGGTTTGAAAAACGTTAGAGTGGTAATTTCTAGATTATACGGTGGGATAACTCTTGTAAAACATCACTCAAAAATTCCCGGGACTGACATGTAGATGGTACAACTAATTAAAAAGATATATATGTTTTTATAAAGTACTTGTAAAAATTTGAACCCAATTAGTTTAGCGATTTCTATAAAAAACATTACAGTTATTTAAGTGAAGCTACTCTTATAAAATTTCAAAACAATGTAAAAATCAGAAGTTTGTGTGTTTATAAAGCATTGCTTTCTGATGGGGTAAAAATACTATTCAAGCAAAGCAATGCCTTGATAAGTGTTATTCATGCACACATAAATGATGCTGTTAGTCATGCACACATAAATGACGCTGTTAGTCATACACACATAAATGATGCTGTTAGTCATACACACATAAATGACGCTGTTAGTCATACACACATAAATGACGCTGTTAGTCATACACACATAAATGATGCTGTTAGTCATACACACATAAATGACGCTGTTAGTCATACACACATAAATGACGCTGTTAGTCATACACACATAAATGACGCTGTTAGTCATACACACATAAATGATGCTGTTAGTCATACACACATAAATGACGCTGTTAGTCATACACACATAAATGACGCTGTTAGTCATACACACATAAATGACGCTGTTAGTCATACACACATAAATGATGCTGTTAGTCATACACACATAAATGATGCTGTTAGTCATACACACATAAATGATGCTGTTAGTCATACACACATAAATGATGCTGTTAGTCATACACACATAAATGATGCTGTTAGTCATACACGCATAAATGACGCTGTTAGTCATACACACATAAATGACGCTGTTAGTCATACACACATAAATGATGCTGTTAGTCATACACACATAAATGACGCTGTTAGTCATACACACATAAATGACGCTGTTAGTCATACACACATAAATGACGCTGTTAGTCATACACACATAAATGACGCTGTTAGTCATACACACATAAATGATGCTGTTAGTCATACACACATAAATGACGCTGTTAGTCATACACACATAAATGATGCTGTTAGTCATACACACATAAATGATGCTGTTAGTCATACACACATAAATGATGCTGTTAGTCATACACACATAAATGATGCTGTTAGTCATACACACATAAATGACGCTGTTAGTCATACACACATAAATGACGCTGTTAGTCATACACACATAAATGATGCTGTTAGTCATACACACATAAATGATGCTGTTAGTCATACACACATAAATGACGCTGTTAGTCATACACACATAAATGATGCTGTTAGTCATACACGCATAAATGACGCTGTTAGTCATACACGCATAAATGACGCTGTTAGTCATACACGCATAAATGACGCTGTTAGTCATACACGCATAAATGACGCTGTTAGTCATACACGCATAAATGACGCTGTTAGTCATACACGCATAAATGATGCTGTTAGTCATACACGCATAAATGATGCTGTTAGTCATACACACATAAATGACGCTGTTAGTCATACACACATAAATGATGCTGTTAGTCATACACACATAAATGACGCTGTTAGTCATACACACATAAATGATGCTGTTAGTCATACACACATAAATGACGCTGTTAGTCATACACACATAAATGACGCTGTTAGTCATACACACATAAATGATGCTGTTAGTCATACACACATAAATGACGCTGTTAGTCATACACACATAAATGACGCTGTTAGTCATACACACATAAATGACGCTGTTAGTCATACACACATAAATGATGCTGTTAGTCATACACACATAAATGACGCTGTTAGTCATACACACATAAATGACGCTGTTAGTCATACACACATAAATGATGCTGTTAGTCATACACACATAAATGACGCTGTTAGTCATACACACATAAATGACGCTGTTAGTCATACACACATAAATGACGCTGTTAGTCATACACACATAAATGATGCTGTTAGTCATACACACATAAATGATGCTGTTAGTCATACACACATAAATGATGCTGTTAGTCATACACACATAAATGATGCTGTTAGTCATACACACATAAATGACGCTGTTAGTCATACACACATAAATGACGCTGTTAGTCATACACACATAAATGATGCTGTTAGTCATACACACATAAATGATGCTGTTAGTCATACACACATAAATGACGCTGTTAGTCATACACACATAAATGACGCTGTTAGTCATACACACATAAATGACGCTGTTAGTCATACACACATAAATGATGCTGTTAGTCATACACACATAAATGACGCTGTTAGTCATACACACATAAATGACGCTGTTAGTCATACACACATAAATGACGCTGTTAGTCATACACACATAAATGATGCTGTTAGTCATACACACATAAATGATGCTGTTAGTCATACACACATAAATGATGCTGTTAGTCATACACACATAAATGACGCTGTTAGTCATACACACATAAATGACGCTGTTAGTCATACACACATAAATGATGCTGTTAGTCATACACACATAAATGATGCTGTTAGTCATACACACATAAATGACGCTGTTAGTCATACACACATAAATGATGCTGTTAGTCATACACGCATAAATGACGCTGTTAGTCATACACGCATAAATGACGCTGTTAGTCATACACGCATAAATGACGCTGTTAGTCATACACGCATAAATGACGCTGTTAGTCATACACGCATAAATGACGCTGTTAGTCATACACGCATAAATGATGCTGTTAGTCATACACGCATAAATGATGCTGTTAGTCATACACACATAAATGACGCTGTTAGTCATACACACATAAATGATGCTGTTAGTCATACACACATAAATGACGCTGTTAGTCATACACACATAAATGACGCTGTTAGTCATACACACATAAATGACGCTGTTAGTCATACACACATAAATGACGCTGTTAGTCATACACACATAAATGATGCTGTTAGTCATACACACATAAATGACGCTGTTAGTCATACACACATAAATGACGCTGTTAGTCATACACACATAAATGACGCTGTTAGTCATACACACATAAATGATGCTGTTAGTCATACACACATAAATGACGCTGTTAGTCATACACACATAAATGACGCTGTTAGTCATACACACATAAATGATGCTGTTAGTCATACACACATAAATGACGCTGTTAGTCATACACACATAAATGACGCTGTTAGTCATACACACATAAATGACGCTGTTAGTCATACACACATAAATGACGCTGTTAGTCATACACACATAAATGATGCTGTTAGTCATACACACATAAATGATGCTGTTAGTCATACACACATAAATGATGCTGTTAGTCATACACACATAAATGATGCTGTTAGTCATACACACATAAATGACGCTGTTAGTCATACACACATAAATGACGCTGTTAGTCATACACACATAAATGACGCTGTTAGTCATACACACATAAATGATGCTGTTAGTCATACACACATAAATGACGCTGTTAGTCATACACACATAAATGACGCTGTTAGTCATACACACATAAATGACGCTGTTAGTCATACACACATAAATGATGCTGTTAGTCATACACACATAAATGACGCTGTTAGTCATACACACATAAATGACGCTGTTAGTCATACACACATAAATGACGCTGTTAGTCATACACACATAAATGACGCTGTTAGTCATACACACATAAATGATGCTGTTAGTCATACACACATAAATGATGCTGTTAGTCATACACACATAAATGATGCTGTTAGTCATACACACATAAATGACGCTGTTAGTCATACACACATAAATGACGCTGTTAGTCATACACACATAAATGATGCTGTTAGTCATACACACATAAATGATGCTGTTAGTCATACACACATAAATGATGCTGTTAGTCATACACACATAAATGATGCTGTTAGTCATACACACATAAATGACGCTGTTAGTCATACACACATAAATGACGCTGTTAGTCATACACACATAAATGATGCTGTTAGTCATACACACATAAATGACGCTGTTAGTCATACACACATAAATGATGCTGTTAGTCATACACACATAAATGACGCTGTTAGTCATACACACATAAATGATGCTGTTAGTCATACACACATAAATGATGCTGTTAGTCATACACACATAAATGACGCTGTTAGTCATACACACATAAATGACGCTGTTAGTCATACACACATAAATGACGCTGTTAGTCATACACACATAAATGACGCTGTTAGTCATACACACATAAATGACGCTGTTAGTCATACACACATAAATGACGCTGTTAGTCATACACACATAAATGATGCTGTTAGTCATACACACATAAATGATGCTGTTAGTCATACACACATAAATGATGCTGTTAGTCATACACACATAAATGACGCTGTTAGTCATACACACATAAATGACGCTGTTAGTCATACACACATAAATGATGCTGTTAGTCATACACACATAAATGACGCTGTTAGTCATACACACATAAATGACGCTGTTAGTCATACACACATAAATGATGCTGTTAGTCATACACACATAAATGATGCTGTTAGTCATACACACATAAATGATGCTGTTAGTCATACACACATAAATGACGCTGTTAGTCATACACACATAAATGATGCTGTTAGTCATACACACATAAATGATGATGAATGCTTAGGTATCCTAAATTCTGCAGTTGTCTCTAAAAACATTAAAAAAATGTCCACAAATTCGTTTTAGCCGATCGTGAATTGAAGTTTCTTAAGATGGCAGAGGAGTTAAAGATATCATTTTTGCATGAACATTTGTCAATGACAAAGGTGTGTTCAAAGTGGGTGTGCTCAAAGTTGATCAAAAACAAGTTGTTGACAATTCAAAATATTGTTTGCAACTCTTTCAATGCAACAAAAACGGAGATTTTGCATCAATATGTTACAATGTATGAAACATGAATCCACCACTTCACACCGAAGTCAAATTGGCACCCAGCTTAGTGGACAGCAGCAGGTGAAAGCCGTCCAAAGCAAGCAAAAATGCAAACATCAGCAGGCAAGGTTTTGGTTACCCTATTTTTGGATGTTCCAAGTATTTTGTTCATCGATTATTTTGAGAAAAGAAGAACCATCAATAGCGACTATTGCATTATTGGTGCGTTTGACGGAGAAAATCGCCCCAAAACGGCCACAAATTAAGAAGAAAAAAGTGCTCTTTCACCAAGATAATGCACTGTGTCACAAGTCGATCACAATGATAGCAAAACTTCATGAATTTCATATCACATAGCTTCTGTACCCGCCCTATTCTACAGATTTGTCCTCCAGTGACTACTGATTGTTTGCATTTCTCAAAAGAATGCCCTAGGTTATGTCTGGTTAGGGTTAGGGTAGTGGTTGTGACCCAACAGGTCACGGGTTATGTCTGGTTAGGGTTAGGGTAGTGGTTGTGACCCAACAGGTCACGGGTTATGTCTGGTTAGGGTTAGGGTAGTGGTTGTGACCCAACAGGTCACGGGTTATGTCTGGTTAGGGTTAGGGTAGTGGTTGTGACCCAACAGGTCACGGGTTATGTCTGGTTAGGGTTAGGGTAGTGGTTGTGACCCAACAGGTCACGGGTTATGTCTGGTTACGGTTATGGTAGTGGTTGTGACCCAACAGGTCACGGGTTATGTCTGGTTAGGGTTAGGGTAGTGGTTGTGACCCAACAGGTCACGGGTTATGTCTGGTTAGGGTTAGGGTAGTGGTTGTGACCCAACAGGTCACGGGTTATGTCTGGTTAGGGTTAGGATAGTGGTTGTGACCCAACAGGTCACGGGTTATGTCTGGTTAGGGTTAGGATAGTGGTTGTGACCCAACAGGTCACGGGTTATGTCTGGTTAGGGTTAGGGTAGTGGTTGTGACCCAACAGGTCACGGGTTATGTCTGGTTAGGGTTAGGGTAGTGGTTGTGACCCAACAGGTCACAGGTTATGTCTGGTTAGGGTTAGGGTAGTGGTTATGACCCAACAGGTCACGGGTTATGTCTGGTTAGGGTTCGGGTAGTGGTTGTGACCCAACAGGTCACGGGTTATGTCTGGTTAGGGTTAGGATAGTGGTTGTGACCCAACAGGTCACGGGTTATGTCTGGTTAGGGTAGTGGTTGTGACCCAACAGGTCACGGGTTATGTCTGGTTAGGGTTAGGGTAGTGGTTGTGACCCAACAGGTCACGGGTTATGTCTGGTTAGGGTTAGGATAGTGGTTGTGACCCAACAGGTCACGGGTTATGTCTGGTTAGGGTTAGGGTAGTGGTTGTGACCCAACAGGTCACGGGTTATGTCTGGTTAGGGTTAGGGTTAGGGTAGTGGTTGTGACCCAACAGGTCACGGGTTATGTCTGGTTAGGGTTAGGGTAGTGGTTGTGACCCAACAGGTCACGGGTTATGTCTGGTTAGGGTTAGGGTAGTGGTTGTGACCCAACAGGTCACGGGTTATGTCTGGTTAGGGTTAGGGTAGTGGTTGTGACCCAACAGGTCACGGGTTATGTCTGGTTAGGGTTAGGGTAGTGGTTGTGACCCAACAGGTCACAGGTTATGTCTGGTTAGGGTTAGGGTAGTGGTTGTGACCCAACAGGTCACGGGTTATGTCTGGTTAGGGTTAGGATAGTGGTTGTGACCCAACAGGTCACGGGTTATGTCTGGTTAGGGTTAGGGTAGTGGTTGTGACCCAACAGGTCACGGGTTATGTCTGGTTAGGGTTAGGGTAGTGGTTGTGACCCAACAGGTCACGGGTTATGTCTGGTTAGGGTTAGGATAGTGGTTGTGACCCAACAGGTCACGGGTTATGTCTGGTTAGGGTTAGGGTAGTGGTTGTGACCCAACAGGTCACGGGTTATGTCTGGTTAGGGTTAGGGTTAGGGTAGTGGTTGTGACCCAACAGGTCACGGGTTATGTCTGGTTAGGGTTAGGGTAGTGGTTGTGACCCAACAGGTCACGGGTTATGTCTGGTTAGGGTTAGGATAGTGGTTGTGACCCAACAGGTCACGGGTTATGTCTGGTTAGGGTAGTGGTTGTGACCCAACAGGTCACGGGTTATGTCTGGTTAGGGTTAGGGTAGTGGTTGTGACCCAACAGGTCACGGGTTATGTCTGGTTAGGGTTAGGGTAGTGGTTGTGACCCAACAGGTCACGGGTTATGTCTGGTTAGGGTTAGGATAGTGGTTGTGACCCAACAGGTCACGGGTTATGTCTGGTTAGGGTTAGGGTAGTGGTTGTGACCCAACAGGTCACGGGTTATGTCTGGTTAGGGTTAGGGTTAGGGTAGTGGTTGTGACCCAACAGGTCACGGGTTATGTCTGGTTAGGGTTAGGGTAGTGGTTGTGACCCAACAGGTCACGGGTTATGTCTGGTTAGGGTTAGGATAGTGGTTGTGACCCAACAGGTCACGGGTTATGTCTGGTTAGGGTTAGGGTAGTGGTTGTGACCCAACAGGTCACGGGTTATGTCTGGTTAGGGTTAGGGTAGTGGTTGTGACCCAACAGGTCACGGGTTATGTCTGGTTAGGGTTAGGGTAGTGGTTGTGACCCAACAGGTCACGGGTTATGTCTGGTTAGGGTTAGGGTAGTGGTTGTGACTTAACAGGTCACGGGTTATGTCTGGTATATTTTTACTTTTTACGATTGCATTAGCAGCTAAGCCAAATTGATAATAATGTCAACTGCTTGTGTTTTGTTTTATTTGTTTGTTTGTTTGCTGTTGTTGTTTTTTTTTATTGTTGTTTTTTTTTTGTCTACGGGCATAATCTGTATAAGTGAAAGGTTAAGGTTGCCTGTTTATCAGTCTACCTGTCATGTTTATTGTGTGCAAGTCCTATACAAATTAACTAACCTCTTCTCAAAGACAGAAACTAATGCCTGGGAGGGTGACCCCCCTCTCCTCAGAACTGAATAGAACCAAATGACCAGTAGGTGTGTCCACTTTGAACAGTCTTATGTATATTTATTTACCTCCTCTTCGGATGTGGGGGGGGGGGGTTAGACGCAAGATCAGGTTTGGTTTTGAAAAAAAACAGAAGCGCACTAGAATTAGCGCGCTCTGGCCAACAAAAATATACCTGAGCGGCCCCGTCAGCATTCACCGGTAGGGGCGCCTCAGGTGATAAGCAATAAGCTAACCCCTTCTTAAAGAGAGAAGGTAAAGCCTTGGAGGATGGACCTAATAGAGCTGAACAAATCAATACCTCAGACTGGTACGAACACCTAATTAGTGAACAGTCTAATTTATAATGTAAATTTGTGACTGGCTTCCTGTCTTTTCTTATGAAGCTAATTACCACCTTTGACCTCGCGCTAATGGGTTCAAATCTTGAAAAGAGTAATACAATTGCAACATCCATCATAGATTTACTTTTAATTAGTAAATAGCATTTTAGTTACCGCCTCTTCAGGGGAGGTTAGACACAAGGTCAGGTGTGGTTTTGAAAAACCATCGCACCAGGATTAGTACGCTTTGGCTATAAAAAATGCCTGAGCAGCATCGTCGACATTCTCGGGTAGGGGCGCCTCAGGTTATTATCAATAAACTAACCCCTTCTCAAAGACAGAAGGTAAAGCCTGGGAGGGTGGATCATACCTCTGCCCGACAACAACTGTCGGACTGATTGTCAAGGATGTATCACCAACTGGTACAAACACCTACTCAAGCTGTGACTGGTAAGAGTCTTAATAGTATTATGCATGCATGCATGCATGCATGCATGTATGTATGCATGTATGTATGTATGTATGCATGCATGTATGTATGTATGTATGTATGTATGCATGTATGTATGTATGCATGTATGTTTGTTTGTATGTATGCATGTATGTATATATGTATGCATGTTTGTATGTATGTATGCATGCATGTATGTATGTATGTATACATGTATGTATGTATGTATGCATGCATGCATGCATGTATGTATGTATGTATGTATGCATGTATGTATGTATGTATGCATGTATATATGTATGTATGTATGTATGCATATATGTGTGTATGTATGTATGTATTACATTATTATTATTTTTTTTAAAATTATATATATATTATTAGCGGGGGCATAGAAATACCTGGTATAGTACCCACGCACAATGCTACCCTACTCGGCGAGATGGACCCATAGATTTTGTTAGATCATCCATCTTGAAGACGGAAACTCTGATACAAAACCTGCACTCTACATCGTCTCTCAGTTACCTTGCTTCGATTTGTCACTGAAATCAGACTTTGTAGAAGGAGAGCATGCTCTGCGTGTCGTACAAACGCAGAGCATGGCTATCTACATGTACAGATATCCCTACAAGACCCACGGTGATGAAGAAATGAACCGGGCCTGCTTAACAATATGCGCGACTACAATCGAACATTGCAATCTTTGTAAGGGTGGCCTTCTTCTGTAAAGAAGTGGCAATCATCATGTATGTATGTATGCATGCATGTATGTATGTATGTATGTATGTATGTATGTATGTATGTATGTATCTATGTATGTATCTATGTATG
This sequence comes from Sepiola atlantica, assembly GCA_963556195.1. NCBI lineage: Eukaryota > Metazoa > Mollusca > Cephalopoda > Sepiida > Sepiolidae > Sepiola > Sepiola atlantica. The sequence goes on from OY744550.1 coordinate 21,980,403, forward strand.
TATGTATCTATGTATGTATGTATGTATGTATGTATCTATGTATCTATGTATCTATGTATCTATGTATGTATCTATGTATCTATGTATGTATCTATGTATCTATGTATCTATGTATGTATCTATGTATCTATGTATCTATGTATTCATGTATGTATGTATGTATGTATCTATGTATCTATGTATGTATGTATCTATGTATCTATGTATCTATGTATGTATGTATCTATGTATCTATGTATGTATGTATCTATGTATGTATGTATGTATGTATGTATGTATGTATGTATGTATGTATGTATGTATGTATGTATGTATGTATATGTGTTGCTTGGTTAGTTGGTAGGTAGATAATGACAATGGTATTAACTTTGACTGTTGTGAGAGGATAATCATTATGTTATTCTGTTCTGCCAGTTACAAAAACCAGAAAGAAAAACAAAGTTAGTTTATTTGTTGCTAGCATGGTTACCTGGCGTTGCCCGGGAGGCATGAACAACAAAATAGAAGAGTTAAAAAGTGTGTGTAGCATGTTTCTTTAAAAGCTTCTATCTCCCTCTACCTCTCTCCTCTCTTCCCTCTCTCTTTATCACCCCTCAATCGCAACTGGAAAAATTCGTTGTACGAATTACTACATAATAACATTAAAATTCACTCTAAATGTCGACCCATCGCTATCTCATGACTAATTTTGTTTCTGCTGACCCCCAAAATAATGAATGTTAAAAGAAAAAGAAAATGTTCCTATATTTTGTCAGGTGCAATAGTGAAAAATAATTATATCAGCTTTGTGGTTGTGTCTTGTGTAGTTTTTTTTACTTTTAACTGGACACACAGACAGACAACTTTCCTTTATATAATAGATAATTCTTCAGGCATCTTCCTTTTTAAGTATCCTCTCAGTTCACTGCTGATTACTTTTTTTTCTTTCTTTCTTTCTTTCTTTTGTAACATGATGGTACAGGAGACGTAATTTAGTCATAAGATTTACTGACGAAGGAAACAAGACTTGAAACAATAAAATAAAAAAACGAATCTTGTTGTTAAACATTTCTGTAACATAAATATGTTAGAAATTTTTATGACGTCAGTCAACAGACAATGACCACTTATTAGCATTTGGTAAACAAGGAATTCCAAAGTGTATCTGTAAGATTCTGACCAGAAAATATTTTTGGTTGGAAACAGAGGAAAATGGTAAGAATGTTTATTTACATCCATCCTTATGTAAGCAAGAGGAATCGATATAGATAAATAGACAGCCAGAAAATTCAAGTTGCAGTCAAGAACAACAATGAGAATCTTGTATTATTTGGATTTTTCGAACTACTATTCTTATCTCGGATGTCATTCTCACAACGTTTCGGCCGATGTAACCTCCAACGTCTTTAGGTGCATCTTGTTGAACTCAGGAATCTTCATGTCGAAATTGGAAATCTGTATGGAATTTCAAACAGAATCTTTTATTTAATCCACCGCGGTAGTTTTATAGAATATAGGAAGACAAACTCCAGGAGGGGGGAAGAGACGGTGGTAGGAGGAAGAAGGCAATAGATGCTGTGTGTGATGGATTTTTTTCCTACATTATATAAAAATGTTGAGTTTTGTTCAAATAAAGCAACATCACCAAACGAATATGGTCGAGCCGATCGACCGAACTATCTTGGTCTTACTTTAATGATGTGTTTGTGTCCTTAATTAACATGTTACCTTGCTTGTTCATATTTCTATGACTAATTTTAAATTTTGTCATAAATTTTGATTTCATATTTATTCAGGCATATATATATATATATATATATATATATATATATATATATATATATATATATATATATATCAATTCCATTTAAGTGCACTCCATCTACGATTTGAACTCAACATCTCACTATTGGAGTTACTCCATGCTACCTCTACGAAAAACTTTGTCTTCGTCATCAAAATTTCCTTTCCATTGGACACCTTATCAACGGACAATTACCATCTGGACAACCCCCATATCTTTTTACACGAACTTTTTTCACTCCATTTTTTAATAATAGTTTTTCAAATGTTTGAACTTTGGCTTTTCCACAGCCAACTTATCTATCTGTATAATTCCTCTGAAGAGAGTTTGAATTACCAAAACTCTGACCAAATATTCAAAATAACATAGTATTCGAAGCCCTAAAATAAGATCCCCTCGACACGGCTATACACTGGCGCATACGAGGAATGGTGCACCTACTCCAAGTAATATTACCTCAAGTAACAACACTTAGCTGGATACTCCACCAGACTAGATGAATTCTTGTCCTAGAATCCGGTAGGAGCAAGAGACTACAAGAAAGATATTCTATAACATAGTTAACTAGTCAATACTAACTCAGCGTTTGACAGGTAAAGGAGAACTTTAATGGAATATTCGAATATCTATGTATCTCATATAGAGACTAAGTGTTAGCCCCAGGAAGGGGGCCCTTGATTTCTGAGAAATTCGACTGAAGTAAAATGAAACAAAATATATATATATATATATATATATATATATATATATATATACAGGGTGGGCAAAAATAAGGGTCCTATTTTAAAAAATTCATAACTTTTTTATTTATTGATTTTTTTAATTTTTTTTTTTAGAATAAGTAAAGGACCCCTTCCGAAGCAAGCATGAGCCGTATTAGCCCTAAGGAACGTACTCTCATTTAGAAAACATTATTTTTGCTTAAAAAACTCAAAACAGTGTAAAAAACAATACTTTAGTTTTTGTAAGTTTTAAGAAGTGTTTTTCGGCTAAAATTTGTTTTGTTTATTTCAAAAAATCTCGGAAGGGTCAGTCTACACACACATAAAGTTTGGTGAGTTTAACTTTTATTTTGTGGAAGTTATTCAAATTCAAGTTATTCAAATTTAAAGATAGGACCCTTATTTTGGCCCACCCTGTATATATAGTCTAAAGAAGCTTTGAGTTATTTTAAACAAAAAGACAAAAAAAAAAGGAAAATGCAGTTTAAATTCCCAGAGAAACTAACTAAATTCAAAATAACATTTGTTGGAAAATTCATAAATAAATAATATATAATAGTAAGTAAATAAAATAAAAAGGGGGATTAAGTATCTAACAGTGAAACAAAAGCAGGAGACCTTAACGTAAGCATCTAATATTAATACGGGGATCTTCAGCTGTTTACCATGTAACTGTTTCGGAGATTTAAAAACAGGACAGTTATATGCATGGCTCTCCAATGGTACAGATAAAACTACCATTTCCCCAATAATCAAGTGTCGAAATAATTCAGCTTAAAATGTTACTTATATATACATAAATAAATAATAATAAAATAATAATAATAATAATAATAATAATAATAATAATAATAATAATAATAATAATAATAATAATAATATACTACCCTTAAGACTACCGTGTGATATGGTAATTTGCATATCAAATAAAATCATTTATAACAATAGTAATACTAGTAATAATAATAATAATAATAATAATAATAATAATAATAATAATAATAATAATAATAATAATAATAATAATAATAATAAAAAAAAAAAATACTATCTAAACACTTCACCTACGAACCATTCTACGATATGGTAGCTAGAAATAAAATTATATAGGAATTAAGGTTGCATTAAAAAAAAAAAAAAAAAAAAAGCTTTAGTACCTTATATATATATATGGAAAATAAAAAAAGGAAAACCCAAAAATATTTGTTATGTATTCATCAACGTTTCGTCTTTATTTCAAGACTTCCCCAGGATGATTGTCTCAAGAAAATAACATACAAGTACAAAATGTTTGGTTAATAGTTTCGTCAACTCTCGGACGCTTCCAAAACCTGCCCGAATGTGGATGACGCAAAGTCATGGAAACGCGGTGCGTTATCTATAAGAATACTATTATTTTTAGTGTTATGATTTTTAAGAGGATCGGTATGCTGTTCAAAGCTCTGTGAATTCAACGTCTTGGGGGGGGGGGGAGTATTTTTTATTAAACGAAAAACAAAAAAGATTATAAACGATGAAAAGTACACAAAAGACCATAAAAAAATATGTCATTAAGTTTATTTTTGTTTTTCTGTACGTTTTACTTTGTAATCCTGATAAAAACATGATTATCAACCAATTCCAAAGTTATATATTTAACTTATATATTTAACTTGCAGGACTATCCGCCGTTGCCCGGGGAAAAAGTGCAGCATATTTCTATTAAAACTGCTATCTATCTCTCTTTGTCCTCCCTCCCTCCCTCCCTCCCTCCTTCTCTCCACCCCTCTTTCTTCTCTGCCCAGCACATTCTTCTCTCTGGAAATACACACACAGACAACTCTAGGAATGATGCAGCATAAGGGAACCAACCCTATGAAAAAAGATTAGAGTTACTTCCCTTTAGTTTGTGGCTGGAAAACAGACCCCCCCCCACTTCTGACAAAATCTGAGCTAGTTTAAGGTCAAAGAATGAATATTTTTTTTATATTTTAGATATTATTTATCCAGTGCAACACCGATCAAGAATATGCCAACTTTGTGAGTGTTTGTTTTGTAGTTAGGGACTTTTAGATACACACATACACACACATAGACAACTGCCCTTTATATAATAAATAATATATATATAACACAGCAAGTCACAGGTAGTCTAGTAAGAAAAAGAAAAATGGGTGAAATAGACATATTACATTTTAATTGGTGGCAAGAGATCACGTGTCAGAGAGGGGTTAGGATAAATAGATTGAGAGATTTCAGTTAACAAAAGTTTTATAGTTAAACAATGTCAAACACAGACAGCCTTCGGGCCAGCTGCTGCCATGTCAGATCTCGACGAGGGAACCTAAAGTATGACTCTTATTGACAAAAGCTGTGATTTAATTATGTGGCCAGGAAAATTAACATCTAATAATAAAGTATGTCAAAGAATTTAATTTCGTATCGTTTTTTTTTTAAGACACACTTTCCAGCCACAGTGGTATTCAATATGGCTGAAACAAGTTGAAACCCGATCAAGGCATGGCTTCTACTATCACTTCAACAGGATCGTTAAAGATCAATTTCACTGAATTGATATGGGTTTAAACAATTTAAAATATGCCAGAAAAGGAAATGGCTGATGCATATCATTTACTTCCTTGCCAGGAAATTAGACACAAGGTCATGTCTGGTTTTGAGAAACCACTGCATTAGGATAAGTATACGCTGGCCTAAAAAAAATGCCTGAGCAGCCCCATTGGCGATTAGCAATAAACTCCTTCTCAGAGAGAAGGTAAAACCTGAGAGGCTGGATCTCCTGTAGACTGAACAGAACCTCAGCGCGACAGCAACAAAGCCATTGTCGGCCTGATGTGCATCATAATTCTATCTTCTTCTTTGCGTGTCTTGGTCGTACGCGACTTTCCCACTTTTTTAACGCAGTCTTTGCATTATTGTTGTACTATGTTCCAAGCTGCACCGGTTGGGCAGTAAGGGGCTGACAAGGCAGTGTTGCATCGTATAATCCGCCTCTCCACATTCACAGATGGTTGGATCAGTTTTGTAGCCCCATATACCTCATAGCAACTTTTGATCGCCCTCTTCCCATTCTCAGGCGGTTGAGTGTTTTCCACTAGAGCCAGGGTGCATCTGAATCGGGGTGGGGGGAGAGCCTCAGAAGGGAGGATTCGCATAGCAGTAGAAAGAGAGGGGGGGGGGTCTCTAGCCGTCTGGTCCACAGCTGTACTGATCTCTTCCTAAGATGTTGTTAGGGATTCGACATGGCTGAGGAGGCTTCCTCAGATAAAACAGTGATATGTTTAGGCTAAAGCAATTTTTGCTGTTCCACTAACAAGATTTTACGATCTTTATAAGTCGCTCTCAAACTTCCATCAAAACTTTCACTCAAATTTATGAAATTAACTCTAAAGATGGATAAATGCATTAGAAAATATGATATTCAAGCCCGATTGCGTTTTGGACATCAGATAAAACAGTCTTCTTCTTGTTGTTCTTCTTGTTCTTCTTCTTTTTTGAAGTGCCATGTGGTCATATGACAGTTTCCCACCTTTTTTATGCAGTCCTTTGCATAATTGTTGTACTCTGCAAGATCTTTCAAGCTGCACCGGTTGGACTGTAGAGGGCAGATAAGGCAGCGTTGCATCATATGGTCCTCCTCTCCACAATAATTATATGATGCATTACTTACGAAGAGTCTAAAATAAATGGTCCAGTCTAATTTTGATTACCCATTAACGTTCACAATAGAAAGATTATTTCTACTAAATTGCAGCTTTCTATGATAATGTCTTGACCACACTTAGCAACTAATTTCATTAAAATATTGGCATGACGATTATTATTTGATTGATATACAAATATTGACCGTTATTCATATACTAGTTGTCCCTACCTGGCGTTGCCCAATTTATTTTGCTTTGTTTTTCTCTTTACAAAATAGTTTGTTTTTCAATTAAAGGGAAGCAATTTTGTATAGACAAATATAGAGTTATGTTTTTTTTTCAAGATGACAGTCATTTGAAAATAATTCTGACTCGGACAAAGTATTTTATGGAAGGAATTAAATCGGATTACATTTTATTTTTCTTAACATGCTATGTATGTTGCAACAATCCACACAAAAAAATCTGACGAACCAGAATCAAAAGAAGAAATCTATCGATGACAAAGAAAAGATATAACAACTTCATTGCTTACACTTTAACTTCAACGGGACCGGTAAAGCTCAATTTCACTGGATTAATATGAAAATAAAACCGACGTGTTGCCTCAGTCAAAAAAAAAATGCGGCTCACAATCACTAGACGTTTTTTTTTTTACTTCTCTCCTTTCTTTTTCTTTTATCACCTCGGTATTTACTTCCTTCCCACCACAGAAAGATGTGGCACAATTCAATTCAATTCAATTAATTTGGCAAAAAATAAAACAAGCATGTTCAGTTGCCATGTAAGGAAAGGATGGTACAAATTTACACAGAAGAGGATACAGAACCTCAGCACCTGCCCAAATTCACCTTGAATTGCTGCGTTGTTGGCACATTTATTACCTCTCTTGGGAGTCTATTACAAGGTTCAGGGATCCTGATTGAAAAGACGGCCCTTCTCCGATTCGATCGAAATCGGCGGTGAAATAGATCCTTGTTGTAGCCCTCTTTCTGGCGCACGAGTGAATAATAGGTCCTTAGGTATATCGTAATAACCATTGAAGAGATTGTAGGCCAAAATGATATCACTGTTTAATCGTCGGCACTGAAGGCAGAAAAGGTTAAGTTTCTTGAGTCGGCTTTCATAGGGCAGATCCCATAGACCCTGCACTATCTGAGTAGCCAGTCTTTGAACTCTTTTTAGATGCTGAATATCATGTATTAAGATATGGAGTAGATGGCTGGACGCCATACTGTAGTAGAAATATTTTAGGAGTGAGTTTACAGAAAGAACGTCGAATGAGAGATAGTGCTCCTTGCTTTGTTTGCAGCCTGAAATGCAATGTTTAGATGGCTTGAAGGACGAGTCGACCAGAAGGCCAAGATCACCGCCGAGAGTAAGAGGATATCTTGTATTAGATATGGAACAGAGGCCTGGACACCATACTCTAATAGTGGTCTGACGAGGGAGACATAAAGTGGTAGAAATATTTCAGGAGTGAGTTTGCAGAAAGAACGTTGAATAAGAAATAGAGTGCTCCTTGCTTTGTTTGCAGCCTGAACGCAATGTTTAGATGGTTTGAAGGACGGGTCGACCAGAAGGCCAAGATCTTTTGCTTCGTTCGCATCCTTGAGCAGAGCCGTGTCACTGGTGAGAGTAAGAGCCGAGTCAGAAGGAGATCCCACTGTAATATGACAGCACTCATCGACATTAAAGTAAGTCCCATTCAGTGGACCATTTCCATGCACGTTGAAGGCTATACTTGAGATTGTCAATTTCGCTTCTACGAGTTACTAATTTGACATCATCTGCAAATAGGAGCACGTTTCCACCAATCACTTCCGGTATTTCGTTTATATAAAGTAGAAAGAGAATAGGACCCAGCACGGACCCTTGAGAAACACCACTGCAAGCATCCATTTCAGATGACAGACTGACATTTATCTGAACCCTGTATGTACTATCAGCAAGAAAGGATCTTATCCACTTTATAATCGATTCATGAAGATCATAGGTGTTGAGTTTATATAAAAGTAAGCGGTGATTGACAGAATCAAAAGCCTTGGCAAAACCCAAAATGACAATGTTTGCAGTATAATAATATAATATTAATAAATATTTAATGATATAATAATAATTTTAATAATCAACAAGTAAAAATATCAATATATATTTTAGAATAATAAATGATTTAATTTCTATGAGACTACTACAGAATCCATCCCATATTTTTTTCAACCTCCAGACGATAACACTCTCCAGATCAAGTGGAGATTTCCTGTCGAAAAAGAGGTATACCATAAAAATTAAAAAAACAGTAACACTATACCATCCTAATTAGATACACTACGTTGGTAAATAAATATTTAATTGAAAATTATTGAATTTTTCAATAGTTTTAGAATTTATTTTGAAAATGGCCATATCTCATTTTAATTAAAAATGCTCAGTGAAAATAAATGTTTGTAAGATTCGTTTTTTAATGGATTCGAAATGTTATTAAAGCGCGGTTAAAATGTTTTGGGCAGACGAAGAAATGGTTATCCATTTCAGCGGTAGCCTTCAGGCCATTATCTGATTGGTCAATTTGAGTGATGTATCAGTTTTTGAAAAGTAAGCAAATTATCATCCATTTTCAGACAACACCTGGGTCATCGTCTGATTGGTTTATTTAAGTCATATGACTATTTTAAAAAGTAAACAAACACAGACAACAAATTTGACAATAAAATCTTTCTGAGATTATTTCGTTAGATGAAATCTGGACATTGAATCGTCAACACCTTATTTATTTATTTATTTTTTTTTATCTTCATAGTCATAATCTTCTTTCTCTAGGAAAACTGTGCCCACGTTAATTCACATTGCATTTACACACACTGTAACACATAATGCACAAGACGCCAGCCGAAATGAACATGTGTACTTAATTTCTCTTTATAGACAAAACGCCTTTCATCTAGAACGTTCTAGGACACTCTGAACTCTCAATCTTTACCGACCCTTTATTTTTGATTGTCTTAACAAAGTTGTGAATTAAACTTTATATATTTTGTATGTATAGACTTTGTCATTCTTTCATTTGATATTGCATTCTCTCCACAAGCCTACATTATTTATAATGACTGTGTTAATTATGCTTGCTATAGTCCCAAAGTTCATTGCTAAAACATCTGGCCTTGTTTAAGTTCCTATTGTATGAATTTCAAGTAGAATCCATTATTGAGTTAACAAATGACCTCATATTTTATGTTAGGGCAGGGGTGGTCTTAAGGTGCACTAGATGCTATTCAAAATTTTAAAAGAATTCTATCAATGGAAGCAAAAACAATGAATAAAGCATTGCAAAAATATATATATATATTAACAAAAAATTGGGATTTTAAACGTTTTTCAATATAATATACTAGCTGTACCTATCCGGCGTTGTCCGGGATGTAGTGAAGTTATTTTTTTTTTTTTAAAGGTCTAGATGAAAAAAAGTATTATTTTGATTTTAATAAAAAATATCTGCATCTATAAGACATGGTTTTTTAAGGCACTTTGCCTCTTTCTTTAAGTTTTAAATTTTAAAGATGCTTAAAAAATGAACTTTCCCAAATTTATACCTACCAGCGACCATGTGCGATTTAAGTTCAAATTTAAAATAGACATTTACACTGTTAAGTCCACACAACATCGGATGTGACTTCAACAAAACCAGGAAGAACTCTTACGAAAAAAAATTAAAGTTAATACCTTTTATTTGTTTGAAGCTCTGATGAGGCTCGTTGTACCGAGTGAAATTATTAGAAAAATAGTCAAGGTGAAAAAAAAATTATTTTGATTTTAATAAAAAATATCTGCATCTAACACGTTTTTTTTAAAGGCATTTTGCCTCTTTCTTTAAGTTTTAAATAACATTTTTGTTGGAAAGAAAGACAACTCGTATATTAGCAAATATTCTTATTCTGTTGACTATGAACTTATATTTAATGTTAGGTCAGAGGCAACCTTAGAGCGTACTGGGGCCCGTTAAAATTTCTAAACGAATTCTATGAATGGGCACAAAAACAAAGCATGTAAAAAAAAAATTGCCAACAAAAAAAATCAACACAAAATTGCGATTTGAAATGATATTCAGTATATAACTGCTTCCAAATGGATTTGATTGAAAAGAACAAAGACATATAAGCTTCACAAAACATGAACATTTACGCATGGAAGCTACTTGCCTGGTCATAAAGGGCTCAGTTATATGTGAAGTATTCTGGAGAGCGCAGGTCAATATAGGAGGTTGATCCCTTTTTCCACTTGAAAAGATTTTTATGTTAAGGTACAACTCTTTGTTTTCAAGGAGGCGACCTGAATCTGCCGGTTTCAGGTCAGGGTAGCTGTCTGAGTTGATATGATGTAAAAGTAACTGAAATTAATGATTAAAACAGTGTATCACTGAGGATCTCCCTCGATGCATCTAGAAAATGTATTTTTTCATAGCTATATACAGCTATCTAATATATAAAGTTATCTTGTCGGATTTTCAAAGGCATGCCCAAATAGCATATATTTGACAAACCAAACTTTTCTTCTGACTACCTAATTTTCATTTGTTATTGTTGTACTGTGTTATTGGAAATATAATAACGTTCTTTGCCACAATAGTGACTTTTAAAATTACTTAGTCCAGCCCAGACGACTGATAATCTGAAATATTTTTAAATAATCACCTACATATAAAAAGCAGCAACGGTGATAACTCATTTTAAATTGAAGATTATAATAGGAGTTGTCTACCTTAAGTTTTAAAAAGTTGCAAACAAATAAAAATTAAAAGCTAAAATAACTTTGCTCCATCTCAGACAACGCCGGGTACACACAACTAGTATATATAAATATTTCTTATTTTTTAAACCTGCAGGTTTGAATGAATGTCGGTGGGTACAACATATTAAAATCTCTATATATAAAACTCAATGTGTGTGTGTGTGTGTGTGTGTGTGTGTGTGTGTGTGTGTGTGATGTTTGTGTGTTTTCTATAGAAATAAAGATTAGAAAATCCACCTAAAATCTAAAAGTGTATTCTTATGTAAAAATTACCTGGGAAGACAATGGAAGTGTTCCCGAATCTTTAAGTGAGCTATGAGGGCATAACCCCCTAAAAAATTCAAATGCATCTTATTTTTATGAAATTTAAATCATATGTATAAAATTCTCTGGGGAAGACAATGGAAGTGGTCCAGAATCTCTATGTTACCTTCTAAGTGCTCTCCTAACTTAAAAGAGCTATGGGGGCCGAACCCCCTTTAAAACTTCAGATATATCCTATTTTGATTAAATTTATAGCATATGTATAAAATTCTATGGTGAAGACAATGGAAGTGGTCCCAAATCTCTATGTTACCCTCTATGTGCCGAATATCTACGTGCCCTCACGTCTGAGTGACCCATGGGAAGAGAACTCCCTTAAAACTTAAAATAGACATATTCGATTTGAATGAAATTTCAACCATATGTATAAGACACTAATTTAGAGAGTTTTTCAACATTTCAGCTTCTTCCGACTATATTAAGGGGGCGAAATGAGAGGAGGGGCACAGTAAAAACAAAGAAAGTAATATAGTTTTATGAGCATAGTGAAGTGATGGTGGTTAAGTGGATAACGGCGCGGACTGATGACCTGGGTGTGCCAAGTTCGAATCTAGTCAGTTCCATAGGGATTTTGACAACCATTACGTTGTCCTTTCAACAGAATTAAGTCGGTCAACAAAGTTGTACTGTGTTGATTCATATGAATTTACGGTACTCTTTGCGTCGTAAACGTTCAGGCAGGTCTTGGAAGTGCCCGAGAGTCGACGAAACTATTAACCAATCAGGTTGCAGTAGGCATTAAACAATCAGGTTCCAAGCAAGCAGACGATGACTTTTGGAAGAAATTAATTTCTACGATCTGTGGCAGCATGTTGAATCTCCTGAAAGACTCATTGAGTTCTGTCAGCAACGGTCACTTCTAGCGAAAACCTAACCCTAACCCAGAAAATGTTAAAAAGAAAAAAACATTGAAAAAAAACACAAACAAGAAATTGGTTAAAAACAGTGGTTTCGTTATTTGTTATATATAAAAAAAATCATCTTTCAAAACTTTTCGATGCATTAAAAAAACATTTTATTCAAAAACATTTGATTAACAATGGTTTCTTTGACAAAAACAAAAATAAACATCTAATTAATAACAGTTGTTTAGCTATGGTTTGTTCGAGTTTTATTTTTATATATGTATTTTACTTTGATTTTCTTCATCTGAATTTATCGTCTGCCAGTCTTCAATTTATCGTTTGGCAGTTTTCGCCTCGTCAACTCTCGAGCGCTTCCAAAACCTGCCCGAACGTTGACGACGCGAAGTCACGAAAACGCAGTGCGTTCTCTATAAGAGTACCTTATTTGTATATGTGTATTTTACTTTGATTTTCTTTGTATGAATTTATCGTCTGGCAGTTTTCAATTTATTGTTTGGCAGTTTTTGCCTCGTCAACTCTTGGGCGCTTCCGAAACCTGCCCGAACATTGACTATGCAAATTATAAGAGTACCGAATTGACTTTACTTTTTTAGCACAGTGAAAAAGTACATGGTAGTGATCCTTAGTGGATCCAGAGCAACGTCGGGTTTTCTTGCTAGTCTTTTTAATAAAGACAGCTTCAATTTAAGTAAGTTGTCTCCCCTTAAGAAAATCTTCTTCAAACTATCATTAATCAGAGAAATAAGGTTAGAAATTAAGTGTAATTGAGCATGACAAAAGCATGCATTTGCTGCAATCCTTACAATATTATATTTCTTGTATAACCCTCAGCATGTAAAACAAAACAAAACATACACACACACAAAAAAAGGCAATGGTTGAATCTCCAGTCTTTCATAGAATGGGTCCTAAAATGAATGGTTAGGGTTACATTCAATGCTACCAATAGAAAGCTCCTTTCTTTTAACAATTATAAGAAACTTTTCCAACCACTGATTGCCATGGCTGATAGCACCCTTCCCAAGAGTCTAACGTTCTAACTCCTCGGCTTAACATTCACAGGCAACATGAACTGGCATAAATACATAGGAGATACTGCCAAGTCTACTGCAAAGAATTAGATGGATTCCCTCTACCGGACTAGAAAACTTCTCACACCTGCCAGTATCCTATATCTCTATATAACCACCATTCGCCCATGCATGAAGTACCGTTGCCACATCTGGGCTGGTGGACCAATCACAAGCCTGTCCATTTTGGACAGGGCACAGAAAAGAATTTCTAATAGGGCTCACACTGTCTACTAAGTTCCAGCCACTGTCACATCATTGCAATGTTGCATCCCTGTGCTTGTTTTACAAGTATTTCCACAGAATGTGCTCTGATGAACTTAATGTATTTGTACCTTGTAAACGTAAATACTCCTTGACCCACCCGACTACAAGCATAATCACACCTCTACCTTGTAGAGGTCCCTACTTAAATAGTTTCTTTCTTCGGACCACATGCCTTTGAAATTCCCTCCCTGCTCCCTGTTTCCCTGACTGTATAAACATGCAGAAATTTAAATGTAATATGAATTAAAATCTTGCTATCCAAGTACCCACCCAGGTTATCCCCCTATAAATATGGCCCCCATCACAGTAGCCCTTTACGCTTCAGTGACAATATTCCTCGTTTGGGGTTAGGGTTAGGGTTAGTAAAAAAAAAACGTATTTCCTGTCGAAAACGAAATTGACTTTTTTCTTTGAATCTTTTATGAACATTGTAATAATTCCATTCCCGGGACAACTGCCGAATTTGGGCGACCTAAGCGTTCAGCATCATTGTGTGTACATACGACTGCATTTAAAGTCAGTATACCACCTCTTAACTGTTGTCTCCGATGGAGCCGAATCCGAATAATACTTATCAAGGCATTGCTTTGTTTGAATAGTATTTCTCCCCATCAGAAAGCAATGCTTTATCAACAAAAAAATTCTAATTTTTTCATTGTTTGAAAACTTACAACAGTAGCTTCACTTAAATAATTGTAACTTGTAAACTAATAAACTGATTGGGTTCACATTCTGACATGTGCTATTTGAAGGATAGTACTTTATAAAAAAAAACATATGTAGTTTTTATTAGTGGCGTCATCTACATGTCAGTCCCTGGACTTTTTGAGTGATCTTTTACAAGAGTTATCACCCCAACGTTTTTCAACCAATGACAATGCACATACGCAAAGCAGAACACCTATGCACACTTCAACCAATCACATTGTTTTGCCACAAAACGTCTAGAATGTTTCCCGATTTTTGTCATAAAAGTAAGAATTTAAACATTCAAGACGGCTTCACAGAATGCTTTGCACAACTGGTCTCTAAAATCCACATCAGATGACCAAAAACAAGAAGCGATCTCACATCAAGAAAAAATTTAAAAGATTTCCACACATAGATAGGCTGAGTCACCTTTATAATGGACACAACTCATACAACAATTTTCTCTAAACTATTGCTATATCCCTTTAACCTAACTCTTAACCCAATCCATCAAGAAATATATGAAATATTTCACTCGCCACCTGCTAGTTCTTGTATTGTAAACTTGATTTCAGCGCACGCTGGCAGTGATAGCATCCAAACCAAGCGTTGAATTTCGTCCATTCCTCTGCTATGAGTAAGACCTCCAGACGTCTTCATGCTTCTCATTAGCACCTGCTCAATAACCAGATCCGTCGACGAACTAGCCCAGTAGCGATCACTCTGTCTAATCACATGGAATCCTTCAGAAAATTTCTGGTATGATTCACCATGGCTTTTCGGCAGCCCCTCCATTTGCTGCAAGTACAAGTAGGCCGACTTTGCATATAGGATGTGTCCTGCTGCAGCGAATATTGGCAGCATTTTCCTTACAGCATCAAGGTGCAATTCCCAGTTCCTGGTGCGCTCTACCTTGATAAACAATTGCAGGATCTTCAGCATATCAAGGTATTGAATCCACAATTTTGCTGTTTGCTGGTCAACCATCACATCCTTCACATGGTTGATTCTCTGGGCAATCCTGGTCATAGACTCTGATGACAGAACATTATTCAATGTCTCAGTCCCATCAAGGAGACCTTTCAATAGCCCCTGAGCTTCCTCCAGATCTTCATTTTGAGGAAATGACTCTTCTGCATCAGTGTTGGGTTGATCATCCTCAGTGACATGTGAAACTGGCAAATCATAGGCTTTTGCTAACAAAATAGCATTCGGAGCAGCATCAACTAAGAAGTGAGCACGAATGGCTCTTGCAATTGCTTTGCCACTTAGCATGTGCTTGACTGTGTTTTCAGCATACACAGGTTCAAAAAGTTCTTGCAATCCAGAACCTGTCATCAAATGACCAATTAACCACAGAAAGCTCATCTGTGTATGGAGCCCATCAAGTCGCAAGACAAATGATTTCAGGGGACTGGAACTAGGCTGTGACTTGACTATCATCATTGCTTTGTACGAAAGTGGTTGATCGAATGTTAGAATTGGTGTAATGTTGTTTTTCTTGGCTAAATCACTAATGTAATAGAACGTTGAGTACATGCAGGTTGGGTTACCAGGGTGCATGTCGATCATTGGCAAAAAAACTGTGGCCGATTTTCCAGGATATGTTCCTTTGTGCACTGACTGCATAAGGCCTGACCATGCGGGTCTGGATGGATGTGAAATTAGTGAAACCTCTCAAAGGATGTTAACATTAGCAGTGGAATCGACAACTTTCTTGGCTGGAGCTCTTTAAATGTCACTGGTGGTTTTTTAGTGTGCTGTGAATCTAGGTACTTGATGTTGATCCTTCCAACCCTTATTATGTCTTCTGAAAGGACCTGAATCCTTGGGACTGGTTTTGCTTTAACTTTTCCGGGCGTAAAAGATGCTATGATGCCCATACCATGGAATGTGTTGAATCCATCAATACTCCTTACATTATGGTCCACATTATCAGCTACGAACTGCACAAATTCAGTTTCAACAGGGGAGAGAGTTTTAACGCCATGAACAAGAGCAGCACTTCTTTCGAATTTCTGGACTTCTGAGTAAGATGAAGAGAAGCCATGCTTATTCAGAGTGTCAATTAAGAAACTCGATCCAAATTGGTCATGCATTTCCACTGCTAAACCAAACTGCAAAGGTGCAAAGAAAACTCTGGGTCTAGCAGCCTGCATTATCGCTTGACCAACTGATGCAAGTTTCAAATCATTGTCTTTGCCTGCAAATATCTTCCTGAGAAAGATCAACAATGTTTTAGGAACATATTCAAGAATCACATCCTGTTCAAGATCATTCTTAGACGTGTAATATTCTGAACTTGTCTGTATATCTTTAATGTCATTCTTGATAAGCTTGGCTGCCATCTCTATGATTCTAATGGCCTCTGATTCTGAATTGTCTGTTGAGCGGCTCTGTGCATAGAATTCATGGAGAATATATTTTGCTGTACTTAAGAATGTAAAAACATTATGTTTCCCATTAATTTCAGTCACAATGATTTTGTCTTTGAAATGTTCTAACAATTGAGATTTCATGTATGAGAGACTGTATGGTTCAAAGCCAGTGTCCTCGAGAATTTTCTCCATTTTTTTAACAATGGTGAGTTGCTCCTCGTCATTTTGCTGCAAATATTTAGCAACTTCCAGAAATGCCTGCTTTCTCTCTGAATCCTCTGGTCTACCAAGGTTTTGTTTCTTATAAGAATCAGCAGAAGAGAATGCCGTAGGAATGTTTTTATTGGAATCAAAGTTTGCAAAACATGTTCTGTAATAACGTGCTTCTTCTGAAACAAGGTCAGCTTTAACAGTGGATGCCCAGTCATCATTTTTTCGGACTTTCTCACAAACTTTTAACACTCTGTCCTTTAACTCAATAGTTTCTATATGGGAAACATCAACACCTCTTTTCTTTCTATCAGATTTTGCTCCAGAACCACAAAAAAGACAATGTTCCTTAAAGTTAAACACACACAAAGAGCGGCTTGCACGGGATAGCATTTCATCATGGGTGGACCTGTTTTTACGGTCAATTTCTATGTATTTGGGGTTGATCCAATGCTGTCTGCATTTCTTGTGAAGACGTTGACCAATCAGAATTATAATCTTATCTCCACGTTGTTCAGAAGCTCTGTTAATCGAATCGATGCCCTTCTGGCCGACGATGAATGTTTCTTCATTACTGGACAGTTCATTGTTGCAAATAGCACACTTGTCAGCATCCATAATTATCGGTACTTTACTTTGGTCAACCTGAAATTAGAATATGACAGAATATTAAGCTCCTGCAGTAATACATCAAAAGAGACAAAAATAAGGCATAGGAAGTTATAATTATATTTAACTTTATGAAAACTATTGGTTTTATCCAATTTCACATTGCTACATTCGGTATTTTTGAAGACGAATTTACAGAAATTGAGTTGAGAAAGGGGAGCCTAGAATCGGCGGCAATCTTTAAAGATGGCGCCCATTGACCCCTTTCCGCAAGGCTGATTTTGGTAAACTTGTTTTTGTCTGAAAGAGAGGTTATTCATGCCCAATATCCAAGTTAAAAACCTTTGTTAGCAATTTTTTTATAGGTTCAGCCAAAAAAATCAGCTAGATTGACTGGACTATAAGGCGTCCGAGCAGACAAACACTTTGACTAGTAATACAGGCCTCTCTGTGACAAATGTTGAATTTTATGATGACACAAGAAGAAGATTACTAGAAGATGACTAGAATCCGATATTGAGAAAACTAGTGCAGGTGCAACACTGATATAACGTTTTATAACATATAAAGTTATCTTGTCGGGTTTTTAAAGTCAGACCCAAATAGCATTTAAGCTGACAAATCAAACTTTGCTTCTGACTAGTCAATTTTCATTTGTTGCACCGTGTTATTAACAATATTATAACGTTCTTTGCTAAATGAGGATTTATTTGAGTAAATTGTCTATTAAGAATAATTTCTTCCAAGTAAAATTCATCAGAGGAATAACGTTAAAAGCAATATAACTGAATACAAAAACGTAGAAGAAAGTTCAATATTTGCTCAGTTTATATTAGCTTTTCATTGGATTTCTTTTACCGTAAAGTGTAAGTTATTTGAATAAAATAATTTTTAAAAATAATAATCAAATTTTAAAAACTGTCTTTAAATATTCGTTTTCAGAATAACGAGATTAACCTAGAAATTACACAAGTTTAATCAACTGTGTAGAAAGTGTGAAAAATATCCTCTTTTTCATTGACTTTAGTGATTAGCTTAAAGTAGCCAATGTTAAGATTTATAGTTAATCTGATTTTGTTTCACTTAGTCTACTTTACAGATCATATTTAGGTCAGAAATGTGTGTACGGATTATATATATATATATATATATATATATATATATATATATATATAGTCTCGGAAGTTTCTCAACCATTAAAACTATATAAAAAATAAAAAAATATATAAAAAAAAAACTTTAAAAAAAAACAAAAAGCTTATAGTCTCAAGTCTTCCAGTGGAAAATCACTCATGTAAGTCAATTTATTTTTTACAGTTATTATATTAGTTAGTTTCTAACACTATTTTAAGGGCTCATCAGTTGTTTACCATGAAAAACTGTTTCGGGAATTTAATATATATATATATATATATATATTTGTGTTATAATGGAATAATTCCAGGAGGAAATCCGGGTATGAGAGCTCAATGTGGTAAACAGAGCAAGAATAACATAAACTATAATAACACGAAATTACATAATTATCTTTTTAGAGAGAGGGGGAATTTAAATCTTATATTTAACTATGGCGACCGTGTTACGGTTGTCTATATGTATGATATCGCCAAGTCGTAAGTGTCATAATGTAATGTGGTTTTTGACACGGCCGTTATTATTTGATAAACTTAAAGATCCCTCCTTTTCGATCGCCATAAGATTTAAATTCCCCCTCTCTCTAAAAAGATGTATCAGATAGGTTGCTACTACCACTCTCTCTGGTTGTGTTTGAATTGTCGAGGTTTAATTCAATTTTCTTTCAGTCTCAAAAATGTAATTGTCTGGATTGATGCTTGAAAAAACCACAAGGTTGAAATAAATTATTGCATCGACAATTATGTAATTTCGTGTTATTATATTTTATGTTATATATATATATATATATATATATATATATATATATATATATATATATATATATATATATATATATCAGAATCATCATCATATTCGGTTTAACGTCCGTTTTACATGCTGGCATGTGTTGGTCAGCTTTAAGGAATTGACTTCCAAAGTACCTATCTCTGGCTAGATCTTTATTTATCCCTCTTTCTCTCGGGTCAATTTTTATCACTTCCTCCCATGTTTTTTTTTGGCCAAAGAAAAAGGCAAAAGGATAAAAAATTAACACAGGAAGAAATCATCAGAAAAGTGAGAGATTTACCGGTTTCGTTCCGATCAACGAACGTCCTCAGAAAAAAGTGAAGATTTTAAATTCATTGAAAAACGATCAAACATAGGAAAAAGAAGACGACACAGCAAGATGTTACTATTTGAAAAAAACTATGTAGCACGTGCGACAAAGACGTTAAAATGGGAAAAGGGAGAGAAAGAAAAAGAAGAAAAGGAAAAGAACAAATGAAAACATGGATGAAATTCAGTAAAAAATAAGTGATGCTTAAACCGAGATCGGAGCTTGTAATGCAGTCGCGAGGTATACTGCATTGTTTGAGTGCAATTTTTGTCAGATATTTGGTTAAGAAATAAGATTCTAGTCGGAAGTTTATGTTAGATCGTGAGCGAGAATGATTATAGCAGTTTCGATGCACTTGCGGCATTGGAGAGAGGATTCAATTTTGAGAAGGGTGCAATTTGTAAAGTCTAAATTGTGGTTAAAAGTGTTCCTGTGTATGACTAGTGCATTAGTGGGATTGTTGCATTTGAAGTTCCGTTTATGTTCGTGAATGCGGGATTTTATATTTCTGGCCGTCTCGCCAATATAAAACATCGGACATGAGGCACATTTTATTTTGTAAATGCCGGCTAGGGAAGAAGTGTCCTTAAGGGGGAGTTGGGGACTGGGTTTGGTGTTGAGTAAATCCATTATTGTTTTAGAAGTCGATGTCACTATTTTTATGTCAGATTTTATTTTTTTTGTAAGGAAATAGATATGGGATTATTGAGGAGAACTATGTAAGATTTATTTTTGTCAATCTTTTGCTGGTTATCAATTGTGTTGTTTTAAGGGAAACTCCTGGAACATCACCCTAAAACTCCCAGGCTTTATGACCTACCAAAACCCCACAAAGCAGACGTCTCCATCAGACCCATCATATCTAGTATCGGTAGCACACCACATAAATTAGCCAGAAAATTAGCAGAAATAATCCCCCGATACTTGGTTCCATTACTCCAACACATCAATATGAAAAACCTCACTATGGCCAGTTTAGATGTAATTGTTTTTGGTATATAATGTTCACAAATTAAATAATATAGATTTTATTCATATTTACATTAATTACATGTTCAAGTCTGTTATCTGCATCATAGTTTCGGCCATTCTACTCTCTAGCCTTCTTCAGGTACCCGTTTTCGTAGTTGGTACCTGTAATAGTCAGTTATAGGTTATCTCCTTTCATTAGAACTCTTCACTGATGTCACACCAGAGATAGAAACGAAGCTTGACCTATTTCTCATCACAGATGTCATATAATTCAGACGTGTACATTTTTATTATCATCAGTTTACAGCATGACATAGATTAGTATATTAGTAGTTATAACCAGGCCTCACTGAGTGGGGGACCAAAAGGGAATGCTTCTTTTGCGGGTGCAAAAAAATATAGGGGTAATTTTTATCCAAACGGGGCAGGTTCATTGTTTACTAAATGAGCAACAGACCACTTCTTTTTGTCACCCCAATGCTTGCTGTTAATTATACAATTAAATGAGAGAGTTGAGAGGGGGAGAAAAAGCGGTGAGTATCTGTGTAGTGGTGGAAGTTTTCTCTTTGAGGCAAAAAGTAAAAGTGCCTAAAACCGCGTGTGCGCATATGGCTCGGTACAGACTTCCGGTTGGATTTATAAATGCAGATGTATATTTTTGAGCCAATCAGAAGCGTCTGTGTGAAATTACCAAGTTATTATTTGGGATCCACATCAGAGTAACTTGAGCATATATAAAGGCGAAAATTTAATTGATGTTCAGTTGAGTAGGGAGTCGGTGTAAGGTAAATAACTCATTAGAAAAAATCAGAGTTACTTCCCTTCAGTTATTGGGGAAAAGATGTACAACCTACCCCGTAACAAAATCCTTGCTAGTTTACCCTCAAAGAATAAATATTTTTTTCTGAATTTGAGATATTCATTCCGGGTAACGCTGATCAAGAATATATCAACTTTGTGAGTCTTTCTTTGGTAGGTTTTTTACTTTTAGCTGGGCATACACCCCCCCCCCACACACACACACACTTCCGTTTATATAATAGTTTTTTTTAATTCGTTTTGATTTTTAATTATTTTATTTTTTGATTTCCAAAAATATTCGATTAAAAGTAATACAAAAATTAATTAATAATTTTTTGTTGCTAATGAGTCACCGCTTATTAAAGCCCAAAGGCCACTCAAGGATGAGGGTTAATGAATTTGTCAGGTGAGACAAACTCCTTGGGGATTGGAGGTGATTGTTGAAACTGGGCAGAATTTGATTATTTAAGAGGACGGTTCAATAGGAATTTGTTAACATTGGACTTGAAAACGACCATGTTGTAGTCAGCTCGGAAGCAGTCCCGTGGTATTGTGTTCCACAGGCGGGTAGTTCTTGGAAATAAATTGTTCCCATAGAAGTTCCATTCAGCTTTCAGGTAGACAGGGGAAGAAAGGAAAATTATTTACAATGGTTATAGATATCAAAGTTACATATAGGCGAGAAACACACACACACATACGAGGTCGTGTCTGATAGTTTTATGAATACAGAGTTTGTACAATATAGTCGTATATATGTAAATAGGTTTTACAAATAATACTTTTTTTTTTAACATTCAAATATTTCCACACCCTTTAAAGCCTGGATCAAGGTTTAACGCATCAAATCCAAGAACAAAGAGGCCAAGGTTAAAACAATGAAAATCACGCATGTTAAGTTTCCTAAGCTTGTATTTGGTCTATAAAGAAATTTGCTGATATTTAGTCAGCATGGCTGCCCGGTATTGTCCGTTTATTATATTAAAAGACTAGATCCTTCGGGCCTAGACAGTTTGTCTCGTACATACATACATACATATATATATATATATATATATATATGTGTGTGTATGTGTGTGTGTGTATATGGGGTAAGGTACAACGATAATTCATGAAAATGAAATGTCGTGGTGGACAAAATGCACTTTAACTTGTTTTCCGTTTGTCATTTTTTCACACACACACACACACACACACACACACATATATATATATATATATATATATATATATATATATATATATATATATTAGTATTTCATGTATCCACATAACATTTTTATAAGTAGATAAAAAATTTTATGTATCAATTTTCAGTATTTATTTCAACAGTGCTCGATACGCGAGTAGAGCTAGGTAGTAAGCTATGAAAATATATTTATGGCAATTAAGCTACACAGGCATTGTAGCCTGAAGATTCCCCCTGGTGATGAAACGCGGGAGCCTCTGTGTAACTTAATTGCCATAAATATATTTTCATAGCTTACTATATATATATATATATATATATATATATATATATATATATATATATATATATATATATATATATATATAGTGTGTTAGAGTGAAATAAATTCCAGAAGGAAATCCAAGTATGAGAGCTCAATGTAATAAACAATGTAATCGCCTCGCTTGGATGCTTGAATAAGGGCATAGGGTCGAAATAAATTATTGCACCGGTGATTATGTGATTCCGTGTTATTATATTTTATATATATATATATATATATATATATATATATATATATATATATTAGCCTGAAGATCCCCCCCCCCGGGATGAAACGCGGGAGCCTCTGTGTAGCTTAATTGCCATAAATATATTTTCATAGCCTACTATATATATTAATTAAGTTCAAATATTTAACAAAATAAACAAAACCAATACTTTTCTAAAGTGCTTTTAGAGCTTTTTATATTAAAATAAATAAATATATAAATATAAATATATTAAAATAAACATAGTTTGAGTATCCGACAATTGTTTCAGAACCTACTCGGTTCCTCTTCAGGGATATACTGATGAGCAAAGATTAGATCCGACAATACATAATTATAAAAATTTTGATTTTTTATTCTTCCCCTTGGCCACCACTAATTAGTACGTAAATTAAAAGAAATTAAACTCGATATATGCTAAATCAACGAACGCACATAGTAAACAGTCGAAACGTGTTCAACAACAACAACAACAACAACAACAACAGAGAGTCGGAACATAAATCATTATTATTACCTACAGGCATTTTATATATATATATATATATATTTTTATTTTTATTTTTAAATACAGATTTTAATCAGACATGGACCAGTGGTTTCTGACAAGAAACGGGTTGAATTCCCGATTCACGTCGTCTTCAGCATAGTCTGAAATAGTAAATGATGGAATTTCTTCAAAAAACATCCAACTGTTATGAAACGCTGTGTACACCGAATTTTGAAATGGAGAGCCGACGGAAACGCTTAGGACAGAAAAGCCGTTAAAAGATTCTATATTTAGAAGTAAAGCAAGAAAGAAAGAAAGAAAGAAAGAAAGAAAGGAGTGGAAAAGTAAAAAAATTAAATTTATAATAATAAAATATTACTTTTATATTTATATATATTATTTTCATATATATATATGTAGAAAAATAATTAATTAAGGTACGCAACTCTAATTAATTAAATAATCTAAAAAAAGGGGAGGTAACTATTTATCATTATATAAAATGTATATATATGTTTTTATGAATTACGATCATTTCAATTAATAATTCTCAATTTAAAGTAAAAACATAAATATAGATAAATATATAAATAAAAAATATAAATATAGATAAATATATAAATACATAAATAAAAAATCAATATATACATAAAAAATCAATCAATATATAATTAAAATATCAATATATAAATGAAAAATCAATATATAAATAAATCAATATATAGATAACAAATATAAATAAAAATTCAATATAAATAATA
The DNA here is from genome assembly GCA_963556195.1 of Sepiola atlantica. Lineage (NCBI taxonomy): Eukaryota > Metazoa > Mollusca > Cephalopoda > Sepiida > Sepiolidae > Sepiola > Sepiola atlantica. Next base: position 22,004,727 of record OY744550.1, read on the forward strand.
AAATATATATAAATAATAAAATATATATAAATAAAAAATCAAAAATCAATATATAAATAAAAAATCTCTATATAGAAAAAATATAAAAAAAATATAAAAAAATATATAAAAAAATAAAAAAATCAATATATAAATGAAAAATTCAATATATAAATATAATCATAATATGTAAATAAAGAATCAAAAGTCAAAATGTAAATAAAAATATAAATAAAAATATAAATATATAAAAATATAAAGATATAAAAATATAAATAAAAAAATATATAAATATAAATATATAATATATATAAAAATAATAAATAAATAAAAATAAAAATAAATGTAAATATAAAAATCGAAATATAAATAAATCAATATATAAATAAATAAAAATCATATAAAAAAATCATATAAAAATTCAAAAATCAAAATATAAATAAAAAATCAATATATAAAAAAATCAATATATAAAAAAATTCATATGTAAATAAGAATTCAAAATTCATATATAGATAAAAAAATGTATATATATAGATAAAAAAATATATATATACATATACATAAATAAAAAATCAATATATAAATATATATAAAAAGTAAATATATAACCATAAATAATCAATCAATATATATATAAATAAATAAATATATAAATAAAAAATCAAAAATAAATGAATATACACATACACATGTACACTTACACACATGCATACGCACACACTCACATACTTATATGCATATGCATACATATACATATATATATATATATATATATATATATATATATACATTATATACACACTCACACACACACAAACACATGCATGTGTAAATAAAAAATTATCAATATATAAATATAAATAAAAAATTAAAAGATCAATATATAAATAAAAATCAATATATAAAATTCATATATAAATAATAAATAAATAAATAAATAAAGATTTGAGAAATAAAATTTAAAAATTAAAAATTAAAAAATTAAAAAATATTAAAAAATATATAAAAATAATATATAAAAAAATATAATATATAAAAAATAATATATAAAAAATAATATATAAAAAAATAATATATAAAAAATAATATATAAAAAAAAAATAATAATAAATAAAAATAATATATAAAAAAATAATATATAAAAAAATAAAATATTATATAAAAAAACATATAAAAAAAAATAATAAAAAAATAAAAAAATAATATATAAAAAAAATAATAAAAAAATAATATATAAAAAAATAAATAATATATAAAAAAATAATAATATATAAAAAAATAAATAAAATATTTTTTATTTACACATGCATGTGTTTGTGTGTGTGTGAGTGTGTATATAATGTATATATATATATATATATATATATATATGTATATGTATGCATATGCATATAAGTATGTGAGTGTGTGCGTATGCATGTGTGTAAGTGTACATGTGTATGTGTATATTCATTTATTTTTTATTTTTTATTTATATATTTATTTATTTATATATATATTGATTGATTATTTATGGTTATATATTTACTTTTTATATATATTTATATATTGATTTTTTATTTATGTATATGTATATATATATTTTTTTATCTATATATATACATTTTTTTATCTATATATGAATTTTGAATTCTTATTTACATATGAATTTTTTTATATATTGATTTTTTTATATATTGATTTTTTATTTATATTTTGATTTTTGAATTTTTATATGATTTTTTTATATGATTTTTATTTATTTATATATTGATTTATTTATATTTCGATTTTTATATTTACATTTATTGTTATTTTTATTTATTTATTATTTTTATATATATTATATATTTATATTTATATATTTTTTTATTTATATTTTTATATCTTTATATTTTTATATATTTATATTTTTATTTATATTTTTATTTACATTTTGACTTTTGATTCTTTATTTACATATTATGATTATATTTATATATTGAATTTTTCATTTATATATTGATTTTTGATTTTTTGATTTTTTTATATTTTTTTATATTTTTTCTATATAGAGATTTTTTATTTATATATTGATTTTTGATTTTTTATTTATATATATTTTATTATTTATATATATTTTATTATTTATATAGAATTTTTATTTATATTTGTTATCTATATATTGATTTATTTATATATTGATTTTTCATTTATATATTGATATTTTAATTATATATTGATTGATTTTTTATGTATATATTGATTTTTTATTTATGTATTTATATATTTATCTATATTTATATTTTTTATTTATATATTTATCTATATTTATGTTTTTACTTTAAATTGAGAATTATTAATTGAAATGATCGTAATTCATAAAAACATATATATACATTTTATATAATGATAAATAGTTACCTCCCCTTTTTTTAGATTATTTAATTAATTAGAGTTGCGTACCTTAATTAATTATTTTTCTACATATATATATATGAAAATAATATATATAAATATAAAAGTAATATTTTATTATTATAAATTTAATTTTTTTACTTTTCCACTCCTTTCTTTCTTTCTTTCTTTCTTTCTTTCTTGCTTTACTTCTAAATATAGAATCTTTTAACGGCTTTTCTGTCCTAAGCGTTTCCGTCGGCTCTCCATTTCAAAATTCGGTGTACACAGCGTTTCATAACAGTTGGATGTTTTTTGAAGAAATTCCATCATTTACTATTTCAGACTATGCTGAAGACGACGTGAATCGGGAATTCAACCCGTTTCTTGTCAGAAACCACTGGTCCATGTCTGATTAAAATCTGTATTTAAAAATAAAAATATTACGCTCTTAATTTAATTTAATTGAGCACCCTACTGGTATTTCCCTTTTATTCTTTATTGAGTACTAGCGGGGCTACCCGGCGTTGCTCGGGGTCATTAAAACATATAATTGAAGAAAAATCGTGTGTGTAACATCTTTATATACAAACTTCTATTTCTCCCCCCCCCCTTCTCTATAGCCGTCTCTTTATCTTTCTACCTTTCTTTTCCCTGGTCGCCGCATTTCACCGCTACTTTCTAATTTTGCCTTTTGCGAAAGCTGTTCTTTCCCCACCATTTCTCCTACGTTGCCCAGGGCAATAGTATGATATATTTCTATAAAAAGTAACACCTCTATCTGTGCCTTCTATATAGGTACTTATCTCCACCCCGGTGTTCATGCTATATACGTATCTATCATCACCCCGGTGCGCATACTATATACGTACCTATCGCCGCCCCAGTGCACATACTATATACGTACCTATCGCCGCCCCAGTTCAGATACTATTTAAGTACCTATCGCCGCCCCGGTGCGAATGCTAAATAGTACTTATCGCCGCCCCGGTGTGCATGCTATATAAGTACCTATCGCTGCCCTAGTGGGAATAATTAATATGTACATATTGCCGCATTGGTGCGAATTTCTAAATACGTACCTATCACCACTTTGGTGCGAATGCTAAATACGTACCTATCTCCGGCCCGATGCGAATGCTAAATACGTACCTATAGCCGCCCTGGTGTCGAATGCTAAATACGTACCTATAGCCGCCCCGGTGCGAATGCTAAATACGTACCTATCACCACCCTGGTGCGAATGCGAAATACATACCTTTCGCCGTTCTGGTGCACGTGCTATATACGTACCTATTGCCGCCCCGGTGCACGTGATATATATGTACTGATCGCCGCCCCGGTGCACGTGATATATATGTACTGATCGCCGCCCCGGTGCGCATGCTATGTACGTACTTATTGCTGCCCATGTGTACATGCTATATATGTAGCTATCGCCACCCGTGAATTCTGAATATGTACCTATCGCCGCCCCGGTGTGGAAGCTAAATACGTACATATCGCCGCCCCGGTACGAATGCTAAATACATACATATCGCCGCCCCAGTGTGATTTCTAAATACGTACCTATTGCCGCTCTTGTGTGAATTCTAAATACGTACCTATCGCCGCCCCGGTGCGGAAGCTAAATACGTACATATCGCCACCCCGATGCGAATGCTAAATACATACCTATCGCCGCCCCGGTGCGAATGCTAAATACATACCTATCGCCGCCCCGGTGCGAATGCTAAATACATACCTATCGCCGCCCCGGTGTGAATGCTAAATACATACCTATCGCCGCCCCGGTGTGAATGCTAAATACATACCTATTGCCGCCCCGGTGTGAATGCTAAATACATACATATCGCCGCCCCGGTGTGAATGCTAAATACGTACCTTTCGCCGCCCCGGTGCGCGTGCTATATACATACCTATCGCTGCCCCGGTGCGCGTGCTATATATGAACCGATCGCTGCCCCAGTGCGCATGCATAATACATACCTATCACATACTTATTGCCGCCCATGTGCACATGCTATATACGTACCTATCGCCACCGCTGAATGCTAAATAAGTACCTATCTCCGCCCAGGGATGAATGCTAAATACGTACATATTGCCGCCCAGGTGTTCATACACCATATGTACCGATCACTGCCCAGTGCGAATACTAAATATGTACATATCGCAACCCCGGTGCGATTGCTGAATACATACCTATCGCAACCCCGGTGCGAATGCTAAATACGTAGCTATAGCCACCCCTATGCACTACTATATAGTACCTATTGCCACCCCGGTACACATACTATATATAAACCTATCGCCGGCCCGGTGTGCATACTATATTCGTACCTATCGTGGCTCTGGTGCGCATACTACATACTTACCTATCTCTGCAAGGGTACACATACTATATATGTACCAATCTCCAGCCCAGTTCGCATACGTAAGAACTTATATTTATTCGGCCCTGTCGTGTTAGAAAAACAAAATAGTGTTCATTTATGTATTGTCACTATCATAAATATAAATATTTTTAGTTACAAACAGAAAAAAATACATTTTTTTGTCTCCCCACAAGAAAATTTTTTTTCTATCCTCCCACATACTTAGAAATATTTTTAATTTAAAGGAAAAAAAAAAGAAAATTTTTTGACCACCCTTACACCCCAAAAATTTTATGTTCCCCCCATACATAGAAATATTTTTATTTTAAAAAAGAAAAAAAAAATTTTTTTTAGCCCCCCCCCGAAAATTTTTTTTTTTCATTCTCCCCCATACACATAAATATTTTCAATGAAAAAGATAAAAGACAAAATAAATGTTTTGCCTTCCCCCCAATTTTTTTTATACTCCCGATGCGCATGCTATATACGTATTTATTGCCGCCCATGTGCACATGCTATATACTTCCTAATGCCACCGCTGAATGCTAAATACGTACCTATTGCTGTCGCGGTGCGAATGCTAAATAGGTTTTCAGCGTAGATGCTCTTAAAATATTATCCAAACCAATCACTACAGTAGCTCTATCTAGGACATTGAACAATTTTCTCCCGGACAACGCCGAGTACTTTAAAAATAAAAGAGGCCTCATGAGCACTACTGAAATAACTTAGGTATCCTCTCTCCTTCTGATCTGCCAAATAGTTCAAAGGGGAACGAAGATGGCATTAAAATATTTTCCAAACCTATCACTACAGTAGCTCTATCTAGGATATTGAGCACTTTTCTGCCGGACAACGCCGAGTACTTTGAAAATCAAGGAGGCCTCCTGAGCACTACTGAAATCACTCTTATCGATTCCCCCATCCTTTTCAGCGTAGGTGCTGTTAAAATATTATCCAAACCTATCACTACAGTAGCTCGATCAAGGACATTGAACACTTTTCTCCCGGACAACGCCAAATACTTTGAAAATCAAGGAGGCCTCCTGAGCACTACTGAAATCACTTAGGTATCCCTCCTTTTGATCTGCAAAATAGTCCAAAGGGGAACGAAGATGGCGTTAAAATATTTTCAAAACCTATCACTACAGTAGCTCTATCTAGGATATTGAGCACTTTTCTCCCGGACAACACCGAGTAATTTTTAAATAAAGGAGGCCTCATGAGCACTTCTTAAATAACTCTTATCGATTCCCCCATCCTTTTCAGCGTAGATGCTGTTAAAATATTATCATAACCTATCACTACAGTAGCTCTATCTAGGACATTCAGCAATTTTCTCCCGGATAACGCCGAGTACTTTGAAAATCAAGGAGGCCTCCTGAGCACTACTGAAATCACTTAGGTATCCTCTCTCCTTCTGATCTACCAAATAGTCCAAAGGGGAACGAAGATAGCGTTAAAATATTTTCCAAACCTATCACTACAGTAGCTCTATCTAGGATATTGAGCACTTTTCTCCCGGACAACGCCGAGTACTTTGATAATCAAAGACGCCTCCTGAGAACTACTGTAATAACTTATATCGATTCCCCCATCCTTTTCAGCGTAGATGCTGTTAAAATATTATCCAAACCTATCACTACAGTAGCTCTATCTAGGACATTGAGCAATTTTCTCCCGGATAACGCCGAGTACTTTGATAATCAAGGAGGCCTCCTGAGGACTACTGAAATCACATAGGTATCCTCTCTCCTTCTGATCTGCCAAATAGTCCAAAGGGGAACGAAGATAGCGTTAAAATATTTTCCAAACCTATCACTACAGTAGCTCTATCTAGGACATTGAGCGTTTTTCTCCCGGACAACGCCGAGTACTTTGATAACAAAAGAGGCCTCCTGAGGACTACTGAAATCACTTAGGTATCCCTCCTTTTGATCTGCCAAATAGTCCAAAGGGGAACGAAGATGGCTTTAAAATATTTTCCAAACCTATCACTACAGTAGCTCTATCTAGGACATTGAGCACTTTTCTCCCGGACAACGCCGAGTATTTGAAAATCAAAGAGGCCTCCTGAGCACTACTGAAATAACTCTTATCGATCCCCCCATCCTTTTCAGCGTAGATGCTGTTAAGATATGATGCAAACCTATCTACAGTAGCTCTATCTAGGACATTGAGCACTTTTTTCCCGGACAACGCCGAGTACTATGACCTGATATAACCGGACACAATATAGGGCAAGACCGGGTACATCCAGCAAGGGATTATTGGACAGGTGCGGATGTGATTGAGCAACCCTTGTTTCACTACACACTTATAACGTAGGATTCCTATGTTGTTATTGATTTATCCGGACAGAAGTTATTGGATGATCTGATACAACCGGGCTGAATGTCGGGCAAGACAGGGTACATCCGGCAAGGGATTATGGGATGTTTACAGTGACTCTGCATTTTTATCGGATTAGTACATAAATACATTAGATTATTTCGAATTTACTACATATTAACGTTGAAAAAGTAGTGTAAAATACGAAAAAACTGCTACCTTTTGTCGGAAAGTGGTCCGGTTGACTGTCAGCGAGTGAATCATTTTTCCATAGACCGGCGGAATGAAGCCAAGACGATTATGGAGTGCATAATCCAAACAGATACTACACTAAACAGAATTAGAGAAAAACGGCCTAGGGAGTCTAAAATTCATTGTTGCTCATCAAAACTCATTAAAGAACTTGTTAAATAGTATTATACAATGTTTGTTCAAAGAAAATCATAGTTATTATTACTCGTTAATTTATTAATGTAATTTGAACAGTGTCTAGTGGATAGACCGCTGTTCAGGTGTAGATTGGTTATAAATAGTCCCTTTAAATCACATTAAATTTTTGAATTTCGGATGTTTCTCGGCCTTTTGGCTAAGATCAGAGTGTAGTATCTGTTCTCAGATAAAACATTCTAAGGCATCCCGCTTACCTAGCCTTGCGGCTAGGTTGAAAGCGTTTTTCTTTGACCAAGCCCCCTTTTGGGGCTTTTGTCACCTTTTTGTCCCCTCTTGGGACTTTCTCTTTTCTTCTTTTCCCTGACTGTTGGGCTGACTTAAGCAGCTGGCAGGTTTCGGGGAGACTGACGAACCCGTAAAACGGTGAAGGTCTCTTCGTCTCCGAATCGGCGGGTCTAGTCCGACAGTCAGGTTCGTTCGCCCCTCTTGGGCCATTAATTATTTTTACTTTGTTTCTTTTTCAGCGTCCTCTTGAGTGGCACACTTAAGCAGCTGGCAGGTTCGGGGAGACTTACGTACCGGTTTCGGTGACGGTCTCCTCGATTCCGAATCGGCGGGTGTTGCCCCTCATTAGGACCAGTTTTTCGATGGAAGCCAGCCAGGCTTCAAAAGCTCGAGTTGCCACGGAGGTGAGCAACGACCAGGGTGTGACCGCCGAGGGCACCCTTTTAGACCTGGTCAGTCGTACTCCTGAGTGCGATCTGATGATGGTGCCCGTGAAGGGGGGTTGCACACCCGAGTGCACCCCAGTTGAGATGGAGGGGGGTTGCACACCCGAGTGCACCCCAGTTGAGATGGAGGGGGGTTACACACCCGAGTGTACCCCAGTCGTGTTGGAGGGGGGCTGCACACCCGAGTGCGCCCCAGTCGTAATGAAGGGGGGCTGCACACCCGAGTGCACCCCAGTTGTAATGGAGGGGGGCTGCACACCCGAGTGCGCCCCGGTCGTAATGGAGGGGGGTTGCACACCCGAGTGCACCCCGGTCGTAATGGAGGGGGACTGCACACCCGAGTGCGCCCCGGTCGTGATGGAGGGAGGCTGCACACCCGAGTGCGCCCCAGGAGGTGTTGCCACGCAGGGCACCTCATTGCCTGTGTCGGGGAGTGTCGCACCGAGCGGCACTCCAGTAGCGTCGGTTATGGGGGGTGTCGCACCGAGCGGCACTCCAGCTCAGGTTCAGGGGGGTTGCACACCCGAGTGCGCCCCAGTCGTGATGGGGGAGGTCGCACCGAGCGGCACTCCAATGCAGGTTTCGTTAGAGGGAGACACGTCCCAGTACGTCCCAGGTCTGTGTACCGCATCAGGGGTTGTCGGGTCCGATGACGACCCAGGGCTAAGGTTCGGAGATTTTCCCTCCAATATACAAATACCCATGCTTTCGCAAGCCGAATTTAGGGCGTACTACGATGTTCCCTTTTTCCCGGAAAAAAAGACCTCCAAATTGCATAAAAGTCAATCTCTCGACTTAATTGTAGCCCAGAGGAATTATTCACCAAAATTATTTCTTGGGTGCTCCTCGGGGGATTCGTCATCCGACGGCTCAGAAACCGACGATCAGCAACAAACTAGACAAAAGAAGACAAAAACGCCAACAGAGGTTTGGCCAGTTCTAAGGGGTACGTCCAAATCTCACACCCCACCAAGACAGAAACTCACAGCAAAAAAATCATTACCTGGAAACGCAGCAGGATGGGGACCCCAGACCCAGAAGTCTCCAGACGAGTATCGTGAGCTCTTCAGGGGAAAATATGAGAAACTCACAGACGGGAGTACACTAAAACTCGTCCCCGGTACCCTGGAGAATCTTAGGAAAAGAATTGTCTCACTGGTAACCACAGACAAAAACGGGCTAACTGGGCTCCTCAAAGAAAAAATCTTTGAAATGTTGGGGGAGCTGAAGATCCCGACAACTTACGTTTTGCGCCAATCTTACGCAATGTGGGATATCCTGCTTCCTACCCAACAAGACGCCGAGAAGATAGCAAGGGAAGATATCCTATGGAGGGGGCTGAAGATCAAGCCTGAGTACCTTAGTAAAAGACGGACGACCGTCAAGATTATCGGCGTCCCATGCTGCGTCAGCGCCGACCACTTAGGAGCAATTATGTCGCAGTATGGTGACGTCGAGGCGGTTTTTCCGGTCCGTGGTCCCCGTAACATACTAACCGGGGAGTATGTACTTAAAGTTAGAGTGGATTACACTAACTTCCACAAAATTCCAGCACAGCTAAAGTGCGAAAAATGGACAATGTCAATTATTGTGGAAGGGAGGAGGCCACATTGTTGGCACTGCCAGACGCCGGGGCATATGGCAAAAGAGTGCCCGAAGAGAAAGCCCGTAAAGTCCCCGACGCCGGTGCCGGCAAAAACATCAAAACCGGCGGTGGTGACAGAAAAAATGTCAACCAAACCAGCTGCAAAAATCCCAACTAAAGCAGTGACTCCAGCAGTGACTCCAGCAGTGACTCCTCCAGTGGCTCCAGCAGTGACTCCAGCAGTGACTCCAGCAGTGACTCCTACAGTAACAGAAGCAGTAACAGAAGCAGAAACTCCAGCAGTAACGGAAGGAGTAGATCCCTCAGAGGAGAAAACAGAAGAGGAAAAAGGTTGGAGCAAGGTGGTCTCCAAGAAAGGAAAAAAGCAGGAGGCCCCAGTAAAAACACCGGCTCAAAAAAGGAAGTGCCCGGCTCAATCTTCAGAATCTGAAGAGGGAGGTGGAACCGATGAGGAGAAAATGGCTGTGGAGGGTGAAGAGGAGCCAAAGTCTATCAAAGAGACACAGACACATAAGAAGAAAAAAGAAAACGGTGAGGTGGAAGGAAAAAGGAAGGAAAAAGATCACTCTCAACCCGAAACGCCCCAAACCCCAATACCCCCAGTTGAGAAGAATAACTCTCAACCCGAAACGCCCCAAACCCCAATACCCCCAGATGAGAAGAATAACTCTCCCCCTCTTAACACCCCCGAGGAGAATTCGGCTTCTGCTGACAAGAAGCTCGAACCCAAAGAACCAGACAAATCTGGCCATAAAGAAAACAAAAATGCACCGGTGAGACAGGAAAGATCAAAAAAGTTCCCGTTCTTACCGGGACTTAGAATCTGTGAGGCGGATGCCTCGCTGGTCCAATCCGACCTGAATATTAGACAGCGAAAGTATCTCAAACAATTAGAGGCTTTCACGCATGTGAACGGGAAGAAAGTACAAGATCCCCGTAACTTCGAGAAAGCCCCGCTGATAACCACCTTCGTCCGACAAGACAAGGGTAGCAGGGCAAGAGCCCTCTGGAAAATGTTGGAAGCAGCAAAGGACGCCATACCGGGTGTAAAATTAATAGAGGAGGAGCACCCATCATCAAGTAAATTAGCGTCAAAATGTCAGGGGAGGGTCCCCATTTATGTTCATCCCTCATTTTTTCGGGCTTTAAAGCTAACCTTTCCCCTGGACGTGGGAGGTCTGGCTCGAGACGGACGGATTTCGTCCGAACTGCTGACCGGCAGTCTTGGTCAGGCCTTCGGCGTCCTCACTCCCGAGGACTTTAGGCCCGTTTGCGACATCTAAATCAGGGATAATGGCTTTAAACTTGGCTACATTGAACGTGAGGGGCATGAGATCCCGAAGCAAGGCTGTTCGCGTGCTGAGGGATCTCGTGGCGCTTAAGGTAGATATTGCTGCGATCGAGGAGACCCACTTCTGTTCGTACGGGGATTGTGATGTGCTGACTGATGACTTTGAGTTGTTTTCAGCATATGGCAATGTTCGTAGTTGTGGTGTCTCTTTGCTAGTGAGACGCACTCTGTCCGCGACAGTGCGCGTTGTTCATACGGATGCGGAAGGACGGTTGGTCGTAGTCGATGTTGCCGTTGACAGCAACAAGTTTCGGATCGTTGCGGTTTATGCGCCTAACGCTGTTGGTGAGAGGGTTTCCTTTTTTCGACGGTTGGAGACGTTTCTCGGGGGTCCGGAGCGTGTAGTATTAATGGGGGATTGGAATGCCGTCCTTGACCCCAAGATAGATAAGGTCGGGGGTAATAGAGGGTCGGATAGGTGTGATAGCAGTCTGTCTGACCTGATCGCCTCATGCGATCTTGTCGACAGATTTCGCGTTGATTACCCAGGGCGGGAGATGTGGACGTGGCATACTAGCGCGGCCTTCTGTTCGAGTACTTACTTGGACAGAATGTTAGTTAGAAGAGGCGACATAGATTTCTTATCTTGTCCCACGTTCACTTGGTTAGGTCACTCGGACCATAAATTGGTTATGGCCCGTTTGAGTTTAAGCGATAGGCCTAGGTTAGCTGGGTACTGGAAGTTGAATACCTCCTTACTGGAGATACCCGACTTCCGGAACAAGCTAACGTTACTACTTCAGCGGGCTTTAGTGGGGGCGGTTATCGGGAGTAGTTGGTGGGTGAAAACTAAGGTTTATGTTAGACGCTTTTGTGTCCGCTATAGCCAACGCCTCGCTCAAGATAGAGCTAGGACACAGAAGCGTGTAGATGATAAGATGACCCGGGCGGTGGCTGGGGGGGATCCCCTAGAGATAGCCTTAATTAAGGGGGACCTCAATCGCTTGGCTAGCGAGCGATATGAAGGTCAAGTAGTTCGAGCTAGGTTAAAGAAAGTCTCTAACGAAGCTGTGAACGTTGACGCTGTTGAGCGTAAGGCTGCTTTACGTCGTGGCTCGGATGGGTACATTCGGAAGGTTAATAACCTGGAAGGACATACCCTGGTATCTACTCGTGAGATTTGCGAGGGGTTCCGCGAGCATTTGGAGGATCGCTTCACCCAACTACCCAGACTCCGCGGCCAGGAGTTTGACAGCTATTTGGCTGACTCGCCCCGCCTAGAGGCGGCCCGAGCAGCTAGCTGTGATGGGGACGTTACAGAGGGTGAGATCATTACTGCGTTGAAGCAGGTCGGCTACAATAAATCTCCAGGACTCGATGGTCTGCCATACGAAGTTTACTTGAGGCTGTCGCCCATGTTTGTTCCTCTTCTGAAGGATGTGTTTAACCACTGGTTTGCTCAGGGCTCGATCCCTGGGCAGGTTACCAAAGGAGTGGTCACATTGTTGAAGAAGGGGGGCCAACCTGGTGTGGGGAATTTAGATGATTACAGGCCCATAACTCTGCTAAACACAGAGTTAAAGATTTTGGCCCGTGTTCTTGCGAATCGTTTGCAGGTTGTTATCTCTGACTTGATCGAGCCTGAGCAGAACTATGCTGTGAAGGGGAGGTCAATTCAAAACAATTTGCATCTGGTTCGCACGATCCTAGAGGGTATAGAAGACGACACTGAAGCCGCGCTGATCAATTTAGATCAGTCCAAGGCTTTCGATAGGGTCGACCATGGTTTCTTGGAATCTGTTCTAGAGGCTGCCGGTTTTAATCCGGACTTCCGCAAGTGGATCTCCATTCTGTATCGTCTGCCGACGGTAGCGGTGCAGGTAAACGGTAGGCTTTCGGATTCGTTCGTGGTTTCTCGTTCGGTACGTCAGGGTTGTCCGCTGTCGCCCCTGCTTTATGTCCTGGCGTTGGAGCCCTTCCTTCGCAAATTAAGGGACGGGGCGGCTACACCAGTCCTACGCGGAATCGCTATCCCTCCTCACTATGCGCGAGCCAGGGTTTCCGCGTATGCCGATGATGTCACCGTTTTTGTGTCCAGCCGTGAAGACATAGAAGCGGTGATTAAGGCGCTCGCTCGTTACGAAGATGTTACAGGGGCCATTGTCAACCGCAGCAAGTCCAACGGCCTGCGGTTGGCTGCCTGGAGCGGAGAGACCGCACTTCCAGGTGACTTCAGCTGGACCGATGGCCCGGTTCGGATCCTTGGCGTTTGGTTCGGACCGGGTCTCCAGCTGGAGAAGAATTGGTCGGAAGTACAGGCAAAGGTCGAATCGTCTGTGAGGGCTTGGACTCGAAGGAAACTTTCCTTGAAGGGGAGAGCGGAGGCGTGCGCCACTTACGTCTTTCCTCTCATCCTTTACCGACTGTCTGTACTCCCGCTGCCTGCGGACCGCCTTCTTGCTTTCACGCGCTTGCTCTTTTCACTTCTGTGGAAGGGGCGGAAAGCATACGTCCGCAGACAGGTCTGTACGCAACGTCCGTGTGATGGAGGCTTGGGGATGCCTGACTTGGCAAGTCATAGACATGCTGAGAGACTGGCTTTCCTGAGTCGTACTTTGACGGAAGAAGCTCCGTGGGTCCCTGCGGTTGAGGACGCCTTTCCCAACCTCATACCCGACCACTCGGTCGAAGGTCGACGTAGGCCGAGAGGAGAGTCGCTGTTCGTCACCGAATGCCGAGCTGCGCTTAAGGCGTTGCCGGGGTCCAGTGACCTTGCCCGGTCAAGGAAGAGACTGTATCGGGATCTAGTGGAGGGGTCCGCTTCGGATCCGCTTGGGAGGCGGCTTGGATTGTCGACGGAGGAGGCTCGCTCCCAGTGGAGTTGGGCGCCAGGCCAGAGTTATCTCAACAATTCTGAGTACTCTCTGACCTGGCGACTTGTTCGGAACGCACTGCCCCTCTATGGCAGATTACGCAGAGATGGCATAAGGGACGTCCCCTTGTGCCCGCGCTGTGAGGACAATGAGGAAGAAACGGCCGAGCACGCCTTCTTCACTTGCAGAAAATTACGTCTTCTCTGGGAGTATGTCAGAGAGGTAACGGCTCGCATCGATGCCGAGCAGCCGATGGTCCTGGATGTAGCATTCGTCATCAACAACGTAGCGCCGCCGTGGTCTAGAGAGAAGCGAATGGTGTTTCTTGTGATCCTGGCCGTAGCTAGGTTAGTGACGTGGGTTACACGTCTAGATGAGGTTCATGGGGTTGGGTCTGTTTCGGATCGTGATCTGGTGGTTTACTTTAAGCATCAGCTTAAAGTGAAAATCAGATGCGATTGGAAACGACTACATCGCATGGAGTTCAATAGAAGATGGGTGCGCAACACTAGTTTGTGCATCCGACGAGGAGCCAAGTTTGAATACGTTTTTCCTCCTTAGCATGGAGCAGGCGGTACTGGGTCCTACGGAACCCAGCCCAATGTAAAATTCAAAGTGTTAGCCTAGTTGAATCTTAGCTAGTAGGAATAAGTGATGTCCTGTCCTGATTTTGTTTTTGCCGGCACTAGAGAGCTTCCAAAGATGCCCACTCCACATATTTATTTTGTCCCCGGCTGATGAAACCCTTGGCAATATTATCTTGGAAGACGCCATCCATTCCCGTACCCAGATCCCGATTATTTATTTTCAGAACACCCCACTTAATTCCCACTCCCATTTAGGGGTCGACCTGCTTGTTTTCGGCCTCGAGCCGGAAAACAGTGGGCGGTCCAGACTTAGCAAGAGGGTAGGGAGGGTCCTACTAACCACCCCTTATCATTTTATTTGGTTCTTTATTTTTCTTTCTTTTTGGGTGTTTTTAATGTGTCATCCCACTCCCACGTTATGTCATGTTATTCATGTTTCATTTTGGGGATATTTTAAGTAGGGTTAAGCCATAGAGTGACTGTGAATTTTTTAGTGCAAATGTCTAGCTTAGGGTAGATTAGGTTTTTTCATTGTGCTTTTTTGTTTTTTGTGAAAAATAAAAAATGTCATTGTCTTTGTTTTTGCTAATGTGAAATAAAAAATGTTTTAAAATGTGTTATAAAAGTCACAATGACCCCCGACCCCCCTTTTCCCCCTTACACAGCGGGCTTTTATGCCTAAGGGTTAATACATCTGGCAGATGTAATTTTAACTCTAGGAGTTAATGTTTTGCGAGATGTATTTCTCTAAATACATTCTCGGCCTTTTGGCTAAGATCAAAGTGTAGTATCTGTTCTCGGCATTATTGCCTTGAGATCAAGTGTATATCTAGTCCTATCCGATAGGTGTCGATCTTACACTGTCGAATCAAAAATCAGATTATCTTTTTATTTTTTAATCCCTTTTCCTTTAGCTCACTTCCTCTTCCCTAAAGTACCGGTTGATATACCCCCAAGGTCGGGATTGTCTCACCGACGACTCCCCCCAAATTTCGCCTGAGGCGCTGACACCGGCGAATACTGACACCCCCCCTCCCCCAAATTTCGCCTGCCTCACCGGCGTATGCCAATACGCCCCATCCCCAAATTTCGCCTGAGGCGCCCCACAGGCGATCGCTCATACCGCCGAATGCCGACATTTCCCTCCTCCCCTCCCCAGATTGGCCTGAGCCGCCGTATGCCGACATTCCCCCTCCCCAGATTTGGCCTGAGGCGCTAACACCGGCGAATGCCGACACTCCCCCTCCCCCAAATGTTCCCTTAGGCGTCCCACCGGTGTATGCTGATACCACCCCCACCCCTCCCCAAAATTTCACCTGAAGCGCTCACACCGGCGAATGCCGACACACCCCCGAAAGGAGGAGGGAATGCCTATCATGAAAACAGAACGGCCATAGGGAGGGGGGGGAATATTAGCGTCTATTAATAATTAAGAAAGAAAGTGTGGGATGGAGCGGGAAAAAAGAAAGAAAGAAAAAAATGGTTGTAGTGTGAGTGAATTTCTTCCTGCCACTCTCTGACGTCAGGGTACCAACACATACTTCGTCCGGTGGCAGGGTACCCACACATACTTCGTCCGGTTGCAGGGTACTCACACATACTTCGTCATGTCGAAGTGTACCCACACATACTTCGTCAAGTCGCACGGTACCCACACATACTTCGTCAAGTCGCAGGGTACCCACACATACTTCGTCAGGTCGCAGGGTACCCACACATACTTCGTCAGGTCGCATAGTAACCAGACATACTTCGTCCGGTCGCAGGGTACCCACACATACTTCGCCCTGTCGCAGGGTACCAACACATACTTTGTTAGGTCGCAGGGTACCCACACATACTTCGTCCGGTCGCAGGGTACCCCCCCATACTTCGTCCAGTCGCAGGGTACCAACACATACTTCGTCCGGTCGCAGGGTACCAACACATACTTCGTGCGGTCGCAGGGTACCCACACATACTTCGTCAGGTCGCACGGTACCCACACATACTTTTTCCGGTCGCAGGGTACCCACACATACTTCGTCAGGTCGCAGGGTACCCACACATACTTCGTCAGGTCGCAGGGTACCCACACATACTTCGTCAGGTCGCATGGTACCCACACATACTTCGTTCGGTCGCAGGGTACCCACACATATTTCGTTTGGTCGCAGGGTACCAACACATACTTTGTTAGGTCGCAGGGTACCCACACATACTTCGTCCGGTCGCAGGGTACCAACACATACTTCGTGCGGTCGCAGGGTACCCACACATACTTCGTGCGGTCGCAGGGTACCCACACATATTCGTGCGGTCGCAGGGTACCCACAAATAATTCGTGCGATCGCAGGGTACCCACACATATTTTGTGCGGTCGCAGGGTACCCACACATATTTCGTGCTGTCGCAGGGTACCTATACATATTTCGTGCGGTCGCAGGGTACCCACACATACTTCGTCCGGTCGCAGGGTACCCACACATACTTCGTGCGGTCGCAGGGTACCCACACATACTTCGTCCGGTCGCAGGGTACCCACACATACTTCGTCCGGTCGCAGGGTACCCACACATACTTCGTCCGGTCGCAGGGTACCCACATTACTTAGTCCGGTCGCAGGGTACCCCCACATACTTCGTCCGGTCGCAGGGTACCCACACATACTTCGTCAGGCAGCAGGGTACCCACAAATACTTCGTGCGGTCGCAGGGTACCTATACATACTTCGTTTGGTCGCAGGGTACCCACACATACTTCGTCCGGTCGCAGGGTACCCACACATACTTCGTGCGGTCGCAGGGTACCCACACATACTTCGTTTGGTCGAACGGTACCCACACATACTTCGTCAGGTCGCACGGTACCCACATTACTTCGTCCTATCGCAGGGTACCCACACATACTTCGTCCGGTCGCAGGGTACCCCCACATACTTCGTCCGGTCGCAGGGTACAAACACGTACTTCGTCCGGTGGCAGGGTACCCACACATAATTCGTGCTGTCGCAGGGTACCCACACATACTTCTGTGCTGTCGCAGGGTACCCACACATATTCGTGCGGTCGCAGGGTACACACAAATAATTTGTGCGATCGCAGGGTACCCACACATATTTCGTGCGGTCGCAGGGTACCCACACATAATTCGTGCGGTCGCAGGGTACCTATACATATTTCGTGCAATCGCAGGTTACCCACACATACTTCGTCCGGTCGCAGGGTACCCACACATACTTCGTGCGGTCGCAGGTTACCCACACATACTTCGTCCGGTCGCAGGGTACCCACACATACTTCGTCCGGTCGCAGGGTACCCACACATACTTCGTGCGGTCGCAGGGAACCCACACATACTTCGTCCGGTCGCAGGGTACCCACACATACTTCGTTTGGTCGCAGGGTACCCACACATACTTCGTCCGGTCGCAGGGTACTCACACATACTTCGTCCGGTCGCAGGGTACCCACACATACTTCGTCCGGTCGCAGGGTACCCACACATACTTCGTCCGGTCGCAGGGTACCCACACAGACTTCGTGGGGTCGCAGGGTACCCACACATACTTCGTCAGGCAGCAGGGTACCCACAAATACTTCGTGCGGTCGCAGGGTACCCACACATACTTCGTTTGGTCGCAGGGTACCCACACATACTTCGTCCGGTCGCAGGGTACCCACACATACTTCGTGCGGTCGCAGGGTACCCACACATACTTCGTATGGTCGCAGGGTACCCACACATACTTCGTCCAGTCGCAGGGTACCCACACATACTTCGTCCGGTCGCAGGGTACCCACACATACTTAGTCCGGTCGCAGGGTACCCACACATACTTCGTGCGGTCGCAGGGTACCCACACATACTTCGTCAGGCAGCAGGGTACCCACACATAATTCGTGCGGTCGCAGGGTACCCACACATACTTCTGTGCGGTGGCAGGGTACCCACACATATTCGTGCGGTCGCAGGGTACCCACACATACTTCGTCCGGTCGCAGGGTACCCACACATACTTCGTCCGATCGCAGGTTACCCACACATACTTCGTCCAGTCGCAGGGTACCCACACATACTTCGTCCGGTCGCAGGGTACCCACACATACTTCGTGCGGTCGCAGGGTACCCACACATACTTCGTGCGGTCGCAGGGTACCCACACATACTTCGTGCGGTCGCAGGGTACCCACACATACTTCGTCCGGTCGCAGGGTACCCACACATACTTCGTGCGGTCGCAGGGTACCCACACATACTTCGTCCGGTCGCAGGGTACCCACACATATTCGTGCAGTCGCAGGGTACACACAAATAATTCGTGCGATCGCAGGGTACCCACACATATTTTGTGCGGTCGCAGGGTACCCACACATAATTCGTGCGGTCGCAGGGTACCTATACATATTTCGTGCGGTCGCAGGTTACCCACACATACTTCGTCCGGTCGCAGGGTACCCACACATACTTCGTCCGGTCGCAGAGGTCCCACACATACTTCGTGCGGTCGCAGGGTACCCACACATACTTCGTCCGGTCGCAGGGTACCCACACATACTTCGTCCGGTCGCAGGGTACCCACACATACTTCGTGGGGTCGCAGGGGTACCCACACATACTTCGTACGGTCGCAGGGTACCCACACATACTTCGTCAGGCAGCAGGGTACCCACAAATACTTCGTGCGGTCGCAGGGTACCCACACATACTTCGTTTGGTCGCAGGGTACCCACACATACTTCGTCCGGTCGCAGGGTACCCACACATACTTCGTCAGGCAGCAGGGTACCCACAAATACTTCGTGCGGTCGCAGGGTACCCACACATACATCGTCCGGTCGCAGGGTACCCACACATACTTCGTCCGGTCGCAGGGTACCCACACATACTTCGTCAGGCAGCAGGGTACCCACAAATACTTCGTGCGGTCGCAGGGTACCTATACATACTTCGTTTGGTCGCAGGGTACCCACAAATTCTTCGTGCGGTCGCAGGGTACCCACATATACTTCGTGCGGTCGCAGGGTACCTATACATACTTCGTCCGGTCGCAGGGTACCCACACATACTTCGTCCGGTCGCAGGGTACCCACACATACTTCGTCAGGCAGCAGGGTACCCACAAATACTTCGTGCGGTCGCAGGGTACCCACACATACTTCGTGCGGTCGCAGGGTACCCACACATACTTCTGTCCGGTCACAGGGTACCCACACATACTTCGTCCGGTCGCAGGGTACCTATACATACTTCGTCCGGTTGCATGGTACCCACACATACGTCGTCCGGTCGCAGGGTACCCACACATACTTCGTGCGGTCGCAGGGTACCCACACATACTTCGTGCGGTCGCAGGGTACCTATACATACTTCGTCCGGTTGCATGGTACCCACACATACGTCGTCCGGTCGCAGGGTACCCACACATACTTCGTGCGGTCGCAGGGTACCCACACATACTTCGTGCGGTCGCAGGGTACCCACACATACTTCTGTCCGGTCGCAGGGTACCCACACATACTTCGTCCGGTCGCAGGGTACCTATACATACTTCGTGCGGTCGCATGGTACCCACACATACTTCGTCCGGTCGCAGGGTACCTACACATACTTCGTGCGGTCGCAGGGTACCTATACATACTTCGTCCGGTCGCAGGTTACCCACACATACTTCGTGCGGTCGCAGGGTACCCACACATACTTCGTCAGGCAGCAGGGTACCCACACATACTTCGTGCGGTCGCAGGGTACCTACACATACTTCGTACGGTCACAGGGTACCTACACATACTTCGTGCGGTCGCAGGGTACCCACACATACTTCGTGCGGTCGCAGGGTACCTATACATACTTCGTGCGGTCGCAGGGTACCTATACATAATTCGTCCGGTCGCAGGGTACCCACACATACTTCGTCAGGCAGCAGGGTACCCACACATACTTCGTGCGGTCGCAGGGTACCCACACATACTTCGTGCGGTCGCAGGGTACTCACACATACTTCGTCCGGTCGCAGGGTACCCACACATACTTCGTGCGGTCGCAGGGTACCTATACATACTTCGTCCGGTCGCAGGGTACCCACACATACTTCGTGCGGTCGCAGGGTACCTATACATACTTCGTGCGGTCGCAGGGTACCGACACATACTTCGTGCGGTCGCAAGGTACCCACACATACTTCGTGCGGTCGCAGGGTACCTATACATACTTCGTGCGGTCGCAGGGTACCGACACATACTTCGTGCGGTCGCAGGGTACCCACACATACTTCGTCAGGCAGCAGGGTACCCACACATACTTCGTGCGGTCGCAGGGTACTTACACATACTTCGTACGGTCACAGGGTACTTACACATACTTCGTGCGGTCGCAGGGTACCCACACATACTTCGTGCGGTCGCAGGGTACCCACACATACTTCGTCAGGCAGCAGGGTACCCACACATACTTCGTGCGGTCGCAGGGTACTTACACATACTTCGTACGGTCACAGGGTACCTACACATACTTCGTGCGGTCGCAGGGTACCCACACATACTTCGTGGGGTCGCAGGGTACCCACACATACTTCGTCAGGTCGCAGGGTACCCACACATACCCTACCTCTACACTGCTCAAAAAAGGAGGAGGTAATGCATGGGAATAGTGCATCATGACAACGGAACCGATACGACCCTACCTCAACACTTCTCAAAAAAGGAGGAGATAATGCATGGGATGAGTGCATCATGACAACGGAACCGATACGACCCTACCTCAACACTTCTCAAAAAAGGAGGAGATAATGCATGGGATGAGTGCATCATGACAACGGAACCGATACGACCCTACCTCAACACTTCTCAAAAAAGGAGGAGATAATGCATGGGATGAGTGCATCATGACAACGTAACCGATACGACCCTACCTCAACACTTTTCAAAAAAGGAGGAGATAATGCATGGGAATAGTGCATCATGACAACGGACCCGATACGACCCTACCTCAACACTTCTCAAAAAAGGAGGAGATAATGCATGGGAATAGTGCATCATGACAACGGACCCGATACGACCCTACCTCAACACTTCTCAAAAAAGGAGGAGATAATGCATGGGAATAGTTCATCATGACAACGGAACCGATACGACCCTACCTCAACACTTCTAAAAAAAGGAGGAGATAATGCATGGGATTAGAGCATCATGACAACGGAACCGATACGACCCTACCTCAACATTTCTCAAAAAAGGAGGCGGTAATGCATGGGATCAGTGCATCATGACAACGGAACCGATACTACCCTACCTCAACACTTCTCAAGAAAGGAGGAGGTAATGGAGATAATGCATGGGATTAGAGCATCATGACAACGGAACCGATACGACCCTACCTCAACATTTCTCAAAAAAGGAGGCGGTAATGCATGGGATCAGTGCATCATGACAACGGAACCGATACTACCCTACCTCAACACTTCTCAAGAAAGGAGGAGGTAATGCTCACACCAGCGAATACCGTAACCCCCACCCCCCACCCCCCAATTTGGCCTGAAAGGAGGAGGTAATTCCTATCATGATAACAGAACGGCCACAGGGAGGGAGGGGGGAGGAAAATATTAGCGTCTATTAATAATTATGAAAGAAAGTGTAAGAGGGAAAAAAAACTGCCACTCTCTGACGTCATGATGACCTGATATAACCGGACACAATTTAGAGCAAGACCGGGTACATCCGGCAAGGGATTATGGGACAGGTGCGGATGTGATTGAGCAACCCTTGTTTCACTACACACTCTTAACGTAGGATTCCTATGTTGTTATTGATGCAACCGGACAGAAGTTATTGGATGATCTGATACAACCGGACACAATTTAGGGCAAGACCGGGTACATCCGGCAAGGGATTATGGGATGTTTACAATGACTCGGCATTTTTATCGGATTAGTACATAAATACATTAGATAATTTCGAATTTACTACATATTAACGTTGAAATTTCGTGAAAAATACGAAAAATACTGCTACCTTTTGTCGGAAAGTGGTCCGGTTGAGTGTCAGCGAGTGGATCGATTTTCGCGATTTTTAGATATTTTAAATCCGGGATTTGTGCGGTCCTGTAGATGTCAACTTTTTGACATGTCGTCGCGTAGTTTTTGAGGAGATACTGGACATACAAACAAACATACAAACAGACAACTGCCCTTTATATAAGAGAAGACTAGCGGGGCTACCCGGCGTTGCTCGGGGTCATAAAAACATATATTTGAAGAAAGATCGTGTGTGTAACATCTTTATATTCAAACTTCTATGTCCGCCCCCTCTCTCTATAGCCGTCTCTTTATCTGCTACCTTTCTCTTTCCTGGTCGCCCCATTTCGCCGCTACTTTCTAATTTTGCCTTTTGCAAAAGCTGTTTCTTCCCCACCATTTCTCCTATTGCCCAGGGTAATAGTATGACATATTTCTATAAAAAGTAACACCTCTATCTGCGCCTTCTATATAGGTACTTATCTCCACCCCGGTGTTCATACTATATACGTATCTATCATCACCCCGGTGCGCATACTATATACGTACCTATCGCCGCCCCAGTGCACATACTATATACGTACCTATCGCCGCCCCGGTGCAGATACTATTTAAGTACCTATCGCCGCCCCGTTGCGAATGCTAAATAGTACCTATCGTTGCCCCGGTGTGAATGCTAAATACATACCTATTGCGCCCCGGTGTGCATGCTACATAAGTACCTATCGCTGCCCTAGTGCGAATACTAAAGACATACCAATTGCGCCCCGGTATGCATGCTACATAAGTACCTATCGCTGCCCTAGTGCGAATAATTAATATGTACATATTGCCGCTTTGGTGTGAATGCTAAATACGTACCTATCGCCGGCCCAGTGCGAATGCTAAATACGTACCTATAGCCGCCCTGGTGCGAATGCTAAATACGTACCTATAGCCGCCCCAGTGCGAATGCTAAATACGTACCTATCACCACTACGGTGCGAATGCGAAATACATACCTTTCGCCGCCCCGGTGCGGAAGCTAAATACGTACCTATCGCTGCCTCGGTGTGAATGCTAAATACATACCTATCGCTGCCCCGGTGTGAATGCTAAATACATACCTATCGCCGCCCCGGCGTGAATGCTAAATACGTACCTATCGCCGCCCCGGTGTGAATTTTAAATATGTACCTTTCGCCGCCCAGTGTGAATTTTAAATATGTACCTTTCGCCGCCCCTGTGCGCGTGCTATATACGTACCTATCGCCGCCCCGGTGCGCGTGCTACATATGAACCGATCGCTGCCTCAGTGCGCATGCTAAATACATACCTATCACTGCCCCGGTGTGCATACTATATACGTACTTATTACCGCCCATGTGCACATGCTATATAAGTACCTATCACCACCACTGAATGCTAAATAAGTACCTATCGCCGCCCCGGTGTGGAAGCTAAATACGTACATATCGCCGCCCCTAAATTTGGGCAGACCCTAAAAAGTTCGGCCTGACCCCTAAAATTTTCCCCGACCCCTAAATCTCTCCAGCCCCCTAATTTTTCACTCTCCCCCAACCATGAGAAATATTTTGACTTCAAAACAAAAAAAAACAAAAAAATTTGGCCTGACCCCTAAAAAGTTCGTCTTGACCCCTAAAATTTTCCCCGACCCCTCAATCTCTCCAGCCCCCTAACTGTTCACTCTCCCCCAACCCTGAGAAATATTTTGAGTTCAAAAACAAAAAAAAACAAAAAAATTTGGCCTGAACCCTAAAAAGTTCGTCCTGACCCCTAAAATTTTCCCCGACCCCTAAATCTCTCCAGCCCCCTAATTTTTCACTCTCCTCCAACCATGAGAAATATTTTGACTTCAAAACAAAAAAAAACAAAAAAATTTGGCCTGACCCCTAAAAAGTTCCGCCTGACCCCTAAAATTTTCCCCGAACCCTAAATCTCTCTAGCCCCCTAATTTTTCACTCTCCCCCAACTATGAGAACGATTTTGACTTCAAAACAAAAAAAAACAAAAAAATTTGGCCTGACCCCTTAAAAGTTCGTCCTGACCCCTAAAATTTTCCCCGACCCCTGAATCTCTCCAGCCCCCTAATTTTTCACTCTCCCCCAACCATGAGATATATTTTGACTTCAAAACAAAAAAAAACAAAAAAATTTGGCCTGACCCCTAAAAAGTTCGTCCTGACCCCTAAAATTTTCCCCGACCCCTAAATCTCTCCAGCCCCCTAATTTTTCACTCTCCCCCAACCCTGAGAAATATTTTGACTTCAAAAAAAAAACAAAAAAAAAAAAAAAATTTGGCCTGACCCCTAAAAAGTTCGTCCTGACCCCTAAAATTGTCCCCGACCCCTAAATCTCTCCAGCCTCCTAATTTTTCACTCTCCCCCAAACATGAGATATATTTTGACTTCAAAACAAAAAAAAACAAAAAAATTTTGCCTGACCCCTAAAAAGTTCGTCCTGACCCCTAAAATTTTCCCCGACCCCTAAATCTCTCCAGCCCCCTAATTTTTCACTCTCCTCCAACCATGAGAAATAATTTTAGTTCAAAACAAAAAAAAAACAAAAAAATTTGGCCTGACCCCTAAAAAGTTCGTCCTGACCCCTAAAATTTTCCCCGACCCCTAAATCTCTCCAGCCCCCTAATTTTTCACTCTCCCCCAACCCTGAGAAATATTTTGACTTCAAAACAAAAAAAAACAAAAAAAAACAAAAGAATTTGGCCTGACCCTTAAAAAGTTCGTCCTGACCCCTAAAATTGTCCCCGACCCCTAAATCTCTCTAGCCCCCTAATTTTTCACTCTCCCCCAACCATGAGAAATATTTTGACTTCAAGACAAAAAAAAAACAAAAAAATTTGGCCTGACCCCTAAAAAGTTCGTCTTGACCCCTAAAATTTTCCCCGACCCCTCAATCTCTCCAGCCCCCTAACTGTTCACTCTCCCCCAACCCTGAGAAATATTTTGAGTTCAAAAACAAAAAAAAACAAAAAAATTTGGCCTGAACCCTAAAAAGTTCGTCCTGACCCCTAAAATTTTCCCCGACCCCTAAATCTCTCCAGCCCCCTAATTTTTCACTCTCCTCCAACCATGAGAAATATTTTGACTTCAAAACAAAAAAAAACAAAAAAATTTGGCCTGACCCCTAAAAAGTTCCGCCTGACCCCTAAAATTTTCCCCGAACCCTAAATCTCTCTAGCCCCCTAATTTTTCACTCTCCCCCAACTATGAGAACGATTTTGACTTCAAAACAAAAAAAAACAAAAAAATTTGGCCTGACCCCTTAAAAGTTCGTCCTGACCCCTAAAATTTTCCCCGACCCCTGAATCTCTCCAGCCCCCTAATTTTTCACTCTCCCCCAACCATGAGATATATTTTGACTTCAAAACAAAAAAAAACAAAAAAATTTGGCCTGACCCCTAAAAAGTTCGTCCTGACCCCTAAAATTTTCCCCGACCCCTAAATCTCTCCAGCCCCCTAATTTTTCACTCTCCCCCAACCCTGAGAAATATTTTGACTTCAAAAAAAAAAAAAAAAAAAAATTTGGCCTGACCCCTAAAAAGTTCGTCCTGACCCCTAAAATTGTCCCCGACCCCTAAATCTCTCCAGCCTCCTAATTTTTCACTCTCCCCCAAACATGAGATATATTTTGACTTCAAAACAAAAAAAAACAAAAAAATTTTGCCTGACCCCTAAAAAGTTCGTCCTGACCCCTAAAATTTTCCCCGACCCCTAAATCTCTCCAGCCCCCTAATTTTTCACTCTCCTCCAACCATGAGAAATAATTTTAGTTCAAGACAAAAAAAAAACAAAAAAATTTGGCCTGACCCCTAAAAAGTTCGTCCTCACCCCTAAAATTTTCCCCGACCCCTACATCTCTCTAGCCCCCTAATTTTTCACTCTCCCCCAACCATGAGATATATTTTGACTTCAAAACAAAAAAAAACAAAAAAATTTGGCCTGACCCCTAAAAAGTGCGTCCTGACCCCTAAAATTTTCCACGACCCCTAAATCTCTCCAGCCCCCTAATTTTTCACTCTCCTCCAACCATGAGAAATAATTTGACTTCAAAACAAAAAAAAAAAAAAAAATTTGGCCTGACCCCTAAAAAGTTCGTCCTGACCCCTAAAATTTTCCCCGACCCCTAAATCTCTCCAGACCCCTTATTTTTCACTCTCCCCCAACCCTGAGAAATATTTTGACTTCAAAACAAAAAAAACAAAAAAAACAAAAAAATTTGGCCTGACCCCTAAAAAGTTCGTCCTGACCCCTAAAATTTTCCCCGACCCCTAAATCTCTCTAGCCCCCTAATTTTTCACTCTCCCCCAACCCTAAGAAATATTTTGACTTCAAAACAAAAAAAAACAAAAACAAAAAAAAAAATTTGGCCTGACCCCTAAAAAGTTCGTCCTGACCCCTAAAATTGTCCCCGACCCCTAAATCTCTCCAGCCCCCTAATTTTTCACTCTCCTCAACCATGAGAAATATTTTGACTTCAAAACAAAAAAAAACAAAAAAATTTGGCCTGACCCCTAAAAAGTTCGGCCTGACCCCTAAAATTTTCCCCGACCCCTAAATCTCTCCAGCCCCCTAATTTTTCACTCTCCCCCAACCCTGAGAAATATTTTGACTTCAAAACAAAAAAAAACAAAAAAAAACAAAAGAATTTGGCCTGACCCTTAAAAAGTTCGTCCTGACCCCTAAAATTGTCCCCGACCCCTAAATCTCTCTAGCCCCCTAATTTTTCACTCTCCCCCAACCATGAGATATATTTTTACTTCAAGACAAAAAAAAACAAAAAAATTTGGCCTGACCCCTAAAAAGTTCGTCCTGACCCCTAAAATTTTCCCCGACCCCTAAATCTCTCCAGCCCCCTAATTTTTCACTCTCCTCCAACCATGAGAAATAATTTGACTTCAAAACAAAAAAAAACAAAAAAAATTGGCCTGACCCCTAAAAAGTTCGTCCTGACCCCTAAAATTTTCCCCGACCCCTAAATCTCTCCAGCTCCCTAATTTTTCACTCTCCCCCAACCCTGAGAAATATTTTGACTTCAAAACAAAAAAAAACAAAAAAAAACAAAAGAATTTGGCCTGACCCCTAAAAAGTTCGTCCTGACCCCTAAAATTGTCCCCGACCCCTAAATCTCTCTAGCCCCCTAATTTTTCACTCTCCCCCAACAATGAGATATATTTTTACTTCAAGACAAAAAAAAAACAAAAAAATTTGGCCTGACCCCTAAAAAGTTCGTCCTGACCCCTAAAATTTTCCCCGACCCCTAAATCTCTCCAGACCCCTTATTTTTCACTCTCCCCCAACCCTGAGAAATATTTTGACTTCAAAACAAAAAAAACAAAAAAAACAAAAAAAACAAAAAAATTTGGCCTGACCCTTAAAAAGTTCGTCCTGACCCCTAAAATTTTCCCCGACCCCTAAATATCTCTAGCCCCCTAATTTTTCACTCTCCCCCAACCCTAAGAAATATTTTGACTTCAAAACAAAAAAAAACAAAAACAAAAAAAAAAATTTGGCCTGACCCCTAAAAAGTTCGTCCTGACCCCTAAAATTGTCCCCGACCCCTAAATCTCTCCAGCCCCCTAATTTTTCACTCTCCTCCAACCATGAGAAATATTTTGACTTCAAAACAAAAAAAAACAAAAAAATTTGGCCTGACCCCTAAAAAGTTCGTCCTGACCCCTAAAATTTTCCCCGACCCCTAAATCTCTCCAGCCCCCTAATTTTTCACTCTCCCCCAACCCTGAGAAATATTTTGACTTCAAAACAAAAAAAAACAAAAAAAAACAAAAGAATTTGGCCTGTACCTTAAAAAGTTCGTCCTGACCCCTAGAATTGTCCCCGACCCCTAAATCTCTCTAGCCCCTAATTTTTCACTCTCCCCCAACCATGAGATATATTTTTACTTCAAGACAAAAAAAAAACAAAAAAATTTGGCCTGACCCCTAAAAAGTTCGTCCTGACCCCTAAAATTGTCCCCGACCCCTAAATCTCTCTAGCCCCCTAATTTTTCACTCTCCCCCAACCATGAGATATATTTTGACTTCAAAACAAAAAAAAACAAAAAAATTTTACCTGACCCCTAAAAAGTGCGTCCTGACCCCTAAAATTGTCCCCGACCCCTAAATCTCTCCAGCCCCCTAATTTTTCACTCTCCTCCAACCATGAGAAATAATTTGACTTCAAAACAAAAAAAAACAAAAAAATTTGGCCTGACCCCTAAAAAGTTCGTCCTGACCCCTAAAATTTTCCCCGACCCCTAAATCTCTCCAGACCCCTTATTTTTCACTCTCCCCCAAACCTGAGAAATATTTTGACTTCAAAACAAAACAAAAAACAAAAAAATTTGGCCTGACCCTTAAAAAGTTCGTCCTGACCCCTAAAATTTTCCCCGACCCCTAAATCTCTCTAGCCCCCTAATTTTTCACTCTCCCCCAACCCTGAGAAATATTTTGACTTCAAAACAAAAAAAAAACAAAAAAACAAAAAAAAATTTGGCCTGACCCCTAAAAAGTTCGTCCTGACCCCTAAAATTGTCCCCGACCCCTAAATCTCTCCAGCCCCCTAATTTTTCACTCTCCTCCCACCATTAGAAATATTTTGACTTCAAAACAAAAAAAAACAAAAAAATTTGGCCTGACCCCTAAAAAGTTCGTCCTGACCCCTAAAATTTTCCCCGACCCCTAAATCTCTCCAGCCCCCTAATTTTTCACTCTCCCCCAACCCTGAGAAATATTTTGACTTCAAAACAAAAAAAAAAAGAAAAAAAAAAAAAATTTGGCCTGACCCCTAAAAAGTTCGTCCTGACCCCTAAAATTTTCCCCGACCCCTAAATCTCTCCAGCCCCCTAATTTTTAACTCTCCCCCAACCATGAGATATATTTTGACTTCAAAACAAAAAAAAACGAAAAAATTTGGCCTGACCCCTAAAATTTTCCCCGACCCCTAAATCTCTCCAACCCCCTAATATTTCACTCTCCCCCAACCCTGAGAAATATTTTGGCTTCAAAAAAAAAAAAAAAAAAAAAAAAAATTTGGCCTGACCCCTAAAAAGTTCGTCTTGACCCCTAAAATTTTCCCCGACCCCTAAATCTCTCCAGCCCCCTAATTTTTCACTCTCTTACAACCATTAGATATATTTTGACTTCAAAACAAAAAAAACAACAAAATTTGGCTTGACCCCTAAAAAGTTCGTCCTGACCCCTAAAATTTTCCCCGACCCCATAATCTCTCCAGCCCCCTAATTTTTCACTCTCCTCCAACCCTGAGAAATATTTTGACTTCAAAACAAAAAAAAAAAAAAAATTTGGCCTGACCCCTAAAAAGTTCGTCCTGACCCCTAAAATTTTCCCCGACCCCTAAATCTCTCCAGCCCCCTAATTTTTCACTCTCCCCCAACCCTGAGAAATATTTTGACTTCAAAACAAAAAAAAACAAAAAAACAAAAAAAAATTTGGCCTGACCCCTAAAAAGTTCGTCCTGACCCCTAAAATTGTCCCCGACCCCTAAATCTCTCTAGCCCCCTAATTTTTCACTCTCCCCCAACCATGAGATATATTTTGACTTCAAAACAAAAAAAAACAAAAAAAATTTACCTGACCCCTAAAAAGTGCGTCCTGACCCCTAAAATTGTCCCCGACCCCTAAATCTCTCCAGCCCCCTAATTTTTCACTCTCCTCCAACCATGAGAAATAATTTGACTTCAAAACAAAAAAAAACAAAAAAATTTGGCCTGACCCCTAAAAAGTTCGTCCTGACCCCTAAAATTTTCCCCGACCCCTAAATCTCTCCAGACCCCTTATTTTTCACTCTCCCCCAAACCTGAGAAATATTTTGACTTCAAAACAAAAAAAAAACAAAAAAATTTGGCCTGACCCTTAAAAAGTTCGTCCTGACCCCTAAAATTTTCCCCGACCCCTAAATCTCTCTAGCCCCCTAATTTTTCACTCTCCCCCAACCCTGAGAAATATTTTGACTTCAAAACAAAAAAAAAACAAAAAAACAAAAAAAAATTTGGCCTGACCCCTAAAAAGTTCGTCCTGACCCCTAAAATTGTCCCCGACCCCTAAATCTCTCCAGCCCCCTAATTTTTCACTCTCCTCCCACCATTAGAAATATTTTGACTTCAAAACAAAAAGAAACAAAAAAATTTGGCCTGACCCCTAAAAAGTTCGTCCTGACCCCTAAAATTTTCCCCGACCCCTAAATCTCTCCAGCCCCCTAATTTTTCACTCTCCCCCAACCCTGAGAAATATTTTGACTTCAAAACAAAAAAAAAAGAAAAAACAAAAAAATTTGGCCTGACCCCTAAAAAGTTCGTCCTGACCCCTAAAATTTTCCCCGACCCCTAAATCTCTCCAGCCCCCTAATTTTTCACTCTCCCCCAACCATGAGATATATTTTGACTTCAAAACAAAAAAAAACGAAAAAATTTGGCCTGACCCCTAAAAAGTTCGTCCTGACCCCTAAAATTTTCCCCGACCCCTAAATCTCTCCAACCCCCTAATATTTCACTCTCCCCCAACCCTGAGAAATATTTTGGCTTCAAAAAAAAAAAAAAAAAAAAAAAAAAAAAAAAAAAAAAAATTTGGCCTGACCCCTAAAAAGTTCGTCTTGACCCCTAAAATTTTCCCCGACCCCTAAATCTCTCCAGCCCCCTAATTTTTCACTCTCTTACAACCATTAGATATATTTTGACTTCAAAACAAAAAAAAACAACAAAATTTGGCTTGACCCCTAAAAAGTTCGTCCTGACCCCTAAAATTTTCCCCGACCCCTAAATCTCTCCAGCCCCCTAATTTTTCACTCTCCCCCAACCATGAGATATATTTTGACTTCGAAACAAAAAAAAACAAAAAAATTTGGCCGGACCCCTAAAAAATTTGGCCTGACCCCTATAATTTTCCCCTACCCCCTAATCTCTCCAGCCCCCCCCCCCCCCCCAATTTTTTTTTCATTGTCCCACAACCCTGAGAATTATTTTAAGTTCAAAAAAAGAAGAAAAAAAATTTGACCGGACCCCTAAAAAATTTGGCATGACCCCTAAAAATAATCTCTTTATTATAGATACAAATAAATGCACATTGGCCTTTATTATAGATGCAAATAAATGCACATTGGTCTTTATTATAGATACAAATAAATGCACATTGGTCTTTATTATAGATGCAAATAAATGCACATTGGTCTTTATTATAGATACAAATAAATGCACATTGGCCTTTATTATAGATGCAAATAAATGCAAATAAATGCACATTGGTCTTTATTATAGATACAAATAAATGCACATTGGTCTTTATTATAGATGCAAATAAATGCACATTGGCCTTTATTATAGATACAAATAAATGCACATTGGTCTTTATTATAGATACAAATAAATGCACATTGGTCTTTATTATAGATTTGCTTAATACCCCCCCCCCCCCAAAGAAAAAGTTTGGCCTGAGGCGCTCACACCGGCGAATGCCGTCACCCCACCACCCATTTGGCATTAAAGGAGGAGGTAATGCCTATCATGATAACGGAAGGGAGTGAGAGGAATATTAGCGTCTATTAAAAGGTTGTAGTGTGAGTGAATTTATTCCCGCCACTTTGCATTATTTTTCAAATTATCTGCCACTCTCTGACGTCATGATGACCTGATATAACCGGACACAATTTAGAGCAAGACCGGGTACATCCGGCAAAGGATTATGGGACAGGTGCGGATGTGATTGAGCAACCCTTGTTTCACTACACACTCTTAACGTAGGATTCCTATGTTGTTATTGATGCAACCGGACAGAAGTTATTGGATGATCTGATACAACCGGACACAATTTAGGGCAAGACCGGGTACATCCGGCAAGGGATTATGGGATGTTTACAATGACTCTGCATTTTTATCGGATTAGTACATAAATACATTAGATTATTTCGAATTTACTACATATTAACGTTGAAATTTCGTGAAAAATACGAAAAAAACTGCTACCTTTTGTCGGAAAGTGGTCCGGTTGACTGTCAGCGAGTGAATCGATTTTCGCGGTTTTTAGATATTTTACATCCGGGATTTGTGCGGTCCTGTAGATGTCAACTTTTTGACATGTCGTCGGGTAGTTTTTGAGGAGATACTGGACATACAAACAAACAAACAAACAAACAAACATACAAACAGACAACTGCCCTTTATATAAGAGACTAGCAGGGCTACCCGGCGTTGCTCAGGTTATAGAATAGAAGAAAAATTGCGTGTGTAACATCTTTATATTCAAACTTCTATTTCTCTCCCTTTCTTTATAGCCGTCTCTTTATCTTTCTACTTTTCTCTTCTCTGGTCGCCCAATTTAACAACTACTTTCTCATTTTGCCTTTTGCGAAAGCTGTTTCTTCTCCACCATTCCTCTTACGTTGGCCAGGGCAAAAGTATGACATATTTCTATAAAAAGTACCACCTCTGTCTGTGCCTTCTATATAGGTACATAATATATAAGTACCTATCGCCACTCTGGTGTGAATGCTAAATCCGTATCTATTGTCGCCCAGGTGCGCATGGTATGTACGTACTTATCGCCATCCCTGTTCACATGCTATATACGTACCTATTACAGCCCCGGTGCGCATACTATATACGTACCTATTGGCGTTGCACAGGGGATCACTTCTCCAGTCGCCCTCCTTCCACAGTTGCCAGGAGTAAAAGATGTCACGTACATGGTTGCCAATTCACCCTGGCTACACTATCACCGGCCTCCCCTAAACTCTGCACTACCTCTCCATTCCCTGGAGTAAAAATGTAACATTTCTATTAAAAGTACCATATTTGTCTTCATTATTAATGTTAATAAGGGTGTTTGTTTATTTACTTCTTCATGTCCGTGTATGTTAGATAAAATAACCTAGGTCTATCGGGCCCCTCTGACAGCAGTCTTTGTTTATGATAATAATGGTGTCTATTTACTTCTTTCATGTTTGTGTACGTTAGATTAAATAACCTAAGTTGATCACCGATTAAATATTTTATATGAATATAATAAATGGTATCAATGGGGAAGAATAATTTTTTCTTTTAAATTCACCGATCGAGACATTATTTTATATGAATATAAATAATAGTGCTAACAATGGGGACCCTTCCTATACCATTCTACTCAGACTCCGTAATATTCCATTCGGGTTGAACTCCAGACCTTGACTCTTTCCTGAACATCAGGCTCTGACTCCTACCCGAACAATTAGGACCTGACTACTTCCTGAAGAGCTGGCTCCGACTCCTTAATCATCAGGGTGACTCTTTCATATACTGCAAGCTCTGAATCTTTTCCCGAACCTCCAGCTTTGACTGTTTCACTGTTTGACTGCTTCCCGAACATCATTTTTTTTTTTTTAATCCTGTGCTATGGTGTGTATAATAAACACACCTGCTCTATCTAGGATATTGAACTCTATTTAATTAAACACTCGTTCTATGTAGGATAATGAGCACTTTTAAAATAAGGAGGCCAAGAGAGCGCTATCACAATCAAGCGCCTAGAACTTGTTAAATTTCAATGTAAAAAAATGCTGACTGATTTGCTATTCTCTTTTACTGGATAACATTAAAAGCAGTGTTTAATTATTGATAACATTAAAGGGAAAATGCCAATGTTACCTTACTGTAAAGAATTTACTATTTTATGTTAACCTTCCACTAACCTTGCTCAGCAACAAATGTCTTAGCTGGGGAAACATAGAAATATTAATTTTTTTTCATATGTTAGAACAATGATGACCGACGACACTCTTTCCCACACTTCTGATGGTCTTGTGTCTAATTTGTGTTATGAGTAAATGTGGTATTGTGGTGACTAACATTCTAGTTATAGTAGGATATACATTTTTATTACTTTAGAACACTTTTGAAAGCCTTGTTTTGAATGTAATTTTTTCATATTTTCTGCAAGTAAATAATTCAAAGTTTAGTATTTGTTCAGATGGATGCTACAACCCTTAATTGGTAACTGAAGTCGGTACCAGTCTAAGTGTTTGGTTAACGTCCGTAAAAACTAAAAAGAATGAAAGTTTACAACTTGTTCAATAAAGCAAAAAGCAAATATAAGGTTATGAGTAAATGTGGTATTGTGGTGACTGATCATTCTAGTTAAAAGTAGAATAGACCGAATTTACAGAAAACTGCTGTATTTAGGGTAAAGAACACCGACAGATTAAGCAGGTACACCTTACCAAGTGTTACACTGTTCTATCTAACATATTGAACAGTTACTGATTTAGTATATATCCATTAGTAAATTACACACATGCTATCTCTATGATATTGTGCACTGTTAGATTCACCATAAGACATACTAAGAGTCACACTATATTCTAACACATACTTGCTCTATCTAGAGTATTAAGTACATCCGAATGCAGCATTTACTATATTTTGAGTGTCCTACTGCATTATTGCACACATCTGTTGCATCTAGGGAACTGATCAGTGTTTTCTACAAAATATAACATTTAGAAAGTGTCCTAGTGCAGTAATAATTTATTGCTCCTGAGTTTGTTTCAGATTATAAACCTAGGCATGAACAACAAAACAATAGTCAAAAAATGTGCTTAACATATTTATGAAAAATGATTAGTTTATTGCTCAATATATTGAAACACATTTATTTTAAGTTTGTTCACCACTTTCAAGCAAGAATATAATGAAAAAAAAACAAAAACAATTTTATATTTAAATGGGTGATTTTTATTTTAATGTGTCTTTTGAGAATGTGTAATTGTGTCAAAAGATAAAAACACAAATTTACAAAAGGAACTGCAGCACTTAATGATATCAATCACAGAAACACATTGTTCAACCGTGATGTTTTAGTAATAAAACGTTTTTTTAACCGTCCTCATTTTGATTATTTGTAATAAGATTTTTGCTATAGTCTTCATTTTATATAAAAGAATATAAAAATAAATTTCAAGCTACATTGTCATCATCGAAATCTCCAGGTTGATTGTGTGGTTAATGAAACTAAGTAGGCAAATTCACTTAAATGAAAGATGTAATTGGGAAAAACAACCAAATTGTCTGAAATGGAAGATAAAATTAGAAAATATATTATTCAATTGAATTAGTACAGTAATCAAAATGATGTGGCTAAAAATGTACATCATTAATAATCACTTTTTAAAACTCAAAATATGAAAGTACTGAAATGTTTGTGTTAAGTTCTTATTAGTGACTTGCTATCATCAAGAATCCACCCCAAAGAATGTTCTTTCTTTTATGATTTTGAGGAATAGATAATTAAAAACATGAGAGCTATGACGTAGTTATTATTGCAAGAACAGAGTCCTTCGTTTGTGATGATCAGTGATCTTTGGGTCTGATCTGTCCTGTGCAGTTGAAAGAGGTCCACCCTCCCAGGTTTTACCTCCCCTCTTTGGGGAGGAGTAAGTTAATTGCTTACTGCCTGAGGCGCCCCTACCGGGGAATGCCGACGGGGCTGCCCAGGAAATTTTTAATGGCCAGAGTGCTCACCCTCTCGAGCGCTGGCTTTTCAAATCCCACTTTCCGACCTTGTGTCACATATTCCTATTGTGGGTAGGGGTTAAATAACGCCTTTTGGCTAAGATCAAAGTGTAGTATCTGTTCCGATGGATACTGCACCCGATAAACTGGTATCGTCTGGCCTTCGGGGCTTGATTTACGCCGGTCTATGGGTCTGTCCTGTGCAGTTCTAGGAGGTCCACCTTCCCAGGCTTTGCCTCCCCTCTTTGGGGAGGAGTAAGTTTATTGCTTACTGCCTGAGGCGCCCCTACCGGGGAATGCCGACAGGGCTGCCCAGGCAATTTTTAAACCCCACTTTCCCAACCAGACTTGTGGGAGTAAGATAAAAACTGGCCTTGTGCCTAACTCCTGGAGAGGAGTAAATCAATACTCTAGTGTAAATTTGTGTTGACGTTTTCCTTTGTGTAACTTTCTAATAGGAGATGTATTTACTATTGCCTGTTGGGTGAGGTGCCTTACTATATTCACGAGGGAGTCTCAATGGGACTATACAGTCATTTCACTTCTCACCAAAGTGCCATTGTTTTCACTAAGTTTCAATGCTAATAGTTTTCAAACATTTAGTTAGAAAGTGAAAATAATTATAAAAAAAAGAATGTGCACCAAAAAAGTAAACAAAAATATTTTCTCTGATAATGACCGTTTTCCCCTATCTGTCCGACTGTCTCCCTTGCTTCATTTGTGTGCATGGTTTGGTTTATATCATGTGGCAGTATTTATATGGTGTTGCATAGTTAATAGAATAATACACATGCTGTTTATTGAATGTAACATCAACAAACTAATAGAATAAATAGCAAGCAAATAAAAATACTTGTTTGAAACAAAATAGTTGAAGAATACATTACCAGAGCCTTGTTAGCCAGGGTTATACAGAGTGAAACGGGCTATAAGAACTGGTGTAAAGTTACATCCATAACCTCCTAAGCATTTACACTGTTTTACCCTGTTACCACCTTCCAGAACAGGGACCAGAGGTTGAATTTTGGGAGGCATGTTTGGATGTTAAGCAACCAAAACCATGTTCTTTTAGTCAATTCTCAACTGTCATTCATTTTTAGTTATTCTCAACTCTGGAGAGGTGTCATTCATTTTTAAGTCATTCTCAACTCTGGTGGATGTGTCATTCATTTTCTAATTATTCTCAACTCAGGGGGGGCATCATTCATTATTTAATTATTCTAAACTCTGGGAGAGTTGTCATTTTAGAATTGGTAATTTGTATAAACAAAATGTAGTTAAAATGAATTTAGAATTCTAAAAACTCTTGATGAGTTTGAAATTTGTGACTTACTGAAAAAGAACATGGTGGCAATGAATATTGGAATTTTTATTGTGTTCTACACAGTTCAGTTGTCGCTTGAAGAGCTTAGTTTTACTGTCCCAGGTATAATAAAGTGGAACTTCCGAGTAAAAAAGTGTACGTGCAAAAAAATCTGTTTGACACAATTTGAAGAAAGCTGTTAGAGTGGTTGTAGGTGGATTTGCAACTCTATCTGCTGCAGTACTTTCAGTAAAGTATATCCGCTGTCAATTTTCTAGAGTAACTGATAGGTGAATAACTGGGGGATGATGTACATCTATGTGAAAGTTAAGTATTCTCCAAATGGCTTCATTGGTTGATATGTAACGTCCTGTTTCGTATCTCTTTACTTCATCATGAGCATTACTTTCAATTGTGAAGATAGCTTGATCACTACCTTTATTTACATATTTACAAATGTATTTTATTGATTTCACGCTGTTGCAGTATTCAACATTGATATGTGCATCAAAAATCTTACAAAGCAGTTTATTATGTGGTACAACCCATCGGTTGTCTACAGGAACCGTTATGTTGCCAGGTAGGGTAACTGTCGTCTCAAAACCTCCAGCTAAAGGAGATAGTCGATATTGTGGGTAGCCATTTGTATCCCATTGAGTTTCACTCAAGAAGTGTCTGGGATATCTCTTACTGTAGTGTCCATCTTTGAGACAGAGTGAACATCTGTTTATGTTTCCACATGGTCCATGAATCATATGGTGCCTAATGATATCATGTAAAACCGGATCTGCCACTGGATCCGGAATTTCCGCACTGATAACTGAATCTATGTCAGAGGATCTCAATTTTTGTTTAAGCCAAACCAGACAATGAGCATGTGGCAATCCTCTTTTCTGCCACTCAACAGTGTACATGTATGCTATGACCACTCCTAAAATGTTTCCTTTCATTAGGAGTTGGATACCTAGCTTTAGATGGAAAACTCTTGCTATGAAAATCTTGAAAATGTGGCAGGTTAGTCACGTCTGATTTGCAAGAAATTAAACCAATTTTGATCTGAACCATGTATTGTGTTAAAAGTCCAAAGGATATGTTATTGTATGTAATATGTTTCTGATGTGTATCAATTGGGCAAATAAAGGGGGGGCATTAATAACTATTTAAAGCATGTAAATTCTATTTCCGTATGGAGCTTGAAAGGCAAACAAATCTGATGTGTTGGTCAGTAAATACTACTGGAAGTTATTGTAGTAAGTGTGAAACAGAAATATTGTTGTAGTCGAGTGGTGAACACTATCGACAATATGTCGCTTGCCACCGCCTCACGGGTAAATCTAAGTCTAAATTAATGTCAATTAGTGTATGTTGAAAAAAGAAGAAAATGTATTTAATATAAGGGCAGCAGTTTTGGGAGGGGGGGGGGTGATTGTAATGTGGCTCTGTAGGCCTCTTTAATTTTCAAAGGCCCCCTTATCACAGACAGAGTAAGTGTTTATTAAAAAATTTCAGCAATTGTTTTTTTATTTTTTTTGTGAGTTTAATGGGTTTTTTAAAAAAATTTATTATAATGGAAAATATCCGAATTTGTTAATTGTTTTTTTATCGTGTAAAGTTCTAATGCCTTAAAAAGAAGTGTATCATATTTTATTATCGACGTTTACGAATTCATATTTGATTATGTCGGATGAGTTTTTATACTTAAAAATATTGTAATATTATTTATAAATATATTGTAATATTATTTATAATGGGTGGCACGTTATTATGTAGTCGCTGTCTTATATATTTAGGTGGGGGTGGGTGGGGGAACATTTTTTATTGTAATAAGTAAGGGTAGTTCTGCATTTCAAACGTCACTTGGACTTAATAATTGAAGAGTTCCATTCATTCCACCGAGTCAACCGGAAGTGCCAAACTGAATGTAAAGTCATTGATTTATCTTATTGTATGAATGAAAAGTTTCTGAAAGTAGGCAACAGTAATTTCTGAAGTGAAAATTTATCAATGAAATGAGTAGTTAGTGATTAGTCAATAGTGATCGTTTAAAACGATTCTAAGAAAGTTCAAATTCTGTATAAGTAACAGTTGTTTTAACTTCATGTAAATAAGTAAAATGTAAATCTTTATATTAATTGTTAGGTGTTTTTTTTTTTTTTAATTATTATAATATGAAATATCGGAATTATTCATTTTGTTTTTTGTAGAAGTATATCATATTTAATTAGCGACGTTTACAAATTCGTATTTGATTACGTCGGCTTAGTTATAGGTAGTCGATGTCCGTTACGTGTAATGATGACGAAAATAGAAAATCCGTGTAAATTGAATACATGTCCACGCGTATTTATTACAATAAAATTCAAGGATGTCGTTTTTTGAATATTTTTTTCTCATAGTCGTTAATGGAAATCCCATTTGTAAAAAGTATTTGCTTAGTTTACGAACGAATTCTACCAAACAGGTCGGTCCAAATAGTATAGAAGTCACAGATTTGTTTTTAAAAAAAAAAATGAAAGGATAATTGAAATCCCATTTGTAAAAAGTATTTGCTTAGTATAAACTAATCAGTCCGGTCCAAATAGTGTAGAAGTCACATATTTGTTTGTTTATAAAAGAAGTGAAAGGTATAATTATTGGTATATATTGATTCTTGAGGTGTATATTTCTTAACAGAAGGAAAACGTTAAAAAAATTGTATCTTATATGTTAGAGTATAATTTTTTTGGTAAATTTATAGAAGTGCACCTTTCGTATTTCGACCCCTAAAAAAAAAAGTTTCTACTTTTTTTGGCAAATTACATGTAAACAGCCTCAAAAAATATCTGCTAAGAAAAAAATGTATGAAAATTGTTATTATTTTAGAATTTAGGAGGGGGGGGTATTTTATTATATAAGTTATACGTAAAGTGAGCACGCATTTCTGGTCCACCGAATCTCAACTCTCGTATTTCGACCCCTAAAAAAAAAAAAAAAAAGTTTCTACTTTTTTGGCAAAATTACATGTAAACAGCCTCAACAAATATCCGCTATGAAAAAAAAAAATGAAATTTGTTATTTTAGATGTTAGGAGGGGGGGGGCACTTTCCTATATAAGTTATACGTAAAGTGAGCACGCATTTCTTGACCACTTAGAATCGCACCCTAGCGAACACGTGTTGAAAGAAATATTCAACAAACGTTATTTTAGATTTTATTTGGGGCGAAGGGGGGGGGGGCAGGTACACATTTGGGCATTTTGGTACTGATATAGCTTTTGAAACGGACAAAAACAGACTTATTCTTTTTAAATGCTTACATTTTTGGGGGTTAGGGTTAGTGTTTGGTTGGATATTCCGAAAAAAGAAACTTTTTAAAATTTTGAGACTTTTCACAAATACAATTTTTTTTGTAAGGGTTAGGGTTAGTGTTGCTTTGTTCGGAATATCCAACTAAGCAAAAAAATTAAGCATTTAAAAGAATAAAACTGTATAATAAATAACACATTCTTATTTTTTCTGCGACATTCATTTTGCAAAACGTGACCATAAGCGCCCAAAATGCATAGAATAAAAAAAAACATTTAAAACATTAAAAACATTCAAAAACATACAAATGCATAGATTAAAAACTCTTAAAACAGTGACCCCCCCCCCCCTCTTAACATCTAAAATAATAATTTTAATAATTTTTTTTTCATAGCGGATATTTGTTGAGGTAGTTTACATGTAATATTGCCAAAAAAGTAGAAACTTTTTTTTTTTTTAGGGGTCGAAATACGAGAGGTGCGATTCTAAGTGGTCAAGAAATGCGTGCTCACTTTACGTATAACTTATATAGGAAAGTGCCCCCCTCCTAAAATCTAAAATAATAACAATTTTCATAAATTTTTTTCATAGCGGATATTTGTTGAGGCTGTTTACATGTAATTTTGCCAAAAAAGTTGATACTTTTTTTTTTAGGGGTCGAAATACGAAAGGTGCACTTCTATAAATTTACCAACTGAATTCCCCCCCTACGAAATATAAAAGTTATTTGGAATATTGTTTAGTATGTATTATAATATCATATGTTTGATGTGTATTCTTTGTGCAAAATAAATTAAACTGTTTGCTAACGTGAAAATGCTACGAAGAAAGAATAAATAATAGAATAACAATCGCTAAATCTGTAAGTGTTTTTTTGTTTCTGAACTTATTACGTTAGTATTGTAGCAACAATGATAAGAGCTGAATTAGATGAATAAAATAAATATATTTTAATTTGTTGTGTTTTTTTTTGGGGGGGGGGGAATGAACAATTGTCAGTCAAATGTTTTACCGTTTTATTTGGGGTTGGCTTACGAAGAGAAAAGTAAATATTTACTTGCGTCCCCACGAA
The DNA here is from genome assembly GCA_963556195.1 of Sepiola atlantica. Taxonomy (NCBI): domain Eukaryota; kingdom Metazoa; phylum Mollusca; class Cephalopoda; order Sepiida; family Sepiolidae; genus Sepiola; species Sepiola atlantica. The sequence goes on from OY744550.1 coordinate 22,046,411, forward strand.
GGGAGATTGCATAATAAAGTCATATCGTGTTTTTTTTTTTTACGATACGTTTAATAAACAAAAAAATTAAGTTATAGAAATATTTGTAAATAAAATTATCGATCTTAATTGTTGATTATGGATGGTGAGGCCAATGTACGGTTATTTTTTGTTTATTTATTAAAATATATTGCGTTTCACGTTGGAAAACTAAACAAAAATGTTTTTGTGTCAGTTATTACTTGCCTCCCCACGAGGACAGAATGCATAATAAACTCATATATATATATATATTTTTTACGATACGTTTAATAAACAAATAATATTAGCAATAAATATATTTTAATTTGTTGTGTTTTTTTTTGGGGGGGGGGGGATGAACACTTGTCAGTCAAATGTTTTTATTTAAGTGTGAAAATACCGTTTTATTTCGCTTACGAAGAGAAATGTAAATATTTACTTGCGTCCCCACGAAGGGAGATTGCATAATAAAGTCATATCGTGTTTTTTTTTTTTACGATACGTTTAATAAACAAAAAAATTAAGTTATAGAAATATTTGTAAATAAAATTATCGATCTTAATTGTTGATTATGGATGGTGAGGGCAATGTACGGTTATTTTTTGTTTATTTATTAAAATATATTGCGTTTCACGTTGGAAAACTAAACAAAAATGTTTTTGTGTCAGTTATTACTTGCCTCCCCACGAGGACAGAATGCATAATAAACTCATATATATATATATATTTTTTACGATACGTTTAATAAACAAATAATATTAGCAATAAATATATTTTAATTTGTTGTGTTTTTTTTTTGGGGGGGGGGGATGAACACTTGTCAGTCAAATGTTTTTATTTAAGTGTGAAAATACCGTTTTATTTCGCTTACGAAGAGAAATGTAAATATTTACTTGCGTCCCCACGAAGGGAGATTGCATAATAAAGTCATATCGTGTTTTTTTTTTTTACGATACGTTTAATAAACAAAAAAATTAAGTTATAGAAATATTTGTAAATAAAATTATCGATCTTAATTGTTGATTATGGATGGTGAGGCCAATGTACGGTTATTTTTTGTTTATTTATTAAAATATATTGCGTTTCACGTTGGAAAACTAAACAAAAATGTTTTTGTGTCAGTTATTACTTGCCTCCCCACGAGGACAGAATGCATAATAAACTCATATATATATATATTTTTTACGATACGTTTAATAAACAAATAATATTAGCAATAAATATATTTTAATTTGTTGTGTTTTTTTTGGGGGGGGGGGGGGGGGATGAACACTTGTCAGTCAAATGTTTTTATTTAAGTGTGAAAATACCGTTTTATTTCGCTTACGAAGAGAAATGTAAATATTTACTTGCGTCCCCACGAAGGGAGATTGCATAATAAAGTCATATCGTGTTTTTTTTTTTTACGATACGTTTAATAAACAAAAAAATTAAGTTATAGAAATATTTGTAAATAAAATTATCGATCTTAATTGTTGATTATGGATGGTGAGGCCAATGTACGGTTATTTTTTGTTTATTTATTAAAATATATTGCGTTTCACGTTGGAAAACTAAACAAAAATGTTTTTGTGTCAGTTATTACTTGCCTCCCCACGAGGACAGAATGCATAATAAACTCATATATATATATATTTTTTACGATACGTTTAATAAACAAATAATATTAGCGAATTTTTTTGTTTAAATAAAAATTAAGTTGTTTATAATTGTTGATTACAGAAACAAATAAAAAAAGTACGTAAACTTACGTTTTTCATATTTGGCGCGTTCAAAATGGTCTTATTGAGGAAGTGACATATATTTCACGCATGCGCAAATCGTTTTTGTACTATGTCTTGATTTTTTAAAACATCCCCCCCCCCTCAACGTTTCGAGCCATTTCTATACGAAAATATGAACGTTTCCCCCCAATTTTCAGAGATTGCACGTCTGGGGGCTGGCTGGTTTTAATAATGTCATCTGCGTAAGTGTCTGTTGGGTAGTATCGGAGGAGAAGACCAACATACATACATACATACATACATACATACATACATACATACATACATCCATACAGACAGGTGACGTTTATATAATAGACTAGCAGGGCTACCCGGCGTTGCTCAGGTTATAGAATAGAAGAAAAATCGCGTGTGTAACATCTTTATATTCAAACTTCTATTTCTCTCCCTTTCTCTATAGCCGTCTCTTTATCTTTCTACTTTTCTCTTCTCTGGTCGCCCAATTTCACAGCTACTTTCTCATTTTGCCTTTTGCGAAAGCTGTTTCTTCTCCACCATTCCTCTTACGTTGGCCAGGGCAAAAGTATGACATATTTCTATAAAAAGTACCACCTCTGTCTGTGCCTTCTATATAGGTACATAATATATAAGTACCTATCGCCACTCTGGTGTGAATGCTAAATCCGTATCTATTGTCGCCCAGGTGCGCATGGTATGTACTTACTCATCACCATCCCTGTTCACATGCTATATACGTACCTATTACAGCCCCGGTGCGCATACTATATACGTACCTATTGGCGTTGCACGGGGATCACTTCTCCAGTCGCCCTCCTTCCACAGTTGCCAGGAGTAAAAGATGTCACGTACATGGTTGCCAATTCACCCTGGCTACACTATTTCCGGCCTCCCCAAAACTCTGCACTACCTCTCCATTCCCTGGAGTAAAAATGTAACATTTCTATTAAAAGTACCATATTTGTCTTCATTATTAATGTGTTTGTTTATTTACTTCTTCATGTCCGTGTATGTTAGATAAAATAACCTAGGTCGATTAGGCCCCTCTGACAGCAGTCTTTGTTTATGATAATAATGGTGTCTATTTACTTCTTTCATGTTTGTGTACGTTAGATTAAATAACCTAGGTTGACCACTGATTAAATATTTTATATGAATATAATAAATGGTATCAATGGGGAAGAATAATTTTTTCTTTTAAATTCACCGATCGAGACATTATTTTATATGAATATAAATAATAGTGCTAACAATGGGGACCCTTCCTATACCATTCTACTCAGACTCCGTAATATACCATTCGGGTTGAACTCCAGGCCTTGACTCTTTCCTGAACATCAGGCTCTGACTCCTACCCGAACAATTAGGACCTGACTACTTCCTGAAGAGCTGGCTCCGACTCCTTAAACATCAGGGTGACTCTTTCATATACTGCAAGCTCTGAATCTTTTCCCGAACCTCCAGCTTTGACTGTTTCACTGTTTCACTGCTCCCCGAACATCAGTTTTTTTTTTTTAATCCTGTGCTATGGTGTGTATAATAAACACATCTGCTCTATCTAGGATATTGAACTCTATTTAATTAAACACTCGTTCTATGTAGGATAATGAGCACTTTTAAAATAAGGAGGCCAAGAGAGCACTATCACAATCAAGCGCCTAGAACTTGTTAAATTTCAATGTAAAAAAATGCTGACTGATTTGCTATTCTCTTTTACTGGATAACATTAAAAGCAGTGTTTAATTATTGATAACATTAAAGGGAAAATGCCAATGTTACCTTACTGTAAAGAATTTACTATTTTATGTTAACCTTCCACTAACCTTGCTCAGCAACAAATGTCTTAGCTGGGGAAACATAGAAATATTAATTTTTTTTCATATGTTAGAACAATGATGACCGACGACACTCTTTCCCACACTTCTGATGGTCTTGTGTCTAATTTGTGTTATGAGTAAATGTGGTATTGTGGTGACTAACATTCTAGTTATAGTAGGATATACATTTTTATTACTTTAGAACACTTTTGAAAGCCTGTTTTGAATGTAATTTTTTCATATTTTCTGCAAGTAAATAATTCAAAGTTTAGTATTTGTTCAGATGGATGCTACAACCCTTAATTGGTAACTGAAGTCGGTACCAGTCTAAGTGTTTGGTTAACGTCCGTAAAAACTAAAAAGAATGAAAGTTTACAACTTGTTCAATAAAGCAAAAAGCAAATATAAGGTTATGAGTAAATGTGGTATTGTGGTGACTGATCATTCTAGTTAAAAGTAGAATAGACCGAATTTACAGAAAGCTGCTGTATTTAGGGTAAAGAACACCGACAGATTAAGCAGGTACACCTTACCAAGTGTTACACTGTTCTATCTAACATGTTGAACAGTTACTGATTTAGTATATATCCATTAGTAAATTACACACATGCTATCTCTATGATATTGTGCACTGTTAGATTCACCATAAGACATACTAAGAGTCACACTATATTATAACACATACTTGCTCTATCTAGAGTATTAAGTACATCCGAATGCAGCATTTACTATGTTTTGAGTGTCCTACTGCATTATTGCACACATCTGTTGCATCTAGGGAACTGATCAGTGTTTTCTACAAAATATAACATTTAGAAAGTGTCCTAGTGCAGTAATAATGTATTGCTCCTGAGTTTGTTTCAGATTATAAACCTAGGCATGAACAACAAAACAATAGTCAAAAAATGTGCTTAACATATTTATGAAAAATGATTAGTTTATTGCTCAATATATTGAAACACATTTATTTTAAGTTTGTTCACCACTTTCAAGCAAGAATATAATGAAAAAAAAACAAAAACAATTTTATATTTAAATGGGTGATTTTTATTTTAATGTGTCTTTTGAGAATGTGTAATTGTGTCAAAAGATAAAAACACAAATTTAAAAAAGGAACTGCAGCACTTAATGATATCAATCACAGAAACACATTGTTCAACCGTGATGTTTTAGTAATAAAACGTTTTTTTAACCGTCCTCATTTTGATTATTTGTAATAAGATTTTTGCTATAGTCTTCATTTTATATAAAAGAATATAAAAATAAATTTCAAGCTACATTGTCATCATCGAAATCTCCAGGTTGATTGTGTGGTTAATGAAACTAAGTAGGCAAATTCACTTAAATGAAAGATGTAATTGGGAAAAACAACCAAATTGTCTGAAATGGAAGATGAAATTAGAAAATATATTATTCAATTGAATGAGTACAGTAATCAAAATGATGTGGCTAAAAATGTACATCATTAATAATCACTTTTTAAAACTCAAAATATGAAAGTACTGAAATGTTTGTGTTAAGTTCTTATTAGTGACTTGCTATCATCAAGAATCCACCCCAAAGAATGTTCTTTCTTTTATGATTTTGAGGAATAGGTAATTAAAAACATGAGAGCTATGACGTAGTTATTATTGCAATAGAGTTATTATTATAGAGTCCTTCGTTTGTGATGATCAGTGATCTTTTTTTTTTTACTAATCATACATCAAACTAAAGTCATGTATTAAAAAGAAATTGTTCATAATGATTACACACACACAAAAAAAATAACTGAAGCAGTGAGTCCTGTGTTAGTCTGAATTTCTCTTAATTGTCGTAAGTGTTTATTAAAAAATTTCAGCAATTGTTTTTTTATTTTTTTTTTGTGAGTTTAATTTTTTTTTTTTTTTAATTTATTATAATGGAAAATATCCGAATTTGTCAATTGTTTTTTTATCGTGTAAAGTTCTAATGCCTTAAAAAGAAGTGTATCATATTTAATTATCGACGTTTACGAATGCATATGTGATTGTGTCGGATGAGTTTTTATACTTAAAAATATTGTAATATTATTTATAAAAATATTGTAATATTATTTATAATGGGTGGCACGTTATTATGTAGTCGCTGTCGTATATATTTAGGTGGGGTGGGTGGGGGAACATTTAATCCGTTTACACGGATCTTTCATTTAAAAAAAAACAAAAAAAAAAAAACTTTAAACTCTAAAAAATAAGAAAAAAAACAATACAAAAACTTTAACAAATTCTGATATTTTATTGTAATAAGTAAGGATAGTTCTGCATTTCAAACGTCACTTGGACTTAATAATTGAAGAGTTCCATTCATTCCACCGAGTCAACCGGAAGTGCCAGACTGAATGTAAAATCATCGATTTATCTTATTCTATGAATGAAAAGTTTCTGAAAGTAGGCAACAGTAATTTCTGAAGTGAAAATTTATCAATGAAATGAGTAGTTAGTGATTTTTTTTATTGTGGGAGTAAGATAAAAACTGACCTTGTGCCTAACTCCTGGAGAGGAGTAAATCAATACTCTAGTGTAAATTTGTGTTGACGTTTTCCTTTGTGTAACTTTCTAATAGGAGATGTATTTACTATTGCCTGTTGGGTGAGGTGCCTTACTATATTCACGAGGGAGTCTCAATGGGACTATACAGTCATTTCACTTCTCACCAAAGTGCCATTGTTTTCACTAAGTTTCAGTGCTAATAGTTTTCAAACATTTACTTAGAAAGTGAAAATAATTATAAAAAAAAGAATGTGCACCAAAAAAGTAAAAAAAATATTTTCTCTGATAATGACTGTTTTCCCCTATCTGTCCGACTGTCTCCCTTGCTTCATTTGTGTGCATGGTTTGGTTTATATCATGTGGCAGTATTTATATGGTGTTGCATAGTTAATAGAATAATACACATGCTGTTTATTGAATGTAACATCGACAAACTAATAGAATAAATAGCAAGCAAATAAAAATACTTGTTTGAAACAAAATAGTTGAAGAATACATTACCAGAGCCTTGTTAGCCAGGGTTATACAGAGTGAAACGGGCTATAAGAACTGGTGTAAAGTTACATCCATAACCTCCTAAGCATTTACACTGTTTTACCCTGTTACCACCTTCCAGAACAGGGACCAGAGGTTGAATTTTGGGAGGCATGTTTGGATGTTAAGCAACCAAAACCATGTTCTTTTAGTCAATTCTCAACTGTCATTCATTTTTAAGTTATTCTCAACTCTGGAGAGGTGTCATTCATTTTTAAGTCATTCTCAACTCTGGTGGATGTGTCATTCATTTTCTAATTATTCTCAACTCAGGGGGGGGGGCATCATTCATTATTTAATTATTCTAAACTCTGGGAGAGTTGTCATTTTAGAATTAGTAATTTGTATAAACAAAATGTAGTTAAAATGAATTTAGAATTCTGAAAACTCTTGATGAGTTTGAAATTGGTTACTTTCTGAAAAAGAACATGGTGGCAATGAATATTGGAATTTTTATTGTGTTCTACACAGTTCAGTTGTCGCTTGAAGAGCTTAGTTTTACTGTCCCAGGTATAAGAAAGTGGAACTTCCGAGTAAAAAAGTGTACGTGCAAAAAAATCTGTTTGACACAATTTGAAGAAAGCTGTTAGAGTGGTTGTAGGTGGATTTGCAACTCTATCTGCTGCAGTACTTTCAGTAAAGTATATCCGCTGTCAATTTTCTAGAGTAACTGATAGGTGAATAACTGGGGGATGATGTACATGTATGTGAAAGTTAAGTATTCTCCAAATGGCTTCATTGGTTGATATGTAACGTCCTGTTTCGTATCTCTTAACTTCATCATGAGCATTACTTTCAATTGTGAAGATAGCTTGATCACTACCTTTATTTACATATTTACAAATGTATTTTATTGATTTCACGCTGTTGCAGTATTCAACATTGATATGTGCATCAAAAATCTTACAAAGCAGTTTATTATGTGGTACAACCCATCGGTTGTCTACAGGAACCGTTATGTTGCCAGGTAGGGTAACTGTCGTCTCAAAACCTCCAGCTAAAGGAGATAGTCGATATTGTGGGTAGCCATTTGTATCCGATTGAGTTTCACTCAAGAAGTGTCTGGGATATCTCTTACTGTAGTGTCCATCTTTGAGACAGAGTGAACATCTGTTTATGTTTCCACATGGTCCATGAATCATATGGTGCCTAATGATATCATGTAAAACCGGATCTGCCACTGGATCCGGAATTTCCGCACTGATAACTGAATCTATGTCAGAGGATCTCAATTTTTGTTGAAGCCAAACCAGACAATGAGCATGTGGCAATCCTCTTTTCTGCCACTCAACAGTGCACATGTATGCTATGACCACTCCTAAAATGTTTCCTTTCATTAGGAGTTGGATACCTAGCTTTAGATGGAAAACTCTTGCTATGAAAATCTTGAAAATGTGGCAGGTTAGTCACGTCTGATTTGCAAGAAATTAAACCAATTTTGATCTGAACCATGTATTGTGTTAAAAGTCCAAAGGATATGTTATTGTATGTAATATGTTTCTGATGTGTATCAATTGGGCAAATAAAGGGGGGGCATTAATAACTATTTAAAGCATGTAAATTCTATTTCCGTATGGAGCTTGAAAGGCAAACAAATCTGATGTGTTGGTCAGTAAATACTACTGGAAGTTATTGTAGTAAGTGTGAAACAGAAATATTGTTGTAGTCGAGTGGTGAACACTATCGACAATATGTCGCTTGCCACCGCCTCACGGGTAAATCTAAGTCTAAATTAATGTCAATTAGTGTATGTTGAAAAAAGAAGAAAATGTATTTAATATAAGGGCAGCAGTTTTGGGAGGGGGGGGGGGTGATTGTAATGTGGCTCTGTAGGCCTCTTTAATTTTCAAAGGCCCCCTTATCACAGACAGAGTAAGTGTTTATTAAAAAATTTCAGCAATTGTTTTTTTATTTTTTTTGTGAGTTTAATGGGTTTTTTAAAAAAATTTATTATAATGGAAAATATCCGAATTTGTTAATTGTTTTTTTATCGTGTAAAGTTCTAATGCCTTAAAAAGAAGTGTATCATATTTTATTATCGACGTTTACGAATTCATATTTGATTATGTCGGATGAGTTTTTATACTTAAAAATATTGTAATATTATTTATAAAAATATTGTAATATTATTTATAATGGGTGGCACGTTATTATGTAGTCGCTGTCTTATATATTTAGGTGGGGGTGGGTGGGGGAATATTTTTTATTGTAATAAGTAAGGGTAGTTCTGCATTTCAAACGTCACTTGGACTTAATAATTGAAGAGTTCCATTCATTCCACCGAGTCAACCGGAAGTGCCAAACTGAATGTAAAGTCATCGATTTATCTTATTGTATGAATGAAAAGTTTCTGAAAGTAGGCAACAGTAATTTCTGAAGTGAAAATTTATCAATGAAATGAGTAGTTAGTGTCAATAGTGATCGTTTAAAACGATTCTAAGAAAGTTCAAATTCTGTATAAGTAACAGTTGTTTTAACTTCATGTAAATAAGTAAAATGTAAATCTTTATATTAATTGTTAGGTGTTTTTTTTTTTTTTAATTATTATAATATGAAATATCGGAATTATTCATTTTGTTTTTTGTAGAAGTATATCATATTTAATTAGCGACGTTTACAAATTCGTATTTGATTACGTCGGCTTAGTTATAGGTAGTCGATGTCCGTTACGTGTAATGATGACGAAAATAGAAAATCCGTGTAAATTGAATACATGTCCACGCGTATTTATTACAATAAAATTCAAGGATGTCGTTTTTTGAATATTTTTTTCTCATAGTCGTTAATGGAAATCCCATTTGTAAAAAGTATTTGCTTAGTTTACGAACGAATTCTACCAAACAGGTCGGTCCAAATAGTATAGAAGTCACAGATTTGTTTTTAAAAAAAAAAATGAAAGGATAATTGAAATCCCATTTGTAAAAAGTATTTGCTTAGTATAAACTAATCAGTCCGGTCCAAATAGTGTAGAAGTCACATATTTGTTTGTTTATAAAAGAAGTGAAAGGTATAATTATTGGTATATATTGATTCTTGAGGTGTATATTTCTTAACAGAAGGAAAACGTTAAAAAAATTGTATCTTATATGTTAGAGTATAATTTTTTTGGTAAATTTATAGAAGTGCACCTTTCGTATTTCGACCCCTAAAAAAAAAAGTTTCTACTTTTTTTGGCAAATTACATGTAAACAGCCTCAAAAAAATCTGCTAAGAAAAAAATGTATGAAAATTGTTATTATTTTAGAATTTAGGAGGGGGGGTATTTTATTATATAAGTTATACGTAAAGTGAGCACGCCTTTCTGGTCCACCGAATCTCAACTCTCGTATTTCGACCCCTAAAAAAAAAAAAAAAAAGTTTCTACTTTTTTGGCAAAATTACATGTAAACAGCCTCAACAAATATCCGCTATGAAAAAAAAAAATGAAATTTGTTATTTTAGATGTTAGGAGGGGGGGCACTTTCCTATATAAGTTATACGTAAAGTGAGCACGCATTTCTTGACCACTTAGAATCGCACCCTAGCGAACACGTGTTGAAAGAAATATTCAACAAACGTTATTTTAGATTTTATTTGGGGCGAAGGGGGGGGGGCAGGTACACATTTGGGCATTTTGGTACTGATATAGCTTTTGAAACGGACAAAAACAGACTTATTCTTTTTAAATGCTTACATTTTTGGGGGTTAGGGTTAGTGTTTGGTTGGATATTCCGAAAAAAGAAACTTTTTAAAATTTTGAGACTTTTCACAAATACAATTTTTTTTGTAAGGGTTAGGGTTAGTGTTGCTTTGTTCGGAATATCCAACTAAGCAAAAAAATTAAGCATTTAAAAGAATAAAACTGTATAATAAATAACACATTCTTATTTTTTCTGCGACATTCATTTTGCAAAACGTGACCATAAGCGCCCAAAATGCATAGAATAAAAAAAAACATTTAAAACATTAAAAACATTCAAAAACATACAAATGCATAGATTAAAAACTCTTAAAACAGTGACCCCCCCCTCTTAACATCTAAAATAATAATTTTAATAATTTTTTTTTCATAGCGGATATTTGTTGAGGTAGTTTACATGTAATATTGCCAAAAAAGTAGAAACTTTTTTTTTTTTAGGGGTCGAAATACGAGAGGTGCGATTCTAAGTGGTCAAGAAATGCGTGCTCACTTTACGTATAACTTATATAGGAAAGTGACCCCCCCCCCTCCTAACATCTAAAATAATAATTTTAATAATTTTTTTTTCATAGCGGATATTTGTTGAGGCTGTTTACATGTAATTTTGCCAAAAAAGTAGAAACTTTTTTTTTCTTTTAGAGGTCGAAATACGAGAGTTGAGATTCGGTGGACCAGAAATGCGTGCTCACTTTACGTATAACTTATATAGGAAAGTGCCCCCCTCCTAAAATCTAAAATAATAACAATTTTCATAAATTTTTTTCATAGCGGATATTTGTTGAGGCTGTTTACATGTAATTTTGCCAAAAAAGTTGATACTTTTTTTTTTTAGGGGTCGAAATACGAAAGGTGCACTTCTATAAATTTACCAACTGAATTCCCCCCCTACGAAATATAAAAGTTATTTGGAATATTGTTTAGTATGTATTATAATATCATATGTTTGATGTGTATTCTTTGTGCAAAATAAATTAAACTGTTTGCTAACGTGAAAATGCTACGAAGAAAGAATAAATAATAGAATAACAATCGCTAAATCTGTAAGTGTTTTTTTGTTTCTGAACTTATTACGTTAGTATTGTAGCAACAATGATAAGAGCTGAATTAGATGAATAAAATAAATATATTTTAATTTGTTGTGTTTTTTTTTTGGGGGGGGGGAATGAACAATTGTCAGTCAGATGTTTTTATTTAAGTGTGAAAATACCGTTTTATTTCGCTTACGAAGAGAAAAGTAAATATTTACTTGCGTCCCCACGAAGGGAGATTGCATAATAAAGTCATATCGTGTTTTTTTTTTTTACGATACGTTTAATAAACAAAAAAATTAAGTTATAGAAATATTTGTAAATAAAATTATTGATCTTAATTGTTGATTATGCGTGATGTACAGTTATTTTTTAAAATGTATATATTTTGTTTATTTATTAAAATATATTGCGTTTCACGTTGGGAAACTAAACAAACATGTTTTTGTATCTCCCCACGAGGACAGAATGCATAATAAACTCATATATATATATATTTTTTACGATACGTTTAATAAACAAATAATATTAGCAATAAATATATTTTAATTTGTTGTGTTTTTTTGGGGGGGGGGGGGGGAAGAACACTTGTCAGTCAAATGTTTTTATTTAAGTGTGAAAATACCGTTTTATTTCGCTTACGAAGAGAAATGTAAATATTTACTTGCGTCCCCACGAAGGGAGATTGCATAATAAAGTCATATCGTGTTTTTTTTTTTTACGATACGTTTAATAAACAAAAAAATTAAGTTATAGAAATATTTGTAAATAAAATTATCGATCTTAATTGTTGATTATGCGTGATGTACAGTTATTTTTTAAAATGTATATATTTTGTTTATTTATTAAAATATATTGCGTTTCACGTTGGAAAACTAAACAAAAATGTTTTTGTGTCGGTTATTACTTGCCTCCCCACGAGGACAGAATGCATAATAAACTCATATATATATATATTTTTTACGATACGTTTAATAAACAAATAATATTAGCGAATTTTTTTGTTTAAATAAAAATTAAGTTGTTTATAATTGTTGATTACAGAAACAAATAAAAAAAAGTACGTAAACTTACGTTTTTCATATTTGGCGCGTTCAAAATGGTCTTATTGAGGAAGTGACATATATTTCACGCATGCGCAAATCGTTTTTGTACTATGTCTTGATTTTTTAAAACATCCCCCCCCCCCCCTCAACGTTTCGAGCCATTTCTATACGAAAATATGAACGTTTCCCCCCAATTTTCAGAGATAGCACGTCTGGGGGCTGGCTGGTTTTAATAAAGTCATCTGCGTGAGTTTCTGTTGGGTAGTATCGGAGGAGAAGACCAACATACATACATACATACATACATACATACATACATACATACATACATACATACATACATACATACATCCATACAGACAGGTGACGTTTATATAATAGACTAGCGGGGCTACCCGGCGTTGCTCGGGGTCATAAAAACATAATTGAAGAAAAATCGCGTGGGTAACATCTTTATATTAAAACTTCTATTTCTCTCCCTCTCTCTCTATAGCTGTCTCTTTATCTTTCTACTTTTATCTACCCTGGTCGCTACTTTTAAATTTTGCCTTTTGCGAAAGCTGTTCCTTCCCCACCATTTCATCCTACGTTTCACAGGGCAATAGTATGACTTATTTCTATTAAAAGTACCACCACTGTCTGCGCCTTCTATATAGGTACCGGTGTTCATACTATATATTTTGAATCCCCTCATGATTTCCTTCATCATTTTAACTCCCCTCGTTGTATTCATCATTTTCGATCTCCTCATACTATTAATCATTTTCAATCCCCTCATAATATTCTTCATCATTTTCAATCTCCTCATACTATTAATCATTTTCAATCCCCTCATAATATTCTTCATCATTTTCAATCCTCTCGTAATATTCCTCATCATTTTCAATCCGGTCATGATATTCTTAATAATTTTCAATCCTCTCATGATATTCTTCATTTTTTCAATCCTCTCATGATATTCTTCATTATTTTCAATCCTCTCATGATATTCTTCATTATTTTCAATCCTCTCATGACATTCTTCATCATTTTCAATCCTCTCATGACATTCTTCATCATTTTCAATCCCCTCATGACATTCTTCCTCATTTTCAATCCCCTCATGATAGTCTTCATCATTTTCAATCCTCTCATGATAGTCTTCATCATTTTCAATCCTCTCATGATAGTCTTCATCATTTTCAATCCTCTCATGATAGTCTTCATCATTTTCAATCCTCTCATGATAGTCTTCATCATTTTCAATCCTCTCATGATAGTCTTCATCATTTTCAATCCTCTCATGATAGTCTTCATCATTTTCAAACTTCTCATGATAGTCTTCATCATTTTCAATCCTCTCATGATATTCTTCATCATTTTCAATCCTCTCATGATATTCTTCATCATTTTCAATCCCTCATGATATTATTCATCATTTTAAATTCCCTCATGGTATTCTTCATCATTTCCAATCCTGTCAGTCTATCCTTCTTCATTTTAAATCCTCTCATGAAATTCTTCATCATTTTCAATCCTCTCATGACATTCTTCATCATTTTCAATCCCCTTATGATAGTCTTCATCATTTTCAATCCCCTCATGATAGTCTTTATCATTTTCAATCCCCTCATGATAGTCTTCATCATTTTCAATCCCCTCATGATAGTCTTCATCATTTTCAATCCTCTCATGATAGTCTTCATCATTTTCAATCCTCTCATGATAGTCTTCATCATTTTCAATCCTCTCATGATAGTCTTTATCATAGCTCTATCTAGGATATTGAGCACTTTTCTCTCGGACAACACCGAGTACTTTGAAAATCAAGGAGGCCTCATGAGTACTACTGAAATCACTTACGTATCCTCTCTCCTTCTGATCTGCAAAATAGTCCAAAGGGGAACAAAGATGGCGTTAAAACATTTTCCAAACCTATCACTACAGTAGCTCTATCTAGGACATTGAGCACTTTTCTCCCGGCCAACGCCGAGTACTTTGATAATCAAGGATGCCTCCTGAGGACTACTGAAATCACTTAGGTATCCTCTCTCCTTCTGATCTGCGAAATAGTCCAAAGGGGAACGAAGATGGCGTTGAAATATTTTCCAAACCTATCACTACTATAGCTCTATCTAGTACATTGAGCACTTTTCTCCCGGACAACGCCGAGTACTTTAATAATAAAGGAGGCCTCCTGAGGACTACTGAAATCACTTAGGTGTCCTCTCTCCTACTGATCTGCGAAATAGTCCAAAGGGGAACGAATATGGCGTTAAAATATTATCCAAACTATCACTACAGTAGCTCTATATAGGACATTGAGCATTTTTTTTCCCGGAAAGCGCCGAGTACTTTGAAAATCAAAGAGGCCTCCTGGGGACAACTGAAATCAGTTAGGTATCCTCCCTCCTTTTCATCTGCAAAATTGTCCAAAGGGGAAAGAAGATGGCGTTAAAATATTTTCTAAACCTATCACTACAGTAGCTCTATCTAGGATATTGAGCACTTTTCTCCCGGACAACGCCGAGTACTTTGAAAATCGAGGAGGCTTCATGAGCACTCCTGAAATCCCTTAGGTATCCTCTCTCCTTCGGATCTGCGAAATAGTCCAAAGGGGAACGAAGATGGCGTTAAAATATTTTCCAAACCTATCACTACAGTAGCTCTATCTAGGATATTGAGCACTTTTCTCCCGGACAACGCCGAGTACATTTAAAATCAAGGAGGCCTCATGAGCACTACTGAAATTACTTAGGTATCCTCCCTCTTTTTCATCTGCAAAATAGTCCAAATAAGAACGAAGATGGCGTTAAAATATTTTCCAAACCTATCACTACAGTAGCTCTATCTAGGATATTGAGCACTTTTCTCCCGGACAACGCCGAGTACTTTGAAAATCAAGGAGGCCTCATGAGCACTACTGAAATTACTTAGGTATCCTCCCTCCTTTTCATCTGCAAAATAGTCCAAAGGGGAACGAAGATGGCGTTAAAATATTTTCCAAACCTATCACTACAGTAGCTCTATCTTGGATATTGAGCCCTTTTCTCCCGGACAACGCCGAGTACATGAAAATCAAGGAGGCTTTCTGAGAACTACTGAAATTACTTAGGTATCCTCCCTCCTTTTCATCTGCAAAATAGTCCAAAGGGGAACGAAGATGGCGTTAAAATATTTTCCAAACCTATCACTACAGTAGCTCTATCTAGGATATTGAGCACTTTTCTCCCGGACAACGCCGAGTACTTTGAAAATCAAGGAGGCCTCCTGAGCACTACTGAAATTACTTAGGTATCCTCTCTCCTTTTCATCTGCAAAATAGTCCAAAGGGGAACGAAGATGGCGTTAAAATATTTTCCAAACCTATCACTACAGTAGCTCTATCTAGAATATTGAGCACTTTTCTCCCGGACAACGCCGAGTACTTGAAAATCAAGGAGGCCTCATGAGCACTACTGAAATTACTTAGGTATCCTCCCTCCTTTTCATCTGCAAAATAGTCCAAATAGGAACGAAGATGGCGTTAAAATATTTTCCAAACCTATCACTACAGTAGCTCTATCTAGGATATTGAGCGCTTTTCTCCCGGACAACGCCGAATAATTTGAAAATCAAGGAGGCCTCCTGAGCACTACGTAAATTACTTAGGTATCCTCCCTCCTTTTCATCTGCAAAATAGTCCAAAGGGGATCGAAGATGGCGTTAAAATATTTTCCAAACCTATCACTACAGTAGCTCTATCTAGGATATTGAGCACTTTTCTCCCGGACAACGCCGAGTACTTTGAAAATCAAGGAGGCCTCCTGAGCACTACTGAAATTACTTAGGTATCCTCCCTCCTTTTCATCTGCAAAATAGTCCAAAGGGGAACGAAGATGACGTTAAAATATTTTCCAAACCTATCACTACAGTAGCTCTATCTAGGATATTGAGCACTTTTCTCCCGGACAACGCCGAGTACTTTGAAAATTAAGGAGGCCTCCTGAGCACTACTGAAATTACTTAGGTATCCTCCCTACTTTTCATCTGCAAAATAGTCCAAAGGGAAACGAAGATGGCGTTAAAATATTTTCCAAACCTATCACTACAGTAGCTCTATCTAGGATAATGAGCACTTTTCTCCCGGACAACGCCGAGTACTTTGAAAATCAAGGAGGCCTCCTGAGCACTACTGAAATTACTTAGGTATCCTCCCTCCTTTTCATCTGCAAAATAGTCCAAAGGGGAACGAAGATGGCGTTAAAATATTTTCCAAACCTATCACTACAGTAGCTCTATCTAGGATATTGAGCACTTTTCTCCCGGACAACGCCGAGTACTTTGAAAATCAAGGAGGCCTCCTGAGCACTACTGAAATTACTTAGGTATCCTCCCTCCTTTTCATCTGCAAAATTGTCCAAAGGGGAACGAAGATGGCGTTAAAATATTTTCCAAACCTATCACTACAGTAGCTCTATCTAGGATATTGAGCACTTTTCTCCCGGACAACGCCGAGTACTTTGAAAATCAAGGAGGCCTCCTGAGAACTACTGAAATTACTTAGGTATCCTCCCTGCTTTTCATCTGCAAAATAGTCCAAAGGGGAACGAAGATGGCGTTAAAATATTTTCCAAACCTATCACTACAGTAGCTCTATCTAGGATATTGAGCACTTTTCTCCCGGACAACGCAAAGTACTTTGAAAATCAAGGAGGCCTCATGAGCACTACTGAAATTACTTAGGTATCCTCCCTCCTTTTCATCTGCAAAATAGTCCAAAGGGGAACGAAGATGGCGTTAAAATATTTTCCAAACCTATCACTACAGTAGCTCTATCTTGGATATTGAGCCATTTTCTCCCGGACAACGCCGAGTACATGAAAATCAAGGAGGCTTTCTGAGAACTACTGAAATTACTTAGGTATCCTCCCTCCTTTTCATCTGCAAAATAGTCCAAAGGGGAACGAAGATGGCGTTAAAATATTTTCCAAACCTATCACTACAGTAGCTCTATCTAGGATATTGAGCACTTTTCTCCCGGACAACGCCGAGTACTTTGAAAATCAAGGAGGCCTCCTGAGCACTACTGAAATTACTTAGGTATCCTCTCTCCTTTTCATCTGCAAAATAGTCCAAAGGGGAACGAAGATGGCGTTAAAATATTTTCCAAACCTATCACTACAGTAGCTCTATCTAGAATATTGAGCACTTTTCTCCCGGACAACGCCGAGTACTTTGAAAATCAAGGAGGCCTCATGAGCACTACTGAAATTACTTAGGTATCCTCCCTCCTTTTCATCTGCAAAATAGTCCAAATAGGAACGAAGATGGCGTTAAAATATTTTCCAAACCTATCACTACAGTAGCTCTATCTAGGATATTGAGCGCTTTTCTCCCGGACAACGCCGAATAATTTGAAAATCAAGGAGGCCTCCTGAGCACTACGTAAATTACTTAGGTATCCTCCCTCCTTTTCATCTGCAAAATAGTCCAAAGGGGATCGAAGATGGCGTTAAAATATTTTCTAAACCTATCACTACAGTAGCTCTATCTAGGATATTGAGCACTTTTCTCCCGGACAACGCTGAGTACTTTGAAAATCAAGGAGGCCTCCTGAGCACTACTGAAATTACTTAGGTATCCTCCCTCCTTTTCATCTGCAAAATAGTCCAAAGGGGAACGAAGATGACGTTAAAATATTTTCCAAACCTATCACTACAGTAGCTCTATCTAGGATATTGAGCACTTTTCTCCCGGACAACGCCGAGTACTTTGAAAATTAAGGAGGCCTCCTGAGCACTACTGAAATTACTTAGGTATCCTCCCTCCTTTTCATCTGCAAAATAGTCCAAAGGGGAACGAAGATGGCGTTAAAATATTTTCCAAACCTGTCACTACAGTAGCTCTATCTAGGATATTGAGCGCTTTTCTCCCGGACAACGCCGAATACTTTGAAAATCAAGGAGGCCTCCTGAGCACTACGTATATTACTTAGGTATCCTCCCTCCTTTTCATCTGCAAAATAGTCCAAAGGGGATCGAAGATGGCGTTAAAATATTTTCCAAACCTATCACTACAGTAGCTCTATCTAGGATATTTAGCACTTTTCTCCCGGACAACGCCGAGTACTTTGAAAATCAAGGAAGCCTCCTGAGAACTACTGAAATTACTTAGGTATCCTCCCTCCTTTTCATCTGCAAAATAGTTCAAAGGGGAACGAAGATCGCGTTAAAATATTTTCCAAACCTATCACTACAGTAGCTCTATCTAGGATATTGAGCACTTTTCTCCCGGACAACGCCGAGTACTTTGAAAATCAAGGAGGCCTCCTGAGCACTACTGAAATTACTTAGGTATCCTCCCTGCTTTTCATCTGCAAAATAGTCCAAATAGGAACGAAGATGGCGTTAAAATATTTTCCAAACCTATCACTACAGTAGCTCTATCTAGGATATTGAGCGCTTTTCTCCCGGACAACGCCGAATACTTTGAAAATCAAGGAGGCCTCCTGAGCACTACGTAAATTACTTAGGTATCCTCCCTCCTTTTCATCTGCAAAATAGTCCAAAGGGGATCGAAGATGGCGTTAAAATATTTTCCAAACCTATCACTACAGTAGCTCTATCTAGGATATTGAGCACTTTTCTCCCGGACAACGCCGAGTACTTTGAAAATCAAGGAGGCCTCCTGAGAACTACTGAAATTACTTAGGTATCCTCCCTCCTTTTCATCTGCAAAATAGTCCAAAGGGGAACGAAGATGGCGTTAAAATATTTTCCAAACCTATCACTACAGTAGCTCTATCTAGGATATTGAGCGCTTTTCTCCCGGACAACGCCGAATACTTTGAAAATCAAGGAGGCCTCCTTAGCACTACGTATATTACTTAGGTATCCTCCCTCCTTTTCATCTGCAAAATAGTCCAAAGGGGATCGAAGATGGCGTTAAAATATTTTCCAAACCTATCACTACATTAGCTCTATCTAGGATATTTAGCACTTTTCTCCCGGACAACGCCGAGTACTTTGAAAATCAAGGAGGCCTCCTGAGAACTACTGAAATTACTTAGGTATCCTCCCTCCTTTTCATCTGCAAAATAGTCCAAAAGGGAACGAAGATGGCGTTAAAATATTTTCCAAACCTATCAGTACAGTAGCTCTATCTAGGATATTGAGCACTTTTCTCCCGGACAACGCCGAGTACTTTAAAATCAAGAAGGCCTCCTGAGAACTACTGAAATTACTTAGGTATCCTCCCTCCTTTTCATCTGCAAAATAGTCCAAAGGGGAACGAAGATGGCGTTAAAATATTTTCCAAACCTATCACTACAGTAGCTCTATCTAGGATATTGAGCACTTTTCTCCCGGACAACGCCGAGTACTTTGAAAATCAAGGAGGCCTCCTGAGCACTACTGAAATTACTTAGGTATCCTCTCTGCTTTTCATCTGCAAAATAGTCCAAATAGGAACGAAGATGGCGTTGAAATATTTTCCAAACCTATCACTACAGTAGCTCTATCTAGGATATTGAGCGCTTTTCTCCCGGACAACGCCGAATACTTTGAAAATCAAGGAGGCCTCCTGAGCACTACGTAAGTTACTTAGGTATCCTCCCTCCTTTTCATCTGCAAAATAGTCCAAAGGGGATCGAAGATGGCGTTAAAATATTTTCCAAACCTATCACTACAGTAACTCTATCTAGGATATTGAGCACTTTTCTCCCGGACAACGCCGAGTACTTTGAAAATCAAGGAGGCCTCGTGAGCACTACTGAAATTACTTAGGTATCCTCCCTGCTTTTCATCTGCAAAATAGTCCAAATAGGAACGAAGATGGCGTTAAAATATTTTCCAAACCTATCACTACAGTAGCTCTATCTAGGATATTGAGCGCTTTTCTCCCGGACAACGCCGAATACTTTGAAAATCAAGGAGGCCTCCTGAGCACTACGTAAATTACTTAGGTATCCTCCCTCCTTTTCATCTGCAAAATAGTCCAAAGGGGAACGAAGATGGCGTTAAAATATTTTCCAAACCTATCACTACAGTAGCTCTATCTAGGATATTGAGCGCTTTTCTCCCGGACAACGCCGAGTACTTTGAAAATTAAGGAGGCCTCCTGAGCACTACTGAAATTACTTAGGTATCCTCCCTCCTTTTCATCTGCAAAATAGTCCAAAGGGGATCGAAGATGGCGTTAAAATATTTTCCAAACCTATCACTACAGTAGCTCTATCTAGGTTATGTAGCACTTTTCTCCCGGACAACGCCGAGTACTTTGAAAATCAAGGAGGCCTCCTGAGCACTACTGAAATCAATTAGGTATCCTCACTCCTTTTCATCTGCAAAATTGTCTAAAGGGGAACGAAGATGTTAATTTTACATAAGAATACGCTTTTATATGTTATTTATATTCTCTAACCTTGTTTTAAAAACCTAAATTGTGTTTTTAAACGTGAGTTATCGCTCTTCCTTAGTTATCCTCTAACAAATAAATTCAAGTTGGCCTTGTAAAGCTAGCGCCCGAGAAGGTTAGCACTCTGGCCATTCAAAATTGCCTGGGCCGCCCCGTCGGGATTCCCCCGGTAGAGGCGCCTCAGTAAGCAATAAACTTACTCCTCCCCAAAGAGGGGAGGCAAAGCCTGGGAGTGGTGACCTCTTAGAACTGCACAGGACAGACCCATAGACCGGCGGAATGAAGCCCCGAAGGCCAAGACGATACCAGTCTATGGAGTTCAGTATCCATCGGAACAGATACTACACCTTGATCTTAGCAGCCAAAAGAAGTGAATTAATGTAATTTTCGGTTAAAAAAAAATTGCGTCTAAAAGCTATGTTGAATTAGAGAAAAACGGCCTGGGGAAGTCTAAAATTTTTTCCAAACCTATCACTACAGTAGCTCTATCTAGGATATTGAGCGCTTTTCTCCCGGACAACGCCGAATAATTTGAAAATCAAGGAGGCCTCCTGAGCACTACGTAAATTACTTAGGTATCCTCCCTCCTTTTCATCTGCAAAATAGTCCAAAGGGGATCGAAGATGGCGTTAAAATATTTTCCAAACCTATCACTACAGTAGCTCTATCTAGGATATTGAGCGCTTTTCTCCCGGACAACGCCGAATACTTTGAAAATCAAGGAGGCCTCCTGAGCACTACGTAAATTACTTAGGTATCCTCCCTCCTTTTCATCTGCAAAATAGTCCAAAGGGGAACGAAGATGGCGTTAAAATATTTTCCAAACCTATCACTACAGTAGCTCTATCAAGGATATTGAGCGCTTTTCTCCCGGACAACGCCGAGTACTTTGAAAACCAAGGAGGCCTCCTGAGCACTACTGAAATTACTTAGGTATCCTCCCTCCTTTTCATCTGCAAAATAGTCCAAAGGGGATCGAAGATGGCGTTAAAATATTTTCCAAACCTATCACTACAGTAGCTCTATCTAGGATATTGAGCACTTTTCTCCCGGACAACGCCGAGTACTTTGAAAATCAAGGAGGCCTCCTGAGCACTACTGAAATCAATTAGGTATCCTCACTCCTTTTCATCTGCAAAATTGTCCAAAGGGGAACGAAGATGTTAATTTTACATAAGAATACGCTTTTATATGTTATTTATATTCTCTAACCTTGTTTTAAAAACCTAAATTGTGTTTTTAAACGTGAGTTATCGCTCTTCCTTAGTTATCCTCTAACAAATAAATTCAAGTTGGCCTTGTAAAGCTAGCGCCCGAGAAGGTTAGCACTCTGGCCATTCAAAATTGCCTGGGCCGCCCCGTCGGGATTCCCCCGGTAGAGGCGCCTCAGTAAGCAATAAACTTACTCCTCCCCAAAGAGGGGAGGCAAAGCCTGGGAGTGTGGACCTCTTAGAACTGCACAGGACAGACCCATAGACCGGCGGAATGAAGCCCCGAAGGCCAAGACGATACCAGTCTATGGAGTTCAGTATCCATCGGAACAGATACTACACCTTGATCTTAGCAGCCAAAAGAAGTGAATTAATGTAATTTTCGGTTAAAAAAAAATGGCGTCTAAAAGCTATGTTGAATTAGAGAAAAACGGCCTGGGGAAGTCTAAAATTATTTGTTGATATTCAAAATTGATGTAATAAGTTGTTAAATAGTATTATACAATGTTTGTTGAAAGAAAATCATAGTTATTATTACTTGTTAATTTATTAATGTAATTTAAACAGTGTATAGTGGATAGACCGCTGTACTGTGGTAGATTCGTTATAAATACTGATAGAAATCGTTCCCAAAATTTTAATTTCGGATGCTTTCCTGGCCTTTTGGCTAAGATCAAAGTGTAGTATCTGTTCTCAGTTACGACATTTTCGTCTTCCCAAAGACCAAGCGTCCCGCTACCGGGCCCGTTGGCTAGGTTTAAAGCGTTTTCTTGCCCCCTTGGGGCTTTTGTTACTTTTTTTCCTCCCCCTTTTGGGGATTTTTTCTCTTTTTTTTTATATGATCTTTCTAGTTCCTCCCCCGTTGGGGAGGCAGCTCCCACTTGGTTTTAGAGCTAATTTCTCATTTTCCTCTATCTAGTTCCAGCTCCCACTTGGTTTTAGAGCTAAGTTTCTTACTTTTTTCTTTCTTGTAGCCACTTTTTTGGCAATTAATATTAATTAATTCTTTTTTCAGAGTCTGACTGCTTGTCCCAACTTAAGCAGCCGGCAGGTTCGGGGAAGACTCACGTGCCTTTTGGCGACGGTCTCCCTGATTCCGAATCGGCGGGTTGTGGTCGGCAGACAGACACAGATTGAGATGGAGGCCACCGGGGTCTCAAAAGCCAGAGCTGTCTTGGCTAAAGACAGCGAGAGGGGTGTGGCCGCGAAGGGCGCCCCAGTTGCGAGTTCGGTGAGTGCCGCGTCGAGCGACACTCCAGTCCGGTCGGGGGAAGACACGCTCGAGTGCTCCCCAGGAGGTGTTGCCCCGCAGGGCACCTCTGGAGCTTTGTTGGGGAGTGTCGTGCCGTGCGATACTCCAGTTCGGTCGGGGGGAGACACGCTCGAGTGCTCCCCAGGAGGTGTTGCCTCGCAGGGCACCTCTGGAGCTTTGTTGGGGAGTGTCGTGCCGTGCGATACTCCAGTTCGGTCGGGGGGAGACACGCTCGAGTGCTCCCCAGGAGGTGTTGCCTCGCAGGGCACCTCTGGAGCTTTGTTGGGGAGTGTCGTGCCGTGCGATACTCCAGTTCGGTCGGGGGGAGACACGCTCGAGTGCTCCCCAGGAGGTGTTGCCACGCAGGGCACCTCTTCATCGCGACGAGGGAGTGTCGCGTCGAGCGACAATCCATCGTTGTCGGATTTCCTTTTGGAAATGGAGACGCCAGCGGTTCCAAGAGTATTGGTGTCTCCGGAAGTTTTCTTCCAAGGGTATGATGATACCCCTTTTCATAAAAGTAAACTAACGAAAAGCCAGTCGTGGGACTTAAAGGTGGCGGAACAAAACTACCGCCCAGGTTTATTTGTAGGGTGCTCCTCAGGGGATGAAAGTCTATCAGGGGGAGAGGGCCCAAGTAAACCAGCTCACAGACCGGAAAGGAGGAAGGGGATCGCGGCTAATGAACCATGGCCAAGGCCGTCCAACTCTGGTTCGCGGATCCCCAATAAAAAGAAGATCGAGGTAACGGCTTCCGCTAAACCCACTAGTTCAGTGTGGGGGCCCAAACAGCAGAAGACTCCTGAACATTATAGGAGAGTGTTCGAGGAAAAATACAAGGAGTTCACTGAAGGAAACACAGTGAAGCTGCCTCCGGGAACGCTGGAAAAATTGAGGAAGAGGATCATCTCCTTCGTAACTTTGGACGCAAAGGCGAATGGGTTGGTAGGAGTCCTGAAGGAGAGAGTCATGGAAGCACTGGTGGGCTTGAAGATCCCAGCTTCCTATATCCTCAGGAAAAGCTTTGCAATGTGGGATGTGCTGCTCCCAACCCAGGAGGTAGCAGAAAAGCTAGCAATGGGCGGAGACGTAGTCTGGAAGGGCATGAAATTAAGACCCGAATATATGGAAAGGAGAAGCGCGTCAGTTTCGGTTCTCGGCGTCCCATGCTGCATCGACTCCGACCATCTGGGAGCGATAATGTCGCAGTATGGCGACGTCGAGGAGGTGGTGCCGACTCGCGGAATGCTTGGTATTCTGACAGGAGAATACAGGCTGAAGATGAGGGTCAACCGGCAGGGGTTTCAGGCGATTCCAGCGCAGTTAAAATGCGAATCCTGGTCTATGTCGATCATCGTGGAGGGAAGAAGGCCACATTGCTGGCGCTGTCAGACGCCAGGGCATGTGGCAAAGGACTGCCCCCAAAGAATAACAGCAAAGCCCCCGGCGGCTGTTCCCCAAAAAGCGCTAGCCGTGTCAGCATCATCGTCAGCAGCAGTAGACAAGGTGTCCACAGAGAAGGGGAGGAAGCCCACCCCGACCCCTATACCAACCAAGGGGAGACCGATGCCTGCAGCTTTGAAGAGGAAGCTGACAGCCCTCTCATCAGAATCGGAGGAAGAGGGAAAGGAGGTGGAAGCAGCAATGGAGCCCCCCAAAAGAAAGGACCCAAAAGCTAAAAAAGTCCGGGAGTCAGCAAGAGAGGAGGAAAACATTAAATCTTTAGCCCCCTCCGAGTCAATGGAACAGGAAAATGTTCCTCTCAAGTTTTACACTCCCTTAAACAGCCCTCGGGATAGGTCCCCAGTGTCGGCGAGACAGAGGGAAGAGGAGGCTCCCATCCCAGTAGCGCCGCCGGCCTCTGAACCAGAAGGAGCTGCTGAGGGAGTCATGCCAGAAGTCGTTCCAGGAAGAAAGCAAGAGGTCATTCCAGAAGTCGTCCCGGTACCACCTCCTCCTGCGCCAGTGAGACGGGAGAAGACTAGGAGGTTCCCCTTTCTGCCGGGGGTAAGGATCTGTGAGGCGGATTCATTACAGGTCCAATCAGACCTCAATGGAAGGCAGAGGCGATACATTAAGCAGCTGGAGAGCTTCACCCACGTAGGAGGAAAACAGGTGCAAGACCCCCGAAATTTTAAAAATGCACCCAAAATTATAACGTTTGTGAGGCAGGAAACCGGGAACGGGAGGGAGAAAGCATTATGGAGAATGCTTAGGGCGGCCAAGGACGCAATCCCGGAGCAACCCCTTATAGAAGAGGAGCACCCTTCATTTAAGGAAATTAAGTCCAAATGTAGTGGGAGGGTCCCCATTTATGTTCACCCCTCATTTTTTCGGGCTTTAAAATTAACTTTCCCCGTGGACGTGGGAGGTTTGGCACGAGACGGACGGATTTCGTCCGAACTGCTGACCGGCAGTCTCGGTCAGACCTTCGGCGTCCTCACTCCCGAGGACTTTAGCCCCGTGTGTGACACTAATTGATGGGGACCACAAATTTAAACTTGGCTTGTTGGAATGTGAGGGGCATGAGATCCCGAAGCAGGGCTGCTCGCGTGCTGAGGGATCTCGTGGCCCGTGAGGTAGATGTAGCTGCGATTGAAGAGACCCACTTCGATTCGTATGGGGATTGTGATGTGCTGACTGACGACTATGACGTCTACTCAGCATATGGCGATGCTCATAGTTGTGGCATCTCTTTGTTAGTGAGACGCACCCTGCCTGCGGCGGTGAGCGTTGTTCATGCGGATGCGGTGGGACGACTGGTCGTGGTCGATGTTGCCGTTGAAAACAGCAAGTTTCGGATCGTTGCGGTTTATGCGCCCAACATTGCTGGCGAGAGGGTTTCCTTTTTTCGACGGTTGGAGGCGTTCCTCAAGGGTCCGGAGCGAGTAGTTTTAATGGGGGACTGGAATGCCATCCTAGACCCCAAGATAGATAAGGTCGGTGGGAATAGAGGGTCGGCGAGGTGGGAAAGCAGTCTGTCTGACCTGATGGCCTCATGCGATCTTGTCGACAGATTTCGCGTTGATCACCCAGGGCGGGAGATGTGGACGTGGCATACTAGCGCGGCCTTCTGTCCGAGTACTTACTTGGACAGAATGTTAGTTAGAAGAGGCGACGTAGACTTCATATCTTGTCCCACGTTCACTTGGTTAGGACATTCGGACCATAAATTGGTTACGGCCCGGTTGAACTTAAGTGATAGGCCTAGGTTGGCTGGGTACTGGAAGTTTAATACCTCCTTACTGGAGATACGAGACTTCCGGGAACAGCTAACGTTACTACTCCAGCGGGGATTAGTGGGGGTGGTTATCGGGAGTAGGTACTGGGTTAAAACTAAGGCTCAGGTTAGAAACTTTTGTGTCCGCTACAGCCAGCGCCTCGCTCAAAATAGGGCTAGGACGCAAAAGCAAGTAGAGGATAAGATGACCCGGGCGGTGGCTGGGGGGGATCCCCTAGAGATAGCATTAATTACGGGGGACCTCAATCGCTTGGCTAGCGAGCGATATGAAGGTCAAGTAGTTAGAGCTAGATTAAAGAAAGTCTCTAACGAAGCCGTGAACGTTGACGCTGTTGAGCGTAAGGCTGCTTTACGTCGTGGTTCGGATGGGTACATTCGGAAGGTGAAAAACCTGGAAGGACATACCCTGGTATCGTCTCGTGAGATCTGTGAGGGGTTCCGTGAGCATTTGGAGGAACGCTTCACCCAACTGCCCAGACTCCGCGGCCAGGAGTTTGACAGCTATTTGGCTGACTCGCCCCGCCTCGAGGCGGCTCGAGCAGCTGGCTGTGATGGCAGGATTACGGAGGGCGAGATCGTTACTGCGTTGAAGCAGGTCGGCTTGAACAAATCTCCGGGACTCGATGGTCTGCCGTACGAAATGTATTTGAGGCTGTCGCCCATGTTTGTCCCAATTCTGAAGGATGTGTTTAACCACTGGTTTGTTCAGGAGTCAATCCCTGGACAGGTAACCAAAGGAGTGGTCACATTACTGAAGAAGAGGGACCAACCTGGTGGGGGAAATTTAGACGACTACAGGCCCATAACTCTGCTAAACACAGAGTTAAAGATTTTGGCCCGCGTTCTTGCGAACCGCCTGCAGGTTGTTATCGGTGATTTGATCAAGCCTGAGCAGAACTTTGCTGTGAAGGGGAGGTCGATTCAGAACAACTTGCATTTGATTCGCATGATCATAGAGGGGACAGAAGACGACGCTGAAGCCGCGCTGATCAATTTAGATCAGTCCAAGGCTTTCGATAGGGTCGACCATGGTTTCCTGAAAGCTGTTTTAGCGGCTGCCGGTTTTGGTCCGGACTTCCGCAGGTGGATCTCTATTCTGTATGACTCGCCGACGGCAGTGGTGCAAGTCAATGGAAAGAGGTCGGAATCGTTCGTTGTTTCTCGGTCGGTACGTCAGGGTTGTCCGCTGTCGCCCCTGCTCTACATCCTGGCGTTGGAACCCTTCCTTCGCAAATTAAGGGATGAGGCGACAACACCAGTCCTGCGCGGGATCGCTATCCCTCCTCGCAAAGCGCGAGTCAGGGTTTCCGCGTTTGCCGATGATGTCACCGTTTTCGTGTCGAGCCGTACTGACATTCGAACGGTGATTAAGGCGCTCGCTCGGTACGAAGAAGTGACAGGGGCCATAGTCAACCGCAGCAAGTCGAACGGCCTGCGGTTGGGTGCCTGGAGCGGAGAGACCGCTCTTCCAGGTGACTTCAGCTGGTCGGATGGCCCGGTTCGAATCCTCGGCGTGTGGTTCGGGCCGGGCCTCCAGCTGGAAAAGAACTGGTCGGAAGTACAGACAAAGGTCGAATCGTCGGTCCGGGCTTGGATTCGAAGGAAGCTTTCCTTAAAGGGCAGAGCGGAGGCGTGCGCCACTTACGTCTTTCCTCTCATCCTTTACCGGCTGTCTGTACTACCACTGCCTGCGGCCCGCCTTATCGCTTTCACGCGCTTACTCTTCTCGCTTCTTTGGAAGGGCCGGAAAGCGTACGTCCGCAGACAGGTCTGTACTCAAGTTCCGAGTGTGGGAGGCTTGGGGATGCCTGACTTGGCAAGTCATCGACATGCCGAGAGACTGGCTTTCCTGAGTCGGACTTTGATGGAAGACACTCCGTGGGTCCCTGCGGTCGGGAGCGCCTTTCCCAACCTCATACCCGACCTCTCGGTCGAAGGACGACGTAGGCCGAGAGGGGAGCCCTTGTTCTTCGCCGAATGCCGGGCCGCGCTTAGAGCGTTGCCGGGGTCCAGTAACCTTGCCCGGTCTAGGAAGAGACTATATCGGGATCTAGTGGAGGGTACCGCTTCGGACCCACTTGAGGAGCGGCTTGGATTGTCGAGGGAGGAGGCCCGCTCCCAGTGGAATTGGGCGCCAGGCCAGAGTTATCTCAACAATTCTGAGTATTCTCTGACCTGGCGACTGGTTCGGAACGCACTGCCCCTCTATGGCAGATTATGCAGAGATGGTTTAAGGGACGTCCCCTTATGCCCGCGCTGTGAAGACGACGAAGAAGAAACGGCCGAGCACGCCTTCTTCACCTGCAGCAAACTTCGACTTCTCTGGGGATACGTCAGGGAGGTGACGGCCCGCATCGACGCCGAGCAGCCGATGGTCCTGGATGTAGCATCTGTCATCAACAACGCAGCACCGCCGTGGTCTGGGGAGAAACGAATGGTGTTTCTAGCCATCCTAGCCGTAGCAAGACTAGTGACGTGGGTTACACGTCTTAATGAGGTTCATGGGGTTGGATCTGTTTCGGATCGGGATCTGGTAGTTTACTTTAAACACCAACTTAAAGTGAAGATCAGATGCGATTGGAAACGATTACATCGCATGGATTTCGATAGGAGATGGGTGCATGACACTAGTTTGTGCATCCGACGAGGCGCCAAGTTTGAGTTCGTGTTCCCTCCATAATTATGGCACACGCGGTACTGGGTTCTACGGAACCCACCCCTGTAGAGTTTTTTGATTTATTTCAAAAAACTGGTAACCTCTTAAACTAGTAGGAATGAAAGTTATCCTGTCCCTATTTTATTTTTGCCGGCACTAGAGAGCTTCCAAAGATTCCCACTTCCACTGTTTTATTTTGTCCCCGGTCTTTTGAAACCCTTGGCATTACTATCTTGGAAGACGCCAGCCACCCAATGATCCCATTCCCGATGAATTTATTTTTTGAACACTCCTCTCTTAAGTTCCCACTCCCACTTAGTGACCGACCCGCTTGTTTTCGGTCTCGTGCCGGAAAACAGTGGGCGGTCTAACACTTAGTCATGAGGGAAAGCCGGGCCATACTAACTTTTCTACCATTTTATTTCGTTCTTTATTTTTCTTTCTTTTTGGGTGTTTTTAATATTTTTTCCCACTCCCACGATAATTCTTTTTTACATCGATGTTTTTTAGGGATATTTTAAGTAGGGATCCACCCACAGAGTGAATGCGGTATTTTGGTGCAAGAATCTAGTTTAGAGTCAGCAAATGTTCTTTTTATGTTGTTTGTAAAATTTTGTGAAATAAAAAACATTGAACAGCTTGTCTCACTTATCCCCGACCCCCCCTCCCCCTACATAACGGGCACTATGCCTAAGGTCTGGTGAGTTCCCAAGGTTTGTAAAATCTTCATCTGTAGATAAAGATGAGGGTTGTCCGAAGGAACTCACCTGCCTAAATAAACTGGCCTTTTGGCTAAGATCAAAGTGTAGTATCTGTTCTCAGTTACGACATTTTCGTCTTCCCAAAGACCAAGCGTCCCGCTACCGGGCCCGTTGGCTAGGTTTAAAGCGTTTTCTTGCCCCCTTGGGGCTTTTGTTACTTTTTTCCTCCCCCTTTTGGGGATTTTTTCTCTTTTTTTTTATATGATCTTTCTAGTTCCTCCCCCGTTGGGGAGGCAGCTCCCACTTGGTTTTAGAGCTAATTTCTCATTTTCCTCTATCTAGTTCCAGCTCCCACTTGGTTTTAGAGCTAAGTTTCTTACTTTTTTCTTTCTTGTAGCCACTTTTTTGGCAATTAATATTAATTAATTCTTTTTTCAGAGTCTGACTGCTTGTCCCAACTTAAGCAGCCGGCAGGTTCGGGGAAGACTCACGTGCCTTTTGGCGACGGTCTCCCTGATTCCGAATCGGCGGGTTGTGGTCGGCAGACAGACACAGATTGAGATGGAGGCCACCGGGGTCTCAAAAGCCAGAGCTGTCTTGGCTAAAGACAGCGAGAGGGGTGTGGCCGCGAAGGGCGCCCCAGTTGCGAGTTCGGTGAGTGCCGCGTCGAGCGACACTCCAGTCCGGTCGGGGGAAGACACGCTCGAGTGCTCCCCAGGAGGTGTTGCCCCGCAGGGCACCTCTGGAGCTTTGTTGGGGAGTGTCGTGCCGTGCGATACTCCAGTTCGGTCGGGGGGAGACACGCTCGAGTGCTCCCCAGGAGGTGTTGCCTCGCAGGGCACCTCTGGAGCTTTGTTGGGGAGTGTCGTGCCGTGCGATACTCCAGTTCGGTCGGGGGGAGACACGCTCGAGTGCTCCCCAGGAGGTGTTGCCTCGCAGGGCACCTCTGGAGCTTTGTTGGGGAGTGTCGTGCCGTGCGATACTCCAGTTCGGTCGGGGGGAGACACGCTCGAGTGCTCCCCAGGAGGTGTTGCCACGCAGGGCACCTCTTCATCGCGACGAGGGAGTGTCGCGTCGAGCGACGATCCATCGTTGTCGGATTTCCTTTTGGAAATGGAGACGCCAGCGGTTCCAAGAGTATTGGTGTCTCCGGAAGTTTTCTTCCAAGGGTATGATGATACCCCTTTTCATAAAAGTAAACTAACGAAAAGCCAGTCGTGGGACTTAAAGGTGGCGGAACAAAACTACCGCCCAGGTTTATTTGTAGGGTGCTCCTCAGGGGATGAAAGTCTATCAGGGGGAGAGGGCCCAAGTAAACCAGCTCACAGACCGGAAAGGAGGAAGGGGATCGCGGCTAATGAACCATGGCCAAGGCCGTCCAACTCTGGTTCGCGGATCCCCAATAAAAAGAAGATCGAGGTAACGGCTTCCGCTAAACCCACTAGTTCAGTGTGGGGGCCCAAACAGCAGAAGACTCCTGAACATTATAGGAGAGTGTTCGAGGAAAAATACAAGGAGTTCACTGAAGGAAACACAGTGAAGCTGCCTCCGGGAACGCTGGAAAAATTGAGGAAGAGGATCATCTCCTTCGTAACTTTGGACGCAAAGGCGAATGGGTTGGTAGGAGTCCTGAAGGAGAGAGTCATGGAAGCACTGGTGGGCTTGAAGATCCCAGCTTCCTATATCCTCAGGAAAAGCTTTGCAATGTGGGATGTGCTGCTCCCAACCCAGGAGGTAGCAGAAAAGCTAGCAATGGGCGGAGACGTAGTCTGGAAGGGCATGAAATTAAGACCCGAATATATGGAAAGGAGAAGCGCGTCAGTTTCGGTTCTCGGCGTCCCATGCTGCATCGACTCCGACCATCTGGGAGCGATAATGTCGCAGTATGGCGACGTCGAGGAGGTGGTGCCGACTCGCGGAATGCTTGGTATTCTGACAGGAGAATACAGGCTGAAGATGAGGGTCAACCGGCAGGGGTTTCAGGCGATTCCAGCGCAGTTAAAATGCGAATCCTGGTCTATGTCGATCATCGTGGAGGGAAGAAGGCCACATTGCTGGCGCTGTCAGACGCCAGGGCATGTGGCAAAGGACTGCCCCCAAAGAATAACAGCAAAGCCCCCGGCGGCTGTTCCCCCCCCAAAAGCGCCAGCCGTGTCAGCATCATCGTCAGCAGCAGTAGACAAGGTGTCCACAGAGAAGGGGAGGAAGCCCACCCCGACCCCTATACCAACCAAGGGGAGACCGATGCCTGCAGCTTTGAAGAGGAAGCTGACAGCCCTCTCATCAGAATCGGAGGAAGAGGGAAAGGAGGTGGAAGCAGCAATGGAGCCCCCCAAAAGAAAGGACCCAAAAGCTAAAAAAGTCCGGGAGTCAGCAAGAGAGGAGGAAAACATTAAATCTTTAGCCCCCTCCGAGTCAATGGAACAGGAAAATGTTCCTCTCAAGTTTTACACTCCCTTAAACAGCCCTCGGGATAGGTCCCCAGTGTCGGCGAGACAGAGGGAAGAGGAGGCTCCCATCCCAGTAGCGCCGCCGGCCTCTGAACCAGAAGGAGCTGCTGAGGGAGTCATGCCAGAAGTCGTTCCAGGAAGAAAGCAAGAGGTCATTCCAGAAGTCGTCCCGGTACCACCTCCTCCTGCGCCAGTGAGACGGGAGAAGACTAGGAGGTTCCCCTTTCTGCCGGGGGTAAGGATCTGTGAGGCGGATTCATTACAGGTCCAATCAGACCTCAATGGAAGGCAGAGGCGATACATTAAGCAGCTGGAGAGCTTCACCCACGTAGGAGGAAAACAGGTGCAAGACCCCCGAAATTTTAAAAATGCACCCAAAATTATAACGTTTGTGAGGCAGGAAACCGGGAACGGGAGGGAGAAAGCATTATGGAGAATGCTTAGGGCGGCCAAGGACGCAATCCCGGAGCAACCCCTTATAGAAGAGGAGCACCCTTCATTTAAGGAAATTAAGTCCAAATGTAGTGGGAGGGTCCCCATTTATGTTCACCCCTCATTTTTTCGGGCTTTAAAATTAACTTTCCCCGTGGACGTGGGAGGTTTGGCACGAGACGGACGGATTTCGTCCGAACTGCTGACCGGCAGTCTCGGTCAGACCTTCGGCGTCCTCACTCCCGAGGACTTTAGCCCCGTGTGTGACACTAATTGATGGGGACCACAAATTTAAACTTGGCTTGTTGGAATGTGAGGGGCATGAGATCCCGAAGCAGGGCTGCTCGCGTGCTGAGGGATCTCGTGGCCCGTGAGGTAGATGTAGCTGCGATTGAAGAGACCCACTTCGATTCGTATGGGGATTGTGATGTGCTGACTGACGACTATGACGTCTACTCAGCATATGGCGATGCTCATAGTTGTGGTATCTCTTTGTTAGTGAGACGCACCCTGCCTGCGGCGGTGAGCGTTGTTCATGCGGATGCGGTGGGACGACTGGTCGTGGTCGATGTTGCCGTTGAAAACAGCAAGTTTCGGATCGTTGCGGTTTATGCGCCCAACATTGCTGGCGAGAGGGTTTCCTTTTTTCGACGGTTGGAGGCGTTCCTCAAGGGTCCGGAGCGAGTAGTTTTAATGGGGGACTGGAATGCCATCCTAGACCCCAAGATAGATAAGGTCGGTGGGAATAGAGGGTCGGCGAGGTGGGAAAGCAGTCTGTCTGACCTGATGGCCTCATGCGATCTTGTCGACAGATTTCGCGTTGATCACCCAGGGCGGGAGATGTGGACGTGGCATACTAGCGCGGCCTTCTGTCCGAGTACTTACTTGGACAGAATGTTAGTTAGAAGAGGCGACGTAGATTTCATATCTTGTCCCACGTTCACTTGGTTAGGACATTCGGACCATAAATTGGTTACGGCCCGGTTGAACTTAAGTGATAGGCCTAGGTTGGCTGGGTACTGGAAGTTTAATACCTCCTTACTGGAGATACGAGACTTCCGGGAACAGCTAACGTTACTACTCCAGCGGGGATTAGTGGGGGTGGTTATCGGGAGTAGGTACTGGGTTAAAACTAAGGCTCAGGTTAGAAACTTTTGTGTCCGCTACAGCCAGCGCCTCGCTCAAAATAGGGCTAGGACGCAAAAGCAAGTAGAGGATAAGATGACCCGGGCGGTGGCTGGGGGGGATCCCCTAGAGATAGCATTAATTACGGGGGACCTCAATCGCTTGGCTAGCGAGCGATATGAAGGTCAAGTAGTTAGAGCTAGATTAAAGAAAGTCTCTAACGAAGCCGTGAACGTTGACGCTGTTGAGCGTAAGGCTGCTTTACGTCGTGGTTCGGATGGGTACATTCGGAAGGTGAAAAACCTGGAAGGACATACCCTGGTATCGTCTCGTGAGATCTGTGAGGGGTTCCGTGAGCATTTGGAGGAACGCTTCACCCAACTGCCCAGACTCCGCGGCCAGGAGTTTGACAGCTATTTGGCTG
Source organism: Sepiola atlantica (assembly GCA_963556195.1). NCBI lineage: Eukaryota > Metazoa > Mollusca > Cephalopoda > Sepiida > Sepiolidae > Sepiola > Sepiola atlantica. The sequence goes on from OY744550.1 coordinate 22,080,635, forward strand.
ACTCGCCCCGCCTCGAGGCGGCTCGAGCAGCTGGCTGTGATGGCAGGATTACGGAGGGCGAGATCGTTACTGCGTTGAAGCAGGTCGGCTTGAACAAATCTCCGGGACTCGATGGTCTGCCGTACGAAATGTATTTGAGGCTGTCGCCCATGTTTGTCCCAATTCTGAAGGATGTGTTTAACCACTGGTTTGTTCAGGAGTCAATCCCTGGACAGGTAACCAAAGGAGTGGTCACATTACTGAAGAAGAGGGACCAACCTGGTGGGGGAAATTTAGACGACTACAGGCCCATAACTCTGCTAAACACAGAGTTAAAGATTTTGGCCCGCGTTCTTGCGAACCGCCTGCAGGTTGTTATCGGTGATTTGATCAAGCCTGAGCAGAACTTTGCTGTGAAGGGGAGGTCGATTCAGAACAACTTGCATTTGATTCGCATGATCATAGAGGGGACAGAAGACGACGCTGAAGCCGCGCTGATCAATTTAGATCAGTCCAAGGCTTTCGATAGGGTCGACCATGGTTTCCTGAAAGCTGTTTTAGCGGCTGCCGGTTTTGGTCCGGACTTCCGCAGGTGGATCTCTATTCTGTATGACTCGCCGACGGCAGTGGTGCAAGTCAATGGAAAGAGGTCGGAATCGTTCGTTGTTTCTCGGTCGGTACGTCAGGGTTGTCCGCTGTCGCCCCTGCTCTACATCCTGGCGTTGGAACCCTTCCTTCGCAAATTAAGGGATGAGGCGACAACACCAGTCCTGCGCGGGATCGCTATCCCTCCTCGCAAAGCGCGAGTCAGGGTTTCCGCGTTTGCCGATGATGTCACCGTTTTTGTGTCGAGCCGTACTGACATTCGAACGGTGATTAAGGCGCTCGCTCGGTACGAAGAAGTGACAGGGGCCATAGTCAACCGCAGCAAGTCGAACGGCCTGCGGTTGGGTGCCTGGAGCGGAGAGACCGCTCTTCCAGGTGACTTCAGCTGGTCGGATGGCCCGGTTCGAATCCTCGGCGTGTGGTTCGGGCCGGGCCTCCAGCTGGAAAAGAACTGGTCGGAAGTACAGACAAAGGTCGAATCGTCGGTCCGGGCTTGGATTCGAAGGAAGCTTTCCTTAAAGGGCAGAGCGGAGGCGTGCGCCACTTACGTCTTTCCTCTCATCCTTTACCGGCTGTCTGTACTACCACTGCCTGCGGCCCGCCTTATCGCTTTCACGCGCTTACTCTTCTCGCTTCTTTGGAAGGGCCGGAAAGCGTACGTCCGCAGACAGGTCTGTACTCAAGTTCCGAGTGTGGGAGGCTTGGGGATGCCTGACTTGGCAAGTCATCGACATGCCGAGAGACTGGCTTTCCTGAGTCGGACTTTGATGGAAGACACTCCGTGGGTCCCTGCGGTCGGGAGCGCCTTTCCCAACCTCATACCCGACCTCTCGGTCGAAGGACGACGTAGGCCGAGAGGGGAGCCCTTGTTCTTCGCCGAATGCCGGGCCGCGCTTAGAGCGTTGCCGGGGTCCAGTAACCTTGCCCGGTCTAGGAAGAGACTATATCGGGATCTAGTGGAGGGTACCGCTTCGGACCCACTTGAGGAGCGGCTTGGATTGTCGAGGGAGGAGGCCCGCTCCCAGTGGAATTGGGCGCCAGGCCAGAGTTATCTCAACAATTCTGAGTATTCTCTGACCTGGCGACTGGTTCGGAACGCACTGCCCCTCTATGGCAGATTATGCAGAGATGGTTTAAGGGACGTCCCCTTATGCCCGCGCTGTGAAGACGACGAAGAAGAAACGGCCGAGCACGCCTTCTTCACCTGCAGCAAACTTCGACATCTCTGGGGATACGTCAGGGAGGTGACGGCCCGCATCGACGCCGAGCAGCCGATGGTCCTGGATGTAGCATCTGTCATCAACAACGCAGCACCGCCGTGGTCTGGGGAGAAACGAATGGTGTTTCTAGCCATCCTAGCCGTAGCAAGACTAGTGACGTGGGTTACACGTCTTAATGAGGTTCATGGGGTTGGATCTGTTTCGGATCGGGATCTGGTAGTTTACTTTAAACACCAACTTAAAGTGAAGATCAGATGCGATTGGAAACGATTACATCGCATGGATTTCGATAGGAGATGGGTGCATGACACTAGTTTGTGCATCCGACGAGGCGCCAGGTTTGAGTTCGTGTTCCCTCCATAATTATGGCACACGCGGTACTGGGTTCTACGGAACCCACCCCTGTAGAGTTTTTTGATTTATTTCAAAAAACTGGTAACCTCTTAAACTAGTAGGAATGAAAGTTATCCTGTCCCTATTTTATTTTTGCCGGCACTAGAGAGCTTCCAAAGATTCCCACTTCCACTGTTTTATTTTGTCCCCGGTCTTTTGAAACCCTTGGCATTACTATCTTGGAAGACGCCATCCACCCAATGATCCCATTCCCGATGAATTTATTTTTTGAACACTCCTCTCTTAAGTTCCCACTCCCACTTAGTGACCGACCCGCTTGTTTTCGGTCTCGTGCCGGAAAACAGTGGGCGGTCTAACACTTAGTCATGAGGGAAAGCCGGGCCATACTAACTTTTCTACCATTTTATTTCGTTCTTTATTTTTCTTTCTTTTTGGGTGTTTTTAATATTTTTTCCCACTCCCACGATAATTCTTTTTTACATCGATGTTTTTTGGGGATATTTTAAGTAGGGATCCACCCACAGAGTGAATGCGGTATTTTGGTGCAAGAATCTAGTTTAGAGTCAGCAAATGTTCTTTTTATGTTGTTTGTAAAATTTTGTGAAATAAAAAACATTGAACAGCTTGTCTCACTTATCCCCGACCCCCCCTCCCCCTACATAACGGGCACTATGCCTAAGGTCTGGTGAGTTCCCAAGGTTTGTAAAATCTTCATCTGTAGATAAAGATGAGGGTTGTCCGAAGGAACTCACCTGCCTAAATAAATTGGTCTTTTGGCTAAGATCAAAGTGTAGTATCTGTTCCCCATAGACTGGTATTGTCTTGTCCTCCGGGGCTTGATTTACGCCGGTCTATGGGATTGTCCTGTGCAGTTCTAGGAGGTCCACCCTCCCAGGCTTCGCCTCCCCTCTTTGGGGAGGAGTAAGTTTATTGCTTACTGTCTGAGGCGCCCCTACCGGGGAATGCCGACGGGGCTGCCCAGGCAATTTTTAAATGGCCAGAGTGCTCACCTCTCGAGCGCTGGCTTTTAACCCCACTTTCTCGACCCAATCTGTGGTCACATCTTACTTGTGGGAGTAAGATAAAACTGGCCTGGGGAGGAGTAAATACCTTTTAATTTCGGATGCTTTCCTGGCCTTTTGGCTAAGATCAAAGTGTAGTATCTGTTCTCGGCATTTTTGCCTTGAGATCAAGTGTATTATCTAGTCCTATACAGTAGGTGTCGGTTTTACACTGTCGAATCAAAAATCAGATTATCATTTTTTTTTTTTAACCCTTTTCCTTTTTGGGGATTTCTTCTCCCCTAAAGTACAGGCTGAGGTCGTGATCTCACCGACGATTACTCATACTCCCCCCCTCCTCCCCTGAATTTCACCTTAGGCGTTGGAACTCCACCTCCTCAAATTTCGCCTGAGGCCCCACTGGCGAATACCGATTTCCCCCCCCCCGATTTGGCCTGAGGTGCTCATACCGGCGAATGCCGACACTCCCCCTCCCCAGATTTGGCCTGAGGCGCTCCCCCTCCCCAGATTTGGCCTGAGGCGCTCATACCGGCGAATGCCGACATTCCCCCTCCCCAGATTTAGCCTGGCGCCCCACCGGCGAATACCGATACTCTCCTCTCCCCCAAATTTGGCCTGAGGCGCTCACACCGGCGAATGCCGACACCCCCCTCCCCAGATTTGGCCTGAGGCGCTCCCCCTCCCCAAATTTGGCCTGGGGCGTTCATACCGGCGAATACCGACATTCCCCCTCCCCAGAATTGGCCTGAGGCGCCCCACCGCCGAATGCCGACACTCCCTCTCCCCAGATTTGGCCTGTGGCGCTCACATCGGTGAATGCCGACATTCCCCCTCCCCCCCTATTTGGCCTGAAAGGAGAAGGTAATGCCTGGAAGTATTATATCAGGATAACAGAACGGCTATAGTGAGGAAGGGAGTGGGGAAGGAATATTAGCGTCTATTAATAATTAAGAAAGAAAGTGTGGGAGTGAGAGGGAAAGAAGAAAGAAAGAAAAAAATGGTTGTAGTGTGAGTGAATTTCTACCCGCCACTCCCTTACTCTGACGTCATATCTAGTTTATCGTGACTTTGCATTATTTTTCTTCTCAAATTAGTATAAATAACGTTGAAAAGTGGAGTTAAAAGCCACCCCCCATTGGAAAAAAGTGCTCAGTCGACCCCGGAAGAGTCAATTTTTTTTTTCCGGTTCCGAGATATTACACGCGTCTGGGCTGGCCGGTGGGAATGATGTCACCCGTGTGACCGTGTGTTGGGTACTTTCGGAGGAGAAGCTTTACATACATACATACATACATACATACATACATACATACATACATCCATACAGACAGGTGACGTTTATATAATAGACTAGCGGGGCTACCCGGCGTTGCTCGGGGTCATAAAAACATAATTGAAGAAAAATCGCGTGTGTAACATCTTTATATTAAAACTTCTATTTCTCTCCCTCTCTCTCTATAGCTGTCTCTTTATCTTTCTACTTTTATCTACCCTGGTCGCTACTTTTAAATTTTGCCTTTCGCGAAAGCTGTTTCTTCCCCACCATTTCATCCCACGTTTCACAGGGCAATAGTATGACTTATTTCTATAAAAAGTACCACCACTGTCTGCGCCTTCTATATAGGTACTTATAACCGCCCCGGTGTTCATACTATATATTTTGAATCCCCTCATGATATCCTTCATCATTTTAACTCCCCTCGTTGTATTCATCATTTTCGATCTCCTCATACTATTAATCATTTTCAATCCCCTCATAATATTCTTCATCATTTTCAATCTCCTCATACTATTAATCATTTTCAATCCCCTCATAATATTCTTCATCATTTTCAATCCTCTCATAATATTCCTCATCATTTTCAATCCGCTAATGATATTCTTAATAAGTTTCAATCCTCTCATGGTATATTTCATCATTTTCGATCCCCTCATGATATTCTTCTCATTTTCAATCCCCTCATAATATTATTCATCATTTTCAATCCTCTCATGGTATTCTTCATCATTTCCAATCCTGTCAGTCTATTCTTCATAATTTTCAATCCTCTCATGACATTCTTCATAATTTTCAATCCTCTCATGATAGTCTTCATCATTTTCAATCCCCTCATGATAGTCATCATCATTTTCAATCCCCTCATGATAGTCATCATCATTTTCAGTCCTCTCATGATAGTCATCATCATTTTCAATCCTCTCATGATAGTCATCATCATTTTCAATCCTCTCATGATAGTCTTCATCATTTTCAAACCTCTCATGATAGTCATCATCATTTTCAATCCTCTCATGATAGTCATCATCATTTTCAATCCCCTCATGATATTATTAATCATTTTAAATCCCCTCATGGTATTCTTCATCATTTCCAATCCTGTCAGTCTATTCTTCCTCATTTTCAATCCTCTCATGAAATTCTTCATCATTTTCAATCCCCTCATGATAGTCTTCATCATTTTCAATCCCTCATGATAGTCTTTATCATTTTCAATTCCCTCATGATAGTCTTCATCATTTTCAATCCCCTCATTATAGTCTTCATCATTTTCAATCCCCTCATTATAGTCTTCATCATTTTCAATCCTCTCATGATAGTCTTCATCATTTTCAATCCTCTCATGATAGTCATCATCATTTTCAATCCTCTCATGATAGTCATCATCATTTTCAATCCTCTCATGATAGTCTTCATCATTTTCAATCCCCTCATGATAGTGTACATCATTTTCAATCCCCTCATTATAGTCTTCATCATTTTCAATCCCCTCATTATAGTCTTCATCATTTTCAATCACCTAATGATAGTCTTCATCATTTTCAATCCTCTCATGATAGTCATCATCATTTTCAATCCTCTCATGATAGTCATCATCATTTTCAATCCTCTCATGATAGTCATCATCATTTTCAATCCTCTCATGATAGTCATCATCATTTTCAATCCCCTCATGATAGTGTACATCATTTTCAATCCCCTCATTATAGTCTTCATCATTTTCAATCCCCTCATTATAGTCTTCATCATTTTCAATCCTCTCATGATAGTCTTCATCATTTTCAATCCTCTCATGATAGTCATCATCATTTTCAATCCTCTCATGATAGTCATCATTATTTTCAATCCTCTCATGATAGTCTTCATCATTTTCAATCCCCTCATGATAGTGTACATCATTTTCAATCCCCTCATTATAGTCTTCATCATTTTCAATCCCCTCATTATAGTCTTCATCATTTTCAATCACCTAATGATAGTCTTCATCATTTTCAATCCTCTCATGATAGTCATCATCATTTTCAATCCTCTCATGATAGTCATCATCATTTTCAATCCTCTCATGATAGTCATCATCATTTTCAATCCTCTCATGATAGTCATCATCATTTTCAATCCCCTCATGATAGTGTACATCATTTTCAATCCCCTCATTATAGTCTTCATCATTTTCAATCCCCTCATTATAGTCTTCATCATTTTCAATCCTCTCATGATAGTCTTCATCATTTTCAATCCTCTCATGATAGTCATCATCATTTTCAATCCTCTCATGATAGTCATCATCATTTTCAATCCTCTCATGATAGTCATCATCATTTTCAATCCTCTCATGATAGTCTTCATCATTTTCAATCCCCTCATGATAGTGTACATCATTTTCAATCCCCTCATTATAGTCTTCATCATTTTCAATCCCCTCATTATAGTCTTCATCATTTTCAATCACCTAATGATAGTCTTCATCATTTTCAATCCTCTCATGATAGTCATCATCATTTTCAATCCTCTCATGATAGTCATCATCATTTTCAATCCTCTCATGATAGTCATCATCATTTTCAATCCTCTCATGATAGTCATCATCATTTTCAATCCTCTCATGATAGTCTTCATCATTTTCAATCCTCTCATGATAGTCTTCATCATTTTCAATCCTCTCATGATAGTCTTTATCATAGCTCTATCTAGGATATTGAGCACTTTTCTCTCAAACAACGCCGAGTACTTTGAAAATCAAGGAGGCCTCATGAGCACTACTGAAATCACTTAGGTATCCTCTCTCCTTCTGATCTGCGAAATAGTCCAAAGGGTCACAAAGATAGCGTTAAAATATTTTCCAAACCTATCACTACAGTAGCTCTATCTAGGACATTGAGCACTTTTCTCCCGGCCAACGCCGAGTACTTTGATAATCAAGGAAGCCTCCTGAGAACTACTGAAATCATTTAGGTATCCTCCCTTCTTTTTCATCTGCAAAATAGTCCAAAGGGGAACAAAGATAGCGTTAAAATATTTTCCAAACCTATCACTACAGTAGCTCTATCTAGGATATTGTACACTTTTCTCCTGGACAACGCCGAGTACTTTGAAAATCAAGGAGGCCTCCTGAGCACTACGTAAATCACTCTTATCGATTCCATATCCTTTTCAGCGTAGATGCTGTTAAAATATTATCCAACCCTATCACTATAGTAGCTCTATCTAGGACATTGAGCACTTTTATCCCGGACAATGTAGAATACTTTGACAATTAAGAAAGCCTCCTGAGCACTACTAAAATCACTTAGGTATCCTCCCTCCTTTTCATCTGCAAATAGTCCAAAGGGGAACGAAGATGGCGTTAAAATATTTTCCAAACCTATCACTACAGTAGCTCTATCTAGGATATTGAGCACTTTTCTCATGGACAACGCCGAGAAGCCTCGTGATTCTATACAGCAGAAGCACCTGCCCTAAGTGCCATACGGCAGAAGCACCCCCCTGGGTGCCATACCACCTCATGGTTCCCTATTGCAGAACCACCCTCCGGTTGATATACTACAGAAGTAGCCCCCTGGTTGCTATATTGCAGAAGCACCCCCCTGGTTTCTATACCACAGAAGCACCCCTCGGGTGCCATACCGCAGAAGCACCCCCCGGGTGCCATAGAGCAGAAACCCGAGGTTCCTATATCGCAGAAGCACCCCCCTGGTTTCTATACCACAATAGCACCCCTGATGCCATACCGCAGAAGCCTCAAGCTTCTATCCCGCAGAAGCACTCCCCTGGTGCCACACTGCAGAATATTCAGGTTCCTATACCGCAGAAGAACACCCCGAGTGCAATACCGCAGAAGTCACTCTTACTGACACCCTCTCCTTTTCATCTGCAAAATAGATTCTGTTAAAATATTATCAAAACCTATCACTACAGTAGCTCTATCTAGGACATTGAGCAATTTTCTCCCGGACAACGCCGAGTAATTTGAAAATCAAGGAGGCCTCCTGAGCACTACTGAAATCACTCTTATGGATTCCCCCATCCTTTTCAGCGTAGATGCTGTTAAAATATTATCCAAACCTATCACTACAGTAGCTCTCTCTAGGACATTGAGCAATTTTCTCCAGGACAACGCCGAGTACTTTTAAAATCAAAGAGGCCTCCTGAGCACTACTGAATTCCTTTAGGTATCCTGTCTCCTTCTGATCTGCCAAATAGTCCAAAGTGGAACGAAGATGGCGTTAAAATATTTTCCAAACCTATCACTACAGTAGCTCTATCTAGGACATTGAGCACTTTTCTCCCGGACAACGCCGAGTACTTTGATAATCAAGGAAGCCTCCTAAACACTACTGAAATCACTTAGGTATCCACCCTTCTTTTCATCTGCCAAATAGTCCAAAGGGGAATGAAGATGGCATTTAAAAAATTTTCAAAACCTATCACTACAGTAGCTCTATTATGGATATTGAGTACTTTTCTTCCGAGCAACGCCGAGTACTTTGAAAATCAAGGAAGCCTCCTGAGCACTACTGAAATCACTCTTATCGATGATCCCATCCTTTTCAGCGTAGATGCTTTTAAAATATTATCCAAACCTGTCACTACAGTAGCTCTATCTAGGACATTGAGCACTTTTCTCCCGGACAACGCCGAGTTCTTTGAAAATCAAAGAGGCCTCCTGAGCACTACTGAAATTACATCGATTTCCCCATACTTTTCAGCGTAGATGCTGTTAAAATATCATCAAAACCTATCACTACAGTAACTCTATCTAGGACATTGAGCACTTTTCTCCCGGACAACGCCAAGTAATTTGAAAATAAAGAAGGCCTCCTGAGCACTACTTAAATCACTTAGGTATCCTCCCTCCTTTTAATTTGCAAAATAGTTCAAAGGGGAACAAAGATGGCGTTAAAATGTTTTCTAAACCTATCACTACAGTAGCTCTATCTTGTGTATTGAGCACTTTTCTCCGGGACAACGCCGAGTACTTTAAAATCAAGGAGGCCTTCTGAGCACTACTGAAATAACTCTTTTCGATTATCCCAACGATTTTCAGCGTAGATTCTGTTAAAATATTATCAAAACCTGTCACTACAGTAGCTCTATGTAAGACATTGAGCAATTTTCTCCCGGACAACGTCGAGTACTTTGAAAATCAAAGAGGCCTCCTGAGCACTACTGAAATCACTTAGGTATCCTTTCTCTTTCTGATCTGCAAAATAGTCCAAAGGCGAAACAGAGATGGCGTTAAAATATTTTCCAAACCTTTCATTACAGTAGCTCTATCTAGGACATTGAGCACTTTTCTCCCGGACAACGCCGAGTACTTTAAAAATCAAGGAGGCCTCCTGATAACTACAGAAATCACTCCTATCGATACCCCCATCCTTTTCAGCATAGATGCTGTTAAAATATTATCCAAACCTATCACTACAGTAGCTCTATTAAGGACATTGAGCATTTTCTCCCGGACAACGCAGAGTACTTTAAAAATGAAGAGGGCCCTGTGAGCACTACTGAAATCATTTAAGTACTCTCCCTCCTTTTTATCTGCAAAATAGTCCAAAGGGGAACGAAGATGGCGTTAAAATATTTTCCAAACTTATCACTACAGTAGCTCTATCTAGGATATTGAGCACTTTTCTCCCGGACAACGCCGAGTACTTTGAAAATCAAGGAGGCCTCCTGAGCACTACTGAAATTACTTAGGTATCGTCCCTCCTTTTTTTCTGCAAAATAGTCCAAAGGGTAACGAAGATGGCGTTAAAATATTTTCCAAACCTATCACTAAAGTAGCTCTATCTAGGATATTGAGCACTTTTCTCCCGGACAACGCCGAGTACTTTGAAAATCAAGGAGGCCTCATGAGCACTACTGAAATTACTTAGATATCCTCTCGCCTTTTTATCTGCAAAATAGTCCAAAGGGTAACGAAGATGGCGTTAAAATATTTTCCAAACCTATCACTACAGTAGCTCTATCTAGGATATTGAGCACTTTTCTCCCGGACAATGCCGAGTACTTTGAAAATCAAGGAGGCCTCCTGAGCACTACTGAAATTACTTAGGTATCCTCCCTCCTTTTCATCTGCAAAATAGTCCAAAGGTTAACGAAGGTGGCGTTAAAATATTTTCCAAACCTATCACTACAGTAGCTCTATCTAGGATATTGAGCACTTTTCTCCCGGACAACGCCGAATACTTTGAAAATCAAGGATGCCTCCTGAGCACTACGTAAATTACTTAGGGATCCTCCCTCCTTTTTATCTGCAAAATAGTCCAAAGGGGATCGAAGATGGCGTTAAAATATTTTCCAAACCTATCACTACAGTAGCTCTATCTAGGATATTAAAGCACTTTTCTCCCGGACAACGCCGAATACTTTGAAAATCAAGGAGGCCTCCTGAGCACTACGTAAATTACTTAGGTATCCTCCCTCCTTTTCATCTGCAAAATAGTCCAAAGGGGATCGAAGATGGCGTTAAAATATTTTCCAAACCTATCACTACAGTAGCTCTATCTAGGATATTGAGCACTTTTCTCCCGGACAACGCCGAGTACTTTGAAAATCAAGGAGGCCACCTGAGCACTACGTAAATTACTTAGGTATCCTCCCTCCTTTTCATCTGCAAAATAGTCCAAAGGTTAACGAAGATGGCGTTAAAATATTTTCCAAACCTATCACTACAGTAGCTCTATCTAGGATATTGAGCACTTTTCTCCCGGACAACGCCGAATACTTTGAAAATCAAGGAGGCCTCCTGAGCACTACATAAATTACTTAGGTATCCTCCCTCCTTTTCATCTGCAAAATAGTCCAAAGGGGATCGAAGATGGCGTTAAAATATTTTCAAAACCTATCACCACAGTAGCTCTATCTAGGATATTGAGCACTTTTCTCCCGGACAACGCCGAATACTTTGAAAATCAAGGAGGCCTCCTGAGCACTACGTAAATTACTTAGGTATCCTCCCTCCTTTTCATCTGCAAAATAGTCCAAAGGTTAACAGAGATGGCGTTAAAATATTTTCAAAACCTATCACTACAGTAGCTCTATCATAGATATTGAGCACTTTTCTCCCGGACAACGCCGAATACTTTGAAAATCAAGGAGGCCTCCTGAGCACTACGTAAATAACTTAGGTATCCTCCCTCCTTTTCATCTGCAAAATAGTCCAAAGGTTAACGAAGATGGCGTTAAAATATTTTCAAAACCTATCACTACAGTAGCTCTATCTAGGATATTGAGCACTTTTCTCCCGGACAACGCCGAATACTTTGAAAATCAAGGAGGCCTCCTGAGCACTACGTAAATTACTTAGGTATCCTCCCTCCTTTTCATCTGCAAAATAGTCCAAAGGGGATCGAAGATGGCGTTAAAATATGTTCAAAACCTATCACTACAGTAGCTCTATCTAGGATATTGAGCACTTTTCTCCCGGACAACGCCGAGTACTTTTAAAATCAAGGAGGCCTCCTGAGCACTACTTAAATTACTTAGGTATCCTCCCTCTTTTTCATCTGCAAAATAGTCCAAAGGGGATAGAAGATTGCGTTAAAATATTTTCCAAACCTATCACTACAGTAGCTCTATCTAGGATATTGAGCACTTTTCTCCCGGACAACGCCGAGTACTTTGAAAATCAAGGAGGCCTCCTGAGCACTACTGAAATTACTTAGGTATCCTCCCTCCTTTTCATCTGCAAAATAGTCCAAAGGGGATAGAAGATTGCGTTAAAATATTTTCCAAACCTATCACTACAGTAGCTCTATCTAGGATATTGAGCACTTTTCTCCCGGACAACGCCGAATACTTTGAAAATCAAGGAGACCTCCTGAGCACTACGTAAATTACTTAGGTATCCTCCCTCCTTTTCATCTGCAAAATAGTCCAAAGGTGATCGAAGATGGCGTTAAAATATTTTCCAAACCTATCACTACAGTAGCTCTATCTAGGATATTGAGCACTTTTCTCCCGGACAACGCCGAATACTTTGAAAATCAAGGAGGCCTCCTGAGCACTACTGAAATTACTTAGGTATCCTCCCTCCTTTTCATCTGCAAAATAGTCCAAAGGTTAACGAAGATGGCGTTAAAATATTTTCCAAACCTATCACTACAGTAGCTCTATCTAGGATATTGAGCACTTTTCTCCCGGACAACGCCGAATACTTTGAAAACTAAGGAGGCCTCCTGAGCACTACGTAAATTACTTAGGTATCCTCCCTCCTTTTAATCTGCAAAATAGTCCAAAGGGGATCGAAGATGGCGTTAAAATATTTTCCAAACCTATCACTACAGTAGCTCTATCTAGGATATTGAGCACTTTTCTCCCGGACAACGCCGAATACTTTGAAAATCAAGAAGGCCTCCTGAGCACTACGTAAATTACTTAGGTATCCTCCCTCCTTTTCATCTGCAAAATAGTCCAAAGGGGATCGAAGATGGCGTTAAAATATTTTCCAAACGTATCACTACAGTAGCTCTATCTAGGATATTGAGCACTTTTCTCCCGGACAACGCCGAGTACTTTGAAAATCAAGGAGGCCTCCTGAGCACTACTGAAATTACTTAGGTATCCTCCCTCTTTTTCATCTGCAAAATAGTCCAAAGGGGATAGAAGATTGCGTTAAAATATTTTCAAAACCTATCACTACAGTAGCTCTATCTAGGATATTGAGCACTTTTCTCCCGGACAACGCCGAATACTTTGAAAATCAAGGAGGCCTCCTGAGCACTACGTAAATTACTTAGGTATTCTCCCTCCTTTTCATCTGCAAAATAGTCCAAAGGGGATCGAAGATGGCGTTAAAATATTTTCAAAACCTATCACTACAGTAGCTCTATCTAGGATATTGAGCACTTTTCTCCCGGACAACGCCGAATACTTTGAAAATCAAGGAGGCCTCCTGAGCACTACTGAAATTACTTAGGTATCCTCCCTCCTTTTCATCTGCAAAATAGTCCAAAGGGGATCGAAGATGGCGTTAAAATATTTTCAAAACCTATCACTACAGTAGCTCTATCTAGGATATTGAGCACTTTTCTCCCGGACAACGCCGAATACTTTGAAAATCAAGGAGGCCTCCTGAGCACTACGTTAATTACTTAGGTATCCTCCCTCCTTTTCATCTGCAAAATAGTCCAAAGGGGATCGAAGATGGCGTTAAAATATTTTCCAAACCTATCACTACAGTAGCTCTATCTAAGATATTGAGCACTTTTCTCCCGGACAACGCCGAATACTTTGAAAATCAAGGAGGCCTCCTGAGCACTACGTAAATTACTTAGGTATCCTCCCTCCTTTTCATCTGCAAAATAGTCCAAAGGGGATCGAAGATGGCGTTAAAATATTTTCAAAACCTATCACTACAGTAGCTCTATCAAGGATATTGAGCACTTTTCTCCCGGACAACGCCGAGTACTTTTAAAATCAAGGAGGCCTCCTGAGCACTACTTAAATTACTTAGGTATCCTCCCTCCTTTTCATCTGCAAAATAGTCCAAAGGTTAACAGAAAATGGCGTTAAAATATTTTCCAAACCTATCACTACAGTAGCTCTATCTAGGATATTGAGCACTTTTCTCCCGGACAACGCCGAATACTTTGAAAACTAAGGAGGCCTCCTGAGCACTACGTAAATTACTTAGGTATCCTCCCTCCTTTTCATCTGCAAAATAGTCCAAAGGGGATCGAAGATGGCGTTAAAATATTTTCCAAACCTATCACTACAGTAGCTCTATCTAGGATATTGAGCACTTTTCTCCCGGACAACGCCGAATACTTTGAAAATCAAGGAGGCCTCCTGAGCACTACGTAAATTACTTAGGTATCCTCCCTCCTTTTCATCTGCAAAATAGTCCAAAGGGGATCGAAGATGGCGTTAAAATATTTTCCAAACCTATCACTACAGTAGCTCTATCTAGGATATTGAGCACTTTTCTCCCGGACAACGCCGAGTACTTTGAAAATCAAGGAGGCCTCCTGAGCACTACTGAAATTACTTAGGTATCCTTCCTCCTTTTCATCTGCAAAATAGTCCAAAGGGGATAGAAGATTGCGTTAAAATATTTTCCAAACCTATCACTACAGTAGCTCTATCTAGGATATTGAGCACTTTTCTCCCGGACAACGCCGAATACTTTGAAAATCAAGGAGGCCTCCTGAGCACTACGTAAATTACTTAGGTATCTTCCCTCCTTTTCATCTGCAAAATAGTCCAAAGGGGATCGAAGATGGCGTTAAAATATTTTCAAAACCGATCACTACAGTAGCTCTATCTAGGATATTGAGCACTTTTTTCCCGGACAACGCCGAATACTTTGAAAATCAAGGAGGCCTCCTGAGCACTACGTAAATTACTTAGGTATCCTCCCTCCTTTTCATCTGCAAAATAGTCCAAAGGGGATAGAAGATTGCGTTAAAAAATTTTCAAAACCTATCACTACAGTAGCTCTATCTAGCATATTGAGCACTTTTCTCCCGGACAACGCCGAGTACTTTGAAAATCAAGGAGGCCTCCTGAGCACTACTGAAATGACTTAGGTATCCTCCCTCTTTTTCATCTGCAAAATAGTCCAAAAGGGATAGAAGATTGCGTTAAAATATTTTCAAAACCTATCACTACAGTAGCTCTATCTAGGATATTGAGCACTTTTCTCCCGGACAACGCCGAGTACTTTGAAAATCAAGGAGGCCTCCTGAGCACTACTGAAATTACTTAGGTATCCTCCCTCCTTTTCATCTGCAAAATAGTCCAAAGGGGATCGAAGATGGCGTTAAAACATTTTCCAAACCTATCACTACAGTAGCTCTATCTAGGATATTGAGCACTTTTCTCCCGGACAACGCCGAATACTTTGAAAATCAAGGAGGCCTCCTGAGCACTACTGAAATTACTTAGGTATCCTCCCTCCTTTTCATCTGCAAAATAGTCCAAAGGTTAACGAAGATGGCGTTAAAATATTTTCCAAACCTATCACTACAGTAGCTCTATCTAGGATATTGAGCACTTTTATCCCGGACAACGCCGAATACTTTGAAAACTAAGGAGGCCTCCTGAGCACTACGTAAATTACTTAGGTATCCTCCCTCCTTTTCATCTGCAAAATAGTCCAAAGGGGATCGAAGATGGCGTTAAAATATTTTCCAAACCTATCACTACAGTAGCTCTATCTAGGATATTGAGCACTTTTCTCCCGGACAACGCCGAATACTTTGAAAATCAAGGAGGCCTCCTGAGCACTACGTAAATTACTTAGGTATCCTCCCTCCTTTTCATCTGCAAAATAGTCCAAAGGGGATCGAAGATGGCGTTAAAATATTTTCCAAACCTATCACTACAGTAGCTCTATCTAGGATATTGAGCACTTTTCTCCCGGACAACGCCGAGTACTTTGAAAATCAAGGAGGCCTCCTGAGCACTACTGAAATTACTTAGGTATCCTCCCTCTTTTTCATCTGCAAAATAGTCCAAAGGGTAACGAAGATGGCGTTAAAATATTTTCCAAACCTATCACTACAGTAGCTCTATCTAGGATATTGAGCACTTTTCTCCCGGACAACGCCGAGTACTTTGAAAATCAAGGAGGCCTCCTGAGCACTACTGAAATTACTTAGGTATCCTTCCTCTTTTTCATCTGCCAAATAGTCCAAAGGGGATAGAAGATTGCGTTAAAATATTTTCCAAACCTATCACTACAGTAGCTCTATCTAGGATATTGAGCACTTTTCTCCCGGACAACGCCGAATACTTTGAAAATCAAGGAGGCCTCCTGAGCACTACGTAAATTACTTAGGTATTCTCCCTCCTTTTCATCTGCAAAATAGTCCAAAGGGGATCGAAGATGGCGTTAAAATATTTTCAAAACCTATCACTACAGTAGCTCTATCTAGGATATTGAGCACTTTTCTCCCGGACAACGCCGAATACTTTGAAAATCAAGGAGGCCTCCTTAGCACTACGTAAATTACTTAGGTATCCTCCCTCCTTTTCATCTGCAAAATAGTCCAAAGGGGATCGAAGATGGCGTTAAAATATTTTCCAAACCTATCACTACAGTAGCTCTATCTAGGATATTGAGCGCTTTTCTCCCGGACAACGCCGAATACTTTGAAAATCAAGGAGGCCTCCTGAGCACTACGTAAATTACTTAGGTATCCTCCCTCCTTTTCATCTGCAAAATAGTCCAAAGGGGATCGAAGATGGCGTTAAAATATTTTCCAAACCTATCACTACAGTAGCTCTATCTAAGATATTGAGCACTTTTCTCCCGGACAACGCCGAATACTTTGAAAATCAAGGAGGCCTCCTGAGCACTACTGAAATTACTTAGGTATCCTCCCTCCTTTTCATCTGCAAAATAGTCCAAAGGGGATCGAAGATGGCGTTAAAATATGTTCAAAACCTATCACTACAGTAGCTCTATCTAGGATATTGAGCACTTTTCTCCCGGACAACGCCGAGTACTTTTAAAATCAAGGAGGCCTCCTGAGCACTACTGAAATTACTTAGGTATCCTCCCTCTTTTTCATCTGCAAAATAGTCCAAAGGGGATTGAAGATTGCGTTAAAATATTTTCCAAACCTATCACTACAGTAGCTCTATCTAGGATATTGAGCACTTTTCTCCCGGACAACGCCGAGTACTTTGAAAATCAAGGAGGCCTCCTGAGCACTACGTAAATTACTTAGGTATCCTCCCTCCTTTTCATCTGCAAAATAGTCCAAAGGGGATAGAAGATTGCGTTAAAATATTTTCCAAACCTATCACTACAGTAGCTCTATCTAGGATATTGAGCACTTTTCTCCCGGACAACGCCGAATACTTTGAAAATCAAGGAGACCTCCTGAGCACTACGTAAATTACTTAGGTATCCTCCCTCCTTTTCATCTGCAAAATAGTCCAAAGGGGATCGAAGATGGCGTTAAAATATTTTCCAAACCTATCACTACAGTAGCTCTATCTAGGACATTGAGCACTTTTCTCCTGGACAACACCGAGTACTTTGAAAATCAAGGAGGCCTCCTGAGCACTACTGAAATTACTTAGGTATCCTCCCTCCTTTTCATCTGCAAAATAGTCCAAAGGGTAACGAAGATGGCGTTAAAATATTTTCCAAACCTATCACTACACTAGTTCTATCTAGGATATTGAGCACTTTTCTCCCGGACAACGCCGAGTACTTTGAAAATCAAGGAGGCCTCCTGAGCACTACTGAAATTACTTAGGTATCGTCCCTTCTTTTTTATCTGCAAAATAGTCCAAAGGGTAACGAAGATGGCGTTAAAATATTTTCCAAACCTATCACTACAGTAGCTCTATCTAGGATATTGAGCACTTTTCTCCCGGACAACTCCGAGTACTTTGAAAATCAAGGAGGCCTCCTGAGCACTACTGAAATTACTTAGGTATCCTCCCTCCTTTTTATCTGCAAAATAGTCCAAAGGGTAACGAAGATGGCGTTAAAATATTTTCCAAACCTATCACTACAGTAGCTCTATCTAGGGTATTGAGCCCTTTTCTCCCGGACAACGCCGAGTACTTTGAAAATCAAGGAGGCCTTCCGAGCACTACTGAAATTACTTAGGTATCCTCCTTCCTTTTCATCTGCAAAATAGTCCAAAGGGTAACGAAGATGGCGTTAAAATATTTTCCAAACCTATCACTACAGTAGCTCTATCTAGGATATTGAGCACTTTTCTCCCGGACAACGCCGAGTACTTTGAAAATCAAGGAGGCCTCATGAGCACTACTGAAATTACTTAGGTATCCGCTATCCTTTTCATCTGCAAAATAGTCCAAAGGGTAACGAAGATGGCGTTAAAATATTTTCCAAACCTATCACTACAGTAGCTCTATCTAGGGTATTGAGCCCTTTTCTCCCGGACAACGCCGAGTACTTTGAAAATCAAGGTGGCCTTCCGAGCACTACTGAAATTACTTAGGTATCCTCCTTCCTTTTCATCTGCAAAATAGTCCAAAGGGTAACGAAGATGGCGTTAAAATATTTTCCAAACCTATCACTACAGTAGCTCTATCTAGGATATTGAGCACTTTTCTCCCGGACAACGCCGAGTACTTTGAAAATCAAGGAGGCCTCATGAGCACTACTGAAATTACTTAGGTATCCTCCCTCCTTTTCATCTGCAAAATAGTCCAAAGGGTAACGAAGATGGCGTTAAAATATTTTCCAAACCTATCACTACAGTAGCTCTATCTAGGATATTGAGCACTTTTCTCCCAGACAACGCCGAGTATTTAAAAAAATCAAGGAGGCTTCTGGAGCAGTAATGAAATCACTTTTACCGATCCCCCCCCCCCCCCCCCGCTTTTCATCTTCAAAATAGTCCAAAGAGAAACGTAGAAGCTGTTAATCGGCATTCCCCGGTAGGGGCGCCTCAGGCAGTAAGCAATAAACTTACTCCTCCCCAAAGAGGGGAGGCAAAGCCTGGGAGTGTGGACCTCCTAGAACTGCACATGACAAACTCATAAACAGGCGGAATGAAGCCCCGATGGCCAAGACGATTCCAGTTTATGGGGTGCAGTATCCATCGGAAGATACTACACCTTGATATTAGCCAAAAGAAGTGAATTAATGTAATTTTCGGTAAAAAAAAGAAAATGGCGTCTAAAAGCTATGTTGAATTAGAGAAAAACGGCCTAGAGGAGTCTAAAAAATTTTGTTGATATTTAAAACTCATGTAATAATTTGTTAAATAGTATTGCACAATGTTTGTTGCAAGAAAATAATAGTTATTATTACTTATTAATTTATTAATGTAATTTGAAAAGTGTATAGTGTGTAGCCCGCTGTACTGTCGAGGATTCCTTATAAATACTGATAGAAATCTTTAGAAAAATTTTAATTTCGGATGCTTCGTCGGCCTTTTGGCTAAGATCAAAGTGTAGTATCTGTTCTCGGCATTTTTGCCTTGAGATAAAGTGTATTATCTAGTCCTATCCGATAGGTGTCGGTTTTACACTCTCGAATCAAAAATCAGATTATCATTTTATTTTTTAATCCCTTTTCCTTTTGGGCATTTCTTCTCCCCTAAAGTACAGGCTTATACGCTCACAAGCACCGACGATTAGTCACTCCCTATAATTTGCCTGAGGCGCCCCACCGTCGAATACCGATACTCCCCCAGATTTGGCCTGAGGCGCTCAACCGGCGAATGCCGACACCCCCTCCCCATATTTGGCCTGATGCGCCCGAATGCCGACGCTCCTCCTCCCCTAAATTTCGCCTGAGGCGCTCATACCGGCGAATGCCGACACTCCCCCTCCCCAGATTTGGCCTGAGGCGCTCATACCGGAGAATGCTGACACTCCCCCTCCCCAGATTTGGCCTGAGGCGCTCCACCACCGAATGCCGACACTCCCCCAAATTTCGCCTGAGGCGCTCACACCGGCGAATGTCGACACTCCCCCTCCCCAAATTTGGCCTGAGGCGCCCTATCACCGAATGCCGACACTCCCCATCCCCAGATTTGGCCTGAGGCGCTCATACCAGCGAATGCCGACATTCCCCCTCCTCAGATTTGGCCTGAGGCGCCCCACCGCCGAATGCCGACACTCCCTCTCCCCAGATTTGGCCGTGGCGCTCACATTGGTGAATGCCGACATTCCCCTCCCCCCTATTTGGCCTGAAAGGAGGAGGTAATGCCTGGAAGTATTATATCAGGATAACAGAACGGCCATAGTGAGGAAGGGAGGGGGAAGGAACATTAGCGTCTATTAATAATTAAGAAAGAAAGTGTGGGAGTGAGAGGGAAAGAAGAAAGAAAGAAAAAAAAATGGTTGTAGTGTGAGTGAATTTCTACCCGCCACTCCCTTACTCTGACGTCATATCTAGTTTATCGTGACTTTGCATTATTTTTCTTCTCAAATTAGTATAAATAACGTTGAAAAATGGAGTTAAAAGCCACCCCCCATTGGAAAAAAGTGCTCAGTCGACCCCGGAAGAGTCAATTTTTTTTTTCCGGTTCCGAGATATTACACGCGTCTGGGCTGGCCGGTCGGAATGATGTCACCCGTGTGACCGTGTGTTGGGTACTTTCGGAGGAGAAGCTTTACATACATACATACATACATACATACATACATACATACATACATACATACATACATACATACATACATCCATACATACATACATCCATACAGACAGGTGACGTTTATATAATAGATATCTTTATTGAGTATTCCTTTATACTTTATATATATATATATATATATATATATATATATATATATATATATATATATATATATATATATATATGTGCCAAAATTCTAGTATATATTATATATTATATAGTTTTTAATGCCAATATGTAGTTAAAGCAAAATAAATTGTTTGGGACTATTAAAATAATTTCCAACGCCATTGATGATGTTTAACCATTTATTTATTTATTTTTTATTATCGCTTATGGTTGAATTCATGTTTTGGAACATGACGTAAATCATAAATCTATGACGTCACGTCAAAATTGTAATTATTTTGTTACGGTAATGCTTTAAGATCTATTCATAAGAAAATTGAAACCGCTCAGTTCGTAGAACGTCAGACTGAAGATCCCAAGGTTTCGGTTTCGGTTTCGATTTCCGGTCATGGCATCCGCTTTATTTGTTGGGAATTTATTATTTACTATTAATGCAATATTTTCCATTTCTTAAAGAAGTTAAGATATCTCTTTAAAAAATTGCGGCTGGCGAACAGACAGACAGACACACAGACACACAAACACACAGACACACACAAATAGACACACACTGACACACCGACACACACATACACACACACACAGAAAATGGCCCTCATATTATGAGTGGATAATAATAAAGATAATATAGAAGTAAAGTGATTCAGTTATGCAAAAAGAATCCCCCAAAAGATATGTCATAGTTTATAAATTTTGGAGTATAATAAATAGTGATAGTGGTTGTGACCCAACGGTATATATACTATAGCTGTCAGTATGTTGAGAAGTAAGTGGAAAAAGTGAGTAACCACATAGATACAAAAACAACAAGCCGCGCGTGCGTGGTCCCCCTCTGTATGTGAGTCGATGTGGCGAGTGACGAGTGACAGAAAGTGATTTGTAATTGTTAGAAATGATTTTTGAGCGAAAAAAATTTCAAAAGTTTTTCTTCGAAAAATGACTATGTCCAACTTTGACCCCGCAGGGGAGGGGAACCAGAACTCTTTTAGGGTAGGAGACATTATTAATTTTATAGTTGGGACTATTGTATTCACATGTTGGCCAAGTTTCAGGAAAATGTAATAGATGGATCAAGATATATAAGGCAAGAAGGGTCCTTATTGGGCAATTTGGGGCAATTTTGACCCACCCTTTGACCCCTTAGGGGCGCGAACCAGAATTTTTCTGAGGTCAAGGATGCTCATTTTATATCCAGAACAATTGCCTTTGCATTTTGGCCAAGTTTCAGAAAAATTGAATGGGTGGATCAAACGTTATGGGGGAAAAGGGTCATTTTTTGCCATTTTAGGGGGATTTTGACTCCCCCTGGGGGCGCGAATTAGATTTTTTCCAAGGTTAGCAATACTTATTTTCTATGAGGAACAATTGCCTCCATATTTTGGCCAAGTTTCAGAGAAATTGAATGGATAGATGAAAAGTTATGGGGCAAAAAATGTCATTTTTTGCCATTTCGGGGCCTTTTGACCCCCTGGGGGGCTAACCACATTTTTTTTCAAAAATCGGAGAATGTCACTTTCTAACCTGACAAAAGTTACAACTTCATGCAAAATTTCAGAGAAATTCAATGGATGGTTGCGGAGAAAAATCCGGACGGACGGACGGAAATGCCTCAAAACATAGGTCCCCCGATTTTATAAATCGGAGGACCAAATACAATCATATTATGAGTGGACAATACTAATGATGGATAGTGAACAAAATATTTTGTTCATTCCATTGATGAATAGAATGAACAAAATTTGATGACCGATAAGAACCGACTATGACAAGTGTTTGTTGATATTAGATTTGAAGACGACCATGTTGTATCTCTCAGGGAAGCAATGCTGTTCATAGAAATTCCATTTGGTGGGGAAGCACATGGAGGAAAAAGGAAAGTTCATTGCAGTGGTGGTTGAAGAAGAGTTCTTGCTGTGAAAGTTGTACATGGAGTCCCAGATCACATGACGATGAGGCTGTCAAGCATCAGTTAATTCAGCCGAAGGGATGACAACATCGTTTGTTCACCTCTCTAATTCGTCCAGGCTAGTTCTGTGACATGTGGTCAGTAGTTGACTCGTCCATACCAGTTATGTTGGGCATATTTTTAAGAGGACATGTGGTCAGTTCTTACTCTCTAGCCTGATCAGTTTCTGTTGACGTATTTCGGGAGACCAGATCTGTAAAAATCTTTGGTATAACAATCTTTAATATATCCACGTATATTAGGAAGCTTTGACATGTGTGCATATTTCGGTGTATTACTTGTAGGCACAAATAAATCCTGTTATATTTTCATAAGTAAAGTTTTTAGTTGTTTTTTGTTTATCTATGAGACTAGTTCTATTGACATGCAGTCAGTCGTTCCTCTATCCAAACCAGTTCTGTTTACATACTTTTGAGACAAGATCTCTACACATCTTGGTATGCCTCCTGTTCATATATCCACGTATATTAAGAAGTTGCACATGTGTGAATATTTTGGTGTATGACTTGTAGGCATAAATAAATCCTGTTATATTTTCATAAGTAAAGTTTTTAGTTCTGTTTTGTTTATCTCTTTTGTTTATGTGTCAGACCAATTAAGAAACTGATAAAATCTCATAAATGTTTAATTTAAAAACGCATCGGTTAATTATTAGGTAAGTAAACCTACTAATATATATAGTGGTTAGTTGGAAATAACAGGAAATGAAAGTTCAGTCGAGGTCAATTTGCTGAACTAGAGGTTAGGATTACTAGGCTGTGGAAATTAATGGAAACGGATATGACGTCACATGGCTCAGAGAGAGAGAGAGAGAGAGAGAGAGAGAGGAGTTTAGTTCTTTTGGGAATGCGCAACATATGAACATGAGAAAGTGTGATAAACTGAAAAATACAATTAAACAGCGATTATCGATCTCTCTCTACCACCACCACCCTACTGGTCAGTGATTTGGAACGAAGATCAAGTCGAATAAACCTCCTCTGTCTTCCATCAGTTTTGCTTTTACTTAGACCTTTTGAAAGTATAAATAAGGAGCTTTGATTTCAGGACGACAAGTCCTCAGTCTGGAAGGATAGCAAAGGGGCACATTCAAGAACAAGCAACTAACAGAGTATGGAGAATAATTATAAACTTTCATATGTTTCTGTAATAATGACGGTAACTTGGTTTTCATGACAACGGTTGAAGTGCAACAAATGTAAATGTATCAATCTAATAAAGCTTATATATATATATATATATATATATATATATATATATATATATATATATATATATATATATATATATATATATATATATATTGAATTCTTTCAATTTATCGTATTTGGACTGTCACTCATTACCTGGATCAATCTTCAGTCAACCTTCTGGATATCTTTCCTGATTATGTTTTTTAAATTGTATCACTTGGATGGATTGTATAGATTCAACAAAAAAGTATGTTTTTGGTTGATATTTTTTATGTTGTATATTTTTATGTATTTTTGTATATGTTTTTATATATTTTCAAAGTGTAATTTTATTACCTGTAGTAATACCACTGCGGTAATGGTCCTCTGAGGAAAAGAATTATCTTTGAAAACTCATGAGCTAAGGACTTAAGAATACTTTGCTTGAACTTGGAATTATAATAAAATTTGATTGGCACCTTATTTTATTATATCATTTTATATTATAATATTAATGCTCTATCCAGTATATTGAGCTTCAGTTTTTATCCGGATGTTTTCACTAATTATAAGATACTAGTTGACGCTTTATCTTTTGTTGGATTACTTATATATATATATATATATATATATATATATATATATATATATATATATATATATATATATATATATATATATATATATATATACATATATATATATATATGTATATATATGTATATATATATATATGTATATATATATATATATATATTTATATATATATATATATATATGTATATATGTATATATATATATTTATATATGTATATATATGTATATATATGTATATATATATATGTATATATATATATATATATGTATATATATATATATATTTATATATATATGTATATATATATATATATTTATATATGTATATATATGTATATATATATATATTTATATATGTATATATATGTATATATATATATATTTATATATGTATATATATGTATATATATATATATGTATGTATATATATATATATATTTATATATATATGTATATATATATATATATTTATATATGTATATATATGTATATATGTATATATATATATTTATATATATATATATATATATATATATATATATATATATATATATATATATATATATATATATATATATATATATATATATATATCACTAGTTGTACCTACCCGATGCTGCCCGGGAAGCAGTGATAATTTTAGTTTTTAAATTTTATTACTTTGCGCATTTTTAAACGTATACAGGAAAAGAAATAAAATGTTAGCTTTAAGCGAGACAACTCTTTTCATATTCTTCAATAAAAAAGTATGGGTTATTCTCCTTGCTGATTTTTCTCCCGTCATAATTGAAATAGTGCTAATAACATGGTACAACAATAACAGATGAAAATTGGCTAGTCAACTGCAAAGTTTGATTTGCCAGATTAAATGCTATTAAGGTCAAACTTTTAAAATCTCACAAGAGAATTTTATGTTAGATTCCAGATAGACTGGCTGAGAAGTTGTTATTTATATAGGTACTCTTACGCACCATTTTTCCGTGACTTAGTGTCGTCAAAGTTCGGGCAGGGGGTCGAGATTTGAGAAGGCGAAAACTGCCAAACGATAAATTGAAGACTGACAGCCGATAAATTACGACAAAAAAAAAATCAAACTAAAATACATATATAAAAATAAAGAACGAACAAACCATAGCTAAACAATGATATTAATTTTTTTTTTTTTAACATAGTTCACCCCAAACGAGGCAGGCCGCCACTGTAGACGTAAGGGGCTACTGAGAAAAAGAATAGGCGAGAAGATAGGGGGTGGTCAACCTAGATTGGGATCAGCGCAGCGAGGTGTCTGTTTACATTAGTTTTAAATTTCTGCATGTCTGTACTGTTGGGGAAACAGGGGGCAGGGAGGGAGTTCCAGAGGCCAGCAGTACGAGGAAAGAAGCTATTTAAGTAGAAGGCTCTTCGACATCTGGGGACTTCCACAGTGAATGAATGAGATTTAGTTGATTGTCGAGTTAGTCTAGTGAATTTACGTCGAGGGGGCACCAGAGTAGCCAATTCATCAGAGCATAATTCATTGAAGTATTTGTAAAACAAGCACAAGGGTGCTACATTGCGGCGATGGGACAGAGGCTGGAGCTTGGTTGACAGTGAGGGACCTATTAGGTTGGTGATTCTTTTTTGGACCTTGTTAAGGAGGGAGAGACTAGTAGATGATGCACTAACCCAGATGTGACAACAATACTCCATGCATGGGCGGATGGTGGCTTTGTAGAGATACAGGATAATGTCAGGTGTGAGGAGTTTATTAGCACGGTAGAGGGAGCCAACCTTCTTTGCGGCAGCCTTGGCAATGTCTTCAATGTATTTGTTCCAATTCATGTTACCTGTGACGGTTAGGCCGAGGAGTTTGAATGATGAACTCTCAGGTAGGGTGTTATTTGCCATGACAATCGGTGGTTGAAAAGGTTCCTTGTAGTTATTGAAGGAAAGGAGTTTTGTCTTTGCGGCATTAAAAGTTACCAACCATTTATGACCCCAATCCACTACAGCCTGGAGGTCATTTTCTAAAGATTCAGCCATTGCATCAGATATGATTGCGTCGGTTTTGCCAACATGGCGAGAGTAAAGGGTGGTGTCATCAGCAAATAAACCAATCTCAGACTCTATGCCATCAGGGAGATCGTTTATATAGATCAGGAACAACAAGGGTCCAAGGATAGATCCCTGGGGTACACCAGAATGTTCATTAGATGAACGGCCATCGAGGACAACCTGGATTTTTCTTTTGTCTAGGAAGGATCTAATTATATTAAGTAATTGCCCAGTAATACCGTATGATCGTATTTTCAGGAGAAGCCCTTTATGCCATACCTTGTCAAAGGCCTTGGATATATCAAGCGCTACTGCCCTAGCTTAACCTGCCTTGTCGAGTGTATGATACATGCGTTCAGAGATGACCATTAGGATGTCTGCAGTAGATCGTGCTTGTCTAAATCCATACTGGCGGTCAGAAAGAAGTTTAGCATTAACTAAGTGTCGTACTATCGCTAGATTGATTAAGGATTCAAAGATTTTAGCAAAGATCGACAGCAGACTGATTGGGCGATAGTTCTGAGGATCGGTTCTATTTCCAGAATTCTTGTAGACTGGTACCACAGAGACAATTTTCCAGCTATCGGGGAAGCAAGATTCAGCTAGACACTTATTGTAGAGTTTGGAGAGGACAGGGGCCAGTTCAGCAGAGCATTTCTTTATTACTATGTGGGTATAAGATCAGGCCCACAAGCTTTGGAGGTGTCAAGGTTTTTTATGATGTCTCTAACCTGGGATGGGGTGATGGCCAGGTTATCAAGTGTGGCTTCGGTCAGCAAAGGGAATTTGGGGAGGAGGTGGTTATCTGAGTCCAAAGTAGAGTTAGAAGCAAAGCGCTGAGCAAGTAGTTCAGCCTTATCCGTGGCCGTGCAAGCGACATCATTGTGGTTTGATAGTGGGGGAATCGTTGATTGACCATTATTCACTACACTATTGTAGATTTTCCAGAAATCACGAGTACCTAATTTCTGTGACTGGATGCGTTTTTCTGTTAACTCATTAAACCTTCTCTTTGCTTCACCTATCACGGCCTTGCAATTATTTCTTGACTCTATAAATTTATTTCTATTAGTAGCTGACTTATGTCGGCCGAATTTACGGAATGCTTGTTGCCTCTCAGAAATGGCAGCCTCACATTCCGAGGTGAACCATTGAGAAGAGTGAGGCTTGCTAAAGAATTTTCGCATGGGGACATAGGCTTCAATGCCTGCTTTGACCCATTCAGTTAATTCGTTTGCACACTGATTGGCAGGGAGTGAGAAGGTTTCCCTCCATGGGGCGTCACTGATGTGATCTCTGATTGACTCAAAATCAGCCCGCTCGTAGTATCTTGTTGTTTTGAGCAACGGTTCATCAGCTTTTGGACGACTTCTTAGGGTGATATGTATCATTAGCACAATGTGATCAGCATTCCCGAGTGGGCTATGAGCTTTCGTCACACAAGCCTCGGGCATTGAGGTCAAGAAAAGGTCTAGAAGTGAGGCTTGTTGGTCTATTCGATCGGGGATGCGGGTCGGAAAATCAACAGTCTGAGAGAGGGAGTGAGCTAAGGAGAAATTATACATAGAGTTGCCGGCTGCGTCAGTAAGGTTGGAGAATCCCAACCAGTCACGGTGGTGGGCATTAAAATCCCCAAATACATGTATGTGGGCATTCGAGTCAATTAAGAGTGCTCTATCTATGCTTACAGAGACAGAGTTTAGCAGAGTACAGTCCTGGGTCGACGGGGAGCGGTATAAGAAATATAAGTAACTGATGCTGTGATGTAAAGTCAATCTAAAGCACATGTAGTCGTGGTCATCTGATTCAAACCTATGTTCTCTAGTCAGGGGGAGGGTGTTCCGAACATAACCTCCTAGCCCGTGCATATGTTTGTCAGAGTCTTTACGGTAGAGTGGGAGGTAGTCAGTCATGTCAAAGTGGTGAGAAGAGATTGAGGATTGGAGGTTAGTTTCACTTAGAGCAAGGATATCCGGGGAGTTTGTCAGGAGAAAGGATTCTACGTCGTTCTAAGTCCCCGGATATTTGTGAATGCGAGCCTCAAGGGCAGAGGCGAAAGTGTTTTTTGTTGGGTGTCTGGTTTAGGTTTGCTTTTATTTTTTTGTAATGACATGTTTGTTTTGATTATAGAGTGGGTTGGCCAAGATGGGTACCTGATTTAGCGCCAATAAGCTCACACAACCAGTCCATTAGTCTCAACTTGGTCCATGGGGGTTGTGGCCTCGGGAAAGCCCACCGGAGATAATTGCAGGGTCCCTTTCCATGCGCGACATGGCACATACAACTACCCACGGTATTATGCAACTGATGATGGAGCAGCCGTTCTTGGCGCTACCCAAGAGTTTGGGCTCCTTCCTGTCAGTCGGAAACAGCAGCCAGACAAGCTGTCTAACCTGTACCCTCAACCTGTCGAAACAAGAGAGACCCAGATTGGTCATGTAAGACTTAATGACGAAAAATTTTTCTCCAAGTTGCCCAAATAGAGAGAAAAAGAATGGCGTTCATTGACCTAGTAAGGAAACAAGGCTAGGCACTGAGTGTTTAAAGGCGTCCCAGCACTGTTACCTCTGCGCCTGACTAATAGACAAGGAAGGAGTGCGAGGGCGGGCGATAGGCAGAACCTATCTACTCCTTAAGCAATTGTAGGTTTGCAAACCGGATATTTTGTTCGAGATTCCAACTCTAGGAAGGTTGTCAATCATGACTAAGGAGGCCTCCCTCCTCAACGGTTTACTGCCACGACGTAAGTAGCTGGTAGCAAGGTTTTTTTGTCAGAGGTTTCCTTCTCTTAGAGGGATAGCCTTACAAGGTCTAACGGGTCCAACACGCCGAGAAGGGTGAAAATATCCTGTGCCCGTTTACTAGTCGGGTATTTCCTGTCCTTCGCAGGTAAAAAAAAAAAAAATTTTTTTCCAATATTGCGTGCGTGATTATATATATATATATATATATATATATATATATATATATATATATATATATATATATATATATATGTGTGTGTGTGTGTGTACATATGTAGATAGAATAAGTTCATTGTATACTAAAAAGGGAACAGAAAGTTAAAGATAGGTTTCCCTCTCGCAAGTAGGTATAAATAAGAGGAATAAAAATCGAGTACTAAGGAACGGTCGAGGGAGCTAAGACAGTGAGGTAATTTTAAACTTAGCTGTTTTTTTTTTTTCCTTTCTAAAACCCGGCCTGCAAGCTACATTTGAGTTTGGAATCTTCATCTCTTGACGGACGCTGATATAAATGGATCAACACGTGGCTTTTTAAAACACAGCCAAGAAGGCTACAGTGGGGGGTTTCCCTTTTCTTAAACTACATTGATAGGGGATATCCCCCCCCCCTTTTAATCTTCAAACGCATTGACCCCTCCAGAGAAAGAACTCGAAGAATTATTAGCAAGGACATAAAAAAGAAAGACACATAAAGCGTCGTGGACAACAGAGAGAACAATATAGATGAAATAAATAAATAAAATAAACGAAAAAAAAACCTGCGAAAAAAAAATTCTTTCACTAGTGTGCCAGTTGACACGGTTAAGATTCGAATAAAAATTGTTGTTTGGAATAAATACAATTTAGGCGCGCAGAGTGAAAATTGTTGTATTGGCGCGTGACAAATATAAAATAACGCCCACGCAAATTCCGATGTGGCTTTTTATATTAAATCAACTCAAAACGAGCGGACGTAATTGCAAGCACACCACGTGATATTTTTGTCCAATGAGATTTCTCCAAAGACATATTTTTCTAAACTTTTCTCAATAAGCTCGCTGGAGCCGGTCCAAATAGTATTTAAGCACACACAAACATCAAACTTTCTCTTTTCAACTGACTTTCATCCGGAGCTTATACGCATCTTACAATCACTCTTCAATTTCACCCTTTTCGCGCGCTTCATACAATTTCACAGGCGAACATTCACTATTGCCTCTTTTAATATATTATAACAAATGAACACTTCAACAAAAGAAAAGACATTCTTCTTTTTACTTACATGAAACTAAAGAAAGGACTCATGAACTCATTACACAAAGTAATATATTCTATTTGTTAATATGTTTATTTCAGTAAATAAACTTCCGTTAATTTTGCATGTAAATATTCTTCTTATTATTTTTATTTGTGGAGGAAGTTGGTAACCCCGACCAAAAGGGTATGACGACCCCCACACTAGACTTGGCAACGCAAAAATATTAGCAAAAACATAGAAAAAAGGTAAGAATGACACATAAAGAGTCGTGGACAACAGGAAAGAAACGAAGAGAACCTGCGAAAAAAAAAGTATATTCTTTACCTAGACGTAGCAACGTAATTATATGAAGTATTTAAGATAAGACAGTGAGGAAATTTTAGACTTAGCTGTTTTGTTTTTTTTTCCTTTCTAAAACCCGGCCTACAAGCTACATTTGAGTTTGGGATCTTAATCGCTTGACGGACGCTGATATAAAATGAATTAGATGTTTATTTTTGTTTGTTTTTTGTCAAAGGAATCATTGTTAATCAAATGTTTTTAAATAAAATGTGTTTTTGTTTGTGCATTGGAAAGTTTCAAAAGATGATTTTGTTTGATTTGTTTAGCTAATGTTGTTGGGTTTTTTACTTTTTGTTTTTTCAATGTTTTTCTTTTACTTTTTTCTCTTCAAAAACTCAATTAGTCCTTCAGGAGATTCAACGTGCTGACAGAGATTATAGAAATTCATGTAAAAAAAAAAAATGTTTTTTTATTGAACGCGATTAATTTTTTCCAAAAGTTATCGGCTGCTTGGTTAATAGTTTCGTCGACTCTTGAGCGCTTCTAAGACCTGCCCGAATGTTGACGACGCGAAGTCACGCAAACATGGTGCGTAAGCTATAAGAGTATCTTTATATATTTACACCTGTCAACTTTTCGCTATAACTCTTCTCTTTCGCAGCTTGTAATATTTATGTCACAGAGAACAATAAAATGTGAAGCATTTATCAGTCAAGTGTTTTATATATTTCTTTTATATTTAAGGAGTGTTTTATGTCACGTTCCTAAATTAACTAATGATTGACAGCTTTGTTATAATTGTGGTACTAGGACATTGAACGTTACATAGACGTAATTCAGCCACGAATGTAAGAATGTGAAAAGGTTGAAAACCCGATGAAAGGAAAACAACCCGTACTCCATAAAAATGAATAACACATCGTATCACAAATTATAATCATATATTTGTATAAAACAACCAAGACAAATTAACAATACATAACAAGTATTTATTTTTCAAAAGATCAACTAATATTCTTACCGCACAAACGAAGTTCTTTATAAGAGGCTGGTTTAGTTATTCTGAGAAAGTTGATCAATCAGGATAAGAATTAAAAGTCCAAATATAGCAATTAAGAAGGCTTATAGCCTTTATGGAAAATGAAAATAGGAAATTCGAAGAAACCAAATGAGAAATCCTTCCCCTCCAACGGGAGATCGAGATATGAAGGTAAATGTGTTAAAATCGCGGGGAACGATTGAATGAGATCATTTAACACGACAATATATAACAATATGAAAGTTCAATTTTAGGACGAATTAATATGGTATTTGTTTTTTCCCCTTATGTCGTAAACACATACCTTCTTGGTTTGACAGCGGGGGGAAGGATATTTTAACAGAATTTTAGATTCTGTGGTCCGTTCTTAACGAGCTGTTTTTAGGGTCCCGAGATATACGTAATCTCGACTTCGGAGGGGTAATATGATTGACTGGTCTGTCGTAGTCAATTTTGTTGAACCAGGTTTTTTTCTTTTGGTGTCCGGTAGACAGCAGTATTAAACGTTGCTGTATTTCTTAGCCGTTAAATTTCGAATTCCACTTTTCCTATTTTTGATTTTGTGTGAGGGGATAAATTGTTCGATATGGCAGCTGGGTGAGCTGCCAATCTCCTAGGCGTTCGCTCTCAACGCTGCTCGATGACCTTCTCCCTGAGTTTCTTCTCGCCTCGATTTTCCCGCTCTCCTGGCCTCTCCTCTGCATAGCAACAGTATTCTCCCATTTGATTGGTTGCATCCTCCGCCCCCGCAAATGCGTGGGCTGAATTATAAAAGCCTGTCTGCCGAACTTCCTGTTGACCCCCTTTGACATGGTGTTGCCCGCCTGCACCCCTTTTCCCTATATGTAGGGGAACATGTGCCAACAAGTCCCCTGTTCCTTTTTTCTCATCTTGCAACAGAAGCACGCAGGCGAGATGGAACTCCAGGATACCGCATTCGTAACTCTCTTTATGTTCTAGTGTCCCCTTCGAATAAAGTTGATTCATATTTTAGTGGAGATGCTTGGTGTTTTTCATGGGAGATGGTGACCCTTTTCTTATTCAATATTCAATTTCAGTCAGATGCGGACAGACACAGTCAACGCTACAAACTGACTTCCTTCATCCTGACGTTCTTCTGAACCAATTATCTCCCAACTAAATTTGGTAACTTCGACGTGATATTAACACACAACCTGCTAACAAAAAAAAAACACGCAAACAGAAAACACACTGTAAGATAGGTATTTTTCCAGAGATTTTTTTATATTTTATAACCTGATGGGTTAATGAGAAGAAGTAGTAGCCACTGCTGGGAGCGCAGGACTGATTCCCTGCCACTGACTTCTCTCAGCCCGGACCTCGGTCCTGCGCTCCCAGTAGTGGCTACTACTTCTTCTCATGAACCCATCATGTCAACCCAATATTTTCATGTACTTGCATGACATTTTTCTTAAAATTATCATCCTGAGGAAGTCTTACAAATAAAGACGAAACGTTGATGAATACATAAATAAACATCATTTGGTTTTTCCTTTTTCATTTCCCATGTATATATATATATATATATATATATATATATATATATATATATATATATATATATATATATATATATATATATATATATATTTTAGAGGTGAAAGATGAGAATAAAGAATTGTAAAGATACAATGTTTATTAAAACATCAAAAAGTTCAGAGAAATGAGCTTCATATCCTTAATCCATGGATTTTCAAAGATTAAAATCTTCTCATCAGAGGATAGGGAGAGCTGATAATGTAGTTCTAAAATTGATTGCTCTATTCTATATATTGAGCTTTACATTATCACGATGGATTATTATTATTAAACGATAATTCAACTATCGTTATTTAATTCAATATTTAAATATTATATATATATATATATATATATATATATATATACATTGATAAATTAAATTGGCCTAAGCTATAAATCATAAGAAACAAATTAATTTGGCAGCAAAGCATAAGAATAGAAGAATATTTATTTATGATACTAATATATTGCACTGTAAGTAGATGTACTCTCAGCTGCAACTACAAATGAAACAAAAACGTTAAAGAATGTAATTTATATCAGATCAGTTGATAATGGCAGACATCTTGGGTTTATTATTAATTTATAAAAATATTTAACTGTTAACTTGCCAATTAGCTATAATCCTTTAATTACCCCTCTAAGTCTAACATCACATACCACTTTAATTATCCGATTGGAGATTGTCTCTCTAAAAATAGGATACACATCTTATATAGGAATAATCATCAGGGCTGTGGAGTTGGAGTGTACAAGTGATATGGAGATAAGTTTTTGTTTGTTTTTTTAAGAAAATATTTAAACTTGTTGTACTGCTACAGCTTTTGAACCAAAGAAAACTGACTTTTCGTTCGGCTTTTTCCGAGTGTTTCCGCGAACAGTCGGAAGATGCCGAAGCGCTTATCCAATAAGAAGACGAGAAAATCAGACGATAAGTTAAATTATGAATTGATTAAATCATGAGTTGTCGATTGTCAGAGTGAAAAAACAAAAACAAAAAACAAAAACGAATAGTCAACAAATAACTGTTACCAAAGACAATAAAAGTATTTACGGTTAGGTTAGGGCTAGTTTAGGGCTAGATTACGGTTTGGGTAAAAAAACAAATGGTTTGGTTTTTGTCTGGTTCAAAAGTTGGACCAGTACCGAAAGAAATTTTTTTTTTTTAAATTTAACTTTCTCATAAAAAAAAAGTATGAAAGTTGTTTCATTAATTTTTTTTTCGTCTAAACATAAATAAATATTCATAAAAATAAACATACGGTGAGTGTTTTTCTTGATTTAAATGTTGTTTCGTTACTTTTTTTCTATTGGAACGCCGCCTTGTTTTGATTTTCGTTTTCATTCGGCTTTTTCCGGCTGTTTACGCAATTCTGTGTCGGCAAAAGTCGGTTTTGTCTGGTTCAAAAGCTGTACTTGTCAGTATGTGACGTGTGGCAGGTCTCGTTGAGATGTGCAATGCTGTACATTTTCATAAATCAAAATTCTGTCGCTTTGAAAAAATTCCTCACTAGGTCATTAGCTAAAAATATTAATGTCAAAATATTAAATGATTAGAAGAAACACTTTGCATTACTTTGTTCAGTGAGGGTTGAGGACATGCGTTGCATGGAAGGAAATGATACGAGAATGATACAATGGATGTATAATGCGAGTCTTAAAGACAGACTTAGGCCTGATGAGCTCAGAGGAAGATTAAACAGTATAGGGAGATATGTGCAGAAGAGTAGACATCAATCGTATGACCACGTTGGAAAAATGGATAAGAGTTCTTGGATTAGTAGATGTAGAACAATTTAGGTAGTAGGTTTAGTTCACAGATCAAAGTGTAGTATCTGTTCCGATGGATACTACACCCTATAGACCGGTATCGTCTTGGCCTTCGGGTCTTGATTCCGCCGGTCTGTGGGTTTGTCCTGTGCAGTTCTAGGAGGTCCACCCTCCCAGGCTTTGCCTACCCTCTTTGGGGAGGAGTAAGTTTATTGCTTACTGCCTGAGGCGCCCCTACCGGGGAATGCCGACGGGGCTGCCCAGGCAATTTTTAATGGCTAGAGTGCTCACCTTCTTGGGCGCTGGCTTTTCAAGTCCCACTTTCCCGACCCGACATTGGGTCACATCTTACCTTGTGGGAGTAAGATAAACCTGGCCTTGTACCTAACCTCCTGGGGAGGTAAATAAATAGTTCACAGGGGAAGGCCAAGGAAAACGTGGGAGGAAGTGATAAGAATAAACTTGAGAGAAAGAGGGATAAGTAAAGACCTGGACAGAGATAGGTTAGTTTGAAATACAACTGATAAAAATCTACAGATTGATTGAAAATTAAATTTTCGACCTATTGCTGACAATTATTTGCTGTATTTTTGTTTAATTTTTTTAATTTTCAGTTGTTAAACATACGACATCGAGGCTTCACACTAAGTAAAATATGGCGCCATGTTGAATCCGTCAGGTCTACAAGGCTCCAAAGGCAGCAATACAAAATCTTTCAAAATAAACACTTGAAAAAGTGTCAAACCTGAAAAGCTACACAAATCGATATAAGATTAATTTTTCTTGTGTTTGGTAAAAGCTATTTTGGGTATCTTTTACAATATTTTCCTACTTACCTATGAAATTTGTTTGTATTTTTACGTACTATAAATGGGTTTTTATTAGATGTAAAAAATATTTTTTGTTTTTTTTTGGCACGTATTTTTACTAAAACAAAATGGCCGCCCAGCCTTACCTCGTTACGAAATCCCCCCATCGCTTGTCCAATGTTCGTGTGACAAAAATATTGATTTTTAATAAATAGCAGTTGAAACGGCTTAAAAATACAAACAAATGTCACAGATAAGTTGGAAAATAACTTTTATCGGCTACAGTTACTTTTATTTGTTGTATATTTGTTTTTATAGCGTTTTCACTCTGCGGATTATTGTAAAAGATACCCGCTATTTTTTGTAAATTTGTTGGAGTTTTTCTTCACCCTTTTTTTTGCCTGTTAACTATACTGCACAATCGCCTCGTTTTTCTTTCAGAAGACAACACAAAAATACTGACTCTTTTTCGAAGTAGGTGATTTTCATTGAAGTCTGGATGCAATCATTATCTCAAAAATTGTGTAAATCTTACAAGAAATGGAAATGAAGTGTTGTCAGCTGTGACGACATCATCTTATCTAATGCATGTACGCCCTAACCCTAACCTCACCTCATGTTTCTCACATCGCTTGTGTTATTGCATGCTTGGCAGGTTTACAACGCTTTTTTATATATTTAGATATATTATATATATATGTACACTGTGCATTAGAAGCTCATGTTTTTTCAAATGAAAGAGATTATATTGAAGATAACCTCTATTTTGTGGTTGTCAAGCTGACATTCGATTTTGCCGACATTAGTTTTTGCAGATAGGTGTCGTCATTCATGTCACATACAGCACCTGGTATTCCCAATGTTTTATTGAGACACCCTGTATATTAAAAAATAGTAAAAAATGGCCACCCACCTGGTGCTGACCAGGCTCAACGTTGCTTAACTTTGGGGATCGAACTAGACTCCGGTATGTCAACAGAATTATGCAGTATATATTAAAGTATGGATACGTTTTGTTGAGACACGCTGTATATTAAAGTTTGTAAAAAAATGGCCACCCAACTGATACTGACCTGGCTTAATGTCGCTTAACTTTGGGGATCAAATGAAAACCATTGTGTCAACGGGATTATGGAGTATATATTTACGTATGTATACATTTTGTTGAGACACCCTGTATATTAAAGTTAGTATTAAAAAAAGGTTATCGCAGTAACATTAGCTTTGTTTAACAGACTGACCTAATTCTCATAATTCAATTAAAGCCCCATCAAAATATTTGCATCCATTGCTGAAAAAGAAAATTATTCTGCAAGAAAATTAATGGTATTAATATTTCATGACTCTGGTTTCTTTCAAATGGCATTTTTAGTGTTTTGTTACTTTTTGGATTCTTGTATCTTCTAATATATAAAGTAGAGACGATTTTTCCCCTGTACCTTCTCGGAGAATAGGAAAATAACCACATGCATCACAGGCTACTAAACTCACCATTACATTAGTACATTTGTTATTCTTTTTTCCCAGCTAACACTAAATATTACATTTGGCCCGCCATCCACGACTCTCCAAAACACCAACTCCATATAGGTGGTAGCAAAAACTTTTCTCCCTAACAATTATGTACTGTCACTACACTCATCGACACCGGGAACTAATAAACACAGTTTACTTTTCACAAAACAGTCCGTCCTTATTTATTATTTGCCTGGTATTAATTTACTACATAATATAAAGCAATACGCAAAGACTTAATGACTGCTCCCGTTCACTCGATGATTTTCCGCGAATATCAGATTACGTTCTTTCTCATTCTCCCTATGACTTGGCCTATTTTCAGATGTATCTTAAAATCGAAACTGTGGCACAGTGGTTAAGAAGGCAGGTTTCATGATCGACTGTTTCAGCGTTCGATCCCATTCAATGCGGCCACTTTTCCCCCTTTTTTTTTAATTCAAAACATTCACCAACACGGTAACTATAGGCCGTTTTTTTTTTTCATTCGACGTCATGCAATAGGTAGTACTTTCTCCCGTGCAACGCCGAGCGACGGGTTCCACTAGTTAATAATAAAAGAACTAATGATGCTAAATTTACCATATGAATAATTCAAACATTTCAAGCAGTTCTGTTACAGGAGCCGATGCTGGTGACCGGTCTTACAACTAAGAAAGGAGACACAGACATAAATACGGCAATGGCAAAGAAGGAAAAACAAAATCGTGTGTGTGGAATATATAAAGGTGGCATTTATTTCAAAGAAATACATGTTTCCATTAAGAAAGTGAGTTGACAGAAAAGATGATGGATCATTACTGTAGAATGGTGGTGATGATTATCCTGGCTGAAATGTCCCTCGGACTTTTTGCTGAGAGCTATTGCTTTTGATATAGCTGCAGTTGAACTTTGGCTGGCCTGAGTACAAGCTGCAGATGTTGATGATGATGGGGATTATGATGGCAGTCATTGTTGACGTGCTGTAAAAGTATGGGGCGAAAAATAAAGGAACTTATTATGCTAAAT
This sequence comes from Sepiola atlantica, assembly GCA_963556195.1. Lineage (NCBI taxonomy): Eukaryota > Metazoa > Mollusca > Cephalopoda > Sepiida > Sepiolidae > Sepiola > Sepiola atlantica. The sequence goes on from OY744550.1 coordinate 22,119,027, forward strand.
ATGCACCAAGTTCGGTTGCCCATTGTCATCATTAGAAACTCAAGTTCTTGGTCATCTGTGGATACAATCACTCGAATGCCGATGTTTAGTTTTTATGAGAGGTTTATTAATACACACAACTTGAAACATTCACAAACAGGGTTAGGGATCTTTGGACTTTAACAAGTGTGGGCTGCCCTTCAGAGAAAGGAAGACAGACAGACAGGTGTATAGTTTCATTAGAGCTTGTTTAATTGTTTGTGAGCCCCCCCCCCCCCCTCACTGGGGTTGTCACAAAACTAAGTCAAAATATCGGTCATAGTCAAATTTAAAACTGATTTCCTTTTGGAAATTCTCCTGGAACGTCCTTCCTCTAAGGGGCAGTATTTAGGAATTTTCTTTTAGGAAGAAATTTCAATAACCTGGAGATCCTTGGAATGAAAAGTGTCGAAAGAAAGATAAAGAGGGACCTTTGAAACGGACATTTCAAGAGAAAAGGAAAAACTAGTCCAAACTAGACAGGAGACGATTCGCCAACCTACTGCTAAGGTCCTGTATTTTTTAAGTTTTTATTTCATTGTTTTATCCCCCTTTTCGACCCCTTTGTTAAATTTATAAGAAGACTTCTTTAGTCTTTATTTGTATATTTTTGGTAAAAAGAGGAACGACCTCCTCTTCAGTCTTTATCATATGTTTTTTGTAAAAAAAAAAAGGAATTAATTTTGTTTCCAGTTCGTTGTGCCAACGAACTTTACCCCTTTTTGTGATCTTTCAGGTCATAAGTTTTTTATCTTGGTTACCCAGGTTAACGTAGTTAACCTAGCTTTTAGAATTAAAAGCAGCCAGCCCCATAACAAGTGTGGGCTGCCCTTCAGAGAAAGAGAGACAGACAGACAGGTGTATAGTTTCATTAGGGCCCCCGACCCCCCTCACTGGGGTTGTCACAAAACTAAGTCAAAATATCGGTCATAGTCAAATTTAAAACTGATTTCCTTTTGGGATATCTAGTTCAAGATCAAGGTCGCAGAAAATGTGAAAGTCACATTGTTGGCGATACCTTCGGTTCTGTTCATTATAGAGACTCACTCACAACTTGGTCCGTATTGTAGCCAATGAAGACCCGCATCTTATGTGATCTTAACATTGAACCAAGACATTGAAAAAATCAGTCATGATCGAAATTATGACGGAGTTTCAACTTCCGATTTTTCCAAATATGATGTCTGGATCTGATTCTCTTTGATAACAATAAAGAGAGTAGAAAGTGAACTTTGGGTTTACTTTCGGCAGCCTCGTAACTCTCGCTTCCCTTATTTTGTCCTTTAGTCCTCACATTCCATGAGCGATGTTTCTGACAAAGGGGGGAAAATTGCTGTTTTCTGGGTCAAGAATTTATCTGGTTAGATATTATGATTACAAAAGCACATTTAAAAACAGAGAACGTCGAATTAAAACAGGACTAGCAAACCACTATTGGGAGCTCAAAGCAAATGGACGCTCACCAATAATTGAATGGAAAATAATATGACAGGTCAGTACATGTAGAAATTTAGACGACCTGTGTAGATTATGTCTGAATGAGAAATTTGAAATCCTAAACTTTAAAGACCTCCAAAATCTATTAAAGTGTAGAAGTGAGATAGCAAACAGCTGCCTACACAGAATAAAATTTACCTTAGGCTAACAATACACAAATAAATAAATAAACAAGTAAAAAAAAAACTAAGCTAAAACCTAAAAACTTAAAAACTAAAACCTAAAATAGAAATACAAGGAATCACGTGTTAAAATAAGGTCACCCATAATATTAACACAACAAAGAAACAGGATATAGGCCACTCTATAGAAAACAGAACAATAGAATAGAAAATAGGAAGTAATACTAACCGGACCTTTGTTCGTGAGAAGCCCAA